>OX453313.1:3453935-4653935 GCA_949710035.1 Crambus lathoniellus
TTGTTTACTTTGCTTTCTGTGTTGCTCTCTGTGTTTCTCCCTGTGTTTCTCTCTGTGTTAATCTCGCTTCACCACTATGGACGCGTTTGAAATCGTCCAACGCATCGCTAATCCAACTCCCGGCTTACTGGAGCACTTGGCCCTCCTCCCTGACCTGCGGGAAAAGCTAATTCCCGCAATCCTGGACTTTGACCGTCAACTCACCCCGACTCCCAGCTACCAAACCCCTCAAGCTTCATCCATCGCCGATGAGATGGAGTTTGAACCCACTCCCAGCCACGATCTCACTTCTAGCTCCCTAAAACGGACCTCGTCCGAGAGGTCCGTCTCCGCTAGCGAGGAAACCGCCCTTTCTGATGGTGAATTCGAAACCGTCATGAAAGGGAAAAGGGGCAAGCGCGCGAAGAACCGCTTCACGCCGCTGTCTCTGCCCCCTCCTAGCACCCCGTCTCTCCCACTATCCCCGGCCCCACCAAGTGTCCCTGTACACATCCCGCTGCACAAAATTGCAGCAGCAACCCCCGCGCCCACGGCGCCAACCACCTCCACTCCCGCGTCAGGCGCGCCATCCCGCCCGCACTCGCGGTCAAACCCCGAGCCGGCTAAGCCTAAGTCTCCGCCCCCGGTTTTCCTCCGGGTCAAACAAAGGGGACCGAAGTGTCCCGTCTTTGCCTCGAAGGCAAAATCAGCTATACCCGTGCCTCCAACACGGGCTCCGCGATCAAAATAGAGGTGCCAACCATCTCTGATTTTCGCGGTCTTATCAACATCCTCACGAAACATAGTTTCGCCTACCACACTTTTGCCCTCCCCGAGGAACGCAAAGTCCGCGCGGTTCTCCGCGGAGTCCCCATTGAACTCTCGACTGACGAGATCAAAGCCGATCTCATCAGACAGGGTTTCCCCGCCGAAGTCGTTCATCCCATGTACGGCCACGGCGGGCGCCTCTTCCCCTTGGTGTTGGTCGTCATGACCAACGAACCCAGAGCCAAGGACTTGTACAGGACCAAAGAGATTACCCTCTGCGGCCTGTCCAAGATCACCGTAGAGGCCCCGCGCAGTCGCGGAGTCCCGGCACAATGCCATCGGTGCCAACTCTACGGGCATGCAGCAGCTAACTGCACTGCCCCGCCAAGGTGCGTTAAGTGCCTAGACTCGCACTTCACAAAGGAGTGCACACGCACGCGGGACTCCCCGGGTGAGCCGGCGTGCGTCAACTGCGGCCTCACTGGCCACCCCGCTAACTGGAGAGGGTGCAAACGTGCCCCTCGACCACATACCCAACCCCAGTCCCAAAAGCAGAAAGGACCGAAGCAGCAACCTCCCAAGAGGTCGCAGGTAGGCCCTCCTGCTATTAACAACCCACAAAACTTCCCTGCCCTCCCTAATTCGGGCGCTAGGACAGCCGCACCGGTCGCTAAGTCGGCCTGGGGCGGTTTTAACACCTTTAGCGCCCAGACGCGGGCACCCGCCCCCACAACTGCGCGTTTCCAAGCGCCGCCACAGCCTCTCCCTACGCACTCACAGTCACACTCAAATGAGGACGACTTTGAGTACGTCTTCAACTTTATTCGCGATATTGACCTCGATGAGGTCTCTATTATTGCTAACAAGCTACGTAACGCCCGGTCCGACGGGGACGTTATAAATGCTCTAAGGCAACATCAGCAGTGCCTTAAAGCGATCAAAAGCCTTAGGCGCTAACACTTTTCTCCCTGTTATGCAATCAATTAGTTATATAACTATTGATTGGCTCTCCACTAATTAATTAGCTACTTTTAATACTAATTTATTAATATGTTAGGATCTTCTACCTTTTCGGTACACTCCGGGGCTGGCACCGCCGGTCGTTCCAAGCCAAAGGGCTTATCGCTTGTTACCTTTAATTCGCGCTCCTTACGACTCCATATTCCCGAATTAAGGGATTTTGTAAGTAAAACGGGCGTTGACCTCCTCCTTGTCCAGGAAACGTGGCTTAAGCCCCGCGACCGGAAAGGACTCACAATCCCCTCGTACGCTCTAGCACGCAATGATAGGACACCGGCTGTCCCCAGTTCAAGGGAGCCGCACGGAGGCGGCACAGCCATTTACTATAGGAAAAGCTTACACTGCTCACCCATTCCCACCCCCCCTCTCTCCAACATGGAAGCCACGGTATGTAAACTGGCTATGACAGGTCACAATACCATTATCATAGCATCAGTCTACATACCGTCTGGTATTATGCCGCTCTTGAGCGACTTCCAAACCCTCCTTTCGCTAGGCGACTCAGTTATTTTCTTCGGTGACTTCAACTCCAAGCACACCGATTGGACGTGCCGTAATACAACCACTTCTGGTCGTAGGCTATTAGAAATCACTGATGCCCTCGACCTCACCGTAGTGTCCCCCTACGAACCCACCCACTACCCCGATCAACTAGAACACGACCCCGACGTACTAGACTTTGCGCTACTCAAGGGCGTGACCTTAGACCTTAGATCGATCGAGACACTATACGACCTAGGATCAGACCATAGGCCAGTTAGACTCGTCTTGGGACACCGCGACCCCCCTCAACCCCTTTTCAAAACCATCACCAACTGGGATGGGTTTGAAAAGTCCCTTTCAACGGCTATAGACGCCGAAAACTCGCCGTACGCTATCGGACCCGACTATTTTGATAGCACGGAAAAGATAGACAGTGCGGTGAATTCCCTCACTCAGCTTATTCACAAATCAATTGAGGAGAACGTGAAGAAGGTTCCAGTGAAACCTCGCTGTAACATTCCCGCGTCCCTCCGCAAATTGATTACAACTAAAAATCGCGCCCTTAGAAGGGCAGCTCAATACCCTACCCCTGAGTATAGAGCCCTCGCCAACCGCCTTCAACGGCAAATTCAATCCCAACTCAAAGAGCTTAGGAGCGCCCAGTTCGACGACCTCATGGCCGAGATCACCCCCTCCCATCAAGCGTACTACAAAGTGGCGAGAGCCCTTCGTAGTGACGCCATTACCTACACACCCCCGCTCCTCCACCCCAATGGCACCACAGCCTTTGAGGATGACGAGAAAGCGGAATGTTTTGCCGACAGCATTGCTTCTCAATGCTCAGTCAGTACCCAGCCATGCGACCCAGACCACATCCGGAAAATAGAGGAGGAGCTCAGTACCCTTAACTCCTCCCCCCTACCACCTGACTCTGACCCAATTTCAATCTCCACTGATGAAATTAAAACCTTCATCAAAGATCTCAAAGTCAAAAAGGCCCCCGGAGCCGATGGCGTCTCTAACATGGCTCTAAAGCACTTCCCATTACAAGTACTAACTTTCCTTTCCCTAATTTTCAACGCTTGTTTTCAACATAGCTACTTTCCGGACACCTGGAAAGAAGCTATCGTAATAGGCATACCCAAGCCGGACAAACCCCTTAACCAACCCTCGAGCCATCGCCCCATTAGCCTCCTAAAGGCTATGGCGAAGCTCCTAGAAAAATGTATTTTGGCTCGTATGAAAGAGCACTTCTACGGTCAAAACCTAATCATCCCACACCAATATGGTTTTAGAGCCAAACACTCGTGCCCTCAACAAGTCCACCGCATAGTTGAGTATATCTTAGGCGGCTTCTATCCGAGCAAACACAAAACCGTAGCAGTGTTCTTCGACGTTGCTAAAGCATTTGACAAAGTTTGGCACACCGGTCTAATAGTGAAACTGTACAGACTTAATCTGTCGGTTCGATTAGTCCGGTTAGTTGCCTCCTTCCTTTCAAATCGCACCTTTCGTTTTAGACACGAAGGCATTCTATCTTCCCCCAGGGCTATTACAGCTGGTGTCCCGCAGGGCTCTGTCCTCGCGCCCCTGTTGTACATAGCCTACACTAACGATATCCCCGTCCCGACCAACGGCGTCGAACTGTCCCTCTTTGCTGATGACACGGCTCTATACAGACGGGCGTCGGCCCTCAGATGTATCCTCCCGAGGCTACAAGTCTCAATAGACAAGCTTGGCGAATGGTTTCGCAAATGGCGCATCGAAGTCAACCCGGAAAAGTCCTCCGCGGTTTACTTTGACACCAAGCGCCATCGTCTCCCACCCAAAGATCGCCCCCCGACTTTACTAGGCAAATCCATCCCCTGGCAAAAGTCGGCTAAATACCTTGGTGTCACTCTAGACCAGGGACTCACCTTTGAGCCTCACGTCCAAAGAGTGACACGCAACGCCCGTTTTTACTTAGGTAGATTAAACTCTATGATAGGCCGACATAGCAAAATGTCACTGCACAACAAGCGCACGCTCTACAAGGTTTGCATACGACCGGTGATGTCATACGCATCGGCTGTATTCGCGCATGCCAGTCCAAAAACACTTAGCAAACTACAAGTAGTCCAAAATATATTCTGCCGCCGCGCGGCCAACGCCCCCTACTATGTCCGCAACGCTGATTTGCATAGGGACCTCCAACTACCCACCATCCAACAACACTTCCGAAAGGTATCCGAGCGATTCTTTGAATCCGCAGAGAGCCATTCGAATCCCCTCATCCAATCCGCAGCGACCTACGTCGTACCCGCTTCCTCTAACCCACTATCCCGCAAACCCAAATCCGTCCTGAATGACCCGCCCGATAAACTCACGGCCGACCTGACCCGCCTATTGGAGGCTCAGGAAGCCGCTGTAGCCCTCACTCCTCAGGACCCTTCCGGTCAACCCCCAGTAATTTCACAGGACCCTTCAGGTCACCCCCAGTCCTCTCAATCGGCGGTCACCCCTTCTGGGAGCCAGTCGATTTAACTTCATTCATTTCACTTTACTTTGTTTTATACGATTTTATTTTTACCACATTTCAATTCATTTCATTGCCGACCCGCCCGCCTTGGGCGTCGGTATTCTTGTTTTTGATTTCAGATATGACCAGTCACCTCCTTTGGATGCTGGTCATCCTCAGTGTGCACTTCGCCTAGGCGGGTGACGCCCTGCGCCACGGCCCTCCAGGGACGTGGTCGCCACAGATATGCTGAAATACCCGTCCAGGTAACAGCAGTTTTCAGGCAGTGTTTAGTCGGTAAGAGTCCGACATAACCATTACAGCCGGCTGTAATGGTATCCATGAGGATTCACTGCCTCCTTCCCCCGTAGTCCGGAAGGTTGCCGGTTGAGCGATTGTTTCAATAGGAAACGATCGGTCGTTCGACGCAAAAAAAAAAAAAAAAAAAATGGTGAATATATACTCTCTATATGGTTGGCATCTTTTGTTTTATTTAACAAACCCTAACCATATTCCTTTTTGGGACACTGTACATCGGATGTTTCGAGTTAGCAAGGAAAATCGAAACGGCCCCATTCCTGAAGAAAAGCAAGTGTAGCAAGCAACCGAAAAAAGAATCAACTCCTCAAAAGCCAAAGTCTTTTATAACTTATTGAAAAGTCCACCAGAGGATAGAATCTCGATGTCATTTGATTGCCAAAAAAGCAATTTGTCGCTTACTTTAGCAGGCAATTACATTTATTCAATAAGAATACCACTCTTGTAGGCATATGTTTAAAGTGGTTAATTTTAGATGCACCATGTCATTTTAAAAACTTGGGCACTGGTTCCTGCCACCGGACCGCATATTTGTTAAAATTAAAAAAGAGACGAAAAAAATGTCAATTACTTACATGTGATCCATAAATCTACGTTAATTTATTCAGAAAACATGGAGCTGTTTTCCATTAAGACGAAAATGATATCGAGGTTCTTATGATATCGTGATTGGAAGGTAGAATTCACTAAATGTATAAAACCTCTAGGGGTTTGGCATTTCAAATTTAACCCTTCAAAAAGATTTTTGCTATTTCGTGGAAAACAGAATGTCGGCATCCAATGAGAAGAAAACTACAAACATGAAATAAGACAACCGAAATATGTCACAAAACGAAATAAAACGTGCGCTGAAACATCATGTGCGCTTTGGGACACGTCACATACATAAACATTTTAACAGAAATCGCCAAGGTCTCCATCACAACGGCTAATTGCGTTGCAGACACTCGCTTTTACAACCACAACTTCATGACATTGTCATGAAATGTGGTAATAGATAACATGTCTGATGAAGATTTTCTGAGAGTAGTAAATTTCTTGAATCATGACCAAAATAGTTGTTCGTTAAAGTTAGTGAAAAGTTAAGAACCGATACTAACAATGAACATCTTAGTTCTCATTTACTGTTCATTACTGGTGTGGCTAGAATCGGGAAAAGTTTCACTCTTAAATTCAACCTGTTAGTTTTCGGTGACTTGCAATTACCATCCGTGTCAGCAACTCGTGGCGGCGCATATTGCTTTAAAAAGCCTGATATTCTTGCAGCCGAACCACATTTATTGATAAAGTTCAGTTTCTGCGAGTTGAGTCAAAATATACGTCAGGCTGATGATAACAGTTTTGTCGACCTGTTTAACCGCATCAGAGTGGGACAGTTAACGATGGAACAATTAGCAATATTAGATACTAGAAGAATTCTCAATAACAGATCAGCAGCATTCCGAAATAGTTAATATATTTCCTACTTTGAAACAGGTAGACGGGTATAACATATAGATGTCGGAGCGTTTAGCATTGCGAACTAAAACGTGTACCATAAAAGCAATAGCTACATAAATTGAATCTAAAACATACTGTCAAGTTCCAAAATAAGAACATAATACCTAGCGATCCCAACAGAACAGGAGGTATAATAAGCAGCATCGATATCAATATCGGCTCCTGTGTAATGCTATGCAGAAATTTGAGCGTTAATCGAGGTTTAGTAAGTGGCGCGATGGGAGTTGTGAAGAAGTTGATATGGCCTGCTCTTTGTCGTGATCAGCTGGAGCGCGGAGAATAGCTGAGCGCAGTTTTCCTAAAATTTGATGATTCCACTGTAAACGCAGATAAAGACGGGATTGTTCAAATTAGACCTTGCCCTGACTAAATTTGACATGTTAATAGGATCAGTAAAAATTCAACGGAAAATGTTACCTTTAATCCCCACATGGGCAGTTACTGTGCACAAGTTGCAAGGGTGCACTCTAGATAGGGCTGTAACTGTAATTGATTTAGGGAAGTCATTATTTGCTAAGGGACAGGCCTATGTAGCGCTCAGCAGAATAAGATCTTTAGATACGTTATTTATTTCTTCCCTAGATCATAATAAATTGCTGAAAAACTCTCATGACTCGAGATCTCTTGAAGAACTGGAAAGGTTTAGAATTCTGTCTAATTACGAAACATAAAACTTTAATGTGAGTAATACAAATAAAATGCATGAAATTCAAAGCAGTACAAAAAAAATAAAACTATTTTTGAAGTTATAAAGTACGTAGTTTAAGTTCAAAAAACTACAACCCGAATACTGAAAAATCACCAATCGACCACGGCTTCTGAAATTATTCCCCATTGAAATAATGGCACGTCCAACACCTTCCGGACAAACTAAGGGCGGAAGCAGTGAATCCTCATGGATACCCTTACAGCCGGCTGCAAGGGTTATGTCGGACTCTTACCGACTAAACACTGCCTGAAATCTGCTGTTACCTGGACGGGTAATTCAGCTTATCGAAGGCGACCACGTCCCTGGAGGGCCGTGGCGCAGGGCGTCACTCACCTAGGCGTAGTACGCACTGAAGATGACCAGCATTCAGAAGAGCTGACTGAAATGTATGAATTTAAAACGAACGAACAAGGCGATGTATTATTCCTACAAAACTTAATGAGTTAGCAATGGAATTGCTTGAAACTGTTATCTCAAAAAACCATTTAAAGCGCATACTGAAAAAACATTATTTGTCATTGTGCCCGTGATACGTAATAAGAATGTGAAACAAAATAAAATAACTAAATAATTACATGTTAAAAAGATCAACCTAAAAGCTAAGATTTATTGACGGCCGATTTGGCACAGGGGATGCCCGTCTTCTGAGCCATAGGTCCCGGGTTTGATTCCCGAACAAGACAGGGGTTTGTGTGCATGGGCAGGTCTGTCTGTCTGTTTGTCTTGGTCTGGGTGTTTACGATGTATAATTATTACCTAATAATACCTATGTGATTACAAACAAAAAATAATTTAAGCATATAATAATATGTACTTACCTACTGATTTGTTATCAACTTTCCATAACACAGTTAGGTACCTACTTAACAATTTAAACAGTCCCCATTCCTATACAGCGTATCCAAGAACTTAGGGTAGTGGGTATATTATTAGTTATTTATAAATAAGTATATTAATATAAGTTACTAAAAAAATTAGAGTTTACAACCCAGGTGTAAAATTAATTAACAAATGTAAAACTAGACGAGAACTACTGCCGACAAACTGCTGTGCAGTTTCGCAGATACAACGAAAGTGTAACAAACATTTATATTTTGGAAAAAAAAAACGACTGACGTCCAAAGTGAGCGGGTCGGAAAACGAAATGAAATGAGACTGACTCCCAAAAGGTTGGACTGGGGGTTGACCAGAAGGGTCCTGAGGAGTGAGGGCTACAGCGGCTTCCTGAGCCTCCAATAGGCGGCTCAGGTTGGCCGTGAGTTGCTTGGGCGGAATATTAAGGATGGTTTGGATGTGAGAAAACTTTAATTCAAACTGCGCGAACGTGGGACAGCCGGAGCAGTGCCGGAGTTGTGACAGAAGCCATGCATGGTGCATGCTTGCTTGAATGCTGTATGCTTGCTTGTATGGTGCATTTTGCTTGCATTGTAATATTTATAACAATAAAATTTAGGACATTTTATATTTTTAGAATTTCGATTTTAGAGCACGTTATACTATTATGAGACATTACGTTAAAGTCAAAGTCAAAGTTTATTCAATTTAGATTGTTATTTACAATACTTGTGAGCGTCATAGAAACTACGCCATCGGTTCGCCAACCCTACAGCGGGCGACCTAGGAGAGGAACCGAAAAGAAACTCCAATGGTTGTTTTTTTCTCCCTGTTTTATTTCATACAGAGTCGTCAAATTGAAAAATGACCTTAACATGGTATGACTAAGGTCAGTTTCCATCACAATTACACAATGGGTTATGATTAATACAGTTAAGTATAGGCGATCTAATGATCTTAGCGGTGAACAATTTTCAATTACTTAGGAACTCTACTTAAAGCAATTAGTTAAATTAGGACTAGCAATAAGTTAGGAGTTACAACGATTGTAGAAAAGCCTTTTATGTCTTTAAAATATTATAAAGTGCCATATTTATAGCGAAAAAATTTAGGTCATTTTATATTTAGGGATTTCGATTTAGGCCAAGTGATACTATGAGACGTTAAGTTAGGGCTACTTATCATTTAGACACATGATTACAACATGATTATCGGGATAAGATATAGCCTATGTCACTCGGGAATGGTCAAATAATTTTCGAAATCAGTCTAGTAGTTTCGGAGCCTATTCGATGCAAACAAACAATCAAATCTTTCCTTTTTATAATATTCGTACAGATGTCACAATTACAAAACATTATGCTACATTATGATATAGAAAACCGTTTCAGAAATAAGGCGCAAGCCACTAAGCACCTAATGGGTTCCCTGCCAGCTGATCGGGTGACTGCCATGGACCGTCCTCCGTTCGAAAAGGTTTGAGTAGATTTCGCTGGGCCTATTAAAGTCAAACTCTCGCGCGTGAGACGCTCCCTAGAGAGAAAAGGGTACATTTGCGTGTTTGTCTGTTTCGCAACCAAGGCGATTCACCTTGAGCTAACTTCCGACCTCACAACAAACGCTTACCTCGCGTGCCTTAGGTGATTTATTTCCAGAACGGGGTTGCCTAAAGAAATCTACTGTGCATTTTAAGGCGCAAGGAACCAATTAACTGAACTTTATAATTTGATGTCGTCACACAGTCACCAAAGCAAAGTTTGTCAATATGCAGCACAACATGGTATAAACTTCCATTTTATACCATCCTATTCTCCTACCTTTGGTGAACAGTAGGAGGCTGCAGTTAAAAGTACCAAATATCATTTGAAAAGAATCTTCCAAAAATCGACTTTTAACTTATTCTATACAATTTATCCTTGGGGGAGGCCTATGCCCAGCAGTGGGCGTCGTACGGTTGAAATGATGATACAATTTTGATAGAAATTGAATGTATCTTAAACTTTAGACAACTTATACCTTTGTTAACAACTGCCCCTCTAGCATGACCAACAAAACACGATATGATAAAGCGTTTTATCGAGCGATAAAGCCGCCATATTGGTTTTTATCGAATTAACGAGCATGACCATAGCGGTGATGTCACCGTTTTAGGTAATGTTACCTAGATAAGATATGATATGATAAAGGATAGAGCGAACATGACCACCTATCGATACTGTCGAACATGACCATCAAAATGACGATAATTATCGCGGTTACATTTAGGTATCCAAATTTATCGACGACCATTACAGTACGCGATACATATATCAGGCCACTATTTCATAAGAATAACACTCATTTTCACTTTATTTAAATAGAAGAAAGGTAAAAAAAACCTATGTTTAGTAAATTTAATTCATAAAAGTGTAATGAAAAACATAATAATTTTAGTTGCAGCTACAATGTCTAAGAGGCCTTTCTACATTTACATATCTCTGTATTAAAAATATTATGTAAAATAATGTGAAGTACCTTTCAATGAAAAGCATTTCATATTTTCTTAGATACAACATACTTATACAAACCTTCCTTGTCTATATCATGCAAGTTCCATCCATTTTATTTGTCCTAGTTTGCATCCTTGTTCTTTGCCATAAAAGTGAACTTCAGTGACTTTCCTGCATTAAATTGCTACGGCCCCAGTTAAGACGCATTCCACCATTGACAAGTATATAGGTACATAATACTGTATAATCTTTTTAAAACAAGTGCGTATGCTTTTTGTATATAAATAAAATGTAAGTTTTTTTCAGATTTGTGATGCAGAGGCCAAACTTTTAAATGTCAACGCAAATTATCCAGGGAGTTGTCATGACCAATTCATTTTTAACAACTCCTTAATTAAAATCGAGATGCAAAGATTGTTCAACGAACAAACGGGGCAATATATTTTGCTTGGTATGTAATAAAATACTATCATCATTTTTTTCACCAAAAGATCCATCCTGTACTGTATTAAATTATGTATTGACATAAAAGTTCATATTATAGATATCTTTGATTTTCATGTACATGAGAATATAAGATTTTAAACTTTCATG
Organism: Crambus lathoniellus; assembly: GCA_949710035.1. Classification (NCBI taxonomy): domain Eukaryota; kingdom Metazoa; phylum Arthropoda; class Insecta; order Lepidoptera; family Crambidae; genus Crambus; species Crambus lathoniellus. The sequence continues at coordinate 3,465,127 of OX453313.1, forward strand.
GTCAATTTCACATGGTCATTTTCACACATCGGGGGCTCATAATATCCCGTTTTTATAATAGTTTTATGTACATGAGAAGTTTGCGGGGTTATTTAATAAATTAAAAACCTTTATAGGTAAAAAAGTCATTTCTGTTTAACAATCAAGATACAAACAAGTAAATAAAACAAATCAAACAAAATATTATAATTAAAATCAAATAAAACATCTATTTTAATAGATTTCTGCGTAATCCCCATAACCTAAAAAACGGAAAACTATATAACTGCAATATTATTTTGTTGTACAGGAGACTCTGGATATGCACTGGAGCCATGGCTAATGACTCCAATAACCAATAGAGAGTTGAATTCACCAGAAGACCGGTATACTCAATAGCATTGCTCAACAAGAAATGTAATTGAGCGCACTAATAGCTACCTGAAAGGAACCTTTCGGTGTCTGGGCCTAGATCAGCGCCTACATTATGCAACTGAGAAAGCAACTGCTATTATTAATTTATGCTTGTTGTACTTTATACAACATCATGAAACATTTCCGGTAATAATATACAAATCAATATGAATTTATAAACTTGATGTAATTTCAGTCATTTTATCTAATGCATTTATATTTTCAGCATTCCTCCAAGGGAAAGTGAAACGGAGATTGAGCAGGAGGATTTATCGCACCCACCTCTCCAAAACCTTAACGAAGCCCTTTTGCGTGTAGCACAGCGAAAGAGAGTAAAATTAATTGTCACACATTTTACAGTATAAAGAAATTTATCTACTACTTCTATTTAAACTTACAAGCCTTTTCTTTTATATCTCAATAATTCATGCAACCACCTTTACGATCACCTTTACGCTGAGAAAACGATTTAAATTTTCACCTAATAATTAGTGATTTTCACAAAATTCGAAGCTCGTTATATTATTTTTTAGACTATGTACATTATTTTATAATTAAAAGCGTTGCAAAACGTTCAAAAAGTAAAATTTGGAATATTTCTTAATTTGTATTGAATAAAACGGAACGCATTGAGTTTTCTGTGTCAATGTCAGTGAATGAAGTTGAGCGGCAACTTTTGATTGTTGAATTTGTTGTGAAAAATATAAATACTATAAAATGGCAAAAAAATACGCAAGTTCCGAACAAAAGATCCGCCTCAAGGATAGCCGATGGGGTAAACTCTATTACGGGGGCCAAAAAAACATTGTAGGAGTGGCGCAAAGTAAGTGGTTTTTATCAGAGGGGAGAATAGGCAAGTTTTCTTTTTCAAGTGAGCAGTTAGATAAGCCGGGGATAATGTCGGTTAATAATAATGTAGAGATGAGTGGGGATGAGTCTCCGGTGCAACGGGACGTCGTAGGTAAAGCCAACGTAGTGGCAGATTTTGTAAGTAGGGAGCCGTTAAATGAGGAGAAAGGGCGAGAGGTTGGAAAGAAGCAATCTTCTTAACATATTGAACCTGATGATGGTAGTGATTTGTTTAGCATTAACGTGCCGGAAAAAGTTCACGCGAATAATATTCATGTACAGGCGTCAACAAAAGTATCGTGGGCAAGGAAAACAAGTTACCCAGGTGTCAGTATGAGCACACACAGGGAAACTGTGAAAGAACTCAACACCATACCGCGAAATTGCTGGATATTCGCCACTGACGCAAGAGGGCAATCAGGAACAGTAATAAAGCAGGCAGGCAACAGTTATATGTTTCTACGGATATTGAACAATAAAAACATATTCAGGCAAATATTATCTAATAAAATAACAAGTACACCAACAATTAGTGAGACCATCGAAGAAGATATTACTAATAGTTTAAATAACAGTAGGTTAGAATTGGCGACTACAAGTAAAGATTGTAATTGCAATGAAGGCGAATGCTATAGTGATTTATGCAAAAAATTTAGACACCAGCAAGTTAGAGACAGTAGAAAAGAAATAATAACTAATATTAATTATACTGATCCTTATGATAGGCCTTATGAAGTAATTAAGTCAAACGGTAAAATTGCATTATCCAATATAGATATGCAAGCATCACACACTCGACACCATAAAGCCCTACATGTGGACGGGCTAGACCTAAAAATTAACAACAACATAGGTTGGTATAAAGGGGACTTATCAAATTGGTGTTTGTATACATTCGAGTATAAAACAAATCAATGGTTTGGCACTTGCGGAAATTACGACTGGTTATTATCAAGTGACATTATGTGTGTAGGAAAAATGTTACTGGTTGCATCAAGAGGTAGACAACTGATTAGCGGATCACTTGTTTATATCAAAAGAAGGTGGGGGCTGGGGGCCGACAGATACGATCCGGTTGCAGTTATAATTGGAAAAGTAGACGCTGACCATTATGTCGCGTCACAGCCTGGTCAAGATTATATATGTGTGAACTTATTAACACTACCAGACTTTGAAATAAAACAATTAAGAGAGAAAAGGTATAACATAGTTGGTGCCAACACAACAATCACCGTTCGAATTAACTCCAATTACAATGCCCCAATAGAGCCCACAGCTACTAGTAGTGATTCAGAGGAAGACGAGGGGATAGAAGATGATATAAGTCGAATGTGTGTAGACCACCCAGATTTTTTTAAAGTTTTATACAACGATAAGCACGTAGAAGAGAAAATAAGACATTTGGGGTTACCCTTGTGGGGTATTCCCACTATTTATTCATTTTATTTATATATAAAATATTATTATTTATTTTATAAAACATATACATTTATAATTACACAAAACTAATAATATATAAAACATATTTACCATCTAATATTTATAACAATTAAAATAAGGATTTATTACATACAAGTAAACTATTAGCTTAATTATATTTACATATAAAACATTTTAAATAATAAAACGTAATCTCGTACGTAATTTATTTAAATGTTGTGCCAAGTTGTCGTGCGAGTATAATGGACCCGGTATCGAGACCGGATTTCATTCGTTCGTTCCTATTGTTCTGCAGGCGGCGCTCGCGCCGACTATCGGGCGCATCAACCAGTCTTGACCTATCTCTGACGGCGAATGCATGTCGCTCCGCGCTCCCGTTAAACCGGTGAAAGCAGTGTTTTTCGTATGCGTATGATATTGGTACATCCTACATCTATTATCTATTGTTTACGCCAGCCTGCAATAAACTGTGTGAGTCAACGTGCGGTGTTTGGATTGTCTTACCACCTATCCTGTTCGAGTACAGTAAGTCGACGGTGATAAAAACTACCATACCCCCACAGTGGTGACCTGTATTGAACACAACCGGCGCCGGCGGAGAAAAAGTACGTAGAATTGAATATCTAACTGCATAATTTACAAGATGTCGAACGACGACAGCGATAACGCAAAAAACACCACAGAGCGCGTGTCCACTGCACGCACGTCATCCGACACGTCATCCGACATTTTTAAAGTGGGAGTTCGGATGCCTGCTTTTTGGCCTGAGGAGCCTGAAATATGGTTTTCGCAAATTGAGGGACAGTTCCAGATTGCTGGAATTACCAACGACCTGACGAAATTTCACTACGTCATCGGACAGTTAGACCGTCAGTTCCTGTGTGAGGTCAAGGATCTTATTGCGAAACCACCAACTAGTGACCGTTACGAGAAGCTTAAGGCCGAGCTCATAAAGCGTCTTAGTGCTTCTAAAGAAAAAAAGGTGCAGCAGCTACTGATGCACGAAGAGCTGGGAGATCGCAAGCCATCCCAGTTTCTTCGGCACTTGCAGAGCCTCGCCGGTCATCAGATTTCGGACGATTTTCTTCGCACAATTTGGACGAGCCGCCTTCCCGGGAATATACAGACCGTACTGGCTGCTCAACCAACTGCAGAGCTGGAAACTCTCGCCGATCTCGCCGACCGCATCCATGACATCGTACCCTCAGCACCTCAAGTTGCTTCAGCTAGCAACGATTATGGCTCGAAGATTGACGCCATGGCTAGAGAAATCGCCGAGCTACGCCAGCAACTGAAGAGCTGTAACCTCGGCAGCCGAGACAGCAGAAGATCTCGACCCCGGAGCCGTCAACAGGGCGAACGTCGCAAGTCCTCCAGCAGATCCCAATCTTCGTATCGTCAGCACCCTACCTGCTGGTACCATTCGAAGCACGGGGACAAGGCTCATTACTGCATCAAGCCTTGTGACTATGAGAAGTCGGGAAACGCAAGGGGCAGTCGGTGATGGCGACAGCTGATAGCCCATCCTCTGGTCGCCTGTTCGTCACTGACAGACGGACGAAGATACAATTCCTGATCGACACAGGTAGCGATCTATGTGTCTTCCCCCGAACTCTGCTGCGTGAACGTCGTGCCCCAACTTCATATAAGCTCTGCGCGGCCAACGGGACGACCATCGACACTTATGGTTATCACCACCTTAACTTAGATTTTAGTTTACGTAGGAATTACTCTTGGCGCTTTGTTGTCGCGAATGTTACGAAACCAATTATAGGAGTAGATTTTCTATCTTTTTATAATTTAATGGTAGATTGTAGAAATCAAAAGCTTGTAGACAATACCACTAGCCTTTCTGCTTCTGCTTCTTTTGCTCCTGTTAACTGTGGTATTAATTCTGTAAAGGTATCGACTGGTGAATCTCGCTTTCATAGCTTGCTTTCGCGGGAATTTCCTGAGATAACGCGACCACCTGGCACTCGCCGCATAATACCACACAGTACGCAACACCACATTCGCACAACACCTGGTCCACCTGTCTCTAGCGCGCCGCGACGTCTGGCACCTGACAAGCTGAAGGTGGCTAGGCAAGAGTTTGAGGCCATGCTGGCTGATGGTACAGCCAGGCCTTCAGAGAGTCCCTGGTCTTCACCCCTGCACCTGGCCCCGAAAAAAGAAAATGGTTGGAGGCCCTGTGGGGATTACCGACAGCTCAACTCCAGGACCATTCCTGACAGGTATCCGATTAGCCACCTCCACGACTTTGCTCATTCTATTGCGGGCTGTAAGATATTTAGCACCATAGATCTCGTGAAAGCGTATAATCAGATTCCTGTCCATCCGGAAGACGTACCGAAGACAGCTATCACCACCCCATTCGGTATGTACGAATTCCCTTATATGACGTTTGGTCTACGCAATGCCGGCCAAACGTTTCAACGTTTCGTGGACGAGATGACTCGCGGGCTGGACTTCGTTTATACCTTTTTGGACGATTTTTTAATATTCTCCCGTAGCGAGGCCGAGCACGAAGACCACCTACGTCAATTGTTTACCAGGATTAAGGAGTACGGTATGGTTGTAAATGTATCCAAATGCGTCTTTGGAGTTCCCGAGGTAACCTTTCTAGGTTATCAAATTTCGGAGAGCGGTACCAGACCCTTGGATACCAAGGTACAAGCCATACGCCAATTTCCACCACCCAAAACAGTCAATCAGTTAAAGGGATTTTTAGGAATGGCGAACTTTTATAGGCGATTTTTGCCCCAAGCCGCCCTAATCCAAGCTCCTCTTAACGCGCTTCTTACTGGCACTGTTAAAGGTTCAACCCCCATTGATCTCTCTGGTGACGCTCTGAAGGCTTTCAATGACACCAAAGAAAGTCTAGCCAATGCCGTTATGCTCGCTCATCCTGATTGCCGAGCCAAGTTAGCGTTGGTGACAGATGCGTCGGACTTAGCCATTGGGGCCGTTCTCCAACAATTACAAGATGGTAAGTGGCAACCTCTTGCTTTCTTTTCCCGTAAGCTTAGCTCATCTCAAGCCAAATACTCTCCCTATGACCGTGAACTGCTCGCCATATACGAAGCTATCAAATACTTTCGTTATATGGTGGAGGCGAGACATTTCACGGTATACACGGATCATAAGCCGCTCAGTTATGCTTTCAGTGAAAGGAAACGTAACTGTTCGCCTCGCCAATATCGTCATTTGGACTATATCTCCCAGTTCACGACCGACATAAAGCATATAGCCGGTAAGGACAACATTGTCGCCGATACTTTATCTCGAGTCGAGGCACTGGAGGCTCCAATTAACTTCGAGGATTTGGCTCATTCCCAGTCATCCGATCCCGAATTGGCTGGTTACCTTAATAACTCTTCCTCTCTTCGCTTGCAACAGTTGGTCTTACCTGAGAGTCGTACATCTCTGTACTGCGATGTTAGTACAACGACCCCCAGGCCTTTCGTTACCAAAGAATTTCGCAAGCAAGTATTTAACAGTCTGCACTCTCTAAGTCACCCGGGCCCCACCGCGACCGCTCAACTCGTGGCTCAGCGTTTCGTTTGGCCCGGAATAAGAAAAGACGTGAGAGAGTGGACTCGAGGATGCCTTCATTGCCAACGTGCAAAGGTAAGTAGGCATGTTTCTGCACCAATTGGCAATTTTAATCTACCGCGCGCACGTTTCAAGCACGTGCATATTGATCTGGTTGGCCCTCTCCCCATCTCAAACAGCTACCGGTACTGTTTAACGGCTGTTGATCGTTTTACCCGGTGGCCTGAAGTCGTCCCAATCACTGATATTACTGCTGAGACTGTGGCCAAGGCTCTTATGATGAGCTGGATTTCCAGATTTGGTTGCCCTTTGGATATAGTAACAGATCGTGGTCGACAATTCGAGTCCGCACTGTTTAAATATCTGGCAAAAATAGCGGGTTTTCAGCACAGACGCACTACCGCATACCATCCTGCGTGTAATGGCCTTGTTGAGCGCTTCCACAGGCAGCTCAAGGCAGCTATTACTTGCCATGCAGATGCGAACTGGACCGAAAGTCTACCCCTTGTCTTACTGGGAGTCCTCAGTTCCTTTAAAGAGGACTTACAAGCTTCTTCAGCGGAACTCCTATATGGCGAGCCGCTACGGCTACCCAGTGAATTTTTTGACCCAAGCGAAACTGGTACTACTGATGTATCAGATTTTACCGCACGCTTGCGCGCTTTCGCCGAAAAACTACAGCCGATGCCAGCTTCTCGACATTATAAGGGTAGAGTGTTTATTTTTAAGGAATTAGCTACCGCTGATCACGTCTTCCTGCGTGAAGACGCATCGCGTGCTCCTTTCCAGCCAGCATACACCGGTCCACATAAAGTTTTGGAGCGTGGAGATAAAGTATTTAAAATTCTTTAAAAGGTAACAAAGTCACCGTCACTATTGATCGCTTGAAACCGGCGTTTATATTGGCTGACGACGGGGATAACCATCCGCCGCCAAATACCAAGTCGCCAGAGACGGTAACCAACACACCAACTCACGTTCCATCCACACCTACCAAAGCAATCAAGAAAACTCGCTTTGGAAGACAAGTACGTTTTCCTGATTTTTATCGTCCCTAACCAGGCCTTTGGGGGAGAGTGATGTGGGGTATTCCCACTATTTATTCATTTTATTTATATATAAAATATTATTATTTATTTTATAAAACATATACATTTATAATTACACAAAACTAATAATATATAAAACATATTTACCATCTAATATTTATAACAATTAAAATAAGGATTTATTACATACAAGTAAACTATTAGCTTAATTATATTTACATATAAAACATTTTAAATAATAAAACGTAATCTCGTACGTAATTTATTTAAATGTTGTGCCAAGTTGTCGTGCGAGTATAATGGACCCGGTATCGAGACCGGATTTCATTCGTTCGTTCCTATTGTTCTGCAGGCGGCGCTCGCGCCGACTATCGGGCGCATCAACCAGTCTTGACCTATCTCTGACGGCGAATGCATGTCGCTCCGCGCTCCCGTTAAACCGGTGAAAGCAGTGTTTTTCGTATGCGTATGATATTGGTACATCCTACATCTATTATCTATTGTTTACGCCAGCCTGCAATAAACTGTGTGAGTCAACGTGCGGTGTTTGGATTGTCTTACCACCTATCCTGTTCGAGTACAGTAAGTCGACGGTGATAAAAACTACCATACCCCCACACCCTTATTGGCGAAGTTGGCCATAGGTCACGACTTAATGAAGCATGACAATCGTGATAGTATATTTAAGTTGATAGACAGATTGTATAATAAAACGAGTAGACCAAGCCATGTCACTGAGTTAAATATAGACGAGAAACAATTTACAGGGAACTACATCAAAGAAATAAAAGAAATAGTTGATGCATTGAATGCTGAGACCTCTCCTGCACAAGTTACTGACGAAAATTCCCTTATGGTTGAAAGAGTCATATTATTGGATAATGACTTTATAGATGACCGCTTATACAGAGCTGGAGTGGTAATTAAGTTAGTTAGAGGATCTTATAACGGTATAACAGTTGATAGAGATAAAGTTATAGGTTACTATACAGACAGTTTATTAGTAGTTAGGAACTTTGTAGAGTATGTATTAAATTTAGGGTATAAGTCGATACAATTAATTATACCTCCAGATGATATATTTATAAATCATATCCAAACATTAATAACTTATAATATTATTGGCAAACGCCGATGACATTCATAATCTTACAAACAGAATCACCGAAATTAAGCAATATATTAAGACAGTATGTAACAGACACTTCAAAATATACTAATTGGAGTCAGGTCAGCAGCCGCTACGCCAGCAAAATTAATGAACAACGAATGTTTACTCCCCATACCTGGTCTAGTGTGGGTACGCAAAGCATGAAAGCATGGAAGAACGTACACTGTTCGACCTGGAATGCAGAACCAAACCCTAGAATAGCGAAAGGTGAAGTTGTTCCATGGCATACGTTCTCAACATTGGATGATAGAATGTACATTGCACAAGTACAAACCGCTGTATCGCTTGGAACCGCCTTAGGAATGGAAGGCAATCTCATAAGTAATTACCACGTAACAAAAGGTAACGACATAATATGGACTAGTGGTGAACAGTCTATGGTTTGGAGCAAGCCCACTGTAGTAGATGCCGAGAGTGACATCGTTTGTTATGGAAGTAAAGACTTGAAGTTAGCGGACGTGACAATAGGCGAATTGTGCGTAGCAATCAATCCCATATTAGTCTGGGCCCAATATTTTGTATGTATATCCAAAAATGATAAATCAGGATTGCAATCTTTCAGAGCGGTAGAAATACAAATGATTGTAATGTATGTATACTGTGCCCAGCCGATAGATGGAATTGTAGGCTGTGGGCAGCTAGGTTTTTAATAAGGAATAGAAACTGCTTTGTAATTATATTCTTAAATCAATCTTTAGAAACATTAAGTTTAAATCTAGCGGGGAAGGCTGGTATTAGAGGTTATAGAGGATAACATATTTATAACTCAGTTCCTGAGGAATCTACACCCATATTTGCGGAATAGGTTGATGCTAACCCATTTTACGGACAGGAAGGCGTTGAAAGCAGTGTTGATCCAGATAGAGAAAATTTGCCCTGATAGAAAGGAAGAGAATGTAAATGTATACAGAAACCCGGCGAGTTTTGGTCCAAATATGGCAACAGCTAATAGGGGGGGGGGGGGGGAGATAGTAGACCATTCGCTTCGGCACGATCTACCCCTTTAGTACACCAGTACAAAATCTATCCCAAGATACGCGTCGTTCTCCGGGGTATGTGTCGTCACCACGTACTCAAGAACCATCGACTAGTACTAATCGGTATAATTTACGTTCTAGGCAGGCGGGTTTACGCCGCGTCGCCCTTGAATGAGGCCCAAGGGTCCGACGCAGATGGCCTCGATGATGATGGCCGCCGACGGATGCAGCAGTGTGGCACCGGGGCGCAGCAAACTACGGAGAAAATCGTTGCAGATGGAGCGTCGGATCGACAGGTCAGACCATTAGTACATTTTGTCTCGGAAAAACTAAGCTGCGGGGCTTTGGTAGATACGGGCGCTACGATTTCATGTATCAGCCGAACCGCAGCAGAGCGAATGAATGTTAAGCGTGTAACTGGTGAGAATAAATGTGTGAAGGCTGTGAATGGGAACATATTGCAGATAGTAGGAAAGTGTAGCGTGTATTTTTCTTTAAATAATTTCGATTTTTCTCATGAATTTATAATTATAACTGACCTTAGCTGTAATGTTATTTTAGGTATAGATTTGATCGTATCGATTTGATTTATATTTTAGGTATAGTAAAGCATGAAATGAATATTGATTTCGTAGACTTGTGTGTGTATTTTTTTCAGGGAAAAATAGATTTTTGTCGGGATAATTTCGATATGAAACAAAATGCATGTCAGAAACAAAAGATGACACATGCAAAACAAAATACGATCCGTATGGGGATTCTTTCGAAACAAAAGATGGACTCGAATCTTCTTGATGTTTCGGATTTATTCGGGAAGAAAAGAGAACGTTTTGGGAAACGACGATTATTGAGGATCGTGATAGGATAGATTTTGTTGAAATTCAGGAATTAAGTAGGAATGATCATATTTATTTCTCGGGCTTACCTGATTCGTGTGAATTTGTATTTGGTACGCAGGAGAAGCGTTTTATTATAAACGAGGGTTTAGGTCAAAATAATAGACATACATATGTCTATTATTTTGACCTAAACCCTTGTCACCCCGACAACATTGTCGGCGTTATTGGATAGAAACGTGGATAGATTTTCTTTTTCGAACGAACAGTTACGTATATCGGAGATAGTACCAGTCGATATAAAAACGAGTGATGATGAACCGGTGCATTGCCATCCATATCGCGTATCGCCCGTTCAGCGCGAAATCATTGAGAAGCAAGTGGTAGAGATGCTGAAATTGGGGGTGATTAGGGAATCTACGAGCTCGTACGCTGCCCCAGTCGTATTGGTCAAAAAACCTGACGATTCATGGAGATTTTGTGTAGATTATCGTAGGTTAAATAAGAAGATTTGTAGGGATAGTTATCCTATTCCGCCGACGACTTGACGACATTATTGATAATTTGGCGGGGATCAAATATTTCGCCGAGTTAGACCTCAATTCAGGGTATTGGCAAACGGTAATCTCTGAGGGGAGGCAGAAAACAGCGTTTGTTACGACTACCGGGTTATATGAATTTAATGTGTTCCCCTTTGGATTAACGACCAGCCAGGCGGTTTTCCAAAGAATGATGGATACGGCATTAGGTAATTTGAAGTTTAAAGGGGTGATGGTATATGTAGATAATGTGATTGTATATGGGGATATGTTTAAGGTTTTTATCGATAGGTTAGAAGAAGTTTTTTGGGCGATTTAGAGAGGCAAATTTGACATTTAAACCATCGAAGTGTAAGTTTGGTTTTTGTGAGATCGAAATGTTAGGATATTTGATTTCAAATAGGGGGGTGAAACCTAGCGAAGGAAAGCTTAAGGCCATGCGAGAGATCCTAGCTCCTACGTAAGTGAAGGAGGTGAAACAATTGTTGGGCTTATTCTCATATTATAGAAAAAATTCGTACCGAACTTCGCGAGGATAACGCTGCCTCTTACTAAATTGTTGAAAAATTGGATAAAATGTTATTGGGATGATGAGTTACAAAGGTCATTTGAGTTTATAAAAGAGTCTATGTGTAGCGCGCCGATACTTTCATATTTTTCGTGGAATAAGTCGATTACAACGAGAGTATATGTTGATGCATCAAATGAGGCGTTAGGTGCGGTTTTGATGCAAGGGGTAGATAAAATGAGTCCGGTGGCTTATGCATCTAGGAAATTAACGGACGCAGAGAAAAAATATAGTACGACAGAGAAAGAGTGTTTGGGGCTAGTTTGGGCGTTGAAACACTATCGTCATTATTTATGGGGTTCGTATTATCAGGTGGTTACTGACCATAGTGCATTATGCTGGTTACAGTCGAAAAAAGATATGTCCGGCAGGTTAGCACGATGGGCGTTAGCGATTCAAGAATGGAATTTTGATATCGTCCATTGTTCAGGGAAGGCCAATGTGGTGGCGGATTTTCTGAGTAGGAATCCATTCAATGAAGTGGAGCAGTGTGAGGGGGGAAAGAAACAAGCTTCGTTACATTTTGAACCAGATGATGGTTTGGAATTATTTAGTATAAATGTGGATTCGTTGCCGAGGGATCAGGCAGCGGATGAGTTTTGTGCTAGGTGGGTAACGCGGTTAAATAGTAATTCTGGTATGGGGCGTAGTGGTTTTTGCTTAAGGAACGGTTTATTGTATAAGAGTGTCCGCAGAGATGGGGAGGTGAAGGAGGTATTAGTATTACCTAGACGTTTATTTGGGGGCGTAATGACCGAATTACATGATGAGGCGTGGACTGGAGGTCATTTAGGATTAGCTAAAACGTTAAAAAATTTCGTTCGAGATATTTTATGCAAAATGCTGATAAGGAGGTAGAGCGATATATAGCTTCATGTATTCCATGTCAGGAGCGAAAAGTAGTGAAAAGTACGGCGGAGTTGATGCCGATTAGAGTCACAAATATTTTCGATAAAGTGGGGATAGATGTGTTAGGGCCGTTTCCACGTTCGGTGAGGGACAATCGGTTCATCATTGTATCGGTAGAATATGCGTCACGTTTTGCGGTGTGTAGGGCGTTACCTCGGGTTAGGTCGGAAGATGTAGTACGTTTTTTAGTAGAGGAAATCTTTTGTAGGTTCGGTAATGTCAGGGAGATTATAGAAAAATGGAAAATAAAGTATTTAGAAAAAATCGACCCGTCTCACAACTTTAACGTATAACGTTTTTCTAAATACTTTATTTTCCATTTTTCTATGATAAAAACTGCATTGTGAATGCAAAAAAGTAAAAATTTAAATAAATCAGGGAGATTATTTCGGATAGGGGATCGATTTTTACGGCAGGGATTGTAAAAGAAACGGTAGAACAATTCGGTTCTAGGAATGATACATACTAGTTCGTTCCATCCGCAAAGTAATGGATTAGTGGAGAGGTTTAATCGGACGCTGACAGATATGTTATCGAAATATTTAGATAGTAATCAGCGGGAATAGTGTTTACCTTTGGTAGTTCATGCATATAATAATAGTGTACAGGCATCAACAAAAGTTGCGCCGTATAATATTTTGTTTGGTAGGGAGCAATGTTCGGTAGTAGATCGTTCGTTGGGGTTAAATGTGATAGGTTTAGATGAAACGGTAACAGAAAGGGTTAATCGTATGGGTGGGCTGCTTGCTAAGGCGTTAAATAATATTGCGAGGGCGCAAGTTATTCAAAAGCGGTATTATGATAGGAAGATGCGGCCTAGATCATTTTGGGTGAATGACCAGGTCTTGTTGTATGTGCCAAGGCGAGTTACGGGGAGATGTATGAAGTTGGAGCGGCTGCACTGTGGTCCTTATAAGGTCGTACAGAATGTGGGACGGTCTGACTTGTTGATACGTCGTGTAAATTCGCGATCGCGTGGGGTGGTTGTACATACGAATCGTTTGAAACGTCTCGTGCCACGTTGATGTATCTGTCCGGTAGGATGTTAGTTATTAGTTATTGTTTGTAAATAAGAAAGTTGTTTGTTGTTATATCCTTAACCTATGATTTTATCCCTATTGTATATTTATGTTTTAAGAAAAGATGAGTTGTATTGTTGTAAATATGATATTAACCGGTGTTTCTTTTTCATGTTGTTCCTGAGCTTTGATGACTGATGAGCTGGAGAATGAGGCCACATTATAAGCGTGCTAAGTCGTGCGTTGCGAGGACCCAAGGATATATCTTGTAGCATACTAGAAATTTCCGTGGTAGTCTACCTTTGTATGAGAAATATTTGTTGGTTGACATAGTTTGTTGGACCGATCGCTTGGTTTTATTTTTGAGAATGTTTCTCAAGGAAAGTAATTTCTGGGTATTCTATGCATGTTCGGAATTCCTTTGTATTATTTTCCCTTGGGTAATCGTTTGAACTCACGACAGTTATCTTGAAACTTTGAATAGTAACAGATAATTTCATGAACTTTGATAGATTATGTGAGATGATTGTATATTGTGGCATCAGCTTTAAAAGTAGTGGATTTCGCTGTGCGGTTGGGACAAGGTTATTGGCCTCATTCTTAAGCCTCTTGAATATATTTTATTCTTTAAGGAGCTTTAGTATCTGGTTTTATTTTAATTGTCTTGATTACATATGTGTTATTTTCTGCATTTGAAAAAGATAATCTTTCTTCTATCTTTGCCCGCGTTAATTTTGGAGTATTTCTATTCGGTGGAAATAGATCACGATTTGGTGATGTAATTGTTATAGTTGGCAAAGTAGAAGTTATGTTAGTAATAGATGACGGAACCATGGTACCTCTGGTAAATTTTTAGACCAGTTTTTTTGCCAGATAGTTTATCGAATGATGATCGTTCGAGAAGCTAGATCCTAGCTGGGTCATGTTTCCATGGTTCTACGGTTTATAATACCATATCTGGTCTTAGCTAGTTTAGATTTTAAGTCGCGAACCAAAATGTTTTGATGGAACTGTTAAATATTATTTAAGTAGGGTCTGCACCTTAAGTGTGGATAGGTTATTGGTTAAGTAGGGTCTACGCCTTAAGTGTAGATAGGAGTTTGGGGTTAGGATCTACACCTTAAGTGTAGTTAGGTATGTATTTTGAGGGTCAAGCCTTTTGTATGACCGAAATTTTTCTTAGGGTTGTCACCTGTTGAAAAAAAATTTTTTTTTCTCCGATGGATTTTTTTTAAATGGAGGGGGGAATGATTGTTATGTATGTATACTGTGCGCAGCCGATAGATAGAATTGTAGGCTGTGGGCAGTTAGGTTTTTACAAAGGAATAGAAACTGCTTTGTAATTATATTCTTAAATCAATCTTTAGAAACATTAGTTTAAAAAGAAAAGATTGGTTTGACGCAGTCTATGCTCAGACGCGAATGGCGATAGGAGTTCCGTATAATACGAATAAGCTATCATACTAGCAAATGTGCATAGTGATATAGAAAAAAGTGAATATAAACCCAATACCCTGAAGATATAGTTTTATTAAACTACCTATAAAATAATATAGGGACAAGAGTCCCTATAGTACAGTGTGAGCGAGACAGAACCCTTACGCAAGAAAAGTGTCAAGAAAAATTTGTTGTTGTGTGCATGCTAGGCCTACTTATCCCATTAAAGGTTCGAGATTGTTATTATAATGTTACTAGCTGACCCAGCGTGACTTCGTTCTCGTGGCCCTACCCCAAACTCCACCCTACCCTACCCGTACTCCACCCCTACCCTACCCTACCTCTACCCTACCCTTGTTTTTTTCTCTACCCTACCCTACCCCTAACCTACCACTACCCTACACCTACCCTACCCTACCCCTACCCTACCTATTTTTTTTATAAATTAACTATTATAATTAATTTTCTATACTGCTCAAAACACACACTGCCAATATAAAAATAACAAGCAGCGTAATTGTGATCTCATTTTGCCTGATGAGTCACATGTTTGGGCAGTTTTAAGGCAACGCCCGTTTCAACAATTTTCTCGCCGAAATTTGTTCAAAATTTATTTGACGAATATTAGCCAATTTTCGTCAAGATGACTGCGTTATCGAAAGTTTTAATATACCCTACTCTTAAAACGGTAGAAGCAGGTAAGTTTTGCATGGTTGACGAGACGAGACGTGACAGCGAATGGATATTGTTACCTATTATATTTTTTGGAAAAAGAATTTCCTTAGTAGATTTATTGTATGTAGCTGATAAGTTAGGTAAGTTCCCAAAAATCCGAGTTTTGACAAGATATATTAGATAATTATTTTGATGATGATGAATTTATCGCCAGACCATATGTAAAAAGTAATGGTGTAGTGCATGTTTCGTGCAACAACAAGAAGATGAAATACAAAGATTTTAGTGAATTATATAGACATTTAAATTATAGGATCGGTGGAGAATATTTACCTAGTGCTGTTGTACCAAATGTGTTACGTAAAGCAGGTTTGTATTCCAAACCTGACGACGAAAATAAGAAAGTGTTAGTACGAAAAATAGGAAATTCTGACAGCATAATATGTCAAAGTGTGAGAAATGCTTTAATAAATGACGTTAAAAGGATTGTTGATCCTAACACTAAAGAAGATAAAATTATTATTAGGTATCAATTAAGTGCAGAAGAAGAGTCGGAATTAATGACTACGTACCCAGAATTACACATCAAGTTTAAACATGATTTAAGACATTCACACGGTTTTGCTGCGGCGTCGCGACAGTTAGAATCGCAAATAAATATTATGACGTTAGGTATAGGAAAAAAATTTCGTATTCCGGGTGGATATGACGCTCTAGTGAAGGATTCGGGAGGATGTGCTTTCAAGGCGATTCAGAGAGGACGTGACGATTTTCATGTTTGTAGTCCGATCTTAAGCATACATGATCAGCAGAGACACGCTAATCGTAGTGCAGCATTAGCGACCTTTAGACCGCGTTCACAACATCAAAAAAGGGCATTCGAAAAATATAATAGAGATTTGGAAGAGGGTACCAATAAATATTTTTGTGAAGATTTATCCGAAAATTGTAGTATAAAAGCACCTTTTCAGACTTTTTTACACTCAACATATGATAGAACTGGTACACAAATAGCGGACAGTACGACAAAAGCGGGTTCGATTGTGGGATCGGGTTCTTTCATCTTTGATCCGTTAATGCTGGTTGAGAAGAGTGGGGTAATTAAGAGTTTGAACGCTCATTGGTATATTACGGACGAGGATGGTGTTAAAAAGCTTACTATGAATTTTTTGTTTGATAGTTCCTGTTCGTACGTACATCTCTTGGCAAATTACATCGAGTTGATGACTAATCCCGTCATATTCGATTCTCAGGGACAATCATATTTCGTAAATATTCAATCGATACGGAACAACATTGTTTTCTTTAAAATTGTCAGAAACGCCTCGAAGGGATGTTTACCTGGTATAGTAAAGCAGTTTCTGTGGTTTGACTCTTACGAGTATACCGCAATTCAAGCTTATCTCTGGGAGGCGAACGGTTTCGATTCAGATAAAAACCATATGCGTTTGGTTAGGTTTGTTGTTCCTAAGAAACTAGTTAAAGATACGATAACATACGCGATAGGTTTAGATCACTAGGTTCTCGGTACAACGTATTTACGAGGCATTGAAATCTTTTGCTACAAGGGTGGTAGGGACGAAAGCGGTTTGTCAAGCTTCATATCACGCAAGGGATCATCTGGATCGACAACATTCATGTTCGGTAAATAATTTTTCGGTAATTTCGTAAGGTTATAATAATCGCCTTTAATGTAAGTCGTCAGCTCCAAAAACTAAACAGCATCCGTGATCGAAACTGAATAGTTCGCCGGTACAGCCGACCACTCAATGACTTTAGAGAAAACCTATGAAACCATCGTGTATATCTAAAGCCACGTCAGAAGTAACTGCCGAGATTCAGAAGCTGCGAGATCAGAAAGCGTTCTCACCGTCCCAGATGATCAAACATTTTTGGACTGCCGTAACAAAAATCCCAGTTCCGGAGACAGAAAAAAAAAATACATACACATGTTGTAGACGAGGGTAAGAATCACCGATCAGTGATGAGGCGTGTGGAATCGTGAGTAGTAGTAATAACTTTTGGGAGGAGGGAAGCTAATCTCTTCGGACGAAGCCTTCGTATAATTAAGATAGAACTTTACTTCAGGTAAGTTCGTTTAACTGCTCGCTACCCGAAGCTGGAGAAGCACAAGTCCAAATTGGAGAATGTTTTTCACGAAATTTTGGACGATGACGATCTCTCGGATGAGACGGAGACGATGTATACCAAGAATTACGACAATGCTATCGCGGACTATGATCAGGTCTTAGTGGCGTTTAAGCAGTTGAGTATGACTCCAGCTCCCCCAGAATCTTCGTCAGCCTCATCCACATCCCCAAACGTTCTGCCCAAAATAGCTTTGCCCAAATTCAGCTCAAGGGTTGAAGACTGGCCGTCCTTTATAGCCATCTTCAGGAGCCTGACGGACGAATGTCCAATATTTCCGATGCTGTGAAGCTCCACTACCTGCTCTCATGCCTATCAGGTGAGGCGCGGAGTATGATAGCTCAACGGTAATAATTACCCCGTAGCTATGGAGATTTTAACCAGGCGCTACGAGAATCGCGCGTCCTCATCAACCGCTTTGTGGAAATCATTATGGGGTTGCCACAAATTAATGCCCGCTCTGATATCCGCACACTCTTCCTCACTCCGCTCATCTCAGCTCAATCGGCACTTAACTTCGCATGTATTCGTGCGGACTGACTCAGTTAAGCGGTCCCTACAACCTCCGTACGAGGGCCCTTATCTCGTTCTAGAAAGGTTCGATAAATATTTTGTTTTACAAATGCTCGGTAGGAAAGTAAAGGTGTCCATAGATAGGGTTAAGCCCGCTTATGTTATCAACGAGGAACCCATTGCACCGAAACCCCTACCAAAGGTTGGTTTATCAACAAACGCTCAAGGTTTTCATTTACCTACAAACGCGGAGGAACGTGTAACCGCGACGACTTATAAAGTTATGCTAGCGTCTACACATACCTTTACCACTCGTAGTGGCAGAGAGGTCAGGAGACCGATTAGATTTTGCCATAACTGGAAATGTTTTAATATTTAATTATAAAATTGTTTTTTTGTTTTGTCATTCGTTTAGTGGTCTGCTGTATTACAAGGTAATCAAATAATCACCGATCCCAATGTCGAAGGGCTAGATAAGTATTTTTATATAACATGTTTACATGCGTTTGTGTGTACTTTTCACTTACGATAGATATTGTTGTACTTAAATTTTTTTCGCAACGTCGTCGTATGCAATGCTTAACATGAAAGAAAATCGTAAGTAGGTATTTGAAAATTTTATTGCAATATAATGGAATTTTATTTAAATACTTCATTTTCCATTTTTCAGTAATAAAAATTGCATTGTGAATGGAAAAAACAAAAAATTAAAATAATGGAATTTGGTAATCAGGTTATTAAAGTTCATTTAGGAAACGCTTAATAAGCCGAAAACTGTGTGTTGAAATATTGTAATTTTACGGTTTGACACACTACTTAAACTGACAATATTTTTTATTTGTGATAAAAAATATTGTCAGTTTAAATATATTGTCGGATGGAATTATATCCATATTATTGTGTTGTTATAACTAACTGCAATAGTGGGTTCTTATCAAAGTAAACCTCAGCAAAATAACGTGGCACTCAGAAAGAAGCATCAGCTGCGTTTGGTCCAACGCCGCCGATAGTCAGGGTACATACTGTGCCAACACCAAATTCCACTACGCAGGGAACGCAGGATTAGTGATGTGCCGCTGAGAACGTTCTCGTTCCCGGCAATATTGCCAGTGAGAATATTCTCAGGAAACTAGAACGCTCCCGGGAATATTCTCAACGTTCTCAACAAAATATTAGTTTATAATTTAATATTTTTGTTTAGTAATAGATGATATTATTACAATGTTTTTACTTAATTATCTAGGCTTTAGGACTAGTAAGATAAGATAAGATAAGATAAAAATATTCTTTATTCACTTAGACATAATAAATATGTACTTATGAATCGTCAATATTTTCCTACCACCCATTCAAGACTTTTTTAACTGACAAGAAGAATGGGCGCAAGAAACTTGCCAGCGTTTCTTAGTTAGGTAACGACATTTACAAAAAAAAACATATCGTTACTAATACAACAATTGCTTAGTATAAAAATACATCATATTAAACAGTGATTATGTTATGTGTTACATCATGACCATGCATTGCGGTCATTCAAATAATCGTCTACTTTATAGTATCCTTTGCTCATCAGCGACTCTTTAATGTAACATTTAAATTTATGCAATGGTAGTTCAATTATACGCTGTGGAACTTTATTAAAAAAGGCTATGCTTTTCCCCAGAAATGAGGCTCTGGATTTTTCTAGCCTAAACTTGGGAACGACAAGTTTATCTTTATTTCTTGTGTTAAAGCGATGAATATCGCTCTGCTTTACAAATGTATTATAATACTTTTTCACATAGATTATATTTTCATAGATGTATTGTCCTGCAACAGTTAAAATGTTTATTTCTTTAAATAGATCTCTTAAAGAATCTCTCGATCGGAGGTTGTAAATGGCGCGAATAGCCCTTTTTTGGAGCACGAATATACTGTGGATGTTAGCGGCTGAGCCCCACAACAAAAGGCCGTAAGACATAACACTATGAAAATAACTAAAATAGACTATTCTAGCCGTTTCAATATCGGTTAAGAGCCTTATTTTCTTAACTGCGAATGCGGCCGAACTGAGTCTACTCGCCAAGGCTTCGATATGAGGATCCCATTGTAGTCGCGAGTCTAATATAATACCTAAAAACTTTGTATTGTTAATGAATTCGACCATATCGCCGTCTAGTCTTATATGAAAATCAACTTGTCTTACATTAGGTAACGAAAATTTTAAACACTTAGTTTTCTTTGAGTTTAATGATAAATTATTACTATTAAACCAATGTGACACTTTTGAAAGAGCACTATTCACTTCGTCAGAACAGTCATCACCTCTATCTACTTTAAAGACTAGAGATGTATCATCGGCAAATAGCACTGTCTCACATAAATTCTTCGCGTAGTAAGGAAGGTCATTTATGTATATTAAAAACAACAGCGGGCCCAATATTGATCCTTGGGGTACGCCCATAGTAATGGGAGCTCCGGTAGACTCAGTTTTATTAATAACTACCTTCTGAGTTCTTTCATACAGATATGAATGCATAAGGCTTACTGACATTTCAGAAACACCATAATGTTTTAACTTCCTTAATAGTGTTTGGTGATCAACACAATCGAATGCCTTGGAAAGGTCACAAAAAATAGCGGTTACATCCTGCTTGTCCTCCCAGGCATCAAGTACATGTTTTAGAAGTGCAACCCCAGCATCAGTTGTACTTTTACCTTTTGAAAAACCAAACTGTTTCTCATGCAGTATACTATTTAATTTAAAATATTCTAAAAGTTGAGCATAAATTAATTTCTCAAATATTTTACTTATTGCTGGTAGTATGGATATAGGTCTAAAATTTGCTGGGTCACTTTTGTCACCAGCTTTAAATAGAGGAATTATTTTACTATTTTTCATTAAATTAGGAAAGACCCCTTCACTTATACATTGGTTAAAAATTATTGCTAATGATGGAGCTATCACATCAATTATTGATTTGATGATACTTGTAGATATGCCCCAGAGATCTTCTGTTTTTTTAATATTTATTGCTTTGAATGCTTTAATAATATCTTCGGTAGTGACATAGCTAAAACTAAATGTTTCCTGGCACTTGTTCACACTAGATTCCATAAGAGAGACAGCGGTGTTGGGGCAAGAGTTAAGTCTGCTAGTAGTTTCTAACGGAATTCGAGCAAAGAAACCTTCAAAAGCACTAGCCACCTCAATATCCGATTCAAAAGTCTGATCACTAATTTTTAAGTTAAATGAATTAATTTTGCTTTTTGTTTTGCCAGTCTCTTGGTTTATAATACTCCAGGTAGCTTTTATTTTATTTTCAGATGATTTTATTTTATTTGAAATATACCTAGATTTTGCCAAAGCACATACTTTCCTAAATGTTTTTGAATATTTCTTGACATATTCAATGAAGCTAGGATCACAGGAAGTCGTTTTTTGTGCATAGAGTTTAAATAACTTTCTTCTACTATTATAGATACCAGGTGTGGCCCAGTCACTGAACTTCTTACGATCATTACACTTTATAACTTTTTGTTTAAAATTGTTACTAAATTCTTTTTCAACAATATCAAATAATGATTGATAAGAGTTATTAGCGTCAGCAGAAGCTGGCAAACATTGAATTTTATCTTGTACATTATTTCTAAATTTATTAATACCACGTTTCGGTATTGGCCTGCAAATTACTTCGCGTTTAGGAGTAACATTATAGTGCTCAAAAGAAGCTAGTTGTCCACTGTGGTCGGATTTAATAATATTAATTACCGATTTCTCAATTAAGTTACAGTTGGAAAAGATGTTATCTAAGCAAGTAGCCGATGTTGGCGTAATTCGCGTCGGTTCATTAAAAGTGTGAAGCAAATTAAATGATTTAAAAAGGTTAAGGAATTTACTGGAGAGTTGTGCTAATTTAATATCTAAGATGTCTATATTAAAATCTCCACAAACTACAATTTTTTTATTCTTACGACAGCATATTTTCAAAACATCCTCCATAGTGGACTCAAAGACTGTGTAATTTGCTCCAGGGGGGCTATATACACAGATTATAATCATTTGTTCAAGTTCCACGCATGATATCTCACAAATTCGTTCAACAGAGAGGGATACTATATCCTTTCGCTCTTTATATTGTGTGTTATTAGGTAAAATTATTAGAGAACCCCCCCTTACTGCAGTTTTTCTATTGAATGAACTTACAACACTATAATTATCCAAATTTAACAATAATTCATATTCTTTTAACCAATGTTCAGTAACACATAACACATTAATATTTTCACAATTTAAAAATAAACTTATTTCTAGGTCTTTGCCAGCAGAAAAGCCTTGGATATTCTGGTGTACTATTTTTAAACATTTAGGCCTTCCTCTTGTCAATACTGGGCTAGAGTATGCCTCCGTTGTCTCTAATGGTAATTTAAATTAACCATGTCAGTATTTGGATTCAAAAGAATCGAATTATTTGGAACAGATTCCAAAGTTGAATTAGAAATGTCACAATTTAGCTGCTCAAAAGAAGCAGAAGTTAGAGTAGCCAGATTGTTGGCTAGTTGATTAAAATAAAAAGATAGCGATAATGCTATTTGTCGCTTATGATAATTATGCAGATAATATTTATCTTTCGTCAAGTTAAGATTATATAACAAGGTATTTATGTCAATTATTTGTATCTGACTATTATGAGATGCTATTGTGCTTAATGTTAAATTAAGATTATATCTCAATTTATTCTCTAATTGTGAAAACCCTTGACTATAGGGAAATGTAAACATAACAACTTTTCTAACATTTAGAGAGCATAATGAGTTACAGTATGATATTAAATGGTCGTTAATCTATACTAATATTATAAAGAGGAAAGATTTGATTGTTTGTTTGTTTGTTTGTTTGTTTGCATCGAATAGGCTCCGAAACTACTGGACCGATTTAGAAAATTCTTTCACCATTAGAAAACTACTCTTCCCGAGTGACATGGCTATATTTTATCCCGATATTCCCGATATGAGTCAAACAGACCAAGAATCCTTGAAGATTTAGCAAATTATGAATGATAAACGTTTTCTTTGGGAGTCGGCATGCACAATTCAACCTTTATCTTGGTGGAATTTAGTTTTTTCCTCAACTCAGATTTGGGAAGAGCTGTTCTAAAAATTTTATCAATAACCATCAACTTCGGCAACTGTGGAAAGGAGTTTCTCGACATTTTCTAATAAGTATATTTATACAGAAAAGAAACAAACTAATGACTTCTTGGGCTGGAAATCTATGTTACGTGGCTCATTGTTAAATCCTCAAATAAGACACAACAACGTAGCCATCCATCATCTTCTTCTACAATTCAATCGTCAGCTACCTCAGCAAACCACGAAAGTGACTCAACATGCATTATTATTCCCCAAGTCCCCTAAAAGCTGAAAGCAGGGGGAGGCGGGTTATCATTTACCCCACCGGCGTCGGATCTTCGAACCTACCTGTGCGCTTACAGTACCTGCTGAGTTGACTTATCGTTAACTGCTTTAGATCCTCTTCCTTAAGCTTGTTCGTTCCAAAGAGCTCCCAGCGCAGGCCAGCGCCATCGGGTACTCTGCCATGAAGTAGTAACTTGTTCCTTCTCTTTCTTTACATTGCGGACAGACGGGGTCTTCTGTCCGTTTTATCACTGATAGGTTTCTGTTTAGTGGGCAGTGCCCAGTAAGTACAACTACAATCGTTCTTATATTTCTCCTACTTTGTTTCAGAAGTTCTCTAGTTTTCTTCTTGTCAACCGATTTGATGAAGATCTTAGACTGTTTGCAGTCCTTTCTTCTCATCCATCTTTGGTTGATTTCTTTGATTGTTCTAATCTGGATAATGTTCTTATTATTTCTATAAGGTCCTTCTTAAATAGTGCACATAATTTTAACGGGTCAATGTACTCATGCATACAAACAACTTTTACTATGGTACCTACATTGAAATCGCGAAAAAAAAATCAGCTGTTCCATAGAAAATTTTAAATTGAATAGATCAAAATGTATGGAACAGCTGATATTTTTTTCGCGATTTCAATGTAGGTACCATAGTAAAAGTTGTTTGTATGCATGAGTACATTGACCCCTTAAAATTATGTGCACTATTTAAGGTCGTCACAGACGGTGAAGATACTATAATATTTTATCTTAACATAGAATATCACTCGCCATACAATTCAATGGACCATCACACACGCCGAAGATAACATATATTTTCATATTAAGTATCTTAAGATGCTAGGCGATACGGCAAAATATATATTTCGTATGTTAAGATACGGAAATATATATTTTGCATGTTAAGATACTATCTTAACATACGAAATATATATTTTGGATACGAAAAGATGTGTATACAGGTTGTCCCGTTTTCGGTGCTGGGCATAGAGAGAACTAGCGGCCCGCCCCGGCTTCGCACGGGTTCACATTAATTTTTTAAACATTTTGGGATAAATACGAAAAAGTCAAAACATTTGTAACGATGCCGTTTCGTTCCAGTCATTATGGATGGTTAGAAACTCCATAGTGGCTGGAAAGTTTTATAGTTTTACGTACTGGCCATCAATTTTATGCTGTACCACTGTTCTTTCGTAATTCTTCGCTCTACGTGCCCTATTCAGCATTTTGATTCAGTCCTACCAGAACAATCAAGCTGAAAATTCATAATTGAAATGTAATAACTATTAAATAGCCAATTAATTAATTATAGTAACAGTTCCTATTCTTCATATTCTTTCATATTTCTAATTTACAATATTTGATAAAACAACTCTCCAAGTGCTGAAACAATCTTTTATTCTCTACAACACTTTCTAATTGAATACTATGCGGTGACTTCCGACGTTCCGGCTAGTGTACCGCTGGCCGACGAGGGGGTCCCGTAACACATTCATAATAAACGAAGAGTAAGTTTATTATACACCTAGTTTAACCAAAAAGTTTGCTTAGAAATAATGACGCTTTGAAACGTCAAACGTAAGGAGTAGGTACCTACCTAATGATGATAGTATGATTTTCTATCCAAACTGATCTAGAGTTCGAATTAGCTATAGCAATTTTTATATCAAATTCCAGATCAGAATCATCTTCTGATGAACTGTCCAATAAGTCTAATAGCAAATCCGAATTGCTCATTTTTGATCACCCTGTATAAGATGGTTTGCAGAATATTCGTCCGCTACCTAGGACGGATATCAAGAGAGTGAAAAGATTCCAAAATATATCGTATCTTAACCGTGTGTGATAGTTTAAGATGCTATAATATCTTAAGATAAAATATTATAGCTGTTCAGTACACCCCCGCCTAGACCGCGGAATCAGCATGGCGCAGTGGAATTTTATCATGAGTATAGACTCCGGACAAAAACTAGGTTTCAGCCGGGATGTAACTGAACAATTGGACTGCGATACACAGCGACTTAATTTAAATTGTGAAGTAAGGTGAATTTTACATACGGTCTGTGCTGTAGAAAGTCCCTGGGCAGCGTGGGGATGGGGCGCGCGCCCCTGGTTCCTTCTTCTTCTGCAGACCTTACCAATTCGTCACCTTACTCACAAAACAACACTACAAGGGTTCCCAAAACACTGGGCGTCACAAGAATACACAATAACACACGGGGGGCTTGCATATTAAGATATATTGTCCCGACAACAACGCGTGTGGTGGAAAATTATCCTTCAAAAGCATCCGCGACCGGCCACTCCTGAGATGGCGTCAAAATCTTGGTCGTACAACACGGGATCAGATAGATAATTTAAGATTCAATTCAAGCTCGATATGCCAGGCATATTCAACGCGAGCGGTTTTTAACAATTCAGCAAAATTAATCCGACATTTTTTTTTCACAAGAATTCCAATCAAGTAGGCGCTGTCAACTTCAAGTGACAGCCAAATGTCAATTTGACGTGACATTAGAGCTGCGTTCAGAAACGTCGATCTTTTCCGAACATCCCCCCGCCCCGGACCGTTAAGAACGGTACGTCAATCTACGGGTAATCGGGAGAGCCCACTAACTGCTCTCTTCAAAACCGAATCTCGAACCAAAACCTCAGCAAAACGAGGAACTCCGTCAGTTCCGGGGTAGAGTTTAACAATGCGCCCCCTTCGCCAACACAGGGGCGGTAGGTTAGCATCCTTAATCAACACGAGGTCGCCAGTCTGGGGTGGGGTGGTTTTATCTGTCCACTTCACGCGCTGTTGTAGGATATGCAAATACTCCATCGACCAACGTGCCCAGAAGTTTTGGGACATCTGTTTCAAAAGTTGGTATCGCGACAAACGATGGGATCCTACATCCTGAATCGGATATTCAGGCAAAGCCAAAAGGGGCTGTCCGATCAAGAAATGACCTGGGGTCAATGCTTCCAGGTCATTCGGGTCCGAAGACAACGGGCACAAGGGTCGCGAGTTGAGGACGGCCTCAATTTTACAAAATACCGTATCAAGTTCCTCAAACGTGAGAATAGTTTCTCCAATCACGCGACGCAAGTGTGTCTTGGCAGCCTTTACACAAGCTTCAAAAATTCCTCCCCAGGTCGGACAAGCTGGAGGGCTAAACTTCCAGATTATCCCACGCCGGGAGAGGGTGGTTCCAATGTCTATTTTATTATCAACAAAAAACTTAACTACTTCCTTAAGATAATTACACGTTCCCTTATAATTAGTACCACAATCGGAACGTATCAATAACGGCAGTCCTCTACGGGAAACAAATCTGCTCAAGGCGGCGACAAAGGCTTCGGTAGACAATTCCGAGACAATTTCCAAATGGACAGCCTTGGTGGACAAACACACAAACACGCACAAGTACGCCTTATAGGTTTTAGCATTACGCAGTCTCGAAGCCTTTACAGTAAAGGGACCGGCGAAGTCGGTGGCGACTCCGGCAAAAGCTCTACATTCCGTGACGCGATCAGCAGGCAAATCACCCATCTGGGGCTGCATGGTCGCGGCCTTCAATCGATAACAAGGCAGGCAACGGAAAACCACAGTGCGAATGGCTCGACGAGCAGACAAAATCCAAAATTCACGCTGCAAAATGGCCAACAAAGCATTACAGCCAGCATGTTGTGCATTCACATGGCGATCTGTTATTATCAGTTGAGTCAAATGTCCGGCTTTAGGTAACAAAAGGGGGTGACGAGCTCCATACGGCAGGTTCGCATTTCGAAGTCTTCCGCCGACTCGCAAAAGCCCACTCTCGTCCAGGAAGGGATTCAATCGCGATACCGCGCCCTTCAACTTGCGACGGCCTAAACGCAAAATTTCAATCTCGGACTCAAAACTATCAGCTTGTACTCTCCGGACCCAAAACAAGAGCGCGTCCCTACGCTCGTCCGGAGTGAGAACCGACGAATCACGCCTCGCGCGTGGGTTTCTGCAATTGTACACAAAACGTCTGATCCAAGCGGTAACACCAAGCAGCTTCTGTAAGGAGCTGTACCGAACCAACAACAAATCCTTTTCCCCGGCGGGGTTAGTCTCCAGGACGCATGCCCGCATATCAGGAACGGCTACGTTCGACAACGCTGGAGAGGGCGGCCACTCCGACTCAGGCCGCATCAACCACTGTGGGCCCCACCAGAGGGGGTGGTTAATTAGGGTTGGGGCTACACAACCCCGAGACGCACAATCCGCGGGATTCATGGTTCCCGGCACGTGTCTCCAAATCAACTCGATGTCGGAATTACAAATCTGCGACACTCGATTGGCCACAAACACGTCCAAGGTGTGCGCCGGAGCCTTCAACCAACAAAGGACGACCTGACTGTCCGTCCAAGCATAAACCTCTTGTATCTTAATAGATCGACCTAATGTGAGCCATACGTGGTTCAACAAACGCATTAGGAGGGCAGCTCCACACAATTCCAACCTCGGGATCGTATGACGAGTCCGAAGGGGAGCGACTTTGCTTTTCGCTATCACCAGATGCACAGCAACAACTCCGTCAACAGTAACGGTGCGGAGGTACACGGCCGCAGCAAATCCACGTTCGGAGGCATCGGAAAAGCCGTGAAGAGTAACTTTACAATTTTCAGAAGGGAGGAATAGCCTCGGCAAATGCACTTCATTAATCTCGGGGAGGGATGAAACGAAGCTCGACCAATCTCGGAGTAACTCGTCCGAGAGGGGTTCATCCCACGACACACCCGAAGCCCATAACCGTTGCAAGAAACACTTGGCCATAAACAGCACGGGGCAAATCCACCCATTGGGGTCAAAGGTACGTGCGACAGTAGACAATACTAAACGCTTGGTCCAGACTTTCGGTGGTCGTAAATCCACACAATACGTGAAAGTGTCAGAGACCGGTTTGTACTGTACGCCAAGGACGGTCACCACATGGGGATTATCAACATTTTCGAATAGGTGGGGGTCCTGCTGGTGCTCTTCGGGCAAACCTACCAGTACATCAGGCGAGTTGGATATCCATTTCCTCAACTCGTAACCTCCCGACTTCAAAAGGGCGGTGAGTTCGTCTCTCAGGACAATCGCCTCTGAGACAGATGAGGCGCCCGTGCAAATGTCATCCACATAGACGTCACTGGCCAAAATGGCGGAGGCGCGAGGATATCTCAAGCGCTCCTTCTCGGCCAACTCCAACAAAGAACGAATCGCAACAAACGGGCTCGAAGCCAAACCGTACGTATTCGTATTCAATTCATAAATCAACAAGGGGTCCCTAGGACTCTCTCTCCACAAAATCAATTGGTACCTCCTATCCTCTGGATGGATGACCGTTTGTCTGAACATCATCCGGATGTCAGTCATAAATACAATTTGGTGCCGCCGGAAGTTGGTCAAAATGTCTGAGATCTCCGTGTGCAGCTTGGGACCTACATGCAGACACTGGTTCAAGGACGCTCCAGTAGAGGTGGGAGCCGAACCGTCAAAGACCACCCGAATCTTTCCGGATTTCAAAACGGCGTGGTGCGGCAAAAAGAAGTGCTCAACGGAGCGCCAATCCAAATCGCTCACGGACATGTGCCCTAACTCCTCATACTCCCGCATGAATTCAACATACTTCTGGCGGAAGACCGGATCCTTGCTCATGCGACGCTCCATCGCCATTAGCCTACGTTCCGCTAGCGGTCGGGATTCGCCCAGAGGAGGTCGGCCGGCACGAAAGGGGAGACGGGTGATCAAACGACCAGAGCGGAGGCGACCAGTGTTATTCTGGTAATACAACTCGCATTCATCCGCTACTGGGTCGACCCGCGGGGCTGGTGGCGGTTCCTCAACCTCCCAAAACTTCTGCACCACTTCGGAGAGAGACACATTAAAAACAAGACCGCGATCCTCATCAAGGGA
This sequence comes from Crambus lathoniellus, assembly GCA_949710035.1. Taxonomy (NCBI): domain Eukaryota; kingdom Metazoa; phylum Arthropoda; class Insecta; order Lepidoptera; family Crambidae; genus Crambus; species Crambus lathoniellus. The sequence continues at coordinate 3,494,516 of OX453313.1, forward strand.
ATCCAAAACGCGGCGAGCAGGGCCCATCACAACTGTACCGAGTGTCGTCTGCAGAGCTACCAAGCCATCTGGCTGCAAAACTCGCTTCCCCGTCAACAAAACTCGCCCCAGGACATCGGCTCCAAGGAGAGCATCAATCGGGCCTGGGCGGAAGAAATTTGGATCGGCGAGTGGGGAATCAGACACCAAAGACAACATACTCGGTCCCAAGTCAACTGAAGGTTGACGGCCAACAACTGTGTCCAACACAATCGCCGAGGTCTTAATGCCTGGCGTGGACTTATTACGTGATGTAAATGTGAAGTCAACATGCCCTAACAACCCGGGGACTTTCACATCGCCAACACCTCTCACGCCTTCCGTGTGGGGGTGCACCTTGAGGCCCAACCGCCTAACTAACCAAGATGACACAACACACCCCTGAGCACCGGAATCCAACAAGGCGCGAACTTCCACAAGGTCGCCATTCAATCCCCTGACAAGCACAGAGGCCGTGGGCAACAAAACGGTCTCTGGAGGGGTGGCTACAATCGACCGTAAACACGTTGATTGCTAGTATGTGGGGTCTCCAGACGTCCCCCCATGGTAAGGGGGTCGCTCATAGCGATCCAGTGGGTCCCATTCTCCCACATACTGCCTACGTCCAAATCGCCCGGTATCAGGCGGGTTATATCTCCCGGCCCCTTGAAGACGGGGCGGGCGCCGCTCCAAACGCGGGTATTCGGCGAGCGGCGGCGAGAATCGGTGCCTAGCATCCACCGTGTACGTCGCCCCATAGTCGCGGGGGCACGGTGACCGATTTTCAGAAGGGGGGTCCCGGGGACCCCCGGCTGTGCGAGGCTCAACACGTTGCGGGGGGCTTCTACGACCTCCCGCATCGCTCGCAAAATCGAACCCCCTAGTTGGGGACCGATTTCCCATGGGGGGGTCCGTGGGACCCCCGCCCGTGCGAGGCTCAAAACGTCGCGGGGGGCCTCTACGACCTCCGGCAACGCTCGCATTACTCATCCCCATCCTTGGGGATCGGTTTCCCATGGGGGGGTCCCTGGGACCCCCGCCCGTTTGAGGGTCCAAACGTGGCGGAGAGCGTCTGGGGCCACTCTGGTGGCCACTAGAACTGCTGCGGGATGCAAACACCGCGGGGGGTCCGAGCCCCCCACCCATACGAGGTGATCCTGCAGCGACGCCCTGCGGCGCTCCGCCGCCCTCTGGGCTGTTCATGCAGAGGAGGGGATGGTGGTTGCCCTTACAAAAGCGGCATGGGTGCGCTTGGGTACATTCGCGCTGCATGTGCAGGCCCAAGCACGAGTAGCACCATGTCCGTTGTCGCGCGATCGCTCGACGGCCTTGGACGCGCTGGTCGAGGAACTTATCACAACGGGTCGTGCTGTGACCCGGTTCCCGACAGTACAAGCAGCGGGCGGTCTCCTGGACGGCGGCATAGCGGCCGGGCGCGCGAGGGGCCATACGCCCCCTACGGGGGGGTCCGGTGGGGGATCTACTCTGTGGCACAGGTCGTTCGGGTCCCATAGGACCGGCCAGAGAGGAATTATCTGCCAGTCTACTTTCTCCTTCCAGGAACGTCAAGAGGTCCGAGAAGGGTGGCAGATAAGTCGCACTATCCCCACCATACCGCTGCTCAAAACGGACCTTAACAGAGTCCGGCAACTTTCCCAGGACAATGTGCAGTAACAAAAACGACCACTGCTCCACTGGGAGTTTTAAGTTTTTTAATGCGTTGTAGGCAACCAACAGCGGATTCAACAAAGCCACTCTCAAGTGCATCACGCTGGCAACGCGGGGTAAATTCAAAATGGCGGCAACATGGTTGTCCGCCAGACGTCGTACGTTCTGGTACCGACGGGCAATCAAATCCCTAGCAATAGGGTAGTTTTCATCCGAGGGGGCCAAATGTTGAACCGATTCAAGGGCCTCCCCTTCCAACACGGATAACAAATAAGCTAACTTCTGGCCCTGGGTCAAATCATCCCGGGCATGTACCAGACTATCAAAAATATTAATAAAGCCCTCCCAGTCCTCTAGACGACCAGCAAAACGCCTTAAATCTAAGGGAGCCAATCTAGCAAATAGAGGGGGCATACTTTTAGATGTGACCGGGGACGGGCTCGGTTCATTCTCTCTTGCCACTTGCAAAGGCCGAGCCACCTGGGTAATTCTGTCCGCAAAATCATAACACTGGTCCACATCCAAACCGACTTCTTGTCGCATTTCCACATCGGCCTCAACAGTCTTTTCCAAAAATAAGGCATACTGCTCATCAACAACAGCCAAACGTATGGGCAGATCTACGTATCTGTTCAACAAGGCCTCCGTCCTATCCGGTCGATCCAACAATGGCACCGCAGAAGCTAACCACCGTAACTCAGAACGTATTTTGGCTTTAGCAGAGGAGGCCGTCATTGTAACGTCACAAATTTATCAACAAAAACAACAAATTCAAAATATTCACTATAACACAAAATCTCCAATATTTTGGAGGTTCTTAATAACCACAAAATTCCTATATTACAACAATAAAGTATTTATAATGACACAAACTCTTAAATATTTGGAGGTTATCAGAAAACAACAAAACTCACTGACTATTGAAATTCACTTCATTGAAATTCACTCAAAATCACTGACTATTGAAATTCACTTGGATATCAACACAACAACAAGTTAATTTTAATTATTTCAAAGCACAAGTTTCAATGAGTTTCAATGTGTAAACAATGTCCCAAATCATTTAAGTTTCACTAAGTATTGAGTGCAAACTTATTAGCTAACCTTTTATTAGCTATTATTTAGCAACAAACTTGTCAATATTCACAACTCAAATTTGCTAACAAACTAAATAATAATTATTATGAGCAAAGAAAGGCATCTGTTTACATTTTGGAACTTCAATACATGACAATTAATTACAAGACATGGAACCAATAACAAAGGAATGCCCTTTACTTTTCAAATGCAAGTTAATTACCATTTACAAGTACAAATTAATCTAGTCCGGACCAGATGGTCATCAAAACGGCACTGATTAATCGACAAAGTTTTGGCGTGGGCCTGTCAGGCCTTCAAACTACGCTCTGCTGCCAAGAAATGTTCAGTACACCCCCGCCTAGACCGCGGAATCAGCATGGCGCAGTGGAATTTTATCATGAGTATAGACTCCGGACAAAAACTAGGTTTCAGGCGGGATGTAACTGAACAATTGGACTGCGATACACAGCGACTTAATTTAAATTGTGAAGTAAGGTGAATTTTACATACGGTCTGTGCTGTAGAAAGTCCCTGGGCAGCGTGGGGATGGGGCGCGCGCCCCTGGTTCCTTCTTCTTCTGCAGACCTTACCAATTCGTCACTTTACTCACAAAACAACACTACAAGGGGTCCCAAAACACTGGGCGTCACAAGAATACACAATAACACACGGGGGGCTTGCATATTAAGATATATTGTCCCGACAACAACGCGTGTGGTGGAAAATTATCCTTCAAAAGCATCCGCGACCGGCCACTCCTGAGATGGCGTCAAAATCTTGGTCGTACAACACGGGATCAGATAGATAATTTAAGATTCAATTCAAGCTCGATATGCCAGGCATATTCAACGCGAGCGGTTTTTAACAATTCAGCAAAATTAATCCGACATTTTTTTTTCACAAGAATTCCAATCAAGTAGGCGCTGTCAACTTCAAGTGACAGCCAAATGTCAATTTGACGTGACATTAGAGCTGCGTTCAGAAACGTCGATCTTTTCCGAACAATAGCATCTTCACCGTTTGTGACGCGCTTTAAGAAGGACCTTATATATTATGTGATTGGTAGTCTTGGTTCAGGGCCAATGAAGGGTTCATCAGCTCCTCCCCTGGCTAATTCATCGGCTTCCTCATTGCCTTCGTTACCTTCATGTCCGGATTGTCCGGGTACCCAGGCAATTTCTACCTCAACCTAGTTTGCAAGTTCCTGAATGCTTTGTTTGTATTTCTTCACCACGGCTGAGGTAGTCTCCGTTTTGTTAAGGGCTGTGATGGCAGCTTGACTGTCGCTATAAATTATTATTTTTCCTACGTTATAGTTGCTGTCATAGACTTTTCGGTCGATGGTTGGTTGCTTGGTTACCGATATTGTGTGTGTGAAAATTTTACCTACGGTCGATGGTTGGTTGCTTGGTTACCGATATTGTGTGTGTGAAAATTTTACCTATGAATTTTACTTTAAGAAAATTATATCTTAAATAATTAAATAAATATTCATAAAAGGTTCAGTGCAAGTTTTATTCCGCGACAGTTGCTTATCTCACTTTTAATCATGTTCGCACACTCCATTATCGCGAACACTTCCGCCTGGAATACGCTGGTGTATTTGCCCAGATTAAAAGAAGCTCTTGTAGTGTTCGGTTTAGCTATGTATGTATACCCCAGCTCCCGATAGTCCAGTTGATTCCTTTTTTGACCCATCTGTGTAGCATACTGCAGTGCTATCTAGATTGTCATGTTCTAGTTTCCAGTCTTCTCTGGATCTGATGCTTATTCTGTACTTTTTGTCGAAGATCCTTTTCTTTTTTATAAGGTCATTGTTAACCAGTATCATAGAAAGGTTTTCGTCGTACTTTTTCCCTATTTCAGCGTGACCTTGATCATTGTGCCTTCCTATCCATAGGTTAGTTTTCAGCTTAAACCATTGTTCTGTAGCTTTCTCGATCTCAAGATCTATTAGACTAAGGCCTAGTATCATTTCTAAGGCGGCCGTGGGAGTTGTTCTCAGATACCATGACGCTAGCTAGTTTTTGTACCTTAGTGAGTTATTTTCTGTTGTATTGTATTCTAGGTTACCACCATGCATGCTAGTTTTCCGTGAAGGATTCTCGGTAGGATGATTGCCCTATAGATCCATTGGTAGGACCACTTCGGGTTTCATGCCCCAGTTCCTGCCAACGGCTCTTCTGCACTGCATGAGAGCTGTCATTGCCTTTTTATTGGTTTCTTTTATGTGTGTCCTATAACTCAGAGTGCTGTCTAAAACTATCCCTAGGTATTTAAACTCCTTCACTGTCTCGAGTTCTACATTTTCAATGTTAATTGGGATCATGTTATCAATCTTTTTTTTGTTAGTGAACAACATCAGTTTAGTTTTTGTAGGGTTGAGGTTTTATGTTGACTCAACATGAAAAATCTATGCTTGAATCCGTAGAAGCTTTTGGTTTTGATGAGTTTCAGGATATTCTAGAAGAACCATTACTTCTTGAAGATCCTCTTACGATATACTAGAATTATTTTCTCAAACGAAAACGGTTTTGACATACATAATATTTTTGAATCGGATCTCAGCGTTTATTTTTTTCAATCACATTTCAGAGTGTTCATTCTATCTCAAGGTCGGTAAATATTGTTAAAGTTAATATTATTTGTTGCTTTATACATGTTTAGTTCTGATTTGATATTTTCTAATTATAATATGTTGATTATTTCGTTAGATACATAGTTGTTGATTAATTTGGAGTTATTAACCATTAATCCGATTGAATTGTCTTTTTAATATTTTTAAATCAGATATATCAGAGTTCTTAGTCAATATTGTAGTTCTAAAGTTCTCCTTATAAAGATAAGATAAAAATATTCTTTATTCACTTAGACATAATAAATATGTACTTATGAATCGTCAATATTTTCCTACCACCCATTCAAGACTTTTTTTTTTTGCGCTGGCAACACTGGCAGCAACACTTGTCAGCTTGCTTTGTAATTTTAATTAATTAATTTTATTAGTAATTCACGTTAAATTCCAAATTATTTGTAATAATTAGCTTAATTACGTGTTATTTAACAAGTGGTAGTGTTATCAGCAAGATTAATGCGCTAACATTTGAAATATAGCGAGGAAAAATTGACCCAACTGTCAATCCAGAAGAGGATACAAATTTAAATTGAAAAGCTAAAAATACTGTGGACGGCTTCTTCTTAAACCTGGGGAGTATTGTTTTCATAATTTACATCACTCACATTGCATTCTCAGACCAATAGAAACTTTTTACTTACCTACTTACCTATCTATAGATATTGATACCAACTACCTATTTGTAGTTTGTAGTTGTTAAATTTTCATTAATTTGTTAGACCAAACACTTGAGTATGCTATTAACAACAACAAGTGTTTTCTGATTCTGATTAAGAATATCATTTGTTTGCATTGTGTTATAAGTAGTTAAACTTCAGCGACACTCCGACCATTTCAATCTTTTAATATACTTGGTACTTAGTTAATTTTAACATAAAGACTTTATTAAGTGATTGCAGGTTTTGCCATCCCCCTTACAGCCTGAATAACTAGTTGCAGTGTATAAATTTCTTAGTAATAAAGTGAAGTTTTTAATTTTAATTGGGTTCAAAATACCTACCCACATATTTTGTTATTATCTTAGTTAGTGATTATTTCTTTTAAATTTAACTAACACACAGGATTTGAATGCCAAATTGGTTTCACATTCACTGTACATTCATCATTACTAGTACAGAGCTCACTTTGAGTGAGCAACGTCACAATCCATAACGATTTGGCATTGATGATAACCTCTCTTTACTTGACAAACTGTGGAAGTAGAGCTGACGGTGACCACTACTGTCACAGGCATACACCTTACTGCTACACTTTGCATACACTACATCTATACAGAGACATCTAAATCATTTCAATCAAAGATTGTGAAACTAGTTTACAAAATTAGTCTTGTGATAGTTCTTTATTTAAATAATTAGTGGGTCGTAGAATTAAACATATTTACTAAAATTTAAGTAAATTGACAAAATACTTCTGAAACGTTTTCTCACTTTGCTTGAACAAAAGTCAATTTGATGGTGACACCTTGCAGCTGCTTATATACAGATTTATTTCTGTATTTTAATATTATTAAAGATACTAAAGAGTTTTCTTTTTTACAACAAGGCTTATAAGAATTTTGTAATTTAATAAAACGCATTTAGCACTAGAATAATCTGTAATTTTAACGAAAATAAGAGTTAGTTGATATAATATATTAGTTTCTGATTCTGTTTTAACATTTTTAGATTTTTAAACCATAATGCTGACCCGCAAGGCTACAAACAACAACACCGAATTGAAGCTGAGGCAGGCACTAAAGGAGTTAAAGGAGTCCAGGGATACATGCAGCCAGCTAATACGTGAGCGTGATGACAGTGAAGAAGAAATCAAAAACATTGTCGGACGTAACTCACTGTTGAAGACCGAACTAGCCAGTTTGCATACTCAACATATGGAAGTGGTTCTACAAAAAGATCAACTTGAGAGTACCATCAGCAGCTATGAAGAACAGTTTAGCACATATGAGAGAGCCCTGAACCGGATTGCTGACCTGGAACATGAACTGAATGATGCCAATAAGAAAATATCTGCCTTATTAGAGCAGCAACAACAACATGAGGTGGATAAAACTCAAAGCCTTTTTGAGGAGCTAATGCTCTCGCCTGGTAGTCAGTTAGCTAATTCAGCTGTAACGGCTGGTGTTTGCGTTACACCCAGACCTAATATTTTAGGTGCTAATAAATTAAAGAAGTATTTAAATATTCGAAAATTTATTAAGAAAACTGGAAGGTTAATTAAGAAAAACAATTGTTTTTATAAAAATATTGCTTTGCGGAAAGAAAGAATTAGTCTTTTGGATTCAATGGAAATTTACAGTAATAAATTAACTGAAAGCAGGCAAATGTATGACCGGGACACTAAACAATTGCAATTAAATATAATAAATTTGCATGAGTCACTTGAGTCAATGCAAAATAAATATTGTACTGCGCAGAAACAAATTGATGAACACATCAAATCTGCCACAGAGTTAGTTGAACTCTGCAAATATAACGCAGAGAGATATGACTCTTTAATAAATAGTCAAATTGATAGTTGTAATGATTTATCCAAAGAGGAAAACATAATTCGGACGCCTCAGAGCCCCTGTCATTCATTAACCTGCATAGAGACCTTAAAAAGTAACTATTGCAAAAAGTCATTTAAATCAGCTTCCTCATGCAAGTCAAAAGACACGAAAACTATTATTTTCTCAGATAAACTGGGACAAGGTCTAGGAGTAACAATGAAAAATATATATAATAGAAATGTTATAAATGTATGTACACCTGGGAAGTCTTTTGAAGATATTGTGCATAGTTCATCTTTGTATGATATAGATAGTTTGACCAACATAATTATTCTATGTGGCGACAGCTCCCAAGTTAGGAAACGTGAAATCTTGATCAATATTAACTTTTTATTGAAACTACAGTCTGAAACCGGCTGTAAATTAGTAATTAGCTCGTTTCCTTACGCGAAAAACCTAACTAGGGAGCAGAATCAGCATATATATGAGTTAAACTCATATTTGTTCAACATGATAAATTGTCATAGCGACAAGGTTTTATATTTTGATATTAATAATTTTATTAATAATTTTATTTTGACATCGGATACTATGTATCTTGCAAATAGGTTTAGGACAAAAATAGCTAAATTGTTAGCTTTTAATTTACAAGACACCTTTCAAGGTGGCAAGCCAAAGTCTTTTGACTCTGATTTTAGTAGCTTACCTACTAATAATAATTTAATTAATTTAAATAATATAAACACTTCTTTACAAAGTGAAAACGTCTCTAAATCGGCTTTAAACTAAAACATAAGACAACAGCCAAGCCCTCTTGCCTTAACGTATTATGTCAAAACATTCAGGGCCTGTCTGGCAAAGTTTTAGAATTAGAATTATTTGCAGAATGTAATGACATTCATGTCATTTGTATAACTGAGCACTGGCTGAATCATTGTGATTTGTCATGTAGTGTGAATAATTTTCAGTTAGCAAATTTATTATCTAGGAAGACTACAACGCGTGGCGGCTCTCTAATTTTCGTAAAAAATAATATAAGCTACAGAGAAAGAAAGGATATTGTAAACCTTTCTATAGAACGTCATGTCGAGCTGTCATGTGTAGAATTAAAAAGCTTAGTCATTGTATGTGTATACCGACCACCTAAAGGTAATTTTGAATCATTTGAATCGGTGATGGAGGATGTGTTGAATAAGTTAAAGTTAAAAAATAAACCAATAGCAGTATGTGGCGATTTTAATGTTGATATTCTTGAAAGCTGTGCATTGACTACACGAATATTAACTTTGTTCAATTCTTTTAATTTAATTAATCAGTTCTTGGAGCCCACAAGGGTAACATCTCATTCAGCCACTTGCATAGATAATGTTTTTTCGGAGTCTGATCCGACTAACAAACTAGTTGTTAAAAATATTACATCCGACCACTACGGATTAAAGGTATCCTATGAATTAGATATTGTTGATGCACCTAAAAGTGTACAATGCAGGCCCGTTACAAAAACGCGACTACGTAATTTTGAAAATAATGTAGCTGATAAAGTTTCTATGATGCCATATGTGCATGATGATCCTAATGCGCTTTATGGAACCCTTTTTGAATTAGTAACGAATGAGTTCAATAATATCTTTAAGTCTAAAACGATTAAATGCACCCAGAAGTTAAAGTTTTGCGAATGGGCTACGACAGGTATTTATAAAAGTAGAAACAGGCTGTATGAACTATATAAATTAAGAGAAACTAATCACAGCCCTCGTTTCGTAGAACATGTAAAACAATATTCTAAGATTTTCAAAAAAGCATGTTCTAAAGCAAAGTCAATCTTTTTAAAGGATAAAATTAAAAAGTCAAATAATAAAATCAAAACAACTTGGGATATTATTAAGCGTGAAACCGGAAAAGGTAAACAACATGACAACAGTCTAGCGCTTAACATTAATAACGCAAGAATAAACTCTGAAACAGAAATTGCTAATATTTTTGATAACTTTTTTGTTAATATACCATTAGTAACCACCTCTAATTTGAATTCTTCACCAGCTTCTGCTGTCTCGGTTCTTGAAAAACATGTATCTGAGTGTAGTTCATTATTTAATTTTAAAGAAATTAATTCTAGCGATATAATCAAAACATTTAATTTACTTAAAATAAAAACTACCACTGATTTATGGGGCATATCTGTTACTGTACTTAAAAACATTATTCATGCTATTGCCCCTTATCTTGCTATTATATTTAATCAGTGTATCGCTCAAGGAATTTTTCCTGATTTAATGAAATTTAGCAAAGTCATACCTTTATTTAAATCAGGAAACAAAGAAGACCCAAGCAATTATAGACCAATATCAATATTACCCGCCTTAAGCAAAATATTTGAAAAAATAATACTAGAGCAATTATTGTCTCATTTCTCATTAAACAATCTCATGCATAGCAAACAATTCGGATTTATGAAGGGTCAGTCAACCACGGATGCTGGGGTTGCACTTTTAAAGCATGTGTTTGATGCCTGGGAAAAGTCGCAAAATACTCTTGGAATATTTTGCGACTTATCCAAGGCTTTTGATTGTGTTGATCACCGGACGCTGCTGTTGAAGCTAAATCATTACGGTGTAAAAAATAATGCCCAGAAACTAATACTGTCGTATCTCAGTTCCAGAACTCAGACAGTTGACATTAATGGAGTGAAATCAAACGGCTCTCAGATTAAACTAGGCGTACCTCAAGGCTCTATTTTAGGCCCTTTTCTATTTTTGGTTTATATTAATGATTTGCCTTTCTTTGCCAAAAACTTCTGTGATATTGTGTTGTTTGCAGATGATACTTCTTTAATATTTAACATAGACAGAAACAAAACCAATTTTGACGATGTAAACAAAGCACTGTCACAAGTACTCGGTTGGTTTAATTCTAACAATTTGCAGCTTAATGCAAAGAAAACAAAGTGCGTACTTTTTTCTCTGCCAAATGTACAGACGGTACCTGTAGAAATTGTAATCAACAACGAAAAACTGGATTTAGTACAATCAACGATCTTTCTGGGTGTAACTTTAGACTCGAAACTTCAATGGCATGCGCATATCGCAACATTAGCTGGTAAGCTTAGTTCTGCTTCCTACGCTATTAGAAAAGTACGACAGCTAACAGATGTTGATACTGCTAGAACTGTATACTTTAGTTATTTCCATAGCATCATGTCATATGGCATTCTTTTGTGGGGATTAGCGGCTGGCATTAATGCTATATTCATCTTGCAAAAACGAGCAATCAGGGCCATCTATAAACTAGGCTCCAAAACTTCGCTTAGAGACAAGTTCAAGGAAATAGGTATACTGACAGCTGCATCTCAATTTATATTAAATTGCATTCTTTTTGTACGTCGCAATATTAACTTGTATACCAAACATGGTGATTTACACAATCGTAATACTAGAAATAGAAACAAGCTCGTAATGCCTCGGTACCGTTTAGAAAAGGTGCACGGATCTTTCGTTGGTCAAGGTATACACATATATAACAAAATCCCAAGTGATATCTTGGATTTACCATATCTAGAGTTTAAGAATCATATAAAGAGTGGCCTCCTCAAAAAAGGCTATTACACTGTAAATGATTATTTGAACGACAAAACACCTTGGTCGTAACACTCGTAACGAATGTTCCTAGTATGATATTGTGAGTCGTGTCCTATATTTTATATTATTAGCGTTTATATTTGTTAAGCTTTTAATTCGGTCATTTAAGGTAGGCAGTTTGAGTATGTCATGCTCACTAAAACATTTCTACGGTGGTGGCGTGTGAGGCGGGTCGTTACGTTCCCTAAAATATGGTTGAGCGAAGCGATGGCTGGTTCATGCGTCATGCTCGTGAACGGGTGCTGCCAGTGGGAATGGGTCTGCTCTTATCTGCTTGCTTTAAAATGTGTTTTCTTTTGTTTTTATTCATTTTATTAAGAATTACATTTGAAACATGTATGGCGCAACTTGCAGTATATAGTAGTGAAGAGGTATGACGCTTTACCGAGGCTAAGGTAATAAAAGAGATGTGACTTGTTCGGTGTCAAGATGTATATTGAGATAATAATATTGAGTACAATTAAAGATACATTATCTTAGTAAGCGATCTTATTCTAGATTGCTGAGAATGCTACGCGTGTGTTCCAATTTTCTGTAAATGCGCGATAATGCAAACATCTTGTTTGTGTAATATGTTGCAATCATACTTCATCTCCCCTGAAAAAGTGGAAGGATCATCCCCTCCCTGCAAAAAGGAACAGACTCGTAACATTGACTTTAACGAACTTAACCAAAATTTAATTACTTAAGTAAAATAAGTAAACAAAATTTAAACATTATCAACATAGCAAAGTTAAAACTATTTCATTTATTAAATCGTACTAATACAAAAACGTTTTACAATATAAACAATATACCTAATTAAAATTGTATCTAATTAAAATGGTATCGAATTGAAATGGTATTGAATTAAAACGGAAGCTTCACATTTTACACTTAATCATAACAATAACAAAGTGTTAAGTAACATGGTATGTAATTAAGTACCTATACTTATAATTACGTATCAAATAAAATAGTTATTTATTGAATGGTTTGGTATTATTCTTATGCACAATTATAGCTTTATTTTCTTTTAAAATTTCTACATTAGACGTCATATCTCTTAAAACTTTATAAGGGCCATTGTAAATACTATCTAATTTATTTCCTACTTGGTTCTTTAATAATAACAAATCGCCTAACTGATAGGTAACATTATTGCTAGTTTTATCATACAATAATTTTCTTTTCTCTTTAGATTGTATCAAGTTACGTCGTGCGTCGGATTGCGCTTGTTGTAAACGATACTTAAGTTCTCGGGGATAACTGTCATAGTTATATAAGGGGTCGATTTCTGATTGTAAATTATTTGGAAGGTTACAAATTTTTCCAAAAACTAATTCGAAAGGCGTATATTTAGTTTCACTATGCACTGTGGTATTAAAAGAAAAACACCAATATGGAATCCAGGTGCTCCAGTTATGTTTATAATTATTACACTGGATTCTCAGAAAAGCTCCTAGGGTTTTATGAGTATTTTCTAAAGCGCCTACAGTTTCGTGATGGTACGCCGTAGAATTTAATTTTTTAATATGTAATAGAGAACATGTTTCGGACATCACTGATGACATGAATTCGGTTCCCTGGTCAGTCAATATTTCTCTAGGAATACCATAACGTAAAATGAAATTATTGGTAAAAGATTGAGCAACTGTGACCGAGTCTTTACTAGGTAATGGATACGCTTCAACGAATTTGGTTAAATCGCATTGTAATGTCAATACATATTTATTATTATAGTCATCAACATCGAGTGGACCCATTATATCCAAACTAATTCTTTCGAATGATGAGTGGGCTGTTGATGTTATGGTTAAGGGCTGCTTAATATGTTTATTACTATGCTTATGATATTGACATTGATGGCAATTTTTAACAAAAAGTTTTACATCATTACTCAAACCTGGCCAAAAATAATATTGCTTAATGTTGTTCATCATTCTATTAACTCCTGCGTGTCCGCTGGTGGGTAATAGATGGAAATCATTTAGTATTACTCTTTTTTGTTCACTATCATATATTCTTAATATATTTTTTGTTATGAGAAAGCGCGGGGTAACAGAGTTAATTCTTTTTGTTGCTTGTACAAGACTTTTGATTTTACTCTCGTTACATTTTTCTTTAATAATAAGTACCTCATGTATGCCTATTTTTTGACATAATGACTCTAAGTCCCTCGCTAACACCTCTGGGGTAGATGACGATCGGGTACTCAGATATATCGCTGATTGCGAAGGTACGTAAACGTAACAACTTGCATTAGAAATAATGCTATCTTTAGACTTTGAATAATTGTCAAACTTTAATTGATTAAAACTTAATTCAGTTACGTCATCGGGTTTCTTGAGAAGTTCTACCGCAATAGGTTGATCAGGCCTAGTGCTGGTGGAGCTCTCTGAAGAAGAATCAGTGGGGGTTTTTAATTTTTTACTTTGTGCTCTAGTTAAAACTGATACTGTGTTTTGATGTAATGATTTTAAAGTAGAAGATGTAATAGGTATGCGACTCAATGCGTCTGCAGCTGCATTGTTTCGTCCTGGAACATACTCTATTTCAAAATCATACTCCTCTAGGAATAATCGGAATTTAGTAAGTCTGCTTGTTGGGTCTTTCAAGTTAAATAAATAAATTAACGGTTTGTGGTCTGTTATAATTTTAAATTTACGTCCATATAAATAAGGGCGAAAATGTCTCACAGACCAAACAATTGCTAAAAGTTCTAATTCTATGATGGGATATCTCGTCTCGGCGGGTTTCAGGTTTCTACTCGCATACGCGACTACTTGACCGTTCATGTTAGATAAAACAGATCCTAAACCTGTCTTACAAGCATCTGTTTGTAGCCGAAAGATGTTACTTTCTGAAAAATCTGGATAAGATAAAATAGGGGGTTGAATTAATGCTGATTTTAATTTTTCAAATGCCGTTTGACACTCTGATGACCATAGAAACTGTACATTCTTTTTTCTTAATTGATTTAAAGGATAAACAATGTTTGCAAAGTTCGGTATGAATCGTCTGTAGTAATTTGCAAACGCGACAAAACGATTGACATCGTCGCAGTTCATCGGCACTGGATAGTTTTGCATGGTTGCAATTTTACTTTCATCTGGTAAAATTCCATCAGAAGTTATTTTGTGTCCTAGATATATTATTTCGTTTCGCAAAAATTCACACTTCATAGGATTTAATTTTAAGTTAACTTTTCTAAATCTCTCTAGTATACTAATTAAGTTTTTATTGTGGTTTTCTATAGATTTCCCGAAAATTACGCAATCATCTAAATAAATAAAAGCCTTTTTATAATTTAAGCCTGACATTGCAATAGTCATAAGACGTGAAAATACACTCGCAGATGTCCGGAGACCCATGGGACAGCGTTTCATCTGAAAAATTTTATCACCAGCAGTGAAAGCTGTGTACTTTCGTGAATCTTCGCTTAAAGATAACTGATAATAGCTTTGCGAAAGGTCTAATTTTGAAAAATAAATGTTATTTGCAAGCGAATCTAAGATATCAGTTATATTAGGCAAAGGGAATTTGTCGTCCTCAATACGATTATTTAACTGCCTGTAATCTATAACTAATCGCCATTGTTTCTCGTTTGACCTATCTGTTTTTTTCGGTACAAGCAAGACGGGACTAGACCACTCTGACGTAGCCTCTTCTATAATATCATTTTCGAGCATAATATCTATCTGTTTCTGAACTTCCTTCCTTAGTGCGAACGGTAATCTATGTGGCTTGACATAAACTGGCGAGACATTAGGTTTTAAAGTTATATTATGGGTCATTAGGTTTGTACAAGAGAGTTTGTCGCCTGGCAGATGAAAAACATCTGCGTACTTAGCGCAAATACTCTCAATACTTCGTTTTTCTTCTAAATTCAGTTCAGGTAAATTTAATAATCCTAATAATGTTTTTACACGATCGACAGAAACCTCCTCTTTTTCAAAATTACAGACTTCAAAATCATTCAATGAAAAAGTCTCTAAATCGGTAAGATCTAGATCAACTTCTTTCTCAGTGGTGTTTAATATCCTTACTGGCATGCGACCATTACAAGGTTTCGCTATTATACTTCCTATAAAAACTCCTTTCTGTATCTCTTTAGATAAACAAACACAATCGTCGCCTAACGATGTAGGTATATATTTTATTACCTCACATCGTGGCGGTATCAAATGTCTATAGTGACTCAATATAGGTATAGACACATAATTACTATCTTTAGTTAAAAGCAAAGTATTTTCTTTATAGTTAATTATAGCTTGATAGCGTTTCAAAAAATTATCACCTAAAATACCATTTGCAGAACAAGACATATTTTTAAACACATACATTTTTTCTCTAAAAACTAACCCATTATAAGACAAATCTAAGTAAATATATCCTTCAGATACTAGTTTACCGCTAACACCTTTTATAACTAACTTCTCAAATGTAATTAAATTCAATAACTTCGGATAATCGCATAACCATTCGTATTTTAAAACACAAAGGCTTGCTCCGCTATCGACTAAAAGATCGATATTGCTATTACTTACGTTAAAAGTTACGGTACTACTATTATTGTAGTTTAAAACATAATTTTCAGTAGGAACGAAAAAAATCTAAATTATTATCGTTCTGGGGCTCAGAACGCGCTTGTGACTCACTATTGGTCGATTGCTCGTGGCTAGCGTACTGCACACGTTGAAAAGGCACAGCTGAGCGCGGCGGGCGCGGGCTCGGCCGACCGCGGTCACGTGAACGTGATTGTGTTCCTTGCGCGGCGCGGGAGTCTCGCGACATGTACTTACCTTGTTGTGGTCTCGTGTTTCCGGCAGCGTACCTATTGTTTGCGCTAAATCTATTATAGTAACTATATTTATTAGAATAATTACTTGGCTGACGCGGATAATTAGTAGGTGTGCGTGAGAAATTACGAGTATGAAACTTTTTAATGTTCATAACTTCCTCGTGTCTGGTAGACATTGACTGCTCGTCTAGGGCAGTTCTTATAGCCTCTGGTAAAGAATCAAGGTGACGTGATGCTATGATAGTACTAAGCTTTTGATTCACTAATCCATCTGAAAAGCGCTTGATTGCAACCTTTTCATTAATGGGACGCAATACTTCAAACTTAGTAGCGTCGTCATCCGCTTGTGCTATGGTTAAATTCACAAAAAGTTGTTCTAGTTCCGAGCCGAATGACTCGATCGACCTATGACCTTGACGACAGTTTTGTAATTTGTGTTGGATAGCAACAGCAGATTTTTTCTGAATCAAATGCGTATTCATATCTCTAATTAAATCTTTAATAGTTGGATAACTACTTTTTAAACGTAATTTTGCGCTAGGAGAGAGCCTAGTTTTAATCACAAAGTCAATAAGTAACCCATGAGTAGCATCGCTGATCATTGAACTATATAATTGTATACCATCAATTAGAGATTTAGTGACGTGTTCTTGACCTGTCATCGTTGGTAAAAGTGCAATGGCTGTCTTCAAGTCAAATTTATCTTTTTCTGCCATTTTTGAAATACTACTAACACTTAAAGTCTCTAAAGAAATAATTTTGTCATAAATGATCTGAATGTCATTTGCTATTTTATTAATTAAAGTTATATCTTTAGTTGATACCTCCGATTTTTCAACTAAATTATGTACTTGAGCTAAAATATACTCTAATTTCGCGTATTCAAGTTTCGCTTCATTAAATTTCGTAAAACCTAACTCTTTTTGACGTCTATCTGGTCCTAGTTTTACTAAATTATCTTTAATATACAATAGTTTCTTATGCAATTCATTTAAATCGGAAATAATAAATGACATTATCTAATAAGAAAAAAAATGTAATCCTACATATTATTTAAAACGTTTAGGTATAAAATAACTTACGACTTACGGTGGCATTATAGCGCGCGAATAAAATAATTACGTCTCTGCACGATGAGTAGGTATGTGGTGACCGGCGTGGCGTGTGGGGGCTGGGGCTGCGGGCTGGGGGTTTTCTCATGCTCCTTGAGTGTGTAGGATCTTCAGACTTCTAAGATGGGTTCCTGGACCGCTTGAAACAGCTAACTGAAGATCGGGCTGGGATTTCCCTTGCCCCTCGTACAATGGGCCGGGTTTCTACCCTGGACACCTCCTGGTCTACGTTGATGGTTGAGTCGACGTCGTTGCCAGTTCCACGGAAGATATTGTGTTTCTTAGAACTGCGCTGTTGAATTCTCTACGGAGTCGGTTGACAATTCGGTCCCAAATTTTCCGGATGCAGGCGTAAATGATGAGTATAACGATGAGAAGCAGTATGACGGATAGTAAAATTTCTGTTGTAGTGAGCTGGCTTGAAGTTTTCTGCGTTGCTTGGGCGTCGCCGCTGGCGGTTTGTGCGATGATAACTTCTTCTTTACTTTGTGGTGCTCCCATATTATTGTTTTGTCTTCCCAAGTAATGCGATGAACAGAAGTGTAGAGCCAAATAGCACCGCAACGAAGACTGCTGCTAGTATGGTGTTGAAAATTTTGCTTTGCTGCTCCATGTAGTAATGATTTTCCCGCAAAAATTTATAAGTTCGGTTGGCAAAGGGTCGCCATGAAGAGGTATGACGCTTTACCGAGGCTAAGGTAATAAAAGAGATGTGACTTGTTCGGTGTCAAGATGTATATTGAGATAATAATATTGAGTACAATTAAAGATACATTATCTTAGTAAGCGATCTTATTCTAGATTGCTGAGAATGCTACGCGTGTGTTCCAATTTTCTGTAAATGCGCGATAATGCAAACATCTTGTTTGTGTAATATGTTGCAATCATACTTCAGTAGAATTGTCTTTTGTTTTTAACTAATATTAAAGCTTTAAGTAGAGTTCCTAAGTACTTAATTGAAAATTGTTCACCGCTATGATCATTAGTTCGCCTATACTTAACTGTATTTATCATAACCCATTGTGTAATTGTGATGGAAACTGACCTTAGTCATACCATGTTAAGGTCATTTTTCAATTTGACGACTCTGTATGAAATAAAACAGGGAGAAAAAAACAACCCTTGGAGTTTCTTGCCGGTTCTTCTCCAAGGCCTCCCGCTGTAGGGTTTGCGAACCGATGGCGTAGCTTCTATGACGTTCACAAGTATTGTAAATAACAATCTAAATTGAATAAACAAATTTGAATCTTGAATCTTGAATCTAACTGACAAGAAGAATGGGCGCAAGAAACTTGCCAGCGTTTCTTAGTTAGGTAACGACATTTACAAAAAAAAACATATCGTTACTAATACAACAATTGCTTAGTATAAAAATACATCATATTAAACAGTGATTATGTTATGTGTTACATCATGACCATGCATTGCGGTCATTCAAATAATCGTCTACTTTATAGTATCCTTTGCTCATCAGCGACTCTTTAATGTAACATTTAAATTTATGCAATGGTAGTTCAATTATATGCTGTGGAACTTTATTAAAAAAGGCTATGCTTTTCCCCAGAAATGAGGCTCTGGATTTTTCTAGCCTAAACTTGGGAACGACAAGTTTATCTTTATTTCTTGTGTTAAAGCGATGAATATCGCTCTGCTTTACAAATGTATTATAATACTTTTTCACATAAATTATATTTTCATAGATGTAATTATTATTTATTAATTATTATTATCCATCCATAAGGAATGCCAGTGCCCCAGCAGTGGGAACATTAAATGTCTGATGATGAAGTTGATATTTTCTTATCTCATTAAACGGAATTGATAGCAAAAAATTGTTTCATTTTGATCATTATATTTGTATCTTCAAAATTTATATTTAATATCAGGTAAACGAATAATTTAACTGTTCTTTATTTAATTACGTGTAAAAAGAAAGTGTTGGCATCGTTCATATCAATAAAACAATATTTCCGAAGGGAAAAAAATAAAATTTATTAAAGGTCCAGCTATGCTGAGAATATTGCCGAGAATATTCTCGAGAATACTTGCTAACACCGAGAATATAGTCTGTTACTGCAAATAGAGTGTATTGTTTCATACACAATTAACTGTCGACTTTATTTGATACTATTTTACATAAAAAAGTTAGATTTTTTCCATTTTAGGAAAATGATTCTCAACCGTTCTCACTTAGGAGAACGTTGCCGGGAACGCTGCCGGAAATATTCTCAGCTAGGAGAACGTTCTCGGGAACGGCACATCACTACGCAGGATGCGTATACCATGTGAAAGTAACATGTGCTTAGTAAGTAAGAAGTGAGAATTTTATATTAAGTTTTTAAAATAACAAAGGTGATGTGAACGTAAAGTAATTTTTTTTGTTACGTGTTTTTAACTTAAGTAATGAAAGTAACTCTTAATATATGTAAGTACTTCATTATTTGTATCATTAAAATAAATTTAAAGTTTTTGTTATGACTAGAATGTTTCAATTCACATAATGTTATTTGAATCTTACTGGCTGTAATTCTCTTATCAGCTTTACTCAAGTTAAATTTGTAAACAATTATATCATTTATATCATTGTAAAGGGATATGCAATACGTCCTTTTAAACACAAAAATACCTTTTAATTATCTAAATATTTAGGAAGTTCTTACATACACTTATGTCCGATTTCACCAACGCTCCCTCCTTTACCTAACTATGTGCCTGTTAAAATAAAAGGCCCCCTAAATAAACCCCTACCTTAGAAAACGTTTCACCAACTGAACAACCCTCTTAGTAGGGGGGACCCTTACTTATGTGACAGGTTTTTGTCATTGTTAGGGATGTGGCAACCGTAACTTTTAACCGGTTTTTTTTAAATTACGGTAGTTTAATATTAAAGACCTTCTGGTCTACTGTTATATAAGTTGATAGAATAATATAGTATTTTACATATACGGTTCATAAAATAAGTTAAAATAAATAAGTATTAAAAAAATTTCTCTAAAGTTGTGGCTGTTTATTTAATTTATTTTCCCTTTTTACCGTGTTTATAAAAAAAAAACCATAAGATCTGCCAATCAAGCCTGTCATGTCAGTGTCAGTCGTGTCACCATAGTTTACATGCGTTTCTTCTGTCTGTTCGTTCGTTTCATGTATTGTTTGGGTTTTTTCGGGCAGCGTGTGATTTTCCGTTTTGATTGTGGTAATTTAAATAATGGCTGAAAAAGAAAACGTAGCCAAAATTTTACTTACGAAGAGAAGGATAAATTAGTAAAAATCCTTGCTCTATACAAGGACACAATATTAAATAAAAAAACAGACGGGACTACAAATGAAGCAAAAGCAAATGCTTGGACATCGGTTACGGCGAGATTCAATAGTTCTGCAACTACTCACAGGTATTCTAAACGCTACTAATTATATCACTTAAGTATTAAATAGGTACCTATGTGTAGCTTTTATGGTTTTCAGACAAAAAACTACATAAGAACTTACTTATTTCTAACATTTTCAGATCAAAAGATTCTCTTTTACGAGTTTGGGAAAAATTAAAGACTGAAGCTAAATTGTATAATAGTTTAATAAGAGAAAATATAAATAAAACGGGAGGCGGAGGTCCATGTACCACTAAAATAGACCCTAGTTTAGAACAAGTATGCAGTTTAACGGGACTGTGCTGTACTGGCATTTTAAATGTTAGGGACAGTGATGCAGATATGCCCATTGTATTTACAGTGGAAGATGTACTTAATCCATAAGTATGTATATGCAATCATAGGTAAATAGAAATTGTAAAAAAGAAAGCGTTGTATATACCTACCTAACATGAGTTTCTCTCTCTTTTCTTTCCAGACTACAGACATCACAAACACCATCCAGCAGGACACAAATGCAATGGAACTTTCTTTACTGGTAATTAAGGGCTCTTCCGATTATAATTATTTGTGTTTTAGGAAACGAACAATTTCACTATGAGTGAGCAACCCAACACACTCAACAGCGACATTATTATGTCGGTTGCAAATGATGATGATGTACAAGTAAGTGTAATATGTAAGGAGCACTATTTGTATATTTTCCTTATTGGATTAAAAATAAAATTCAGACTAGAGAAAATGTTGCTCCTGCCTTTCCAGCTAACACTCCTCCGATTTGGTCAAGAAGGAGAATGCCAGTGATCACTCAAACCAACGAGAGGACGGATGTAGCTAATTCTCTGTGTTCAAGCTATGGAGACTTGAATCAAAATAGGCTTAACACAGAAGAATTAAAACAGCAACTATTAAAGGAAGAAATATAATTTAAAAGAAAATGTATAATTTACAATTAGAGTCTAACCAATTCTTAACTGAAGAAATGGAATTGAAAAGAAAATTGTTATATTCGTACATATAGAAAACCGTACAAATTAGTGAGAATTTGTCAAAACGCTTTTAAAAAAAAAATTAGGCGTCGGTATCCATAGACTCCGAAACATAGCTAAGAAATGTTTAGTATCAGGCCAAATGCCCCAAGAGCGTCGAGGTGGAGATAGGGTACCTAGGAAAACTTTAGCTAAAAAAGAAAATGTGATGAGATTCATCGAGACATTTCAATGGATTGAATCTCATTATTGCAGATCAGCCACGTCAACAAGAAAATATGCATCTTCAGACCTGAACATAAAAAAAGTGGAGACTTTACCAAGAAAATCAGACCGATGAAAATCTTAAGGTGCGACATTGCTTTTTTAGAAGGATTTTTGTAGTACATTATAATATTTGGGTTTAAAACACCCAGAGTTGACGTTTGTTCAAAATGTAGTGAGTTGTCGGAGAAAATAAAAAATGAGAAGGTGGAAACTGAAAAAGTGGCTCTCATGACGGCATTACGAACGAACTTGCAGTCCAGATTGCTTACTATTCTCGGCAATTGTACATTTATAACTTCACTATCGTGATAGGTACAAGTACAAATAAATTTCAAAAAGAAAACGTCCGCATATATACGTGGACAGAAAATGTCCACGCTAAATCTTCAAATGAAATTGCATCGGCAGTTTTCGATCTACTTTCAAAGTCAGATTTGACAGGGAAAAAAAGATCCGAATGATGGCTTTTTCCAAAAGTATAATGAAACGAGGTGTAACCTCGATGTCTGAGTTTGAAGTTAGAGACGTACCACAGTTACAAGTGAATGTGTCTGCCTTAAAACTTATCGACGTGAATAAATAGTTATGCAAACACTTCGGTGATAATTGGAAAACCGAACTTGGTTCTAGCCAGCTAAAATTTTACAAGAATGTTTTAGACGAAACTACTCCTGGTTAAGGCGAAAATGAAGAACCCTGTGAATATATGGAAGAACTTGGAATTTATTTAATTTTTAAGGAAGAAGTTTTTATTGTAGAAGGACAATTGTAGGGCATTCGAATATTTTATATTACTTAAATAATACTTTTGTTAAATTTTTTAGACTAATAAAAACATTTTATAAAATGTTTTCTGATTTCACACCCATTTGATTACTTTAGCCATACTAGTACTTCTTGACAGTAACGCATAATACATGTATTATTTTTCTCTTTGCATAATACCATCCACAAGGCCAGGTTATGTGAAACCAAAACCGCCTCTATCCATATTAATACAATGCAAAACCGCCTCTATCCAACATTTAGAAGCAAAACCTATTCTATCCAAATTAAAAATAAAAATAATAAAGAATAACGTTTACTATGCTTTCAGATAATGGAATTTTGTTAAAGTTTAGATGATTTAACATCAAATTAAATCTAATTATTAAATAAAGTCTTGCTGTAGTAGCCGCAACAGGTTTTACTTATATTGTGTAAAAAATATTAAACTTAACAGAGGCGCTTTTGAATCTACTTCCAAGCAATTCTTTAGCCGGCAACATTAAGAAACTGTTTTTAAAATTAGAATTTTGAATTTAGAACTTTAGAAGGTATAGACCGTATAGACTATGAGTAGGGTTTGGCGCCAATCAATATTTTATCCTACTTATAATATTATAAATCTGAAAGTTTAGATGTTTAGATTTTTGTTACTCAATCACGCCAAAACGGCTTAACGAATTTGGCTGAAATTTGGGACACAGATACTTTGTAGCCCGGAAAGGAAAATAGGCTACTTTTTATCCCGGAAAAATATCATATTCCCGCGGGATAACGTCGTGTGATCCACGCTGGCGAAGCTGCGGGCGGAAAGCTATTGTATGATAAATGTAATGTGTGTAGATAAAATAGTGTATGAGACTGCACATAACTCGGTGTTAAAACACTCATGGGATACTAGTAGAAAACGAGCCTTTTTTAATACCCCTCATTATGCAACAGTCAGAGAAACTACTATTATATACAAAAATAAATTTGTTTTAGATATGCAATGCTGATATGAAAGTGATAAGTATGGATGCTAGCCACGGTGGAGCCAACTATGATAGCTTCATATGGAACCATCACCTAGTAAAAGTTCCCAGTAGATCTCAAGCAATATGGCTGTTAGGTAATAATAGTACATTTTATATATTTGTATTATTATTTTATAAATACATATTACTTTTCTTTAGGTTTATTTTTGTTTGTATTTTCAATGTTATTTAATTTGACAAATTTTAATTTTACAGGGGACTCGGGGTATCCTCAACCTTCAACGGAGGACAATGATGACACCAATAGTTGATGCTCCAGATGGAACCCCAGAGGCCTATTACACAAGCAAACATGTTCACACCCGGAACATTGTAGAACGGAGCATTGGTGTAGTTAAGGAGCGCTTTTGTTGCCTTTTAGTACACAGAGTGCTACACTATGACCCATGGGTAGCTGGCTCGATAGTGAATGCTTGTGTTATATTGCACAACATTTGCAATAAAGTCAATTAACCAGTGCCAGTTTCAGCAGACCATGAGGTCCTTCAAGAAGCTAGGATGCAGGTGAACTCTAGAGTAAATATAAATCCAGGGCTGAATGAAGAGCTGCGGCAATATAGCTTTGCGTCAGACTCTGGTCAATCATCTCTGACAGCTGCGGGCAATCTAAAAAATATTCAATTTATTTAAGTATTTTTTACATTACGTGCGCAAAGTTTTTAGCACAAAATGTGCTAGCGCAACGTGCGCCAAGTTCTCAGCACAAAGTGTGCTTGCGCAACGTGCGCGAAATCTTAAGCACAAAGTGTGCCAGCGCAAAGTGCGCAAATATCATATGATTAAGATGTAATTTATATTTGTAAAATAACTAATTGAGTAGTAATTGTAAAATATCATATTTATATAATTGTTTGTACGAATTGTTACCAAATAATTTATTGTGATACGTTCACGAGGATGTGAAAATATATCAGGATGGACGAGTTGTTAGCTATGTATATTTAAATTAAATAAAATTATATGATGACACCAATAGTTGATGCTCCAGATGGAACCCCAGAGGCCTATTACACAAGCAAACGTTCACACCCGGAACATTGTAGAACGGAGCATTGGTGTAGTTAAGGAGCGCTTTTGTTGCCTTTTAGTACACAGAGTGCTACACTATGACCCATGGGTAGCTGGCTCGATAGTGAATGCTTGTGTTATATTGCACAACATTTGCAATAAAGTCAATTAACCAGTGCCAGTTTCAGCAGACCATGAGGTCTTTCAAGAAGCTAGGATGCAGGTGAACTCTAGAGTAAATATAAATCCAGGGCTGAATGAAGAGCTGCGGCAAGGTATAGCTTTGCGTCAGACTCTGGTCAATCATCTCTGACAGCTGCGGGCAATCTAAAAATATTCAATTTATTTAAGTATTTTTTACATTACGTGCGCAAAGTTTTAAGCACTAAGTGTGCTAGCGCAACGTGCGCGAAGTTCTAAGCACAAAGTGTGCTTGCGCAACGTGCGCGAAATCTTAAGCACAAAGTGTGCCAGCGCAAAGTGCGCAAATATCATAAGATTAAGATGTAATTTATATTTGTAAAATAACTAATTGAGATGTAATTGTAAAATATCATATTTATATAATTGTTTGTACGAATTGTTACCAAATAATTTATTGTGATACGTTCACGAGGACGTGAAAATATATCAGGATGGACGAGTTGTTAGCTATGTATATTTAAATAAAATAAAATTATATCTATATTAATGATTTGTTAATAATTTAAGATCAAATATTCAAGTTAGTTGACTAATCAAATCAGATACGATTATTATATGAATATCACCGGCAGTATGCATTTGACAGGTCGCGCTTTCCCCCCACCTCTGTCATTTCTTATATCGCTGGAAGTCGAAGCCAGCCAGCTCAGTAGTATTTACTACAGACCACAACGGTCAAATGTATAATGACGGTGCTTGTACCTAGTACTTGCTTGTAAAAATTATTGTGTGCGAAATGTGTAGAATAAAATCTTAATATGTTTTAATGCTGTTGGCATTGTTGTGCCATTAGGCATAGTATTCCTTCAATTGTTATAAACAAGAGTAACGGGACTCAACGCGACATTTATTATGTAGTACATTATGTACTTACAGCTTGACGTTTCGGCTATGTTGCTATAGCCGTGGTCACAAGCAGACTGACAGCAGTCTGTCGCGTTGAGTCCCGTTACTCTTGTTTATAATTATAATTGAACGCGAAAGTTTAAAATCTTATATTTTCTATTGTTCTTGTCAAGTATTTTGACTCCCAAAAGTTTTTGGATCATTCGTGGGATAATAATAATATAAGGCGTCGCGTACTAGTTATAATAAAATCCTGAATGATGTTTTAATTTTGCCCTTTGAGAAATTTAAGATATGTTAGGGAAACACTTTTTAAAAGTGCTATTACAATAATGATTATGTTAATGATAAAAATGCTTGGAATTAACATTTCCCCAATACCCGCACACTGGAAAAGGAAGCACCATATTTTATAGTTTTGTAGTTTTAAGTATTGATACATAGTGCCCAAGTACGTCTGTACAATCATTAAGCTTAAGATGATGCTTAATCATTTGTAATACCGGGTTCTTGATGTTTATTTTATTATTTTTTTTGTTTATGGACAACTAACAAGATCATTCACTAAAAATTAAACATAGTTATATAAGGGATACAATTCTAAGTGATGTCTTTTTTATAAGTAAATGTATTGTAATATTGTATGATTTGGTAACAACATGCTTTCTTTTTTGTGAATGTCCTTACTTCTTTACGAGCTGTGCAGTTTCTTGCGCCCATTCGTTTATTTAATTTGAAACTGAAGGAATACTGATGGTATTACCTATTGATTTAACATAACAGTACCCGACACACTTAAGTTTATTGTTAATTATCTATTATAATATTTTTTTGTACAAGTAACTTATTTAAAAAAATAACTATTTATTGGTTCTAGAGTACAACACTTACCTAATCTGTTTTTTTTAGCCTTAAAAACCCAATCTATAGCCATGATGACCCGGATGGCAACGGCAAAGGACATGGAGCTTAAACTCAAAAATGCTCTGGAGGATCTCAAGGCAGCAAGAGACCTAAATAACTCTTTAATTAAGGAAAGAGAGGAAGGCGAACAAGAGATCGTCAAGACCATAACCCGCAACACAGAACTCAAGAGTGAACTCGCTGAAATTCATACAAAATACTCCGAACTCTTAGACAAGTGTAACCAAAGGAAGACTATATTCAGTCATTTAGGGCTTGTTCGTCAGGCTTTGAGTCGCATTACAGATTTAGAAATTAGTTTGTCTATAGCTCAAAGAACAGTACTTGATCTAGAAAAGGCTAATAAAAGTATTATCGAATAAAATCACTCTCAAAGCTTCTTTGAGGTCATATCATTTTAAACATTTTATTTTAAACAATTAGCCAAAAACTTGGCTACCTCTGCTTCTATTGAGCAGCTAAAATGTGACATTTCTAATTCAACTTTGGAATCTGTTCCAAATAATTCGATTCTTTTGAATCCAAATACTGACATGGTTAATTTAAACTACCATTAGAGCCAACGGAGGCATACTCTAGCCCAGTATTGACAAGAGGAACGCCTAAATGTTTAAAAATAGTACACCAGAATATCCAAGGCTTTTCTGCTGGCAAAGACCTAGAAATAAGTTTATTTTTAAATTGTGAAAATATTGATGTGTTATGTGTTACTGAACATTGGTTAAAAGAATATGAATTATTGTTAAATTTGGATAAATAGTGTTGTTAGTTCATTCAATAGAAAAACTACAGTAAGGGGGGGTTCGCTAATAATTTTACCTAATAACACACAATATAAAGAGCGAAAGGATATAGTATCCCTCTCTGTTGAATTATTTGTGAGATATCATGCGTGGAACTTGAAAATGTATATAGCCCCCCTGGAGCAAATTACACAGTCTTTGAGTCCACTATGGAGGATGTTTTGAAAATATGCTGTCGTAAGAATAAAAAAATTGTAGTTTGTGGAGATTTTAATATAAGACATCTTAGATATTAAATTAGCACAACTCTCCAGTAAATTCCTTAATCTTTTTAAACCATTTAATTTGCTTCACACTTTTAATGAACCGACGCGAATTACGCCAACATCGGCTACTTGCTTGGATAACCTCTTTTCCAACTGTAACTTAATTGAGAAATCGGTAATTAATATTATTAAATCCGACCACAGTGGACAACTAGCTTCTTTTGAGCACTATAATGTTACTCCTAAACGCGAAGTAATTTGCAGGCCAATACCGAAACGTGGTATTAATAAATTTAGAAATAATGTACAAGATAAAATTCAATGTTTGCCAGCTTCTGCTGACGCTAATAACTCTTATCAATCATTATTTGATATTATTGAAAAAGAATTGCGTAAATAAATTTTAAACAAAAAGTTATAAAGTGTAATGATCGTAAGAAGTTCAGTGACTGGGCCACACCTGGTATTTATAATAGCAGAAGAAAGTTATTTGAACTCTTTGCACAAAAAACGACTTCCTGTGATCCTAGCTTCATTGAATATGTCAAGAAATATTCAATAACATTTAGGAAAGTATGTGCTTCGGCAAAATCCACGTATATTTCAAATAAAATTAAATCATCTGAAAATAAAATAAAAGCTACCTGGAGTATTATAAACCAAGAAACAGGCAAAACTAAAAGCAAAATTCATTCATTTAACTTAAAAATTAGTGATCAGACTTTTGAATCGGATATTGAGGTGGCTAGTGCTTTTGAAGATTTCTTTGCCCGAATACCGTTAGAAACTACTAGCAGACTTAACTCTTGTCCCAACACCGCTGTCTCTCTTATGGAATCTAGTGTGGACAAGTGCCAGGAAACATTTAGTTTTAGCTATGTCACTACTGAAGATATTAAATATTAAAGCATTCAAAGCAATAAATATTAAGAAAACAGAAGATCTCTGGGGCATATCTACAAGTATCATCAAATCAATAATTTATGTATTAGCTCCATCATTAGCAATAATTTTTAACCAATGTATAAGTGAAGGGGTCTTTCTGGGTTGGCATTAGTAATTCGCATCCCGAATTAGGAATTGATTAGAGTTGATTTTTATAGGGGTTGGTTACCCCTTTCAATTGACACCCCCCCACGGAGATGCGTGTAACTTTTAGGTTGTTTTATCCCTTATTTTTATTATTTAGTATTATAACACTCCGTTTTAATTATATTAGCACATAACAATATGATTATGAAGTAAAACCATTAAGGTATAGAACATTAGTTCAAAGTCCCACCGCTAGATGGCGCTGTGCGATTCTGGCTTGCGGCAACGAGTTGTCTTCGGACTTTAATATATCCCTTAAGTATTTTTACGACAATGAATTGTACACACGACAAGTGTTGTAATTCGTATACGAACATTTTGTTTGTGGTTTCTATTGAAAAGTTAGACCGTTTCAAAGTAAACTAAACTGTTTCACATGTCAACGAATTCATTTTGACAGCTAAGTTCGTTCGTATACGAACATCGATTGGTCTGTACCACTCGTTGCGTTCGATTGGTTTTCGATTGTGAAATTCTGACAATACACAAAATGTGTTATCTTCGTAAAATATTTGAATTTCGAGCTATAAAAGTGAACTTTTCTCGATTGCCTGAGAATCGGCCCCCAGCGACGTGGCGTCTTCTGCAGAGAAGCAAGAAACCAATCCCAGGAGAGGTAAAACAACCAGAACGGCTCAAAAAGCAACCAGACAAGCACCTGAACAAGAAAATGGCGATTAGCTTTTCAGAGGAGCAATTTAAGAAATTTATGGCATCCATTGGCGCACGCAGACGCGGTACCCTAGCGACCTGTAATGCTTCCTATGATGGTACTTAGGATTCTGAGATGCTTAAAGCTTTCCTAGCGGCGGTAGATGTCTTCAAGACAATTGAAACGATCCCGGACAACGAAGCTCTGGCCGGCATACCGTTGTTACTACGAGGCGAAGCCAGCAAGTGGTGGCAGGGCTTGAAACATAAAGTGACAACATGGGCTGAATTTGAAACACGCTTGAGAAACACTTTCGCTCCAAAGAAATCGAACAGTCGCATATATTACGAAATTTTCACTGAGATGCAGACACCAGAAGTTTCGACTGATGAATTTATTGCTAAGAAAAGGATGCTGTTTTCACTTCTCGAGGGCATCGATATCACCGAGCAACAACAACTCGACATGGTGTACTATTGGCTGAATCTTGAAATCAGAGAGAAGATACCACGTTCCGCCTTTAACAAATATGATAGGCTCCTAGTAATGGCCCGTGCGGTTGAACATGTCCTTGTTGAAAAACATGGGACTGGTGCTGTAGCAAGTCAAGCAACCAAATCACGGAGCACCAACCGAGACCTCACTTTGGGAAAAAGGCAGGGAAGAAAAAGTGTGCTTATTGCAGGATACGGAAGACTGCAGACATAGAAAAAGGGACGAGCTCGGCAATAGTGCGATAGTGCCAGATTCCACTTCCACTTCGAAAGTCGCAGAAATGCATACGCAAGCCCCCTCTCCATCACTACCGAAAGTCTCTTGTTAAGGTTGTGGCGCTTCAGGAGTGGTTCCAACGAGCTGCAGTAATTGCATTACAAAGAAAGAACATCCTACGAAGACCGAAAAAGTAGATTTCTACGCATTGAGCGTTCATGCCAATCTCACCACAAGGGCCGTCGTACCCATTAGTATTGACTGGTGCAAAGACGAACGTTGCGTCTTATTCCTTATACATGGAATTACTCAAAAGAGGATTCTCATTTAATCGGGAAAAGGTGAACATTTCTTTGGGGGATGGTGTGAAAAAGGAACAATCAGCGCTGTCCATAATACTTCCGGTTATTTTGTATGGACGAATCGTATCAACATATTTTATGATACTGCCGGAGTCGAGAGATAACAGAACCCTGTTGGGAATGGGTTTTATCCAAAAAGCGGGAATGCTGTTGGACCTTCCCCAGTTCACATGGCGATTCAATGATGAAAGCACAATTCATGAACTGTATGGAGAAGATTTCATCATATTAGATGAACCAGCTGATCCCAAACTGGGGATCGCTGATTTCGCTCCGACAGCCATACAAAGTCCTCAGATAGAATCGGCAAGGAAATATATCAAACCAATAGCAAGCATGAAAGCGGCGTTACCACTAGAAGGTGCCTCAGGTTATAAGCTGACAGCTATTGAGCTTTGAGCTTCCAGGTACACCTCCGAGACTTAAACGCCACAGAACCGTATTTGACGGCTATTCGCCATTCGCTGATTTCATGATGCGCGATGCTCAACGCAACATCCATGAAACAGATGTCGAGCTATCCCCGCACTCAAACCAACTGTTTCCCGGGCATAACCCATATTCTCAAGATGTAGACTTCCGATACGACGAGGCCATGAAGAAGAAGCAAATTAACCAAATTCCTCGTCGAGGCGACGTCGGAACCTGATGGGGGAGACTATAACACTCCGTTTTAATTATATTAGCACATAACAATAAGATTATGAAGTAAAACCATTAAGGTATAGAACATTAGTTCAAAGTCCCACCGCTAGATGGCGCTGTGCGATCCTCGCGGCAATGAGTTGTCTTCGGACTTTAATATATGCCTTAAGTATTTTTACGACAATGAATTCGGGTTTCAGTAGCACTAGCGCTGTGGCGTGGCACTTCTTCCAGCTCCTAACCCTTGGGACTGGACAGGGGTCCTCTCCATGGCCTTGTGACCGGTAGATTTCAGGTTACTTCATCATTTCAACCGTACGACGCCCACTGCTGGGCATAGGCCTCCCCCAAGGATCTCCACAACGATCGGTCCTGCGCTGCCCGCATGCGGGCAGGTTACTTACTTCCCCTTATGGGCGCGACGTCTAAAACGCAAAATGTCTAAGACTCATAATGCCTAAAATCAATGTCTAAAGAGCAATTTGCCTTGATAGCAAAATGCCTAAAACTCAAATTTCCTAGGATGCACAACACCCAAAAAGTAGTTGGTCTAAATAGCCGAATGTCTAAAACTTAGGTTACCTAAACAACACAACGCCTTAAATGCAAAGTGTCTATAGGGATTAAAATTTTTCTAAACATTGTTATCCCGGACACCCTGTAAGTATACATTTTTATATTTGGCGGAGAAAATTGGTAGAGTCCGCGCCACATAACTTGGCATTTGTCAGAGGGTGCTGATCGTAGTGGTCGGTCGGAAAATCATGCCTTATTTCCATGTCATAATTTTAGTTCTAGATCTTGACACGTGCCGTGCCAAGTTATGTGGCGCGTACTCGACTCACTTCCCGAGTTTTTAAAAGGTTGGTTCTCTTTTATCTCTAAACATAATGCTGGCTGTTGAAACTTTAGTGTCATTTTAGCGACAACAATTCAAATGTATCTCCTGCTGGTAAAACGTTGGCAAGGAAACGTTTGATAAATACATTTCAAAATTTATCTCCTGTAGCAAAACGCATTTACAGGGAATACAAAAGGTCAAGGAACCAAATTGTGCGTGCTAAAAGGGCATTAAAATTTTCAAAGGCTTTTGTGAAACTGACGGATGACATGAATCCTTATGCCAAAAAGTTTTTGGCAATGCAAATTAATTTATATAAGAAGACGAAAAATGGGCGTAGATTTACACTTGATGAAAAATTAATAGCATTGGCTATACTGAAACAAAGCCCTAAATGCTATAGATTTTTACAAAAAATATTTATTTTACCATCTGCAACTACATTGAATAAAATGGTGTCGCAAATAAATATTGAACCAGGCATTAACCGCCCACTGTTTGAAGTAATAAAAAAAGAGGTTAGTACATATTTAAAAAGTAAATTTTTGGCCGTCACTAAATTATGAGTATTGTTTTGTATATATTTTTTTATTTCCCGTTTGTTACAGGTTTCTACATGGAAAGATGCTAAAAAGTACTGCACCATATTTTTTGATGAAAAGACAAAGTGCATGGGTTTGTCAACTTAAAAGAGAGAAAAGCAAGATTCGCTGATCATGTATTAGTGTTTATAATAAGAGGTGCAGTTTTTAAATGGCAGCAGCCAGTAGTTTACTTCTAAATGAAGGCAATAATCAAAGAAGTGGTACTCGCTATTACCGGAACTGGATTAAAACCAATAGCGCTTGCCTGTGACCAAGGCACATCTTTTCAATCAGCGATTAAAAGTCTTCAGGAAGATACTAAAAAAACCCAAATTTTGAATGATGTACATCCTGGTGTGTATGACATCATTTAAAATATTTCATAATATTTTCATGGATGACATAATAATGGTTGCCTATGGTTTTTTAGATGATACAATCAAGATTGGTAACATCAATTTAAATATTATCTTTGATCCTTGCCATCTGATCAAGGGTATACGCAACAATTTCCTAACAAAGAACATAGAATATGAAGGACAGATATCTAAATGGCAAGATATTGTAGATGTCTACAAAACAGACTGTAATCATACAGAGTCACGATTGTTGCACAAACTTAACGACGAACACGTGATTCCGGAGAAAATCAAGAAAATGAAGGTATGTAATACAAGCATTATTAATGACTTGTGTTCTTATTTTTTTTATTGCACAGCACCATTGACTTCTATTAAATTGAAGAAAAGTTAGCAAAAAAAAAAAAAGCAAAAGTTTATACTTTACTACTGTACTTATGTACTGAACTGTAAATCAATTAATTTTATATTATAATATTAAAAAAAAAAATTAATTTTGTACTTCTTTGTAGGTGAAGAATTGCGTGCGAGTTTTGAGCAATACCACTGCAGCTGCACTTTCATATACAAGCAAATTCTGCAAGTTGTTAATGAATTGCATGTAATTTGCATTTTCAAGTTACTAAGTAATTTTAAATGAAAAAGTTATATACTTACACACTTTGTTCATCAAAAATAACAATTACAAAAAGAAATAAGAGACACAAAGAAGAAATATACAATGGACATATATAGCCAAAGTGCTCTTCAACCTACCCTAAATAAGTAATTTTTTTTCAAATGTTGAATATGTACTGTTATACTTACATTAAGTTTTTTTTCAGCTCACTATGTGGATGGAGCAGAAGTGAGCAAGACTATGAAAAATACATCAGAAACCATAACGTTTTTTGACCAACTATTCGATAGTGTCAATGGATCCAGCACATCTATACAAAAGTGCAGAGGAAAATTCTTAAAAGTAGCTGTGCAAGAAAATACTCCACACATTGGGTTCTGGAAATCAGCTATTTCTAGATTAGAAAAAATTTAATTCATTGACCAAAAGGGCGATAGGAAATCCGTGCCTTTTTTTACAACTTTAAAAAGCTATATGAAGTTGTGGCAAATGTTTCAAAAGCAGAATATAAAAATTTTGAGAACACGTTATTTTAATACGGATCCAATTGAAAATTTCTTCGGGCAAGTAAGGGCTTACAGTTATAGAAATAATGATCCTACCTGCCACAACTTCATTTTTTTTTTACTTTTAATGGGTTTTTTTTTGTTTTTTTCATTAGCACATATAAAAGCTTAACAATCACCAGAGTGATAAAATTTCATTCCGAATCTTTCGATTGTGAAGATGACCCAGCGGAGCAGTTACTTAACCTAAAGAATTTATTTACAGGAAATAATGAGAGTGATGATAATATGACAACAATTCCGCTGGGTCATACTAGTAGGGAAAGTGCTGTAATAAGTAATTGTAATAATGAGCAAGCTCGTAGAGAACGCCTGAATATGCACTCGAGAGCCTACACAGCAGGATGGGTGATTAGAAAAATTATAGAAAAAACTAAGTGTAGGGAATGTAAAAAATCTTTAACTTCTACATCAGATCTGACCATACACGAGTGGATCAGTCATAGAGAGTATAAAGAATCTTTGAAAAAAAAAATACCCATCTGAAAAAGTTGTAAGGCTCTTTGGTGCTATTCTTATGGAAACAAACGAATATTTAGAAACTAATGCACACAAAACCTCTTTAGGGGAATCTATATATAATATTGTTATTTCTTAATATTCGTTTGATTTAGTCGAGTGCGAGCATCACGACTTAGTCTTGCTTTATCGACACGTGCATCATAAAAATAAAATTTTTAATACAGTTGCTCAAAAAGTGGCGTATTGCAGGGACGTATAGCGTTCGGGATGTGGGCTATTACACACTCGAACTTTTTCTTTACCTTTCCCGAACTCGTGCGTTTTCTTTCCCAACTGTCAAAATATTGTCTATTAAAAAGAAAAAACCAACCACGAAGTTTTTACTAAAAAAAAATCATAGAAGTTTTTATGATTCATGCAAATATTTCTAAAAAGAAGCTACTAATTTGTTTCAATATCAGATTTAAAAGTAATTTTAATTATACATTAAATTAATATTAGTATCGGCCAAATTAAATTTATGAATATAAAAAATAGGTACATAAAATTGGCTGTATGACCACAGATTACTAAATATGGTATGACGTGCACTATTTACCATAGTATCTGCTTATAGGAGTTTGCGCAAGTAAGTGAAAAGAAAATGAGGGACCTTATTTCTTAATTTTCTAAATTGGTTTTTTCTGGTTTTTATTGTGGTAGGTACTTAGTATGGTGGAATTAGTGCCTTAATGGAAAACGATGTGGTAAAAGAGAGAAATAAGGAAAGGCGCTCCTGTAGGATTCGGATTGCTTTTGTTAGGTTTCATTTCATTTCATCTCATTTAATTTAATTTTCATTTCATATCAATAAAAAAATTCTACTGAAGCCTTGGCTGTATGATCATAGTTCCCTTTGCCAACCCAGAATGGGTGAAGAAAACAAAAAAAAGTCTCTGCTTAAATTCTTTTACGATTAGTTAGTTGAGTTTATTGTGTTTTATTATTTTATTAAATTGCTTAATTTTTTCGCAACTGTATTAAAAATAGTTGTTCAGTACACGTGCGGAACCGTCATTGCAACTTGTTCCGACTGTCAACCCTCACCTTCGGCTGCGCCTCGGCTCGGGTAGACATTTGTCGGAACTCTTTGCAATGACAGGCTTTCCGCACTTGTAATGAAATCTACTATTTAAAGGGTGTCGATATTATAAGGCTCGAAAATAAAGTCCTGCCCAACTACCAAAAATTAGCTTTAGAAAAATATAAAAAAAAAATTAGAAAAATAAATCATTTAATAAATACTGGTTTGTTTTATTTCATTTTCGATCCCTTTAGAAAAGGTACCTGTAATTTTTAAAGTCTAAAAACTGCTATGCAAAGCTAGTAGGTGACGTAGTAGTGTGCCAATAAACGTGAAGCCAAGTCTACAATTATGAGATGTCCTTTCTATAAAAAAAAAGAAAGTCATGTTCCTTCAAAAGTGTACGTAGTATAAAAAAATAAAGTGAGACGTTAGTCTGATACGTTAGTATCCCCTATTAGTCTGTGATGAAGTGCCTGCGGTTTGTTACACAGGGGCAGAGGGGCTGCACTTCCCGCAGCGCCGGAGACGTTCGGAAGCCTTTATATTCAACTAGCTTTCCGCCCACGGCTTCGCCCGCGTGGACTACACGACGTTATCCCGCGGGAATATGATGTTTTTCCGGAATAAAAAGTAGTCTATGTTCCTCTCCAGGCTACAAAGTATCTGTGTGCCAAATTTCAGCCAAATCCGTTCAGCCGTTTTGGCGTGATTGAGTAACAAACATCCAAACATCTAAACATCCAAACATCCAAACATCTAAACTTTCACATTTATAATATTAGTAGGATAAAGTAGACGATTATTTGAATGACCGCAATGCATGGTCATGTCATGATGTAACACATAACATAATCACTGTTTAATATGATGTATTTTTATACTAAGCAATTGTTGTATTAGTAACGATATGTATTTTTTTTTGTAAATGTCGTTACCTAACTAAGAAACGAATGGCAAGGTTGCGCCCATTCTTCTTGTCGGTTAAAAAACTCTTGAAAGGGTAGTAGGAAAATATTGACGATTCATAAGTACATATTTATTATGTCTAACGGCCAGAATTAATAACCTATCTACAGATAGGGATAGGTGCAATCACGATTAGTTGCTAAGCAACGCTTGATATAACCATAGAATTAACGACAGTTGCCAGGGTGTTGCTAGGTGTTGCCTAGCAACTAATCTGGATTGCACCCACAGACTACTAAGAGATACTACGTATCAGACGGACAACTGTCGAACAAAATTGCTAGACATAGGTATTTACTACACTCGGCGCTGATTGGCTATATCA
This sequence comes from Crambus lathoniellus, assembly GCA_949710035.1. Taxonomy (NCBI): domain Eukaryota; kingdom Metazoa; phylum Arthropoda; class Insecta; order Lepidoptera; family Crambidae; genus Crambus; species Crambus lathoniellus. The sequence continues at coordinate 3,531,602 of OX453313.1, forward strand.
AAATGATATACGACTTTTTTTTTTTGCAAACAGTATTTGGCAACGGAATACCAAATAACGACCTTTCGTCGCAGGGAAATATTGTATTTTTATTATTTCAAAATCAAACAGGGTAGAGTTACATTAAAATAATAAAACAAATTAATGCTTATAAGAGTTATTTATTTTTCTTTTTAAGTTTCTTTTTGTATTTTAAAAGAGCTTCATCTTGCATTTCTGGCAGCTTCCTTTGTTCTAAGCGAATAATATCTACGCCATTTAAAATTTTATTTATTGTAGTGCACCAGTTATAAATACATAATTTAATTATTATCGATAGCAAGGCGTCAATTATTTCAGTCCTGTGCTTTTAGCATGTAATGTGATCAAATTCGTAGTTACCTAATAATTGGTTTTTAACTTTGTGCCCAATGTTTTTATAATGAGCGTTTTTTTCCAAGTAATTATTAGTTTCCGAGAAAATACAACCGAAATATCTGATTATAGCCTCTGCAGGATAGGTCAGCTTTTTTCGTGCCATATCTTTATACTCGCTATGTGTTATCCACTTATGGACTTCTGACTCTTCTTTTGTAGTGAGATCCTTTCTGCATTTAGGGCACTTAACTTTTAGCATAATTTTCCTAACGACCCATCCTGCAGTATAAGCACGGGACTGTATTTTTAGACGTTCTCGCCTTGCTTCTTGCATTACTGGATAAGCATCCATACTGGATTCACCAGTCTCACCGCCGCTGCTGTCATCTACTCCTTCTTTGATGTGTCTTTTATATAAGTTCTTTATTTTTAATAGCTGTGTACTAGCATCATCCTCGCAATTAAATGACGGCTGGTGAAACTTGATGAAACCAGTAATTATTAATGATTTAAAAGTATTTATGAAATTGTGACATGTTGGGTTATTAAGATGGATAAAATTACAATTTTTAATGGTAGACGAGTAACGTATCAAAACATTGTAGGGTAAGTTAGTTTACGGTTGGTAAAAAAATATGGTTATTTACCAATATGCCTTGATGTAGTACACAATTTACTAAGTAGAGTTCGTTTACTTACCACTGTTATCCTAAGAAATTAGTGGAGTGCACTGACAATCTCTGAATCCTGGAATAACGATGGATACGCCTTGAACTGTCATATATCATTTTGCTATAGCCAATCACGTTTCATACCTACGTCCAGTATTTTTTCTTTGAAGATTACTGCCCGTGATTGCACCTATCCCTATCTGTAGATAGGTTTTTAATTCTGGCCGTAAGTGAATAAAGAATTTTTTCATTTTCATTTTCATTTATAAAAAATTTTTACTATCTGACTTTGAAATTTTTTATTTTAACTAATGTACGAGTAACATTAGTTAGCCTGCTCTATAATTTTGTTTAATACTGCAGGATGTAAATCTGACACCTATTTATATGAATTATGATTATTAAGATGAGTTTGTTAGATTCTATCTATTTATTTATGTGCTCTCTTAATATCGTACAGGCTAGTTACTTGAAATAAATATATTAGAATTTTTTAAATATGTATATCATCGGTGGAAAGAGAAAACTGCTAAAAAAATCAATTGGAGGGGGAAAATTATCTTAATCTTCAATGCTATTTTGGCGCTTAAATAAATAAACATTAAAATTTATATTTACAGACCAAATGTACCTATATATATATTTTTCTTACCTCGCCTCGATTCTGGTCAAAGTTGCGTCTATTGAGGTCATTGACCTAGCGATTTGCTCTAATAGTGCCAAACTACCTGTGGCAGCCTCAGCCCGAATCATAGACCCTCAACAATAGCCTGTCTTGCCGCTTCTTAAGTAAGCATATTGGTGCGTCGTCGAACCCTCCTACGACGCACAGCACTAGCTGTGCGTTGTGTATCAGGAACTGAAGCAGGCTGTTGCACATGCACCTGGCAGCCTAAGCCCGAATCCTAAAAGACTCAACAATAGCCTGCCTTGCCGCTTCCTGAGTAAGCGAATTGGTGCGTCGTCGAACCCTCCTACGACGCACAGCAGCTGTGCGCTGTGCGATTTCTTTTGGCATTCCAGCAAATTTGATTCGTCCTATGACCTGCCGCGTACATTTTCCGTTCTGATAATTCAGAAAAAATGTATTAGTTGACACATTATCTGAGCGTAAGGCTTGATACTTTTTGACTATATTTAAGTATTCGCCTTTGACGACGAATGTTCTCTCGTTATTTGTTTTGTGTTGGGTAAATTAGTAGCCTGTAGTTGACTCTCCGTCTTGACGTCATCCACGGTAATGTTATCGACTTCTATTCCTCGGCATGCACCGCTAATTCCAAATATTAGCGCCACCTACAACAAAACAGTAATTATAGTTACAGTCTTGTACAATAACTCTAAAATCATAATTGTGTGAGTAATTTATGTAGCTACTGTATTATAAGATGATACCTGAATTAGAAGAAAGAGATTTTTTACTTTTGTAGCCAAATATATCACATCGGGAGCTGTATTTAAGAATACTTCCTCATGTTTCGCAGACAGAACCTTTGATTTTTTGCTTTTGTGCCAAGTGGAAAGCGTTAAAGAGATTTACTTACTTTTGTAGCTAAATATCTCACATTGGGAGCGGTATTTAAAAATACTTCCACATGTTTCGCAGACAGAACCTTACGGTTTTTTGCTTTTGTGCCCAGTGGAAAGCCTTTTGAATAAAGATGTAAGTTTCACGTAAGTGTTAACGTAACGTTGTTTTTCATCTCAACCAACTCATTCTAAATTCTGACAAAACCAAATTCGTGCACATCCGATCACCTTTTCTTAAAACTACAATTGACACAAATAAAAAACTCATAGCTCACGACCACGTATGTTTCCATCTAATTTAACAAAAATGTACTTGCCCTGCTATTGGAACAGTCGACAATCACACTTACTTAGGATTAGTTATTGACAGTAAATTTAGTTGGCTTCCTCACATTAATAAAATTTGTGGCAAACTTAGAGCATTTTTAGCTAATATAATAATAATAAAAAATAGAATACCTTACAAAACATTGATATTGCTTTGCAACTCGTTAGTGGATTCTATTATCAACTACGGTATTACCAGCTACGGCAGGACTGTTAAGACTTACCTTGACAAACCACTATTGAAACAGTGGACAATCACACTTACCTAGGATTAGTTATTGACAGTAAATTAAGTTGGCTTCCTCACAATAATAAAATTTGTGACAAACTTAGAGCATTTTTAGCTAATATAATAATAATAAAAAATAGAATACCTTACAAAACATTGATATTGCTTTGCAACTCGTTAGTGGATTATATTATCAACTACGGTACTACCAGCTACGGCAGGACTGTTAAGACTTACCTTGACAAACCACTATTGAAACAGTGGACAATCACACTTACCTAGGATTAGTTATTGACAGTAAATTAAGTTGGCTTCCTCACAATAATAAAATTTGTGACAAACTTAGAGCATTTTTAGCTAATATAATAATAATAAAAAATAGAATACCTTACAAAATATTGATATTGCTTTGCAACTCGTTAGCGGATTCTATTATCAACTACGGTATTACCAGCTACGGCAGGACTAAGACTTACCTTGACAAAATTCAAAGCTGCCAAATTAGAATTCTAAAGAAAATTTTATCGCCCGCAGTCAAAGAAAAATATAAAGATGATTATTTTAACCTTTTTAAGCATTGCAAAATTCTTCCTATACAAGAAAGTTTCAGTATTATATTCTTAAAGAACAGTATTTTAATTTCAAGATCCAACAAAAAAATTGTCACAAGACATGTAACAAACAAACACCTAATAACCTCCAAAGCTAGTAATGTATACGGAGAAAGAACAACGCAATATGTAGTTCCCCGATTAATTAATAGCATAAATGCATCTGTAAAAGATACTTTCACAAAAAATGAAATATTTTTTTAAGCAGCCTGTAGTAGTGATGCACAATATTTTCTGTAAGTTAAACAACGCGAATGCGACCTTCAAATCGCTCGCTCGCTCATGCCAACGTTACTATAGTGCTGTCTCTTTCCCGCTTTGAATTTTTTGTATCGATGATTCCGGCCGAGCGTCGTTCTTTTGTTAATTTGTTTATTTGCTGCGATTACTGTATTTATATTGATACAAATGAATTACATTAAATACTATTAATATTAAATTAAATGTACCGAACTTAACATCCTTAGCACACCAGACAAATCTCTGTGGTTTTTGGTGTGTTTATAATTTTATTCAATTGTATTATTTTTACTTATATAAGGTCCTTCTGAAATAGTGCACATAACTTTATGGAGACGTTTAGTAGCTTTGAACTAATGTATTCAACTAAAAAAAAAACTGCAAAGTAAAAGTTTTTTCTCAAAGTAAAAGAATTAAAATTATTGATGTCTTGGTTCACTCTGAATGAAACAGAAAATACGTTTGCGCTGCATGCGTGTGGCCGTATCATAATTCATAGCTGATACCTACCTACCTTCCAAGGGCAGCGTGTCAATGACCTAGGGTTATTTCGTCCTTTGATAATGAGTTTAAGGGCTTATTACACTTGGCTAAATTCAGCATCTAATTAAGCATACATTGCTTTCTTTGAGCTCATTTGTAGCAAGTGATGCAATCAAAACAAGCAATGTATGCTTAATTAGATGCTGAATTTAGCCAAGTGTAACAAGCCCTTAAGACCTACGTATTTACAGTCAAACACATTTGAATAATCAAACAACAACAGACAAAAAAAAAGAACTCATGAAAGTCAAAAACTTTTTATTTAACCTTTTAACAGATTTTATGGATTTAAGTTTATTTTTTACATTAATTGCTGTATGTGACGTCCCTGTTGTCGCAAACACTTTCTGGCACGTTTGTAAACGTGACGTCGCACTTTTAACAGAGTGTTACGTTCACTTTTGATCACTTCGAAAGCATTAATAATTCTGCCAGCGGCGATGCACAAAGCGGCGGCGCGGCGCTCGTTCCTTTGTTAATGCCGGTCGCGGCGCGTCGGTGTCTTTGTTGGTCAGTCCACGTGGATCGTAGGACGGCCGCAATTTCAAAGTGAACCAGTAATTTAATTGAATTATTTTTGTGAATCATTCTTTTAATTTGAAAAACTTTTAGTTCGCAATTTTTTGTTTAGGTAGGTAAATACGTTTGTTCAAAGCTACTAAACGTCTCCATAAAGTTATGTGCACTATTTCAGAAGGACCCTGTATAAAAAAAAAGATGGCTGCAGTTTCTTGGACAATTCATCGAAATATGTTGAGAAAACGCTTTCCGAGAACGTATTCACTTGTTTTTCGGCCCTCCAAAGCATGAAATTTTTGTACGTGTTAAATATAAATTAAATTTATATTTATTATAAATAAAATTTACATTGGGCAAACAAAGAGAAGCATAGGGACGCGCGTTAAAGAACATGTAGCTGACATGCGCGATAATAAGTCTGCAGTGTGTGAACATTCATTTGAGGGAACCAACCATTATATAAGGTTTGACAAACCGCAGGTCCTCGCTAGAGAACCAAGATACTTTCCCAGATTGATGCGTGAGGCTATTGAAATAAGCAAATACCCAAATTTCAATAGAGAAGATGGTTGGAAGATACCACCAGCTTGGGACCCTATAATCCATCAAGTAAAGTCACAACCCAAACAACACACTGCAAGAACTAAAGATACGGTTAGTTCTTTTTGCAAATAATTTTAATAAGCGTTTTCTTGCCAGTTCTTTCTCCGAAGGGCTCCAACTTTTGAGAACTTGTGGTCGAGTCAGTAACTTTTTTGCTTTGCTATAAATAATTACTATCCAAATTACTTAAACAAATCAAAATTTTAAATTAATAAATCATTTTTGTTATAATGAAATATAAAGTTAAAATAATCAATACCTATCCGTATCCTGTTTCCGAACGAAAAACAAAAACAATTAAAGTGGGTATATTCTTTTATGAAAATCAAAAAATAGTGGGTAGTTTTCCGTGACCACGGCCCCTGGAAAGGTGCCGAAAAGTCGGATAAACCAAAAAATCTCAAAAAACAACTAAAATTTAACCAAGTTGTTAAATAAATTGCGTGAAAAAATCCGTGAAAGTGTTTTATTTATTTGGACAGTTCGCGCAGAAATCTAAGATGTGTTTATGTGAACCAGTTCGGACTAGAAGTCGCCAAAAAATTGCGCCATTTGGAAGGTTGGTAATCAAGCGCGCAAGAAGAAAAACATCCATAATCTTCTTGCAGAGATGTCAATGTCGTGATCATGATCTCATCCCGTCTTGTGTCCGTATTTCTCCAAAACATGACATACGCGGCAGCGCTAAGATCTTACAACAGGCAAGCAAAAAGCTATTATTGAGTTTGGTCAAAGAATATTATTCCGAATTACAAAATATTAGTAAAGAAATAAATGGTTTGTCCAATGAGTTAAAAATACAACTTAACACGGAGGACTTTAGTGATTGCATTCAAATAATAAATAAACGTGAAATATCCGAGTACAACAAATACAAACACAGACAAATTTCAAAATACTATAAACTTAAACTATGACTTAACTCTAAACAAAATGCGTATCGAAACGCAACCGCAGACCATAGAGTAAACGAAAACCGTGCAGTTGTCAATCTATCAAAACAAACCTTGGACGAACCAACTTTAAAAGTTTTATCCAAGGGTCTAAACTTTGCGGTAACACCTGGTAGAATACCGTTCGAGGACATTATTTGTAACGTGGAGGATTGCTTATTTAAAAACAACATCAAAAAGGAGGACAGTGAAGCTATACGTCAGGACATTTCATCTGTCTTAAGGCAAAGTAAACTACCGAAACCCAACCTCCCTCGAGACGAATTTACGGCCTTAAAAAACTTGCGAAACAGGCCAGAGCTTACTATTCTCCGTGCAGATAAAGGTAATGCGACGGTAGTAATGGATACGTCAGATTATAACGAAAAAATACTCCAAATTTTATCAGATGAGAATACATACAAACATGTCAAAAGCGATCAAACCACCAAGATCCCGAAAAAGACTAGTGACCTCATCAAAGTACATTCAGAATAGTTGAATTTCGACATCAACTTACTCATTCCTGCCTGCCCCAAACCGCCAAAACTGTATGGATTGCCGAAGATACGCAAACCTGATGCTCCGCTGCGTCCTGTAGTCAGCCAAATTGATTCACCAACTTACAAACTAGCCCGACGCTTAGCGCAAACCCTCTCGCAACTAAGAGGCAACACAACAGCCATTGTGAAGGATTCCTACCATTTCATCAGTGAGATACAACATCTACATCTCGCAGATGATGAAATCATGGTCAGTTTTGATGTACAATCCTTATTCACATGCTTACCAGTAAAGGACTGCATCAATATCGCTAGGAAGAAACTAGAAGATAATGATTTGCCTTTGGAATATGCAGAACTTTTGGAACATTGTTTAACAACTGGCTATCTTCTGTGGAATGATGAATTCTACATACAAGTTGATAGAGTAGTAATGGGTTCTCCGATATCCCCAATAGTCGCAGACTTATTTATGGAGAATTTTGAGAAGGCGCTGGCTTAAACACCTGTGTATCCCCGGTTCTACAAACGGTACGTAGATGACACTTTCACAGTACTACCTAAAGATAGTGCCACTACTTTCCTTGACCACCTTAACTCTATTCACCCAAATATTAAATTCACTATGGAGTTAGAGGCAAATAAGAAACTAGCCTTCCTAGATGTACTTGTTATCAGGAATCCTGACCAAACTTTGAGCCACACTGTGTATCGAAAAGCAACACATACAGATAAATATCTAAATGGTGACTCTCACCATCACCCTTTACAGTTAGCTACCGTAGGGAAATCTTTGTTTCAGAGAGCTCACGGCATCTGTGATGATGAACACCTGAGTGCCGAACTTCGCCACGTCGAGCAAGTACTGCGAAGTAACAAATTGCCAGTACCTCGCAAACATCACAGAAAACGCACCAAAGCAGCCACAGTAGAACGTCAACCTGCCATTCTGCCATATGTGAAAGGTGTCATTGACAAGATTGGGAGGATTCTGAAGCATGCTTCGATTCATACTTACTTCAGGCCGCCGAAGAAGATGAACCAATTCTTACCACCAGTCAAGTGTAATATCCCCTTTCAAGTTGCAGGCGTTTACAAACTAGATTGTGACTGTGGGCTCTCCTACATTGGGCAAACAAAGAGAAGCATAGGGACGCGCGTTAAAGAAAATGTAGCTGACATGCGCGATAATAAGTCTGCAGAGTGTGAACATTCATTTGAGGGAACCAACGATTATATAAGGTTTGACAAACCGCAGATCCTCGCTAGAGAACCAAGATACTTTCCCAGATTAACATGCGCGATAATAAGTCTGCAGTGTGTGAACATTCATTTGAGGGAACCAACCATTATATTATAAGGTTTGACAAACCGCAGATCCTCGCTAGAGAACCAAGATACTTTCCCAGATTGATGCGCGAGGCTATTGAAATTAGCAAATACCCAAATTTCAATAGAGAAGATGGTTGGAAGATACCACCAGCTTGGGACCCTATAATCCATCAAGTAAAGTCACAACCCAAACAACACACTGCAAGAACTAAAGATACGGTTAGTTCTTTTTGCAAATAATTTTAATAAACGGAGATCGTCCCCCTTCGTGTAGTTTTCTTGCCAGTTCTTTCTCCGAAGGGCTCCAACTTTTGAGAACTGGTGGTCGAGTCAGTAACTTTTTTGCTTTGCTATAAATAATTATTATCCAAATTACTTAAACAAATCAAAATATTAAATTAATAAATCATTTTTGTTATAATTAAATATAAAGTTAAAATAATCAATACCTAACCGTATCCTGTTTCCGAACGAAAAACAAAGACAATTAAAGTGGGTATATTCTTTTATTAAAATAAAAAAATAGTGGGTAGTTTTCCGTGACCACGGCCCTTGGAAAGGTTCCGAAACGTCGGATAAACCAAAAAATCTCCACCAAAAACAACTAAAATCCCGCCTGAAAGCTACTTATAGGGCTCGTGGTTTTTTACTATCACATTTTTCCTATAACTAAAATTTAACCAAGTTGTTAAATAAATTGCGTGAAAAAATCCGTGAAAGTGTTTTATTTATATGGACAGTTCGCGCAGAAATCTAAGATGTGTTTATAAATACAATTTGCTTAGATTTTGCCGGCAATATTTGCTCAAGGGCGATTTTTGCATTCCTTTCCATTAAAGTGTTAGGTGTAAGTGTAATTTCCTCTTCAATTGACGGCATTATTAAACGTAAATATTGTAAAACAATTTCAAATTGCAACACAAAGAAAAAATAAAGACTTCCCACCTTACTTTTATTCCCTTTTTTTTACGTGGCAGTGGCAGTGACAGTGACTAATTTTGCCTAGTTTTATTAATTCAAAACGGCCATGGGTACCCTACTACCCAAATCGAAAATAGACTCAAACGGCCACGGTGAATATATTCACCAAACGGTTTTGCGTTCGTTAAAGTTCTTGTTGCCTACGGAATACAGTTTAAATTGGTTTTCTGTAATTTTTTAATAATTGTGTATTAAATTCTCAACCTTTTTATCTACAGCAACACTCATTCCATTCGCCAAATAAAAAAAAGAGCGTTTGTAATCTGTAATCTCAGTCATCTCAGATTGTCATAGCTGTGTTGTGTTTTTGTCGTATGTTATTGTGAATTAACTGTGAAAGTGCCGTGGATTTGCCTAAATCAAATAAAAAACTTACTAAGTCAAATAAAAAAGGTTCTAATTCACTTCCTTCATCATTGCATTACGATGCACAGTCGGCCGATACTGGTGAAGCTATTTGTGATCTCTTTGCATCTTATTTTCAATCTACGTTTCTTTCTCCGTCATCATCGAGTGTCAATCATCCTGTCTCTCCAGACTCTCCTTATCTTACAATAGATAATACTAACTCTAATAACATTCATAACATCGAAATAAATTCTGATACAGTTTTTAAGCTATTGAAATCTGTAGACCTGACTAAAGGTGCCGGGCCTGATGAAATTGAGCCTTTTTTTATCGTAAAGTGTGCTGAATACTTAACGGAACCGCTTACAATTTTATTCAAACGCTCAATTTCTGAAGGTACTGTACCTGTAATTTGGAAATCGGCATTTGTAGCACCGGTACACAAGAGTGGCTCAAAAAATGACATAAAAAACTATAGGCCCATTTCTAAGTTGTGTATTTTTGCAAAAATCCTTGAGCGTTTAATACACACTCAGGTGTACGAAGCGTTGTCATCTAGTTTCATTCCTGAACAGCACGGATTCTTAAAAAAGAGATCTACTGCGTCAAACTTACTTTTATTTACTGAATTTATAAACACAAGCATGGATTCTGGAAGTCAGGTCGATGCCATATTTACTGATTATAGTAAAGCCTTTGACCGAATTGATCACGTGATTCTGTTGCGGAAGCTTTTACTCGCGGGAATTCATGGCAACTTGTTCAGATGGTTCTCTTCGTATATTAAAAATCGTTCCCAAGCTGTAGTGGTCAATGGTTACTCATCTAACTGGAGTAATGTCCCCTCAGGTGTCCCTCAAGGCTCTCTGCTTGGTCCTCTTCTTTTTAATATTTTTATTAACGACGTTTACCTTTGTTTTAAGCACTCTAAATTTCTTCTATACGCGGATGACATGAAAATATTTAGAAAAATTGATGAATTTAATGACTGCCGACTCCTGCAGGAGGATTTGGACAGATTTGATAGCTATTGTTCTCAAAATAAATTAGATTTAAATGTCAAAAAATTTAACTTCATTATTTTTACCCGGAAAAAGAAGATTATTATTTGCAAAAGGCCATGAATTACAACAGGTAGAAGAGATACGTGATCTAGGTATCATACATGACTCTAAGTTGACATATGAGAAACACATAGATCATATTGCCAAAAAAGCTCGCAGAGCGATGGGTTTTATCATTAGATCGTCTTCTGAATTTACCAATATTAAAGTAGTTAAAATTTTATACTGTTCCTTGGTGCGTAGCATTCTCGAGTATTGTTCACAAGTTTGGAATCCGCGTTATAACGTTTATATAAATAGACTGGAGTTTATTCAGCGCAAAGGAGATCAGTCAAATTGGACCAAAAAAGCAAAAGTGTCGGCCAACGAAAATAAATTGCACATCACTATCGTAAACAGTGTAACGATCATTTTTTGTTATGTTGTCAATAGTGTACGATTAGCGGCCAAGCAGTTATTCAAGTTTGAAAATGTAATTTTTTCTTCATTTTCAAAATTGAATACAGCTTGGTCAAAGTGCGGCGAACAAAAATAAATTGCACATTACTATTGTAAATAGTGTAACAATCACTTTTTGTTATGATGTCAACAGTGTACGATTAGTGGCCAAGCAGTTATTTAAGTTTGAAAAGGTCATTTTTTTCTCTTCATTTTCAAACTTGAATACAGCTTGGCCAAAGTGCGGCCAACAAAGTTGTCATAATAAAAAATGATCGTTACACTATTTACAATAGTAATGTGCAATTAATTTTTGTTGGCCGCACTTTGGCCAAGCTGTATTCAAGTTTGAAAATGAAGAAAAAATGTAATTTTGAAACTTGAATAACTGCTTGGCCACTAATCGTACACTGTTGACGTTATAACAAAAAACGATCGTTACACTATTTACAATAGTAATGTGCAATTTATTTTAGTTGGCCGCACTTTGGCCAAGCTGTATACAAGTTTGAAAAAAAATAAAAAATTGACCTTTTCAAACTTGAATAACTGCTTGGCCACTAATCGTACACTGTTGATGTCATAACAAAAAACGATCGTTACACTGTTTACAATAGAAATGTGCAATTTATTTTCGTTGGCCGCACTTTGGCCAAGCTGTATTCAAGTTTAAAAATGAAGAATAAATGACATTTTCAAACTTGAATAACTGCTTGGCCACTAGTCGTACACTGTTCACGTCATAACAAATAATGATCGTTACACTGTTTACAATAGTTATGTGTAATTTATTTAAGTTGGCCGCACTTTGGCCAAGCTGTATACAAGTTTGAAAATGAAGAAAAAAATGTCATTTTCAAACTTAAATAACTGCTTGGCCACTAATCGTACACTGTTGACATCATATCAAAAAATGATCGTTACACTGTTTACAATAGTAATGTGCAATTTATTTTCGTTGGCCGCACTGTGGCCAAGCTGTATTAAAGTTTGAAAATGAAGAATAAATGACATTTTTAACTTGAATAACTGCTTGGCCACTAGTCGTACTGTTATATATGGTAATTGTATAGCATATTGCTGAGGAGCTGCTAGACGCTGCTGACCAGACAATCTGGGCTCGCATCCGCGAGCGCCCTGCCTTGGCTGGTCAGTCGCAGCGCAGCCACCTCACGCGAAACTTGTGTCTAAAATTCTAAATCAAACAATAAACTGTGTTCTAAAAATAATTCCTTTTTTTAAAAAGACCTCCGTTAGGTCCCGTCTAACATTGGTGGCAGCGGTGGGATAAAATATCCCCGGTTTCGCCTCTTTCGCGAAGTACCAGTTCTATTCCGTGCTGTGCCGTGACTCACAAAAGAAAATCATCCCGCTGTATCCTGACATAAAAGAAAATCTCCGTATCCTTAGAAGAAAATCTTCTCGCTGTATCCTGAAATAAAAGAAAACCGCTGTATCCTTAGAAGAAAATCATCCCGCTGTATCCTGAAATATAAGAAAATCACTGTATCCTTAGAAGAAAATCATTCCGCTGTATCCTGAAAATAAAAGAAAAACTCGCCGCATCCTGAAAAGAAAGAATTTTCGCTGTTCCTGTATTACCTGAAGAAGGAAACTTCATAATTTCCTGAAAACACAAGAAAGTTCATAGAAAATATTCCCCGTGTGTTTCGTGTTTTGTGTTTAAGAGTGAAAAGTGAACGTCGATTCATTTAATCAAAGTGTGTTCGTGATTAAATCAATTCCCAAAACTGTTCGCCGTATTCATAGACTTCATAATTCTTATCGCACAAGAATGCAGTCACCGCTTCCTGTCGCCGTCGCCGGACTCGCAACATTGTTACTGTGAGTGAAGCTTTGTTCCATACTCAGACTTTATCCCGTTGTTAATCGATTCTTGTGTTAGTTTTAAGAAACTATAAATTTATTTTGTTACGAACTAGTATTCCGAACTGATTAATTTGTTATTGTACGGGTGCCGAATTCTAATCTTTCAATGACTAAAGATCAGCTTACAAAAGAGGAGCCTAGTCAAGCAGTAACACGCAGTAAATCGCCTATCCCTTGCCCTATCATCATGTCGCAAATAGACTTAAATGTTTTGATAAAATTTATAAATAAATACGATGGGAGCCGCGAAAGGCTCACTGCGTTCACGAATAATTGCAAACACGCCATTAGTCTTGCCTCTAGTTCGCAGCAAGATATTTTACTCAAATACATATTGAGCCAGTTAGAAGGCCGTGCGGAAAGTGCTTGCTCTATAAAAGAGTTCGAAAGTTGGGAGCAACTAGAAAACTTTTTAAAATCCCAATTCGGCGAGCGCAAACATTATGCTGCGCTCCTTTCTGATCTCCAAAATTGTAAACAATTGCCAAACGAAACAGTCAACCAGTTCGCACTCCGGATCGAGTCGTGCCTTTCGAAATTACTAACAGAAATTAATATATCAATCCCAACCAAGAAAAAAGGCGAACTGGCTGGCCGTGTCGCTGCGATGCAAGATCTTGCCCTACATACATTTATGATAGGTTTGAACCCCAGCTTATCTACCTTTGTAAGATGCCGGGATCCAGAGACCTTAAATGAGGCCATTAACTTTGCAGTTTCTGAAGAGAAAATATTATTAGCCACACGTCGTAATGCTCCGTCATTTTCCCAAAATCAAGGGCGCCCCCGCCAATTCCCAAATCGATCTTTCCCTCAATTAATGAATAGGCCCTTTAACAACAATAACATGTCGTCAGCAGCCCCACTTGGCTCCTCTCCTGTAATATGTAGATATTGTAAAATCCCTGGTCATACTATAGATGTGTGTCGAAAACGTGAGTATAACAACCAACGTTATGGCCAACCCCAACCTAGATTTTATCCGGCTAACCGTCCTGCTCCTAATACCTCTCAAGGTCAACCACGCCGACCAATTCATACAATTTCCACATTAGAGGAAAACAACACTAGCAACAACAATTTCGAAAATTATCAATACGATAATTTAAACTCGCCAGATTTCCCGCCCAGTGCCGTACGGGAAAATTAATCAACAAAACCGGCACCGCAACCAATACCATTCCAAATCAATTCTATACCACTAACAAACAGGGTAACCAGCCCCAAATTCATAGTGGCAATTCTACTATTCCAAATCATTGCACTAACAAACAGGGTAACCAGCCCCAATTTCATAGTGGCAACAAATCAAATCCTCAAAAAATACTTACCAAACCAGAACCTATAAGCACTCCAACTCCTAAAACAGAATCCCGTATTCCTGACAGAAGCCGAATCACTGCTTCCAGCTCCATACCTGAAAATATAAAAGAGAACAATATTAAAATTCATAACATCACTACTAACCCATCGAAAAAACACTTACCTTTTATCGAAGTCCAAACCTCAGTTTCTAAAGAGCCTCTGTCATTTCTCGTCGATACCGGTGCAGCTATAAGCATATTAAAAGAATGCTCAATAGAAAAAATGCCTAAAATCACCTGGGACGAATACGTAACTTTTACCGGACTCGGTAATGACGCTAACCCCATGGTATCAATGGGTACTATCCCAGTAAGTTTCCAAACCCTGAACCACCAGTTCCATCTCGTAGGTCATCTGAAATTCCCATATGACGGGATTATCGGAAATGACTTCCTATCAAAATCCCTTAGCAAAATTGATTTTACAAATGACCAATTAATAATAGGAAATATCAAGCTTCCCCTTAAATTTACAGATCCCGTTTATACGATTGCACTCCGATCCGAAACAATAATTGAATGTTCAGTCCAAAATCCAGAAGTTAAAGAAGGCCTTGTTGTAGATCAACATCCCATCAAATCATTATTAATAGCCAACTGTATAGTTAAAGTCAAGCCTAATTCCAGGATTAACATAACCGTAGTGAACACCTCTGAATCACCCTTGATAGTAAACTCCGATCTGAAATTAAAATTATCACCTCTTAAAGAAAATAATAACCACCAAATCTTTCATATGCCCCGTCCCGGTAATGATTCGACAAACATTTTAGACCGAACTAACCAAGTTATTGACCTTTTACGAGTTTCCCATTTAAACACCGAAGAAATCGACGCTCTTCACAATCTGTGTTCAGACTTTTCCGACATCTTTTATCTTCCGAATGACAAATTAACACATACTGACGCTATTCAACACGAAATCCCTACCACTTCTTCTGAACCAATAAATACAAAGACATATCGATTCCCAGAGGTTCACAAACAAGAAGTCCAAAAACAAATTGACAAAATGCTCGATGATGGGATCATCAAACCTTCGACATCCCCTTGGTCTTCTCCCATATGGATTGTCCCAAAAAAATCAGATGCTTCCGGTCAACGTAAATGGAGAGTCGTCATCGACTACCGCAAACTGAATGATATCACAATAGGTGATTCCTACCCTATACCCAACATAAGTGAAATTCTGGACCAATTAGGAAAAAGCAAATATTTTAGCACTCTTGACCTCACTTCCGGTTTCCACCAAATAAAAATGTCTGATCGTGATGCACCTAAAACTGCCTTCTCTGTCCCTCAAGGACATTTCGAATTCACTCGCATGCCCTTCGGCCTCAAAAATGCTCCTGCCTGCTTTCAAAGGCTAATGAACTCTGTTCTATCCGGGTTACAAGGCCTGCAGTGCTATGTGTACTTAGATGACATTGTTATCTACTCCTATGATCTCGACAGCCACATAAAATCCCTTTCTAACGTCTTTGACAGACTCAGACACTTTAACCTAAAACTTCAGCCCGACAAGTGTGAATTCCTTCGAAAAGAAGTGTCATACCTTGGACACACTATAACTGATCAAGGTGTGAGACCTAACCCCGAAAAAATCAGAGCTGTCAAGGATTTCCCTCGTCCTAAATGTCCAAAAGATATAAAATCCTTTTTGGGTCTAGTATCCTACTACCGCCGTTTTATACCCGATTTGTCAAAAATAGCCAAACCCTTAACTAATCTCTTAAAGAAGGATGTTCAATTCAATTGGCAAAATGAACATCAACTAGCTTTTGAACAATTAAAAAATCGCCTAATATCCGCACCTCTTTTAATTTACCCTGACTTTACCAAACCTTTTTTGTTAACTTGTGACGCTTCAAATTTCGCTATATCCGCTATTCTCTCCCAAGGTATGATAGGAAATGACAAGCCAATCGCATATGCATCTCGGACCTTGAACAAAGCCGAATGTAACTATAGTACAACTGAAAAAGAATGTCTTGCCATTCTCTTTGGCACGAAAACCTTTAGACCATACTTATATGGTCACCGATTCACAATAGTTACTGACCATCGACCTCTTAAATGGCTATTCAACCATAAAGACCCCGGCTCTAAACTCATTAGATGGAGACTCAAACTCGAAGAGTTTGACTATGAAATCGAATACAAGAAAGGAAAGATAAATAGTAACGCTGATGCCCTATCACGATACCCTGTTAACCCTGTCTTACCTCAATCGGATAGTCCCAATCATACTGCATCCCATGACGAGAACTTACCTCCACAGCTAGATCCTGTGGAACCTGTGGAAAATAGCCCACCAGCACCAGATGTCCCTGAAAATCAAAATCCTGTGACTAACCCCGAAACCTCTTCGCCATTCAGCCCAATAACTCTAGATGATCTTGATATCCGATCCAGTCTCCTTGGATCAAATAGTAATTTACCTTCCATTCCTCTTCTAGAGGGTGATGATATCTCACTATCCGCATACAGCCCTGAAAATAGACAACCAAATCCTCTTACTACCTCACCACCTCCGGAAGCTCCTAGTCCTCAATCTCCTCCTCAAACACCTGAAACATCAAGAGAAACCTCGAACCTAAACAAAGACTATAACACATTCCTCAAATGTTTCGCAAAAAAAGATGAGACCTTTAGTACTCACATACAGGAGCATAACGAATCCCTCCTTAAGAGCAGCTGTAAAACAATCCTTCTCCCTGTATCTATCGATTTAGATGATTCAAACCCTTACCTCCAAGATATCCTCTCCGAACTCGAAGACTCTTCCGACATACTCGACTCTGAAAGAGAACTTCACTCTTTCAAGAAAATAGAAATAAAAGGAAAAACCTATTATCTCTTATTCACGAAAGTTTACTATTTTGACGCAAGCTCATACCCTGAAATATTTAAAACTCTTAAAGCGGCTCGAGACGATATTTTACTCACTGGCGACATCAGTGAAATTGCTATACCAGACTTCAAGAATCTCTTCGAACAACATTCTTTCATTAAAATCTATGGTATGCTCACGTATCTATTCAATAATACAAACATAACAGTGAATGTGCATCATAATACCATTATTTATCCTGTGCCTACCGAAATCGCGAAAATTCTCAAGGAAAATCACGATATTCCTATAGCAGATCATCTGGGCTCCCAAAGAATGTTCAATAGAATAAAAGAGAGATACTATTGGAAAGCCATGAGAACAGATATCGAAAATTACGTAAAAAATTGTAAACTCTGCCAGTCTAACAAAGCCCTTAGGAAAATAAACCGATCTCCTATGCAAATAACAACAACCTCTACCCGTCCTTTTGAAAGGATCAGTCTCGATCTCGTTGGTCCCTTACCCGAAGCTGGTCTCCTTAAATTGAAATTCATTTTAACCCTCCAAGATGACCTGACAAAATTCTCCATTGCATATCCCATAGCTAATGCCACATCTGAAGAAACCTGTGAATGCCTAGTCCACTTCATATCGCTGTTCGGAATTCCGAAATCTATATTGACTGACCAGGGCACAAACTTTACCGCAGAACTTTTCAAGCGCACCTGCGAATTTCTAAAGATCAAACAAACGTGGTCCTCACCTTACCACCCACAAACTCAAGGTGCTTTGGAACGTAGTCACTCCACCCTGAAGGAGTACCTAAAGTCTTACGTAAATGAGAATCAAACCGACTGGCACAAATATGTGTATACCGCTATGTTAACATATAACAGTAATGTACACACTACCACGAAATTCACGCCATACGAACTCCTCTTCGGCCATAAACCTTATATTCCTGACTCTGTCTTCGATCAACGCACCGACGTTACATATCCCGAATATATTAAGATGCTTCAACACCGTCTCAAAATTTCTCGCGGAAAAGCCTTGGAGAATATCAACGCTTCAAAGGAGCGTTCTAAAGGATATTATGATAGACATTCACGCCCTACTCAATATAAAGTAGGAGACTACGTGTACTTGAAAAACCATGTCAGGCTTCGTAAAGCACTTTCACCCATATGGAAAGGTCCTTATAAAATAGTCAAAATCCATAGGAATAATACATTGTCTCTCCTAATAAATAGACGCCACGTCAAACATCATTATGATGAAGTGAAGCCTGCCCATGGAAGTGATTAACACATTTCAATTTACGCAACTAATAAGTTAAGAATAGGTTTACAATTTTATTTACAACTCTATATACAACAATCATTTTATTTTACTCGTCTTATTTTAATATACTTATACACATATCCATTTACAGAATTTGTCTGGCAAGAGGCGAAGACAGTTATGTGACTAAGATCCACAAAAGTCCTGGTATACTCTTCGATCCTGTCGGCACTCTTAAAATTATAAATGATGAATTCCATATTGTTATTCCAGTCGACGTGTCTCCACTCGAATATCATATGGAAAATATCCACGATGTATTCAACATCATTCGGTCCCAATGTCGTTCAAATGATGAAATAGACATAAATCAATGCCAAAACCTACTACAACCTTTAGAAGCTCTATATTCAGATATTTCGCGTGATTTTAACTCCATCTCTCATATTATGTCAAATAGCATCTCCAAACGAGCATGGTTTGGAGGAATAGGAGTAGCATTCAAACATATATTTGGCACTTTGGATGAGGATGATGCTCAAAATTATGAAAACGCTATTCAAGCCTTGCAAAGGAATGATGAAAAGTTAATGGCCTCACTTAAGAAAACTATCATGGTATCCCAATCTGCTATTTCCAATATAAACCGATCTATTCACGAATTAAACACTAATGAGGCAAAACTAACAGATGTAATTGAAAGTTTGTCTCTTTCTGTGAAAAATGTATCGGATGCTGTAAATATAATTAGTTTTAAGGTTAAGATAAATAATATTCTAAATGTGTTAGAAGCTAATCTGCTTACCATGTCTTTTAAAATTGAAGATCTTCTGAATTCTATTTTATTTGTAAAAAGTAATACACTACATCCATCTATTTTAACTCCAAGCCAAATGTATAAAGATCTTGTTGGCAATTTAAAAATATTACCTAAGTATAAGGATTTTCCAGTTAGTCTAGATATAAGCAATATTCATGTATTAATTAACACAGCTGATTTAACATGCTATTATTTGAATAACAAATTAATGTTCATTGTCAAATTACCTTTAGTTAGTTTACAACAATATAATTTGTATAAAAACATACCTTTGCCAACTCCACACACCAACGATAAATTAAACTCCTTCGCTATGATTGTTCCTTCCGAACAATTCTTAGCCCTGGCTAAGGATAAATCATTCTATACTTACCTTAAAGACCTGAAAAATTGTAAAAACATACTTACTGAAACTTACCTTTGTGAAATTACAGACGTCTATGCGGTACTATCCAGCCCTTCCTGTGAAATAGAAATCATTACCAAAGCTCTTACCTCTCTTCCGGAAACATGTCCTTATAAATTTATTATTGGAGAAGTGGATATTTGGCATAGGCTAAATGATAATAAATGGATATTTGTCCAATCCAAACCCGCTAAATTATCCATCGAATGTGACAATGTTGTATCTGAAATAGTAATATCCGGTACAGGTGTACTTAATATTCCTCTGCAATGTGTAGCCTTCTATAAGAACATTAAGTTTGTAACAAAGAACTATCCGAAATTACACGTTCCAAATGTTATAACAGATTTCAACATCATAAATGATAGTTGTTGTAATTTCCACCGGCTCACCGAGATTAGCCCTAAGATTCCAATTTCTAAAATAAGAAGTATAAATTTAGATAGTATTAGTGATTTTAAAACTGTCACTGACCAGATTTCCCAAGACTTAGTTTTGGAAGTTCCTACACTTCAAAACCATATGGGATTTTCTATCTTTAATATTGTATCTATAACTATAGTCGTAAGTCTCGTTCTATATTTTTGTATTAAATATAAGCTTTACAAATGTCAAAGCAATAAGCATACAGTTACCACACCCCCAGAGGAAACCAATGAAAATACCGTTACAATATCCGCTCCTCGTCTAAGAACGTAATAATCACGGAAACTTACATTTAACGGTAAGTTTCCTCTTAACCCAGGGGCTGTTATATATGGTAATTGTATAGCATATTGCTGAGGAGCTGCTAGACGCTGCTGACCAGACAATCTGGGCTCGCATCCGCGAGCGCCCTGCCTTGGCTGGTCAGTCGCAGCGCAGCCACCTCACGCGAAACTTGTGTCTAAAATTCTAAATCAAACAATAAACTGTGTTCTAAAAATAATTCCTTTTTTTAAAAAGACCTCCGTTAGGTCCCGTCTAACAGTACGCTGTTGACGTCAAAACAAATAATGATCGTTACAGTGTTTACAATAGTAATGTGTAATTAACTTTTGTTGGCCGACCATTTTACTTTTTTGGTCCAAACATGTATGAAGCTTGACTGATCTCCTTTCTGAAATATTTGCAATTTAAGTGTAACGCCCTTGATCCTGATTATGAGACAAGATGTCACCGGTATCACATTCTTCCCTTGCAGGAAAGGAGAAGAATTGCTGATATCGATTTTTACTTAAAAATAGTACAAAATCTCATAGATGCGCCCGATTTACTAGCAAAAATTTGTTTAAAAATTCCAAACAGGACCGCAATAAGGCGGCCTGTGTACCTGAGTATCCCTCGGTGCACTACCAACTATCGGCAGAACACATTTTTCATAAGATCTGCAAATGAAATAAATAAGCTGGCTGTCTTCCCTGAACTTGATCTGTTTAATACAAAATTAATCCACTTCAAAAATACATTAGCGAACTCCTGGTTTTCCTCTATTGTTTAGTTATTAATATATCTTGGTTTTTTTTGTTACCTAATAATTGATCAATCATTCATGATCGTAATTATTTATTAAGTCTTTTTAATTTGATTTCTGTTTCTTATTATATTCATACCTTATCTGTTAAGAAAATGCGTACCCATATATAGTTGTTTATATGCGAGAACATGTAAATAGTGCATAGTGTTCGTTTACTTATAAAATTTTTGTTAAATTGTCACTGTATGTTTTCCAAATAAAGCAAAATAAAATAAAATAAATAAATAAAATAAATTTAAATTTACCTGCCTACCTACCGTGCCTAATTACACGTAAGTACAGTTTAAACGAGGTAAGTCGATATTTTTGTATTGTATTTCCATATTTTCGTAAAAGTTACCTTGGTTTCGTTTTATGTCAACTCATTTCGTCAATGATTTTGCACAAATGTTGTACAAAATAATAAAAAAACGACTTAAACAGTGGCTTAAATTAACAAGGTATTCGTAAAAATACAAAAACTTGAGAAATAATTTGCTATAAGATCATATTTCTACAAATTTTACGGAAACATAAGTAGCCCGTCCGCGATTCACACAGCTCGTAGCTTTTTATACCTACCCGAGCAGCTTTTGTTGCGATAAGTTGTGAAAACGAGAGTCTTCCCTTCCACAACAAAATACTCGTCGATGGAAATGCTCTGTTCGGGTAGGTATAATGAGCTGAACTTCTGGTTAAGGTGGTCGACAATTGGCCGGATCTTATAAAGCTTCTTTTGATGCGCGGACAGGTTTCCTTGTGAAGCGTTGCTCACAAAGTGAAGACACCTTTTTATGAGGGCAAATCCTCTAAATGACATAATGGAGTTGAAATCTCCAATTTTTAAATGAGGCATTAGGGGCTCCCGAAACTCTTTTTCGACAGGGTTTGGGACTAAGCTTTGTAACATCAACACGGCGAAAAAACACCATAAGTCTCCTACGCCAATGACCGTCCAGCGATTTAATCGCGCAGCGGGTTTGCGATTAAATCCGCGATGTTGCCACTTTCGCTGCAAGGGATCTATTTGGGAAGGAGTGAAATTTTAAAACTGTGATAACTTTAAGTATTTATTTAATTAAATACGGTAAAGGACAATTTTGATCTACATTAAATGGCCACGGTAACTATTATACTTATTTAGATAAGGATTAATACTGATTACGCGATATTAGCTATGCAAATAAAGTAATATTTTAAATTAATTCATTAAAGATAAAAATTATTACTGTGAGTCAATCGTACGCTATTGCGGACTTCTTTATAGGCCTTTTTATGGTACCAATACTATGTAGTACAATAATACAATAATAATCCTTAAGTACAATAATCCTTATAGTACAATAATAATCCTTAATACAAAATGTTGATGTATCTGATACGATTTTGCCAGCGTTCACAATGTAAACGCTAGAAAAATGTTTGATGGCTTCATCATAAAACATGGAATTTTCTCTATTTTACAAATAAGTCCTAAATTAGAATATTTTGTATGTATAAACCTTCGGAAATAAATTTTCTAAATAACAGTGAAAACTGCATCAAAATCCTTTGCGTGGTATAAAAGAAGAAAGCTTAGAAACAGACAGACAGAGGCGGAGAGCGACTTTGTTTTATAGGTACTATGTAGTGATATATCTGAGTCCCATTTAAGAGCAAACTCTGTTCAACTGTACCAACCCTGTACAGTAATTTTATTGTCGTGGGTAAAAGATTAATAATTTAATGTAACTGTTTCAGAAGTTAGCTCTCTGTACCATTACCTAGGCCAGCCTAGGCGGAATGTGACTATTGCGTCATGCTAAGTAGTTTATGTAACTATAAGTACATTAAAATTTAATAAAGAAAGAATTGTAAAGCGGAATTGTGAAAACTGACATTTTTGTTTTTTACTTGCAAATCCCCTTGCCTTTGTGTAAAAAACAATTGTTAAAGCACACGAATCGAGAGAGAAAAATCTATGTAGGTAAATGTTAAACAAGAAAATCCACTTTTTTGTTGAAAATCCACGTTTTTTAAGCACAGCTACCGCAATTTCATTTTGCTCATCTGGCAACACTCGTCGTGCGTCCACGACGCGACGCCGTCCATTTTGTTTTATTAGTTTAGTGTTCAAACGTGAACACGCTTGAAAGTGATTAAGTAAATGCAAAGAGATCTAACTGAAAAATGGTTTCCAACATGTTAAAAGAATGGAACCTGTCTGAAGACGCAGTAAAAGTTATTATTGGTAAGTGAAATGTCCTTCTTTTTATAGTTTTTAAGTACCTACCTATTTTGATCTCATGATTAACATGGCGTCATCAATGATGTTTTATTCATTGGGCGTCATGGTGTTTGTCATATTCATACAAATCCAGGTGCATATTTGGAATCATTAATTATAAATAGGTAGGTAGGTACCTAGATTCTTGAAATTTTACTACTTTACGTACATATGTACTCGTTTAGAGCCGCAAACGCATGACAGCCGTAGCGGGGCGGGGCGCGCCCAGTTCGCAGCGCAATAAACCGCTCAAATCGCTCGTACTTATCTATTATTATTTTTTGGTTTGGTTGCGTGCGATGCGGAACTTTAGTATTGTACGCATTTTGCTGCGCTGCGGCCTTCTGTGCCCCGGCATAATGTGCGCGAACCTTAAAAGCTGGGAAAAGTTTTACTTGGGTACGAATATTGCTACCGTTTTCAGATAAAGGGTACACTTCAATAGAGCTTTTAAAGTCGCTGGTACCATCTGTTGATAACTTCACATTATTAAACTTTTCGCATATGCCAGATCGGACTATGTACGCACTAAAATGGACTGAATGGATGAATGAATCTAGACAGGTCAGTTCTTCATAAGCTACTTTTTGTTTTTAATAAATAAAATAAATAAGTGAATTTCGTCTGTCGAAAACTATAAATTACATTGTAATTTTCAGAATATTCAACCAATCATCTCTCATTATACAAGTAAGACTGTATAATATGTAGTAAGATCTTTCATATAACAGCATGTTATACATTGTCAAATACATACTAAAATAAATGTGATAAATTACGAAAATCATGACCTGCATATATTATTTATCAAGTCTGACTGCATGAGTGGGTCAATCAACTTGTAGACCCTGCATTGCAAATGGGCAATACTTTAAAAATTTCTTTATTTCAGAACAAAATGATCCATAGCATGTTAGTGTATAAGTAAAGCTTACATAATTGTATTTTTCAATCGCAGGCTGAAAAAATAACAAATTCTTTGACAACTCCGATTCCTCCATCCGGGTACAACGAATGTGATCTAATTGGGCCATGCAGCAACTCTGTCAGTGAAGTTGATTTGTTCACAAGGTATGAGCTATGAATTGTGTAACTATTTTGACACTCGTCATCGCATAGTAATGACAGTTTTTGTATGATAGTGAGTTTTCATTGTTCCTTTGCTTAGCCTCGCCCTTTGACCAATCATGTGACACTATACACTATAACCTACTTGGCAAAAATAAAAATCAAATATAAACACATATTACATTATAATTATTATCATTTTAATTGGCAGTCCTCCCAAAAAACGGCCAGCTGAATCTCATCCTAAGTCTCATGAGTCAGCACTCCCAGTATCCGCACCGGGCAACTGCAATCCACTTATAAATTTGCTTAAGACTGAACTGCAAAGAGAATTTCGACGAAGCGAGCAAAGCGAGCTCTGTGACATCATTCTTGACCACCTCCTTAAGGACAGGAGCGATCAGAAACCAAAACTTGCATATGGTATTTGCATTCAATGGGAAAAGCACGTCCACGATTTGTTCACAAAGGAACCAGAGGCTATTTGGTTTAGCGTCATCCCTCCCTCCAAACAAGAGTTGACCCAACTTTCGCCATGAGCAAAAGCACCTCCATCTGCCTGAAAGTTATATGACAGGTACTTATAACAAATAAATTTATTTATTCTTGCATGTGATTTTTATATATTATATGTATTTCAATCAAATGTGTTCCTGCACGGTTTCAAAATAAGCTAGTCAGTAGAAATCGAGTTCTATGGACACCCACGGTACTGAGAAGCCCTACAATGGGTTTCTATTAATTAAAAGAAGTTATTTATGCGAGACAATCTTTACTGCGGCACCATGGCCGATATATTCTATATACTACAACCCGCGACCGCGGAATCGTGTGGACTAAACAAACTACTCGCGTAATGACAATGCATTCGATATTTTGAATACTATTTAAACATAAATCAACCATAGACAACGCAGGGAGATATCATATGATCAACAATATGATACCACATGCCGCCGCCGCAACAAAAAAAACCTTTCTTACTAAAGAAATGTTTTTTCCTACATGGATTACCCTAAAGCGAAGGCCCTGCCTACCTTGGAACGATATCACATCAATAAGACTGGTCCTCACTAACGGACAGCCAGGGCAATGGTCGATATAATTATTTATTTCCTATTAATCTAAACAAACCAACCATTGCATTGGCTTGACATACCAAAACCAAGGGAAAAGGTCTGCCCAGCCATCAACCTAACCTTAATACAATTATAGTTACCGTCAAAGCTAACCCTAGCTCATTTAAGCATTAACTAAGTCGAAATTCCAAGATCAAACATGTCGGACAAGCACCAATAATATAATGACTACGAGAAAATTACCCAATAATAACCCCTCATCTCAAAAGGTGCCCGACAACAAGCTTGAAACTTCATAACCCTGTGGTGACCTCAAACAGACACCCGTCTGCTAGTGGCCACCACCGTCTATGTAGCGTGGTGTCGACAACATTGCCAGTCAGGGTTAGAGGGATCCTGCAACAAACAGGATATGACCCTGGTCCTTATTGGACCGTCAGGGTTTCCTCCCCCCTCACCAACAAATGTTGACGTCACCTCGTTCCTTAAGTGACATCGAAACAACTTACAAACTAACTAAAACGGAAATAAAATGAAACACAGAAGTGTTACTTTTGTGGTCCAGATCATTAACGAAATGTGATGTTAAAATCAACATAAGTCAAGGTCAGAGGATTCTCACACCTAATTAGACAATAGGTCATCCTCCTGCCCCATCCCATGAAGGTAAAGAGACACGATGTCTACTAATTAGTAAAACGCAACAAAAAAATTTTTTTATTACCTACTTAATTGTTACAATAAAAAAATAATTATTTTATTAATAACATTATATAAGTGGACCACAGGACACTTCGTGGGCTTCAGATGCAGTATTTCCGTACATGAAAAAGAAACACATATTAATACAAATCACACAATTATACATTTCAACTATCTAACAATCACTATTATAAAACATCCTAAAATCCTATCCTATTTCTATCCCTATTAGTTTTTTATCCTATTATTCATCTTGCAAAAACGAGCAATCAGAGCCATCTATAAACTAGGCTCCAAAACTTCGCTTAGAGACAAGTTCAAGGAAATAGGTATACTGACAGCTGCATCTCAATTTATATTAAATTGCATTCTTTTTGTACGTCGCAATATTAACTTGTATACCAAACATGGTGATTTACACAATCGTAATACTAGAAATAGAAACAAGCTCGTAATGCCTCGGTACCGTTTAGAAAAGGTGCACGGATCTTTCGTTGGTCAAGGTATACACATATATAACAAAATCCCAAGTGATATCTTGGATTTACCATATCTAGAGTTTAAGAATCATATAAAGAGTGGCCTCCTCAAAAAAGGCTATTACACTGTAAATGATTATTTGAACGACAAAACACCTTGGTCGTAACACTCGTAACAAATGTTCCTAGTATGATATTGTGAGTCGTGTCCTATATTTTATATTATTAGCGTTTATATTAGTTAAGCTTTTAATTCGGTCATTTAAGGTAGGCAGTTTGAGTATGTCATGCTCACTAAAACATTTCTACGGTGGTGGCGTGTGAGGCGGGTCGTTACGTTCCCTAAAATATGGTTGAGCGAAGAGATGGCTGGTTCATGCGTCATGCTCGTGAACGGGTGCTGCCAGTGGGAATGGGTCTGCTCTTATAAGCTTGCCTTAAAATGTGTTTTCTTTTGTTTTTATTAATTTTATTAAGAATTACATTTGAAAAATGTATGGCGCAACTTGCAGTATATAATAGGTCTTTACATATGAAATTGCCGTCTTTTTGTCACATGTTTATTGGTCTCTAATTTTTTAATTAATATTAATATATCAAAATTAATAGTCAGTTTCGAAAATAGAGTATATCGTCATGTTAAACATCTAAGAAAAGAATAATTAAACATGCGTCTAAAATTTTTATAAATGCTCCAAAGTACCCCCTTTTGGTTGTCGTCAATTTGACAGATTTGAAAAGATTTTTTTTTTATTCTAATACAGTTTATCAAAAGAGATTATAGGCAATAACTAGTTAGATTAATTTTGTCTGATCATATCTCGAAAGTTTCGTTGAATTCGGAGTTCACATGTCCAAGAAACCCCCAAATATCTTTGTATGCCGATTCCAACTTCCTACAATTTCCCCATAGAAAACGGCAATTTCATAGGTAAAGACCTATTAGTAGAATTGTCTTTTGTTTTAAACTAATATTAAAGCTTTAAGTAAAGTTCCTAAGTAACTGAAAATTGTTCACCGCTATGATCATTAGTTCGCCTATACTTAACTGTATTTATCATAACCCATTGTGTAATTGTAATGGAAACTGACCTTAGTCATACCATGTTAAGGTCATTTTTCAATTTGACGACTCTGTATGAAATAAGACAGGGAGAAAAAAACAACCCTTGGAGTTTCTTGCTGGTTCTTCTCCAAGGCCTCCCGCTGTAGGGTTTGCGAACCGATGGCGTAGCTTCTATGCCGTTCACAAGTATTGTAAATAACAATCTAAATTGAATAAACAAATTTGAATCTTGAATCTTGAATCTTGAATTATAAAATGAATCTATAAAAGAAAATTTGTTTTTACATTTAATTTTATATGTAACAAATTTCATTCGTTTCTTATTTCGTAACGAACTAATATTACAATACGAACTCTTATTGGATTTCGAAATCCTATTTATATTCGATTTCTCAAACTTTTTCGCGCCTTTCTTCATTTTACTGTCAATCCTATTTTTATTCTTAAAAAAGACATCTATCACTTGTGACTGTTGTCATATCTGCTAATGTATCAACATGCAAGTGAGTACGGCTCGTCCAGTCACTGCGCTATGAGCTCTCGGATCCGCAGTACTAGCTGCCTTTGTGTTCGCTTCGCAATGAAAACGCCACTCGATGGTTCACGGGCTCGTGCAAACGTACTTACTTGATACAGTAGCAGTTGCATTATGTGTTACAAAGCAGGGTGCTTGATGTGTAATTAACCAATGCTGGTATATCCAACATTAGTTTGTAGAGGAAGAATTATGGATTCATACAAAAAAAACATACCTACCTAACGAAAAATGTGAATGTCAACTACTAGGCAAAATGCCAAATGGCATGAGGTGATTAAGTTTCAAAGGTGTCAAAATACCTTTCCCTAATATACCTATATTTTAATATTAAATTAAAATTAAAACACAATGCCAACACTTTTATCTACTTACTTCTTTATTTTTAGTTTTACTTGTATGTGTCTTTGTACTAAGTAAGTAAATAAATAAATTAGAATGATGTTGTAATTTTTATTCTCTTTCACAGATTCGACGCTCCCGACCTCTAACCTCAATCTCATATCCAACTCAATTCAAGATAATGAAGTATGTGCCAAATGGAAATATGGAACAAATATGATCTCTAATTTGAAAATTATTTACACCTCTTCAAGTAAATTACTTAATAATAACAAACTATGTATAATAAGAAGTATTAAATTAAACTCTATCGCTAACACTAGTTTTTTATTGAGGTATGTATTTAACATTACCGTTTTGGCAACAAAGAATTTTATTTTTTATTATTTATCAATACCTATACAAGAAAATAATCTATACTAATAGTATAAAGAGGAATGATTTCTGAAAGAGAAACATTAAAAACAATTGTAAATAACGACGTTATATCAAAATATAAAATGAAAACCAAACTGATTTTAGGGCTAAAAGGTAGAATAAGAAGTCAGAAACTACTGAAAGACAGAAAAATACGTCGCTTAAAAGAACTTAATGATTTTTTAAGTAGGGACGACAACAGCCATGCTTCGGCCGGTAAACAAGACTAAAGAACTTTACATTAAAAAAGGGAACAGGTTCGATACTTATTAGACTCCATGAAAAATTTACATACTAAATATAAAAGCGAAGGAGGAAAATTATCTTACACCATGTTTACTCGATACAAACCTTTTTATATTCTAAGTCCAAAATTAAGCGATCGAAATACTTGTGCCTGTGTTAAGCACGCCAATTTAGATTTCATGGCAAAAAAACTGAAACAGCTAAGTGTAATAAATACTGATAATTTAGCCCAGTTAGTTTCTACTATCGCATGCAATGTTAACAATTCCGAATGTATCAATCAAATCAAATCAAATCAAATAAACTTTATTGCACCAATAAATACACGGACAAGTACAAAAAGAGACAAGAAAAATACACAATAGGCGGCCTTATTGCTACATAGCAATTTCTTCCAGGCAACCTTGGGTGAAAGAAATAAATCAAAATGATAATAGGGGAATGGGTGCTGAAAAAGAATTTAAAATGATGGAGTAAAAGTATATACTTAAAATTAAATTAATTAATTAATTCACCTCTGCAAGATTATCTGAAACAGTCTGCTGTCCATGTCCAAATTAATAGTCATTGATTGCCGTCAGTGTTGGTAAATGGTAGTGTGAAAGCAGCCAATACCTGTAATAAATACACATAGGTATATTATAGGTTGTACTATAACCTCATTTTGTCTTTAAGGTAATTTGGTCAACATTTATGTCACAAATAATGTGCGTGCACAAAGTGCGATTTGTCAGGGGAAAATTATCAATGAAGCTACTTTCTGACACAAAACAATACTTAGTATAGCTTTTGTCAACATACTTATTTGTCAGAAAAAATGTAAGAAATAGGTTTACCTGTGAGGAGCATGGGCTAGCTATTCTCTCGAAGTATCCTGCGATCGATTCGCTCGAGATTTTGAAGACGGTCTTCTTCAGCAGCTGTTATTGTTGATCGGAAGGCAGCAGTCCACAAAATCACTCTCTCCATGACGAACAATTTCAGGAATTTACTACGGTATTTTATCAAGAAAATCCACGTAGCTAATATAAAATTGTAAGAAGAGTTTAAAAAGATGTTACCGTTTTGATAAAACAGTAAAACTGTTTTTTTTTTCTCCTGTGGCAACACTACCGTTGTTAATAATTGCTCCCAAACATTTTATGATTTTTATATTGTTTAATTGTAGTAATACGGCCAGAATCCATTAAATCACGTTCATAAAAGTATATTGTATATTGTGTAGTGTTATAAGTGCAAAATACAAACAACTTTTGAGTGAAATTGTGTTTAAAATCACCCGGTAAGTTCGTTGACAACTAGTATTTAAATTAACTGTGAATCATTGTTCTCCCTTTTGCAATAATTAATTCACTCCGTATTTACGGAATTTATCTTAAAATATAATATTTTATAGAATCAGTTTTATGTAAATTGCATTTTAACGTCCAAGTTACATAACCTCACTATTGTTTGACAACTACCTGGACTTAATTAATTAGAAAAACTAATCTTGACTTTTCATTACTTTTTACCAAAATGATGACCCGCAAGGCTTTATCACGTCAGGAGGAATCACAACTCCAATTGACCTTGCAAGAATTAAAAGTTTCCAAGGAGTTGATCAACCAAATGAATAGCGAAAGGGAGGAAAATGAACAGGAATTATTAGATGTGCTTAATAGAAATAGTGCATTGAAAAAAGACATGGCAGAGTTACACACTCAGACAGTAGAACTTGCTCGAGAACGGGATAGACTTCAGTTGTTAATAGACGGGTTCGACCAATGCCAGAATGAGTATGAGCAGGCCCTCAGGCTCATTTCTCGGTTGGAGCAGGAGTTATGTGAGGCAAATAATTGTATATTTGAATTAGAATCCAGTAAAGCACATATATCTGCTGTTCAGAACCAAAGTTTGTTTGATGAATTGGTTGGCAGCGCACCTGACATGGTTTCTGCATCCTTTAGTAATAATCAAACTGTAATAGACCTAACAAATGATGAGTCAATTGGATGTAAGTGTCCTAAAACTAACCTGAAACTGAGTAATAAAAAGTTAAAAAAGTATATCAAAATAAATAGATATATCTGCAAAACAAAAAAACTTATTAATAAAAATAAAACTTCTTTTAAATATGCAAAAAATGCTAAAGATAGGTTGCAATTAATTGAACAACTAGATGTTTGTAGTTCTATAATTGAAGAAAACAGAATTGTATATGAAAATAATTTAAAAACAATGACTAATAAAATAAAAAATTTGCATGACTCGCTAAATAAAATGACTCAAAATTATGAGTCGTCTAAAAATGAGATAGGGGAATACATACTGGCACTTAAACACCTTTCATGCACCTCAAGTGGAGCCCAAGAAAATAATAGATGTCGTTCATCACTCTCCAGGGCATCAGGCCGGATCGTCCCGGAGACTTTACCTGATCAATCAGTATGTGAGCCCTTACTCTCTAGCCTTTGTAATAACTCAGATTGCACAAATGAAAATAATTCCTGTACTAAAAAAAGTTGTAGTAAATTAGTTATGTTCTGTGATGAGCTTGGAAAGAATCTTGGCCAATTGTTGCAAAAAAATACAAGGGAAAGCATTATTAACTATTGCAAGCCGGGCTCGACTATAGATGAAATCATGAAAAGTATTGTAAAACATAAGTTTAATGAAGATACAAACTTGATCATTCTAATTGGAAATAGGGGTACTGTAAGCAAACATCAACTGATGACATACTGTAATACACTGTGTTCTTTAAAGGTTAAAAAAATTGTTATGTTTACATTTCCCTATAGTAAAAGTTTGCCACAGGTGGAAAATAACTTTAGATATAATTTAAATTTATCTTTAAATACTATGGCATATCATAGTAGCCAAATGTTGCATATTATTGACATTAATAAATTGTTAAAAAATATTATTCTGACAAAAGATAAATACTATCTGCCAACTTATTGTAAGAGACAGTTAGCACTATCGCTATCTTTTTATTTTGAACATTTAGCCAGTAATCTGGCTAGTATAACTCCTGCTTTTATTGAGCAGTCAATTGACATTTATAAATTACCCTTGGAATTTGTTCCAAGTCATAATAATAATTTGTTTAATCAAAATGACATAAATCTGAATACTGACTTGGTTAATTTAAATTACCATTAAAGACAACAGAGGCGCCCTCTAGCCCAGTGTTGACAAGAGAAAAGCCAAACAGTTTAACAATTGTCCATCAAAATATGGAAGGCTTTTCTAACAAAGATCTAGAATTAAGTTTGTTTTTAAATTGTAATAATGTTGATGTGTTATGTGTTACTGAGCATTGGTTTAAACCACATGAATTAATGTTAAACTTAGATAATTATAGAGTTGTAAGCTCGTTTAGTAGGCAATCTGCTATCAGGGGAGGGTCTCTTATAATGTTACATGATAATTTCCAATACAAAGAGCGCAAAGATGTTGTATCCCTCTCTATTGAACGAGTCATTGAACTATCCTGTGTGGAACTTGACCAACTAATTATAATATGTCTTTATAGACCTCCCAATAGTAATTATTCTGAGTTTGAGTCCACTATGGAGGAAGTGTTAAGAATAACTTGTAAAACCAATAAAAAAGTTGTCATATGTGGGGATTTCAATGTAGATATTTTAGACCGTAAATTGGCCACACTCTCAAGTAGATTTTTAAACTTGTTTAAATCATTTAATTTAATACACACTTTTAATGAGCCTACTCGAATCACACCCACATCTGGCAGTTGCTTGGACAATATTTTTACAGACTGTTCGGTTATAGAAAAAAAGGTAATTGATGTCATAAAATCTGACCATAGTGGACAAATAGCCTCTATAGAGCACCATCATGTCTGTCCTAAACGTAAAATAATATGTAGGCCAATTACGAAAAAGGGCATTGATAAATTTAGAAATCATGTAATTGATAAAATTGAAACTTTACCAGCTTCTATTATGGAACCTAATAATCTCTATAATGATTTATTTAGTGTGGTGCAAAGCGAATTTAGTAAAACATTCAAACAAAAGGTGATCAACTGTAATACTAATAGAAAGAAGTTTAGTGATTGGGACACGCCTGGGATTTATACAAGTAGAAGGAAATTATATGAACTTTATGCATTAAAGCAAACTTCATGTGACCCTAGTTTTATTGAATATGTCAAGAAATATTCTAAAACTTTTAGAAAAGTATGTGCGGCTGCCAAGTCCACATACATCGCTAATAAAATAAAAGTAGCTGATAATAAGATCAAGGCTACATGGAATATTATTAACCAAGAAACTGGTAAAACAAAAAATCATATAAATTCCTTCACTCTTAAAGCAAATAATAAAACATTTACATCTGACGATGAGGTTGCCCGTGTTTTTGAAGACTTCTTCTCTCGGGTACCCTTAGAAACTACGAGAAATTTAAATTCCTGTCCTAATATTGCGGCTGCCCTCTTGGTGTCAAGCGTTGATAAGTGTAACAAAGTATTTAATTTTCAACATATAAATGGCGATGATATTCTTAAAGCATTTAAAACAATTAATATTAAAAAATCGGAAGATTTATGGGGTATATCAACTAATGTTATTAAATCAATAATTGATCCAATAGCTCCATATTTAGCTTTTATTTTTAATAAGTGTATTGACGAAGGAGTCTTCCCCGATTTAATGAAATATAGTAAGTTAATTCCGCTTTTTAAATCTGGAGACAAGAGTGACCCCACTAACTTTAGGCCGATATCAATTTTACCAGCACTTAGTAAAATTTTTGAAAAGATAATATACGCTCAATTAGTAGATTATTTGGTATTAAATCAAATCTTTCATAAGAATCAGTTCGGATTCTCTAAAGGTAAAAATACCACAGATGCTGGAATTGCACTTCTTAAACATATCCTTGACGCTTGGGAGGGTAGGCAGGACGTAATTGGTGTATTCTGTGACCTTTCCAAAGCTTTCGATTGCGTTGATCACCAAACTCTTTTAATGAAGTTAGAACATTATGGTGTCTCGAAAAAATCAGTTAACCTTTTGCGTTCATATTTGAGTAATAGAAATCAAAAAGTGATTGTTAATAATACTGCGTCCTCTGGAGCCCCCATTATAATGGGCGTGCCCCAAGGCTCAATATTGGGTCCTTTACTATTTTTAATCTACATTAACGATCTACCTTACTACGTGCATAATTTATGTGAGACAGTACTATTTGCAGATGATACTTCTCTAATTTTTAAAATTGAGCGAGGGAATAATTGCTCTCACAAAGTAAATAGTGCTCTCTCAAAGGTCGCACATTGGTTTAACATTAATAACTTGTCTTTAAACCCTAAAAAAACAAATTGTGTCAAATTCTCACTACCAAATGTAAGGAGGGTTGATTTAAGTATTAGTTTGAATGCAGATGCAGTCGAATTAGTTGACAGCACGAAATTTCTTGGTATTACCTTAGATTCACGACTACAATGGGATCCACATATTGAGGCCTTGTCGAGTAGACTCAGTTCAGCTGCTTTTGCAGTAAAAAAGATAAGGCTATTAACTGATATTGAAACGGCAAGACTTGTTTACTTTAGTTACTTTCATAGTGTAATGTCCTATGGCGTGTTGTTGTGGGGCTCAGCAGCCAATATTGGAAATATTTTTGTACTTCAAAAAAGAGCGGTACGCGCCATTTACAGCCTCCGCCGCCGCGATTCATTAAAGGTTTTGTTTAAAGAAATTAATATACTAACCTTAGCAGGGCAATACATCTACGAGAATATATTATATGTTAGGAAACATCTTGACTCATTCACTAAGAATAGTGATATTCATAATTTTAACACAAGAAATAAAAATAAGCTTGCCGTTCCAAGATTTAGACTTGAAAAAAGTAGAGGCTCTTTTTTGGGAAAAGGCATAGCATTCTTTAATAAAGTTCCACAAGAAGTAATCGAGCTGCCTTTGAATAAATTTAAAAAACATGTTAAAAGACGCTCTTAAGCAAAGGCTATTACAAAGTAGAAGATTATTTAAATGATCATAACGCATGGTTGTAATAATTATAGTAAGTAACACTAACAATGTATAAAAGGAAAATATTCCTATACTTAAGTATGTGAAAACTTTCCTTCAGCATTAGCTTTTTGTATAAATTTTATTATTGTACTATTTTGTCTAGCAACGACATAATTATTTTGTAAATGCGTTGCTTCTGTTAAAGCTGATGAGTTTTTTTCGCCTGTTTTTCTTGTCAGTTAAAAGATGTCCATAACAGGTGGTAGGTAAAAAAATGTTGGACGATTCATAAGCATTAATTTTATTTAATCTATATGAATAAAAATTTATTGACTTTGACTTTGACTTTGACTTTGACTGTGGTAAAAATATGAAAAAATATTGATGTCGGTTACTACAGAGCTCCCGCAATCAACTGACAGTTAGATCCGTAATAGTTTTCAAATTCCCATCTTGAATCTCGTCAGCGTTACCGCGAACTGTCAAACAACCATGAAGCTCGACTTAATACTGAGGTAACTGGAGAGTGCAGTACGAACAATTTTTTGAATACCACAAATAACACAGTGGCTGTCTTCCGTCTCACCTACACTTTAAAAAAATACGTATGGTCATATGAGACAGCTGACAGCCACTACATACAAAATGTCAAATTTGCTGGCGACACTTTTTTATTCAGGGTGAGAGCTCCAGTTACCTCAGAGTATTAAGTCAAACTTCATGCAAACAACTGTCAAATATATGAAATCATTCGTTCGATCGGCCTCTCCAAGATGATGCGACGTCATAAAACCGGCTTCGCGTTTTACGGTCGTTCGGCGGTGCGACAGAATCATTACGTCATAAATCCATATTGGATTTGCAGAAAACCCATTATGGGCGTTTTCGGCGGTAGGCCCCCAGGTGTAGGTGTCGTATTTCCTTCCGTCCGACCTCGTGACCGCGCATTTCCACGATGCCTTTTCGGTACACAAGTGTGCAATACACGGAAATGGTGAGGATGCTCGCGCGTTGTGACGATAATGTGAGTTTGGCAGTGCGACGATACCGTGAACAATTCGACATTTCCGTCTCCCATGACAACAATGTTAGCGGCTACTCAAAGACTAAGAGACAGTGCTAAATTTTTTCCTCTTAACGGAATGGACAGGCGCGACGACCCCTTCGACGTACGCCTTCAAGAGCGAATTCTGGACAATTTCCACGATAACCCAGAATCCAGTACACGAGTAGCAGCTAGAATTATTGGTTGTAGTCACGTGGCTGTATGGAAACTTTTACATGGCGACGGACAGCACCCCTACCACTTTCGTCGCTGTCAGGAATGAAACCCGCAGGATCTAGCTCCACGTGTTGCATTTTGCGAGTGGTATCTGCAAAACCAACATAAGAATATTCTTTTTACAGACGAATGCACATTTACCCGCGTTGGTATGTTTAATCAACACAATAGACACAAATGGAGTCATGTGAACAACTTTGAGTCATTACAAGACTCCTTTCAGCACAGATTTTCGCTGAATGTATGGGCAGGAGTACTGGGACCACACATAATCGGCCCCGTCTTCTTGCAACGCTTAAATGGAGAAACGTATTTATCATTTCTAAGGGAAACGTTGTCCGAGTTACTCGACGACGTGCCTCTCATTTTTATACGGAACCTGATCCAGCATGACGGAGCGCCAGCCCACTTCCAGTGGACAGTTCGCAGAGTACCTTGATGCCGAATACGGTGCAGACTGGATCGGACGTGGTGGACCTGTGCAGTGGCCTGCCAGGTCACCAGATTTAACTACACTTGATTATTTTGTGTGGGGGCGAGATAAAGCTATTGTGTATGACAGTGGACATAGTGCTAGAAACGTTAACGAGTTACGCGAGGCCATTGTGCGTGCATTTCAAATTATGAAAAATGACACTTCCGTTTTTAATACACTTAAAAGACACCAAAGAAAGCGCGCGAGACTGTGTATCAGACAACGTGGCAGGCATTTCGAAAGCCTTTTACGAAGGCGCCAAAATTGGACTGGTGATAATGCCTAATAAATTAATCTTGTAAGTATGTAGTTTTTGTACATACTGTACGGGCAAGCGCCGTACAGTTTGTCACATCAGCACTTTTACGCCACATGCACTAATTTAAGTCATTCATCAACTCAGTACGTGTTCGAATATCATAGCCGTCGCGCACGTAAAAAATTGATATATTGATATAAAAACGTCTTAAAATTAAAATGATATCAATATATCAGTTTTTTACATTTCTCAAATAGTTTAATTTATCAATCATTATCAACTATCACTAAAAGAGTGTATAAACCATACACATACCTTATTAATCATTGTAAATAAGTAATTTGATTCAAAACTTTCAAACACGCCAACTTGTTTGTAGCTTAAAGTCTTTTATTATTATATATTAAAACATTATGTCACATGTCACAGCGAGTTCAATTAGATGCCTGTTATTTATTACCTATGCTTAATTTATTAACTACAAACAGGATGAAAATGGAGTATTGGAGTAGAAAAAAACGACCCGTCTTACAACTAGCTCGAACCCACGACCTTTTAACGACGCCGTAGCTCAGCGGTTAGAGCATTCGCCCGGACAGTGAAAGGTCGTGGTCATAGATTGGGCACCACGAAACTATCCCTTTCAGCACTGACCGTACTAAACGTGCGTTCACGTTCAAAAAAATATTTTAGCGCGAAATTTCATTATACAGCGACCGACACGGTGTCGATCATTCGTGCGTTTGTCTGGGTACATAGTGCAAGGGCGGTTGCGGGGCAGCGGGGCGTTAGAGGACATTCGAAACGTGTTCCAAAATGTAGGTTAAGTTTGTGGACGACACCTGTAGGCGTAAGAATTTATTTTTTGGTTTAAACTTAATTAATTAGTACCTTTTTTAGTTTCAATAGTTACTTTAAATGTTAAACTACATTTATAATATTATTTTCTTTCGGTGAATGATATTTGAAATAACAATGAGTCCATGAAGTTTGAACGCACGATCGTGCGTTGTCGTTTGAAATTGTACTTATGAAACTGAATATTCATACAAGTAATGCTTGTTTCTTTTTTCATAAAACGGCCACTAGAAGACAATTTATTAGAAGAATTGCTTGGTGATGGATGTCAGTCGGACCTGAACATCTCTGTTGAAGATACTGAACCGGTAATTCAGGTCCCTCGTCTCCTAGATGAGGATATACCTGTGCAGGATTCCCCTGACGATGATGATAGTGATCCTGAATTAAATGTGCCGGTATCAGTTACATAGTGGGCATCAGGAACAGGTAAATCTACTATTAAATAAGGAATCTGAATCAAACACAGCATTTCAGGACAGCCATTTTATTCGAGAGAACGCGTGCTTGCAGTGTTGCCACATACATCATAGACAAACTATAATAATTATCTTAACACCATCCCTCAATTTAACAACCCTAAAATACAACAATCTGTTATTAAATTGGATTAGTTATTAAGGCAAGGTAACATATAAGGTAAAGTAATTATAACTAAGGTAAGGTAATTACAGTAAGGTAATATAACTTAACTAACATAGCAAAGATATTTACTGTGATATAACTAAGGTAAGTACAGTAGCTAGGTAAGAATACACATAGCATCTTTAGAACCTTCATAACTAGGTAGACACTTGCATTGTATTGTTTCTTGTAAATTATACTACAAATAAGTTACACTTATAAATATTATTGCGATAATCAAATATTAATTTAAGTGGTTTTATTTAATTTAGTTTAGTTAGTTTTAAGTCTCACATGATAAATACTTAGTTTACAATGTAATAAGTAATAAGTTAGTTGCATAGTTTTTAACACAATAAATAGTTTCCAAAAATGTTATTTTATTTTATTAGTTTACTTTAAGGCATTTGGTAGGCATTTAATTTAAATTACTTATAAAGTTACATAACAAAGTTGTAAACAAAACATTTCAAGTAGGTAGGTAAGTAGGTACCTCCTAAACAGTTTCATTTTAAATTTAGTTTATTTGAAAAATAAGTATGTTTAGTTCTAGCTAAAGCCTTCGTGAATATATCTGATACATTTTCATTAGTCGGTACATATGACAAACAAATTATTTTCTTATTGACAATATCTTTAACAAAATGAGCTTTAATGTCAATATGTTTTGAGCGTTTACTATTCTCAAAACTGTTCATCATTTGGATGGCACTCTGATTATCTATTAGTAAATATGCAGAAATACTTTCGACATTTACAAAGTCTGACAATACCCCTTTAATGTGTATGAGCTCACTCACTGCATGAGCCCCGGCAACAAACTCAGCTTCAGCTGTAGAAAGTGCAGTACAATTTTGTTTCCTAGAGAACCATGCTATCAGATTTTCACCATGATATATGGCACATCCACTTGTGCTCTTTCTATCTGTTAGGTCTGCAGCCCAGTCTGCATCGGAGTATGCCAAGAGTTCAGAGATGAAACTCTTCTTGTAAATTAAGCTTTTCTCTACTGTTCCTTTGAGATACCGTAAGATCCTCTTTCCAGCTTTCCATAAATCTTGAGTAGGTTTGTCTAAGAATCTTGACAGATAAGATACTGCATAGGTAATGTCAGGTCGACTATTTAATGATATGTACAGCAACGAGCCTATCAGTTCCTTGTAGGGAACTTCAATTATTTCTGCAGATACATTTGCTTTATAGTTTACCTCCATTGGTGTATTGCTAGGTTTGCAATCTTGCATGTTAAATTTCTCTAATAGTCGAATTATCATTTCACTTTGTTTTATTTCTATCTTTTCTTTATTTCTTGTTATTTGTAATCCCAAGTAGTTCTTAACTTCTCCTAAGTTCTTCACATTAAATTCTTTTTCTAGTTCTTTTTCTATCTCTTTTCCATCTCCGAGCAGAAGTATATCATCAACATATAATAGTATCCATGTCTTATCTTTATGGTATAAACATGTGTCATGTTTAGACTGAACAAATCCTTTTGAAGTCATAAAATCATGAAATCTCGTATTCCAGCACTTGGGTGCTTCCTTTAATCCATACAACGCTTTCTTCAGTTTTAGTACCTTCACCAATTTCCATACCTTTTGGACATTTAATGTAGACTTCCTCTTTTAAGATTCCATTTAGGAATGCTGTAGGTACATCCATTTGTTTTAATGTATATTCCTTCTGTATTGCTATGCTTAACATCAATTTTATTGTTGATGTTCTAGCCACTGGGGCATAATTGTTGTAAGATCCATTTTGTTGGAACCCTTTTGCTACTAGCCTTGCCTTTTTTCTTCCATCTTGTTTAGTCTTAAAGAGCCACTTGGTATCTATGGCTTTCTTACCCTTTGGTAGTACAGCTTCTTCCCATGTTTTGAAGTTTCTTTGTGAATCTAGTTCTTTATTTATCGCTTTCTTCCACTCTTTATCTTTTTCTGCTTCTTCAAATTCCTGCGGGTCTCCTGATAAGAAGCAATAAGCTGTGTACATGTCATAATTCTCCAGATATGAGGGTGGTTTAATGGTTCTTCCTGATCGTGTCTTCTTTATAGGTTCTGTATTTTGCTTATCTTCCTCATTTTCACTTTCTTCTTCTGTTTCTACTCTTTTCTTGTCTTCTTGATCCTTCTGTGTTCCTTCTTTGCTTGTTTCACCCCTTTTATCTTGCCTTTTATAGTCTACACCTGTTCCAACTCTTTTTCTGTTATCTTCTTGATCCTTCTGTGTTCCTTCTTTAGTTCCTTTTGCTTCTGTATCCCTTCTTTCGTTGTCTTCATCATGTTGGTATGATTCCTTTTCATTTTGGTCATCTTCTTGATCCTTCTTTTTATCTTCTTCGTCTTTATTTTCATTAAAATAGCGTCTAAACTCTTGGGCATTGCTTTCTTTATTTTCTACGTACTTTATTTGTGACTCATCAAATCTGACGTCCCTCGACACTACTATTTTATCCTCTACAGGATCCCATGCACGGTAACCATTCGGTGAGTACCCCACGAATCTCATTTCTTTAGCTCGCTTTTCAAGTTTATCCTGTTTGGTAAAACATGGACCCATACCTTGGAACCGAACACCTTCAGTCTTGATAAATCACGGTGACCTACCCATATTTCAGCAGGAGTGCTGAATCTGATTGCAGATGACGGGCACCTGTTGATTTGATAAACAGCACATCGGACGGCTTCACCCCATAAGGTTTTCGGCAACCCTGTTTCAATCAAAAGTGTCCGTGCTTTATTGTAAATCGTCCTGTTCATGCGTTCAGCTACACCGTTAGATTGAGGGCTGTAGGGTGTTGTGTACTGTTGAACTATACCCTTACTCTTACAAAACCTGTTAAGTATATTATTTTTAAATTCTCCCCCATTGTCACTTCTAATTTTCTTTACTTTATTTCCTAACTGTCTCTCTAATGTATTAATATATTCCACCAACTTTTCTGTAGTCTCACTTTTATTCTTCAATAGATAAACCTGGCAAAAATGAGAAAAATCATCGATGATTGTTAGGTAATAAATCTCACCATTTGCTGTTGGTGTTCTCACTGGACCTGCAATATCTGTGTGTATCAACTCACCAATGTAGAAAGAATGTGGCTTAGATGTGGGATAGAATGGTAATCTAGTCGACTTTCCTTGCATGCAGGGCTCACAACACGTCTCACTAATTGGTAGTTTCATAATCTGTAAATGTCTTCTATTTGCATGTCCTAACCTTCTGTGCCATAATAACTCTTTATTATTATTAGTACCCAATGAACAGTTTTCAGACAATAAATACATTTTCAATAAATACAACCTGCCTGTCAAATTACCAAATAAATATGCACCATTACAAAAAATAGATACATAATCTTTGTCAAATTGAACACTAGCCCCTTTCTGTATTAATTTAGCAACTGATAATAAGTTATGAGACAAATTTGGTACTATTAATCCTTCAATATCAATTGTTATGTTTTTGAACTTTAAATGTAGCTTTCCTCTTTTATTACTTGATATGTATTGACCATTTGCAATAAAAATCTTTACTTCTTTATCTAATTTTACAATATCTGTCATATACTGTTCATACTCTGCTTTAATTAAATGTTCTGACGCACCTGAATCTATTATGAAATACACTTCTGAATTTAATAGGTTAGAATGACACTCACTGACACTTGGACTCACACTATACGCTGCAAATGACATCTGGGTTTCCTCTTCTTGCTGTGCTAAACTGCTTCTGTGCCTCCAAACACGACCTCGACCTTGACTTCTGCCACTCGGTTGACCCCGGTAGCTCCTAGTAGGTGGACGTCCCCGGTAGCTGTAGTTATTAGTTTTCTCCTTGCATTCTCGAGCGATGTGACCCTTCTTTCCACAACCATAACAAATTATGAATGCCTCTTCATTGCCTGAGCTTTGGACAGTATCCTGATGACACTTGATTTCAGCATCAAGTAACCTTGCCTTGATGAATTCTATACTGATGGTTTTTTCAGTGGTCATCGTTTCAATAGATGTTATTACATTCTCGTAAGATGAGGGAAGCAAAGAGAGTAAATAGCAAATCTGATCCATTTCGTCAACCTTTGACCCGACGGCAGCGAGTTCACCTACCAGTGAGTCAAATCTTAGGAAATAATCCTGTAATTTTTCTTTGGGTTCACATTTTAGCATGATAAGTTTCTTCTTTAAACGCAATTTATTGAACACACTTTTGCGCTCGAAAATGTCTTCTAGTTTTTGTAGCATGCTTGCGGCAGTCGTGCATCCTCTGACGATTTCTATGTACTTGTCGTGAATACATTGCACAATAATAGATCGTGCCTTGGCGTCCTTCGTTTTATCAATAGATTTCACATTCTCGTCCACGGTATCCTCTATTCCCTTTTCTTCTAAAAGCAATTTGATGCGGAATTTCCAATGACCAAAATTGCAATTGTCTTTCAACTTCGGGATATTTTCAATTGTTGCGGCCATTTCTATTGCCGGCTCTCTCTATGGGTGAAATGGTCCCGACCTAGGTGACTGATCACCCGTCCGGCTTCGCTGGCGTCCCCCCTATAAATAATAATAATTGCCGGCTCTCGTCTTCAATAACACTTTTTTCTTACTTTTCGTATAAATAGCGCAGTGGAAGCGTATTAAATAAGGAATCTGAATCAAACACAGCATTTCAGGACAGCCATTTTATTCGAGAGAACGCGTGCTTGCAGTGTTGCCACATACATCATAGACAAACTATAATAATTATCTTAACATCTACTACCTAACCCACCACCAACTGCCGCTAGCTCGAAAAACCGTGGGCTCCACGAACAGCTAAACTTACCACCAACCAAGCAATCGACCACGACAAGCACCAAGGTCAAGACTTTTGGAGGGCCACTGATAAGGATCATGATTATTCTACGTTCCTGAGTGCTAACGAAGTCAAGACTCCATTGCAATATTTAGAAAATTATTTCAATGAAGGCTTTTTAGAAAACCTTGCTGACTGCACTAACCTTTACAACCATGGAGGCAATACAAAATTAACAATGACGCAAATAAAATCTAAATCTAAAAACTCGCTTTGGTTCAGGGTGAATTCAGCAGACTGTCATGAATTGCTCTAACGAAAACGGTTCGACAAATTCGAACATTTCCCCGTTTTCGACGATATTGCAATGGGTCTACCTGTGTATCATCATCATGTCAGCCAACGACGCCCACTGCTGGACATAGGCCTCCCCCAAGGATCTCCACAACGATGCACTGCTCGTATCCAGCGGCTTCTCGCGACCTTGACTAGATCGCCGGTCCACCTTGTAGTGGGCCTATCCACGGAACGTCGGTGCGGTACGTACAGTACGCAGTCGCCATTCGAGAACCTTTCCGCCCCGACGGCCATCGGTTCTCCGTGCTATGTGACCTGCCTACTGCCACTTCACCTATGCAATTCTTTGAGCGATGTCGGCTGTTTTAGTTCTCCTGCAGATCTCATCATTTCTGATTGGATTGCGCAGGGAAATACCAGGCATCGCTCTCTCCATTCCTCGCTGGGTGACCTTGAGGCTTCTTACGAGAGCCATAGTAAACGACCACGTCTCGCTCCCATAGGTCATTACTGGTAACACACACACTGGTCAAAGACTTTGAGGTATTGAGGTCTTTAGACATTGAAGTATTTCGGACGC
Organism: Crambus lathoniellus; assembly: GCA_949710035.1. NCBI lineage: Eukaryota > Metazoa > Arthropoda > Insecta > Lepidoptera > Crambidae > Crambus > Crambus lathoniellus. Next base: position 3,576,284 of record OX453313.1, read on the forward strand.
GAATATATGCCGGAGTTTCCAGAACATTGATCTCAAAGGTTTGTAATACTATTGATTCATAATAAAAACAAGAAATATATGTTTTAGTGTCAACAAACTGTTTTAATTACCGTCATTTCTTAGTTATGCACGATCGTGCGTTCGTACAGTAAAACCGGGAACGCACATTCGTGCGGGGGGGTTGTAGAGAAAGGCATGGGGGGGAGATTTTTTTAATTATTTTTCTGAGGTACCCTAACCCCTAACGAATTTGTATTAGTCGATAAATATATCAAAATTAAAAAAAAGACTTCTCGTGCTGAAAGGGCTATCGTGGAATAACTTTTAAAATATTCATATTTTTGACTCGGATTTATATTTTAATTATATCATTGCATTTTTTTTATTGCGGTGTATCAGGTTTTGGGTTAATTCATTAACACGTTGTAGTTACCTGCTGCAAATATTGATTTTATTATTTGAGAAAAGTAAACAAACATTACAGGATTGTAGTTTTTTTCCATCCATTTAATGTCAAGAGGGTTACTTATCTATATTTTACAGAATAACCCAATTAAGTGAACCATAGATACACCTAAACGTTTTACGCACTTTTCTCTAATTTACTGTCTGGCTAAGTAGAGGTGTTAAATAATATTAATATTGGGAGATTAGCAGTGGCTGGCAACACGGCAGCAACAGCTAGGTGCGGCCTGACGGCCTGGCAGAATTGGTTTGAACTTGTGTAGGCGCGGATCAGATCTGCAGCGTAGTTCGTCCGCACCAAATCGGCAGTCAAATCGAAATGTGAAAAGATAGGGTACGTTTCCACAGAAGCAGAGATGCGCCGAGCTGAGCTGTGTTTCCATACATTTGACGTAAAAAGCGGTGTCAGCTCAACTGTCAAATGTATGGAAACACAGCTCGCCTTCACGCAGCTCCGCTTCTGTGGAAACGCACCCTTACAGCCAATCTTTCTGCGGGAGATATACTTTGTCGCATATTGGTCCTGTTTTAGTTATCGTGATAATTTTTGAAGCAATTTATCGAATATCGTTTTCTGCATTCTAAAATAATTGTTAAACTGCAGGGCTATTCCACGAACTGTCGGAAACGACAGTCTCCGAATCTGTGAGGAAAGTTTTCGAAGATGTCATAAATCGCAATTCACGAAACGTCGGATTCGTAAACTTTGACATTACTACTCGGATCAATGACATTAGCAATCGAAAACGTTTCCGACAGTCATTGGGTTTCGGGAGATTTTTCGAAACAATTTAAATAATTAAATTTTACTAGAATAAAGTGTTTTTAAGGTTTTTTTTAATAATTGAGGAAGATATGACTTTGATATCTTTTTTAAACAGGTTATCTTTTGAGATTGGCTGCGCCAATATTGTTATATATTTAAGTCAAACATTTTTTATTTAAATAAATACGCACCTACACAGAACGCATCCTATACACATTTTTACATGGCAACATCTTCCCCTCCCTACCTTAACCTCAGTGAAAAGTTATCAATGGCCGCGCGCGCATAAAACTCCCGAATAAACTTATTTAAAAATAATCAAAACCGCAAGTACTGTGCTTTCAAAAACTCCTCCTCCTCGTGGTTTTTTACTATCACATTTTTCCTATACTTACAAAAATTGCAAAATTGCATTGTGAATGCATAAAAATAATATAAAAATTCATTAAATTTCGAAATAAATTGTGTAATGGATGTTTTATCATTAAATAAATATATGTTTTGTGATATAAAGCATGGCTGTGTGAGTAAAAAGCAATATTTGCGCCAATTTTGTTTTCTACTATACCAATTTGGTTTTATACCATAATTTAGCACTCTTTGTAAACGCTCTTTATTTATGAACACTTTAAGAATATTGTTTCTAGCTAGTCTGCTTTCCGATGGGCTTCCGATGGGGTTTGTGAATAGCGATTTGGCATCCTGACACAAAGTATAAGTGACATTCGACTTCGGAAGCAATCGGACACGGAAACTTTCGACGATTTGTGAATAACCATGCTGGTCTTCATCTTCCCTCAGTTGATTCTTTAGTTGTGAATGAGATGCGCAAAATTCCTCCCGCATTTTTAAAATCGGATGTATCCAAAATTTTCATTTACTTTTCTTTTCTTATATACATAGTATGAAAGGATATTTTTTTTCTTATATTGATTCATGGTGTGGACGTCTGTAGCATATATTTATACACACGTCAAGTAATATGGCGCGTTATCTATCTATACTAATATTATAAAGAGGAAAGATTTGATTGTTTGTTTGTTTGCATCGAATAGGCTCCGAAACTACTGGGCGAATTTCGAAAATTCTTTGACCATTACAAAGCAAATTTTTTCCCGAGTAACATAGGCTATATTTTATCCCAATATTCCCACGGGAACAGGTGCTACGCGGGTGAAACCGCAAGAATCCGCTAGTGTCGAAATAAAATGGCGGATGTCGATTGAAACAGAATTTCGTAGTCACATTACAGAAATGTCTTTGCCTAGCGCTCGACTTGCAACGAGTGGTAAATTTCAGTCGACATGAATATCGCGCGTGAAGTTGTATTTTTAAAAACTATAGACATTTTTGTGACATTTTCAGTATCAGATAACTCTGTGCGCGACTGGGACGTTTTTAGCGCTAGTTACAGTACATATTTTTGTTCAAAGCTTATGGAAAATATTAGTATTCGAGTTAGAGATATCTCTATAGATTTGAGAATCGCCCCCCTGGCCTTTGTCTCGATAGCTTTGCCGTGCCGTGTGCAAGGCCTGACAGATAACCTGAGCCGATTTTGATTTACGAGTAAAATGAGCATAAATCAAGAATTACTCATTACATTAGTTTAAGAACGACCTGTAATATGGGATAAAACTACTCGTATCGAAGATTATAAAAATTAGCGGCTTAAGTATGATTGCTGGTAAATTTGATTTGACTTGCAATAAGTTCAAAACTCACTAAGAACATCAATACAAGACACATTTTATCCTCGACAACAGCGCTTGTACAATTTCTGTGTAGTTCCACTTAATTCTAAGAACCCTGTTTTCTATTCTTGGGATGAAACACAAGCAACAAGAAGTTCTTCTGAAGTTGAGTCTATGATTACTTAAAGATATTAACACTTGAAAGTGATGTATGTAATCTAAGATTATTACCGTCATTGTTAGGTAACGGCATACCTGAATTTGACCATATGGTGAAAGAACAAACTATACATATGTGGCTTTATAAAGTGGATGAATGCGCAAAGTTATATAACATTACCCAAGGTATCGGGAGTAGCACGCACTTGGTACCAAGCTTTACCCACTTTGTAATTTTAGTGGATTCAATAAAAAATAAATTGATCGAGTCTTTTCCTTGCAGTGATGATTCTTTTACTCATATTCATACAAATAAATGAATTTAATTGAAAAAAAAAAATTAGAACAAACGTGAAAATTGGCGTATGAATTTTCAAAAGCAAATCAGTTACGTTATCTATCTAGCTGGGATCATAACAAAATGGCAGAAAAGGAATGGTTGTATAGTTTTCGTATGCGATATAACGATATGCGATTCTTTAACATCGTCATCTTCTCTTTCAGATCATGAATGACCTACCGTGACAAGCCGAAATGTAAAAAGGCTAAATGCATTCGAAAAATACGATGATGTGGAGTTTCGTTTGCGGTTCCGTATTTCCAAAAAGACAGTTTTATATTTGGACAATTTTATTGGTAGCAAGATCAAACCGCTAACAAGAAGAAATAGAGCAATAAAGACAGTGGACCAAATACACATAACTCTACGGTATTACGCTACAGGCAGTTACCAACGCGTATATAATAGGTGATATATTTCTTGTTAAACAGCCAACTATTCACCGAATTGTGCACAAGGTTACAGCCGAAATAGCAAATATGAAGTCGCTCTACATAAATATGTCAACAACTCAGAAATTTTTTGATGTTGCAAATGATTTTTATTCGCTGCTACCAACGCGTAAAAGGTGACATATTTCTTGTTGAACAGCCAACTATCCACCGAATTGTGCACAAGGTTTCAGCCAAAATAGCGAATATGAAGGCGCTCTATATATAAATATGCCAACAACTCGGGCTTTTTTTGACGTTGCAATATATAAATATGCCAACAACTCAGGCCTTTTTTGACGTTGCAAAAGATTTTTATTTCTTTGGCTTAAATCAGCGCCGCAGTAACGAGTAACGATTCACCATTGTGTGCCCAATTAGAGCGTGGAGATTTTGGCAATATGGTCATTCTTGGAGATAGTGGCTATCCATGTCGGCCCTATTTGCTAACTTCATTGCTACACATACAGACACCTGCTGAAGTAGCATATAATCGTTTTCAAATAAGCACCAGAAACCTTGTGAAAAGGCTTTAGGTGTACTAAAAAGAAGATTTCCGTGCCTTCAAAATGGGTTGGGCCTTAAAATAATAATATTCCACCTATTATTGTGGCATGTGTAGTACTACACAACATTGCACTCTTCAGGCAAGCTGAACTAGAAGAAGAACCTATATTACTAAATGTTGAGGAATAGCCTATAGGGATCAAAATTTTCTTCCAATGACAATTTTAATCAATACACATTTTTCTAATGAAACATAGTATTTTTTTATAAAACCTTTATTATAAATAAAGTATTATATCACATTAATAAATCAACATCGACCTAGAATAGTAGTTTATGTGACTGTCGCATAATGAGGGGTATTGAAACAAGGCTCGTTTTTAATAGCATTCCACGACTTGCAGACAGTGGATGCCTCGCTTTAGAGAGGGGCCGTAGGAAGTGTTGATCTAGATCGTGAGGGTGCATTTATGGAATAAAGTAAGGAATATAATGGATGTCTGAAGCCTCCCGTACATGTGGGCCAATTCGTTGGGCGAACTTCGACCAACTTTAAGGCGGGCTTAAGTCATCTGTGACGTTTTTTTGACAGATGCCAGTGGGATGTAATCTAGCTACTCTGAGATGTTTTGTATTTAGCTAATTTTGGAAGCGTTATTACGATAAAATTTAGGACGTTGTCGAAACGCTGGCGCGTGTAATCTCACGAAAGATACTAATAAATATCCCCGGTAAGTATTCGCCCCGAAATAATAATTATTTATACCCGACATAATAATTATATTGTCTAAAGTGTTGTGTTATGCGTTAGCATTTCCCTCGGAAAACCCTTTGTTAGGTCATTATCAGACACCATTGGGTTTTCATAACCAGCGTTTACAATATTGCATACTTAGGTATATTATTTTACTAACATTAAAATATTATTTTATCTTAAGTCTTTTCTTCATGAGTGTACATGCGCAGACGGCCGCCATTAGTGGTCATCTTTCGTGAACCGATCTGTAATACATAAGAATAGCACTACCCCCTCTCTTCCCGTGGGTGTCGTAAGAGGCGACAACAGGCCATACTGCGATCGCCAACCCGCCTGCCAAGCGTGGCGATTATGGCAAACCCCCCCAAAATGCTTACACAAACAATACATCGGCCCCCAGTCCCCGGCGGCCCCGCTATTCCTAGCTACGATAGCGGCTATGGTAACGGCGGGGCAGGGGGTGCTAAGAATCCCAGGGTAGGCTCCGGCTACCAACACCGACGACTCGACCTGGCAACCTACAACACGCGCACATTGAGGCTCGACGCGAAGCTAGTAGAGTTGGAAGAAGCAATAAGTAAGTTAGTTACATTGGGATATCATTGGGTTATCTGAAGTCCGAAGAGAGGGGGAGGACTCGATAACCCTGCAATCCGGTAACTTACTTTACCACTGGGAGGGCGACCAACAGTCCGTTGGTCGGGTTCATCCTACTAATATTATAAATGTGAAAGTTTAGATGTTTGGATGTTTAGATGTTTGGATGGTTTGTATGTTTGTTACTCAATCACGCTAAAACGGCTGAACGGATTTGGCTGAAATTTGAGACATAGATACTTTGTAGCCTGGAGAGGAACACAGGCTAAATTTTATCCCGGAAAACATTACATTCCCGCGGGATAACGTCCACGCGGGCGAAGCCGCGGGCGGAAAGCTAGTCGTCCATAAATCCGTGAAACCGCAAGGGGTCTACCAGCCTCTGTTACACCGTTTTGTGCGTCTCAGCGCGCTTCACAAGAGGACTCCGGCAGCTCCCCTCAACTCCTGGAATTCCAGGAGTTATTTAGCCACGAGGTTCCAGTTCCAGCCAACCCAGAGCAGCGCAACAGCAGGCGGGTTGAAGACGTCTAGGCGAGACACACGGCACTTCAAACACAAAAATCGGACCAACCCAAGGGAATATATAACCCTGTAACCCTTCATGATGTAACCCTTCAGGTATTGAGTTTTTAATTAATAGGTAAAATTAGTACTAACATAGTCCTTCAAAATTTTTCGATTATCTTCAATAATTACTTTAGGAAAATTGTCTGAAGCTAAGGGTAGTTTTTACCCCCTAGCTATTCTTAGCAGTTTATGGTCCGATTGACTTAAAATTATGTAAACGGCGCTACAATACGGTGACTTTGCACATTGTAAGGCAAGCAGATAAGAGCACATTTTCACATAAAGTGAAAAAGAATATTAGAGATATTCTCAACATTGCTCACTAAAACATTTCTACGGTGGTGGCGTGTGAGGCGGGTCGTTACGTTCCCTAAAATATGGTTGAGCGAAGCGATGGCTGGTTCATGCGTCATGCTCGTGAACGGGTGCTGCCAGTGGGAATGGGTCTGCTCTTATCTGCTTGCCTTACAATGTGTTTTCTTTTGTTTTTATTCATTTAATTAAGAATTACATTTGAAACATGTATGGCGCAACTTGCAGTATATAGTAGAATTGTCTTTTGTTTTAAACTAATATTAAAGCTTTAAGTAGAGTTCCTAAGTAACTGAAAATTGTTCACCGCTATGATCATTAGTTCGCCTATACTTAACTGTATTTATCATAACCCATTGTGTAATTGTGATGGAAACTGACCTTAGTCATACCATGTTATAGTACATTACAGCCGAGGACAGGTAAGTAAGAAATTACATTGTCGAGGATGGTTTGAAGCACGAGCCGCAGGCGAGGGCTTTAATCATTCGAGGCAAGGTAATTTGCTTACCGTACAAGGCTTGTATAGTGCTTTTCTCAAGAAATGCGAGGAAATAAAAAAAAATGTTTAACTAAATAATATTTATTAAAATTTATATCACACATGTTCGGGCAATTATTAAATGTAAATGTTATTGTTTTCCCGGGCACACTTATGTATAAATCGCCCATAATAATATTATTTTAATGATGTAGGTATCATTAAAATACGCCAACAACACAGATTCTGAAAACGTATGCGCCTTTTTTCACTTTTCCAAATCAGAACGTAGGTTTTCATATATCTTTCTTTTGATTTTGCTGGCAGTAAGTTTTCTGTTATTCATTTTGCTTCTGCTCTCAAATTTGGTAGAGTAGGTACATACAATGTCTGTATATGTTTCATTGGCAGAACTCATTTTGATAATTTATTACACAATATAAATAAACTGTATTGATATCAAATCAACCGCTGAAAATCATTCCCGCCGTTTTTTTAATATTGGTTTGTGAGGCCAAGTGGAACGGTCATACAGCCTATTGATACATATTACTTGCTACTAAAATGCGCAACTTCAATACCCGCTTCTGGGTGGTAGATGGCGCTGTACATATTTCCCAAACAAAATTACTCGTAAAGGATTTATTTTGTCTATGATAAATCTCATTTTGTTTTTTCGATTGATGTTCGTGCTAAGGGTACATAGCGCTTTTGGTACAATACGCAGTAATATACTCTGTGCGCACCGTATTTAAAAAAAAGTTAACCTAATTATGATATTATAATTACTTATATAATAATAATAATAATGTGGCTGTATGGTGCAAATGTCCCTTTGCTTTTTCTGTTTTTATACACAGGAATAACGAAAGAAAAAAATAAAGAAAAAAATTTGGTAATAATATCTTTGGGTAGTACCTTTTCCGAGGCAAACATTCTAAATTTGAAAATCACTGCAGTAATGAATTTCAGTACTTACTTACTGCACTAAAATCAGTGCCACGTACTGCATTCTTTTCTCAAATATAATATTAACATTTCAGAGCATAAGTGTGAAAAGGTCATTTTTCAATTTGACGACTCTGTATGAAATAAGACAGGGAGAAAAAAACAACCCTTGGAGTTTCTTGCCGGTTCTTCTCCAAGGCCTCCCGCTGTAGGGTTTGCGAACCGATGGCGTAGCTTCTATGACGTTCACAAGTATTGTAAATAACAATCTAAATTGAATAAACAAATTTGAATCTTGAATCTTGAATTGAAGTGCCACAAGAAAGCTGTGTTCTTGTACACAAAACAAGAAAAATTTGTGGATTTTGCCTAGCAAAAAAAAGGCGTATGACAAAATACAGGGTCCTTCTGAAATAGTGCACATAACTTTATGGAGACGTTTAGTAGCTTTGAACAAACGTATTAACCTACCTAAACAAAAAATGGCGAACTAAAAGTTTTTCTAATTAAAAGAATGATTCACAAAAATAATTGATTAAATTACTGGTTCACTTTTAAATTGCGGCCGTCCTACGATCCACGTGGACTCACCAACAAAGACACCGACGCGCCGCGACCGGCATTAACAAAGGAACGAGCGCCGCGGCGCCGCTTTGTGCATCGCCGCTGGCACCCGCCCCGCCCGCCCCGCTCGCTGCGATGCGATGCGTCTTCTCGTCTCGCGCACACGCACAGTCAGCCACAGTCAAAGGCAGGGGCCGTAATCTTAGTACTGTCAACTGGGAAGCATATCATTGCGAAAGTTGCGTACTTCAATCTCTAGGGGGCTCTTTTAGTTCATTGAGCATTGGATAGATGGCGCCATATAGTACTCTTCTGTCAGTTCTGGGTTCTGTCACTAACTGTCAACTTGTTCAAATCTTGTTGTTCGCGCCGCGCTGCGAGCAGTCGTTGTCATTGTCAAGGTCACGAGACAATGCGCTCGGCCGGCCGGTGTAGGATCGCCAGTGCGCCGCCAACAGCCGTCCGCGCAACTCGCGCTCAGTTGGCCGTAAGCAGCCGTGAGACAAGTTCGTGTGTTTCTGTAGCGACGTGCCGCGCAAGTTACCTACCCATATTGGGACCGAGATTTCGTTTTGCACCTACTAGGGCTCCGGTCGGGGTACGGACTTGTAACCCGTGTGTGTTCGCTTTGAAAAGCGCCGGGAAAGTTTTAGCTGCCTATTAGGGCATTGTGTAGTATAAGAGTGTTAGCTGTAAGAGTATCCCATCGGGGGTTGTGTGGAGATCGTTTTGCCCGGCGCGCGCCGGCGAGACAACGTTTCAGCCCCCCTGGATTACGGACACTATTTTCTAGTAAGGTAGGATTAGCTTAATTTACTTAATTTTGCATGAGAAGCCTTCGTTTCAATAAACTGTGGAACACAGTAGATGTGGTCATCACAATTGTGCGTGATCATATTTTTGGTAGCAGAGCGTAGTTAGTTGATATAATTAGTTAATTTTCATATTAAAATTAACTAGGTACATAAAATTTCATAGTAAAAATAAAATTATTTTTTTTTGTTAAAAAGGGTATTTCCGATCCGATTCCCGATCCGATCCGATTCCCGATCCGATCCGATCCGAGACGAGAAGTACTAAGAAATTGTTCTAGTAAATTCTCGAAGCGAATGTTTCTCACTTGGTGGATCCGATAATAGATAGACACTTATATAATTGTTGTCACATACTAGTGATTTGATACGAGTTTACTCGCCTAGATGTGTATATTTTTTTTTGTGTGTCCGGATTTATTTGACGAATAGTTTCGTTCGAAAGTGTTGTTTATTAGTACCACATACTAGTGTTTGTTCCGAGTCCGCTTGCCTAGTTAAAAAAGTGGAACTAGTTTTAATTATTAGTAGTATTAAATTACGAGTATTATTATTAAAAATAGTTTTGTTTTCGTTTGTTGATAACGGTTTAGTAGTTGATTTGCGAGGTATGCCATACCGTTAATCCTATACGTTTTGTTTATACCGTTATATTGTTAGCCCTTGAAATTGGTAAGTTGTTAATAATTTATGAAAATAGTAGGGTCCGTGTATGTCGTCCGAATTTTAATTGTGTTTTATATTATCGTGACGCGACCTATTTCTATTGTTTTTTTTGTTGATGTTTACCACTTTTATATTTCTTTGTTTGCTTTGTTTATAAAACGGATTATAAATGGCTCCTACGAATCCGCTCGCCGTATCCAGGGCCGGCATCCAAGGAGTTTTGCGTTGGCTTGCTTGTGCGGTCACATTAATAGACCGAGCCGACCGGGTAGGCGCGTTGCTAGCTCGGTATGGCGGGCTGGCAGCTCGGCTGCAAGACCTGGAGCGCCACGCCATGGAGTGTCGCGCGTATTATATGGAGAACCCCCCAGCTGATGATGCCGTGTCGGAACAGCTGGAGCAGGATGTAGCCCAGGCCTATGAGCTGGCTGACCAGTTCACGGAGGCGGCTGAGAGGGCCCTGGCTGTTCGGAAGGGGGAGCCGGTTTTGAGCGGGGAGGTCAAACCTACCCCGACGGCGTTGCTAGGCCGATTGCCTACATTGGAGATTCCCACTTTTAATGGGGATCTGTCAGCCTGGATGGGCTTCATTAATTTGTTTGACAGTTTGGTGGATTCACGACGGGACTTATCCCCTAGTGAGAAGTTGGCCTATTTGCGCTCCTCCCTGCGAGGAGAGGCCAGCGCGGTAGTCCAGCACCTGCTCATCAGTGACGACAACTACCAGGTGGCTCGCCAGCTTCTGGTTAGCAGGTACCAGAATGTCCGGTTACTGGCGGACACCCACGTGGCCACGATTTTGGCCCTCCCGCGAATCACGCGGGTACACCTGTTACGGAGGGAGTTGCTGAACCCGCTACTGTCAGCGGTCAACTCCCTAAGGCGATTGGACCTGCCGGTGGATCAGTGGTCCTTTGTACTGCTGCACATAGTCCTCGCCAAATTGCCCGCTGAAATGAAGGGGCGTTTCGAGCAGAGGTACGGAGGCGACAGCGCCTCGTATCTCCCGCCCTTCGCGGACCTCCTTCGTTTTTTGGAGGACGAATGTAGGGTGACGGACCACCTGGAGCCCGCCCCGGTTCCAGGTGTTGGTCGTATGGTGGCGGCGAGGGAACAGCCCCGTCGCCCGACCAATCGCTATGCTGCCTTCCAGCAGTCCCCTCCCCCCGCACCGAGTGAGCGGTGCAGGTATTGCAGGGGAGATAGGCATGTGGTGCACGAATGTGCCAAATTTAGAGGCCTCCGCCCAGAGGGACGGAGGGCCGTTGCGAAACAGCGCCAATGGTGCTATAGGTGTTTGGGGGGACACATGCAGTCGGCGTGTCCCCAGACCGAGGATTGTCGTCTTTGCGGAGGGAGGCATCACCCCCTCCTTTGTTTGGACCGCAAGGACGCCGGGAGCGACCGGGGTTCGAATTCCTCGCGCACGGGCGGGGGCCCGGCAGCCCGGAACCGGTCCCCTAGAGATTCGGCGGGACTTAGCCCCCCCGTTCAGTCCCCCCCGGAGAGGGGGAACTATAGGAGAGACGCCCCCGCCACGGGCGGGGGTAGGGGAGTACCCCAAGAGTACGCCACGGTGGCGATGGGCACGGGCCCTATTTGCTACTCCCCCCCCCTAATGGAGAGGCCTCGATTGGGGTACTATGTACCGAGGCACGCCCCACAGGGGTATTACCCTGCACCTAGGAGTGCTGTTGGTCGGGGCCAGTATGTACCCGATTGGGACCCGCTCGCCCGGTACGAGCGTCCCACATTTGTCGCGCCGACTCAGGCGCGAGGGGGACAAGTACCCCTCCAAAATTTTTAATGGCGCCCCTGTCGGACCCAACCACCCCTCCGGAGCTTGTGCTGTTGCCAACAGCCTCCGTGAATATTTGGGGACCTAAGGGCAATGTTGTAATGGTGCGTGCCCTTTTGGACTCAGGTGCCCAGGGGTGCATAATGTCCAGGTGGCTTGTCCGACAGCTGGGTCTTTTGCTTGTGCCGCATCACGAAGCGGTACGGGGGGTGGGAGACTCACGGATCCCTGATCCGATTGGTCGAGTTGAGTTCTCCTTCTCCCCCCACTTCGCGCCAAGGCCGAAGATCGGTGCTTCGGCGATAGTATTTGATAAGGTGGTTGGACCACTCCCGCAAGTGCGAGTGCCGCCATCCACGATTGAGCTGACGTCTGGACTGGCTTTGGCTGATCCTTCCTTCCACCGACCGGGCCCAATACACTTGTTGATTGGTGCGGATGTCCTCGGTCGTGTACTGTGTGGAAGCAAGCGAGTTTTGCAGACAGCCGATCTTGTCGCCTTGTCCTCGTCGCTGGGTCATGTGGTGATGGGAAAGGTACCACAGACACCAGAGACCCCGTCGGTAGACCGCCAGACCATTGTCGGTTCTACTTTGTCCGACGTTCTCCAAAAGTTTTGGGAGGTGGAGGAACCCCCCACTGCCAAGCGGTTGGATCCGTTAGCCGAGGAGTGCGAATTGTTCTACCAGAACAACACTGGGCGCCTCCTCTCGGGTCGCTTGATTACCCGCTTGCCCTTCTTGGCGGTTCGCCCTCCTTTAGGGAGCTCCCGACCGATGGCCGAGAAGAGATTGTTGTCCATGGAGCGTAGGATGGCCAGGGATCCCGCATTCAAGGAGAAGTATATAGACTTCATGCGGGAGTATTTGGACCTTGGGCACATGTCCATCTCGCAGTTGGACTGGCGTAATGTGGAACATTACTTCCTGCCACACCACGCTGTTTTGAAGACTTCCAATGGGAAGATCCGCGTGGTCTTTGATGGTTCAGCGCCCACGTCAACCGGAGTGTCGTTGAATCAGTGTCTGCATGCGGGGCCGAAGTTGCATCACGATGTCTGTGATGTTTTGACCAACTTCCGCCGGCACGCTGTCGTCTTTGTGGCCGATATCCGCATGATGTTCAGACAGACCGTGATTCACCCGGAGGATAGACGATACCAGCTCATCCTTTGGCGTGAGGATCCCCAGGATCCGATGTTGGCTTACGAGCTGAACACCAACACTTATGGTTTGCGGTCGAGCCCCTTTGTGGCGATCCGTTCGCTGTTGGAGCTCGCAGAGCGCGAACGGCTACGCTATCCCCGGGCATCTGCTCTTATTGAGGGGGGGGCCTTATTTGTCGACGATATCTGCACGGGGGCCTCGAGCTTAGATGAGGCTCTCGTCTTACGTGATGAGCTGATTGCGCTCTTGAGGGCTGGTGGCTATGAGTTGCGGAAGTGGCTGTCTAACTCACCGGACCTATTGGCAGATTTGCCTAAGGACCACCAGCAAGAGCCGCTCCTCTTTGAAAATCCGGAGACTCCAGACATGCTGTCTGTTTTGGGAGTCCAGTATCGACCAGTCCCGGATTTGTTCACATATAGATTGGAACTGCCAGACCCAAAGGTCTGGACTAAACGCACGGTGCTGTCTACTGTAGCCCGTACCTTTGATCCGAACGGTTGGCTCAGCCCTGTAGTGTTTTCGATGAAGTGCTTCCTACAGGAGCTCTGGGCTGCGGAATTGTCATGGGATGAACCCCTCTCTGGTAGCCTCCTACGAGAGTGGGTGAGGTTCGTGTCATCCCTACCCGACGTCAATCGGGTTTGTATACCGAGGCAAATGCTGCCTTCGGGAAAGTTTAAAGCCTCCCTGCACGGCTTTTGTGACGCGTCCGAAAGCGGATACGCGGCAGCCGTTTACATCCGAACGGTGGATGCAGCAGGCGTTGTCGCCGTACACTTAGTTACGGCCAAGAGTAAGGTCGCCCCCCTTCGGACTAGGCTAACCATTCCGAAGTTGGAGTTGTCCGGCGCCACTCTCTTAGTACGGCTACTCAATCATGTTGCCGACACCTTGGGAAACGGTGTCGACTTGGGGTCGATATTTGCGTGGTCTGACAGCCAGGTCGTCCTTTGTTGGCTGAAGAGTTCAGTCCACACCCTTGAGGTTTTTGTGGCCAACCGGGTCTCACAAATTCAGACTTCAAAGGCCCCGTTGATTTGGCGCCACGTACCGGGCGAATTGAACCCCGCAGATTGTGCCTCCCGCGGCTGCGAGGCGCCTGAGTTAGTGGACCACCACCTATGGTGGAGTCCATCATGGTTGTTACGGCCTGAGCGCTCATGGCCTGCCACCCCGGCTGTGGCCAGAGTCCCAGACCTAGGCATGCGTGTTCACGCCGTGGAGACGGTGGCGGCTCCGCAGATGGAGTTTTTGCTAGACCGCTACAGTTCTCTGGATAAGTTGCTCGGCGTGACTGCTTGGATGAGGCGCTTTGTGCGAAATTGTCGCCAGCCTCAGGAGAAATCGTTGTCTCCGGTCCTCGCCCCACAAGAGCGGCAAGACGCTCTGTTGCATTGGTTGCGAGTGACGCAACAGCGAGAGTTTGAACCGGAGCTGAAAGCCCTGCGCTCAAGTAAGTCCAAGTTGAAGGGACCCTTGGTGCGGTTGAATCCCTTCTTGGACAGTACCGGATTGCTGCGTGTCGGAGGTAGGCTCAGACATGCCAACCTGCCGTACGGATCACGCCACCCTTTGTTGCTCCCCAAGGATGGACCGTTAGTTAGACTGTTGATTACAGACCGACATGTAAAGAATGCTCATGCCGGTTGTAATGCTTTGACCGCGCTCCTCCAACGAGAGTTCTGGATTTTGTCAGCGCGGAGAATAATCCGATCCGTTATTTTTCGTTGTCTCCCGTGTTATCGTTTGCGCGCCGATACGATGCAGCCCCAGATGGGTGATTTGCCTGCCGATCGAGTGAACGAATCGATGCCCTTCTCAGGAGTTGGAACGGATTTTGCGGGGCCATTTACCGTTAAGACATCGCGGCTTCGTAATGCTAGAACGGAAAAGGCTTACTTGTGTGTATTTGTTTGTTTGGCCACTAAAGCGGTCCACCTGGAGGTGGTTAGTGCCCTCACCACAGAAGCCTTTGTAGCCACGTTGAATCGTTTTGTGTCTCGCCGCGGAATGCCGTCGTTAATAAGGTCCGATTGTGGAACCAATTTCAAGGGCACCGATAGGTATTTAAAGGAAGTTTGTGAATTTTTGGATAGGAATAATTTTGAGATCGGATCCACACTCTCTCGCAGAGGGGTACGATGGCAGTACTCCCCGCCATCCTGCCCCCACTGGGGAGGGATTTTTGAAGCAACTGTAAAGGCCGCTAAAACTCACCTTCGTCGCGTTATTGGGGAGACGGTCCTCACGTTTGAGGAACTCGCGACCGTATTTTGTAAGGTTGAGGCGGTCCTCAACTCGCGTCCGTTGTGTCCGTTGTCTTCGGACGCGAATGATTTAGAGGCCCTTACGCCGGGCCATTTTTTGATTGGCAGACCGCTTAACGCCTTGCCGGAATATCCTTATTCCGAAGTGCCCTCCGGACGGCTCTCGCGATTTGAATTGCTCCAGCAGCTTACGCAGAGTTTTTGGCGCCGTTGGCATCTGGAGTATTTGCACATTTTGCAGCAACGCGTTAAGTGGTCGGATAGGACGACCCCACCCAAGACCGGGGACCTCGTGTTGGTAAAGGATCCAAACCTGCCGCCCCTCCGCTGGCGTTTAGGACGCATTGTTCAGCTTCATCCGGGGTCGGATGGTGTGCCCAGGTTTGCCGAGGTCCTGGTGGGGGGCTCTGTTTTGAAGCGAGCGATCGCTACCCTCTCTCGCCTGCCCTTAGATTGAGTTGGCGGACAGTTTGTTACTGTCCGGGACGGGGGGATGTTCGCGCCGCGCTGCGAGCAGTCGTTGTCATTGTCAAGGTCACGAGACAATGCGCTCGGCCGGCCGGTGTAGGATCGCCAGTGCGCCGCCAACAGCCGTCCGCGCAACTCGCGCTCAGTTGGCCGTAAGCAGCCGTGAGACAAGTTCGTGTGTTTCTGTAGCGACGTGCCGCGCAAGTTACCTACCCATATTGGGACCGAGATTTCGTTTTGCACCTACTAGGGCTCCGGTCGGGGTACGGACTTGTAACCCGTGTGTGTTCGCTTTGAAAAGCGCCGGGAAAGTTTTAGCTGCCTATTAGGGCATTGTGTAGTATAAGAGTGTTAGCTGTAAGAGTATCCCATCGGGGGTTGTGTGGAGATCGTTTTGCCCGGCGCGCGCCGGCGAGACAACGTTTCAGCCCCCCTGGATTACGGACACTATTTTCTAGTAAGGTAGGATTAGCTTAATTTACTTAATTTTGCATGAGAAGCCTTCGTTTCAATAAACTGTGGAACACAGTAGATGTGGTCATCACAATTGTGCGTGATCACTTGTTGTGGTTGTGTTTTCGCTGCAAACTTCTGTTTTTGCAATTAAAGTAATATATGTGTTTTTCTGTGTTCTGTTGAGTTGAGCTAGCCGCTCCTCCGGTTCGCCCAGTACCTACCGTAATTACTTTCGCTGTCTAGAGTTAAGGACTGAGATAGGACTCGTTAGTTGTGTTTGCTGTGTTGTGTTTGAGCAAAGACTCGTTTTTATCATTTTTTTAGTTATAATTTATGTGTGTGCTGTCTTGTGTTTGAGAAAAGACTCGTTTTGAACATTGCCATAGTTATAATGTCTTCAGATAAGCATTGCTGCGTACCTGGATGCAAGGATACTGGAGGTAATATCAAATAACATTTTCCTGCTATATACCACGCTATACCTACTATCATGGGCTCAATTTGATTACTTCTAAGATTACAAAGAATCCACAGAAGTGTAAAATCATTTAGAAATAAAAGTTGGTTTTTTTCTTCAAGGTACGCGCCAAGTCCTTCATCGGTTTCCAAATCCAGAAAAGGATAAGGAACGATTCGTCGCATGGGTACATGCAATTGGCGGTGATATCTTGGGATTAGCTAATGAGCACATACATAAGTATCGCCGTGTGTGCAACTTGCACTTCGAGGAAAAGTACAAGTGTCGCTCAAATAGAATTAGTAACACAGCAGTGCCAACTTTAAACATACCAGGTTTGTAAATTTAAACAATATTACCAATTATTACTCAATATCAACCAGCCACAACACAATTAACTTGTCGTTAATCTAACAACTAATAATCTAAAAATTATAACATCTATATGTATAATGTCAAGCAACTGATGGATCTTATGAACCAAATAATTTATATTTGTATATAATAAAATAAATAATAAATAATAATAATATTTTTCAGATTTACTGTCATCCACAAGAAATTTACAGTTACCAATAAGACAAATTTCAAATCTAAGATATCCGTCATCATCTAAAGGTAATAATTTGATGTTTATTTTTTATCAAAATGAGAATGTTGTTCGAGCACAATTGGGTGTGACGTGATTTGATCATCAGCAATTTTTAATGTCCCCACTGCTGGGGAACAGGCCTTCCTTATGGGTGGATGAGGAGGATGAGCCATAACTCACCATGTGGGCCCAGTGCGAATTGGTGGGTGTAAACGACTGCAAATGCAGCCGGGATCAACGACAACAACAGAATGTCATCATCTTTATGTTTATTTTGATAGAAATGAGTTATGATCGAGCACACTTAGTGCAATGTGTTTGAGTGAAATATAAGCTATCATAATGGAAAAACAGTAGTAAATCGTTACTATACATATTTTATATCTATCTTATGTACCGTTACAGGTCCTGGATCACACACACTTCCTATGCCAACCGATGAAGGTAACTTGCAGAAAGAAAATGTCGGTTAGTAGATTTTTTAATTATTTTACAAATATTATTTTAAATATTTTACATATACCTAGGTATTATAGTGATAGAATATTCCACTTTTGAGAATGATACTATCATTAGTAAAACATATTAATCAATGTGTTTTGTTGCTTAGATAATTTGTAAAAAGCACATTTTATGTTTCAGATCCTAATGTTTTAGAGCAAGAACAAGCTCCGAATGTGGATAGTATCCAGCAAAAGGATGGTAAGAATATTTTTATTAGACAAACATTTCTATAACTAGTATGTAGGTATAATTTTATTAAATTCAAATAAATGTTTTATAATAAAATGAGAATGTTCGAGCACACTTGGGTGTGACGTGACTTGACCATCAGCCTTTTTTAATGTCCCCACTGCTGGGGCACAGGCCTTCCTTATGGGTGTATAAGGAGGATGGGCCATAACCATAACCCACCGTGCGGGCCCAGTGCGGATTGGTGGGTGTAAACGACTGCAAATGCAGCCGGGACCAAGGACTTAATGTGCCTTCCGATCCGAAGCATGGAGGAGCTCGAGATAATAAATGTTTGTTTAACATTATTTTAAATGTTTTACAATATTATAGTGCTAGAATATTCCACTTTTGAGAATGATACTATAAGTAGTGAAACATATTAATTAATGTTGTTTTGTTGCTTACGTAATTTGTAAAAAGCACATTTTATGTTTCAGATCCTAATGTTTTGGAGCAAGAACAAGTTACGAATGTTGATAGTATCCAGCAAAAGGATGGTAAGAATATTTTTATTAGACAAACATTTCTTTAACTAGTATATAGGTATAACTATAATTTTATTAAAATCAAATTTAACCGCCTCTGTGGTCTAGTGGTTCATACCACCGATTTCAGACCCAGAGGTCTCGGGTTCGATTCCCAGTGGGGGTACATATTGTATTCGGTTTGGTTGGTGATAGGACTTGTTCTTAGTCCGCCTGGCTAGCTACCACCATCTTATCTAATGGCAGTATTACACGGTTCACTTTTGCCTTTCAATTTCGATGAAGCAACCAAAATGAACAATGTAAACGTAAAGGTGAATCATTCGATGGCAACGTTCAACCACATTCAATCGCGTTGAAAGAATTGAGCTTGCTCAATATTTTCAGTTTTACGTTCAACGGTCAATTCAATTGAACGAAAGTTGAACGTGTAACCATAAGAATTGAATGATTCACTAGTTGTTCATTCTCAAATGTGCTACTGATTGGTAGAAATTTTCAAGCAATGCGAATTGATTGGTTCTCTTTATCCTACTATATATAATATTATAATATAATATAATATCCTACTAATATTATAAATGTAGAAGTTTAAATGTTTGTATGTTTGTTACTCAATCACGCCAAAACAGATAAGTACTTTGTAGCCTGGAGAGGAACATAGGCTACCTTTTATCCCGGAAAAACATCACATTCCCGCGGGATAACGTCGTGTAGTCCACGCGGGCGAAGCCGCGAGCGGAATGCTAGTAATTTCTTTAGTACACTTTTAAGATACGTGTAAACAGCAGTGTCTTTCACTTCTGCGCCTTTCAACCAAAGTGAATCAAGTTGGTTGAACCGTGTAATATCGGAATAAGTCTGACGCCATAACAATGATGTTTTCAGCATTATTGTGTTTCGGCAGTTAGAGTTAAGATAGCCAGTTCCTCAGTGATTGTGGATTCCGGTAGTAGTATGCTTCTTCCTTCAGCCTTATCACCATTTATCATCAGGTGTGATGAAGGCTAAGTGCTACCCGATGTGGATAAAAAAAACAATTAACATGAGTTGTGCGAGGTGGGATTCCTATTTTCTCTCTTTTATAATGGGAGTTAAATTAAGACGGTCCCCCGACCGACAGTAGCACAGCGGTGAATTACATTTAATACTGTATTTATACCATAAATATAATAAATAAATAAATAACTTTTTACAATCACACCAATTATAGAAGCCCGTGTAAATTTAATTAAACAAAAAAAGAATTAAGAAACTGTGTCATGGAAAACTTGATAACGGATATATATACTTAAATACTTTTTGCTTGTAAATACATACTTAATATACACAGAAAACACCCAGACCAAGACAAATATACATGTTCATGCACACAAACATTTGTCTTGTTCGGGAATCGAACCCGAGACACAGATTACTAAATAGTTACTACATAACCCGAGACCTCTGGCGCAGAAGGCAGGTAGTTTACCCCTATGCCAAATCGGTCGTCGCAATATAAGCTATCATAATGGAAAAACAGTAGTAAATCGTTACTATACATATTTTATATCCGTAATTATGTACCGTTACAGGTCCTGGATCACACACACTATCAATGCCAACCGATGAAGGACACTTGCAGAAAGAAAATGTCGGTCAGTAGATTTTTTTTATTGACAAATATTATGATCACCTATAACACAACCCAAAAGGAAGGAAAAAACAGAACCCTTATAGGATCACTTTGTTGTCCGTTTGTCTGTCTGTTAATTAAGTTAGAGTCAGTTAAACTAACTTTTGAAAATTATTCAGTACTGTGATATTCATTAATGTGTTTTGCTGCTTGTATTTTTCCTAAAAACGCATTTATGTTTCAGGTTCTAATGTTTTAGAGCAAATTCAAGCTCCAAATGTGGAAAGAGTCCAGCAGAAGGAGGGTAAGATTTTCTTTTATTTGACACTAGCGGCCGCCCGCGACTTCGTCTGTGTGGACAGTTTCTCTATTACTCGGGAACAGTCTGTTTTTCGGGATGAAAGGTTTATAATATTAGTAAAGATATTTTTAGATTAGATATTTTTTTTTGACAAATAATAGTATAACAATTATCTCATTTAACAATTTTGTAGCTTGTAAGTGATAAAGAATACAGACCAGTAAATAATGTTAGTTGCTAATATGGAAAAAAAAAAAAATTGTTTTTATTTATTGAACAATTTTGTTTCTTTTTTTTTCAGAGAAAAAAAGTGTTGCAAAAGTGGGAAAAAGGACACGCAGATTTTATCTCACCAGTAAAGAAAAACAATTACATAATACAATTATGGCAACAAAACAAAAAATATATAAAATGAAAAATAAAATTAAAAGGCAGACTGCTGAAATAAAAGCTGCGAAAAAATTTGCTACCAGCCCTGGTGTACTGGATGTTATTGAAAACTGCTCTAGTGTAGCTAAAATATTATTAAAAATACAGTGGAGCCAAAATAAAAAAAAGAGAAGGGACGACGATTTACAGTAGCACAAAAAATTGCTAGTTTATCAATTTTAAAACAAAGCCCTAAGGGGTATCGTTTTTTAAGAAGTATTTTTATATTACCGGCTCCACAAACTCTCATCAAATTGATACAAAAAAGTAATCTCAAGCCGGGACTCAATAAGAAGATATTTTCCCAGCTTGCTAAGAAAGCAGAAAAAATGACGACACAGGAAAAGCTTTGCATTCTTTTATTTGATGAGATTTCTTTAAAAGCACATATATCATATAATGAAAGGAAAGACAAGGTGACCGGATTTGTTGATGATGGACAGCAACGGAAACAAGATTATGCTGACCACGCCCAAGTGTTCATGGTTCGCGGCTTAATCAATAATTACAAGCAAGCTATTTCATACTCTTTTTCTGCAAGTGCAACAAAAGGACCTGAGTTGGCTAAACAAATTAAAATGGTAATCTCTCATTTACAAGAAGCAGGCTTAACACCACTAGCGACAGTGTGTGATCAAGGCACGAACAATAGACAAGCTATAAATATTTTGCTCAATGAAACGAGAGGCTTCTATTTGAGACGAAAAGAAACACCGAAGGATAATATAATTACTATAAATGATAAAGAAGTCATACCTTTGTACGACCCACCACATTTGCTTAAAGGAATGCGTAATAATTTGTTGACAAAAAATTTACAGTATGTGCAAGATGGCATAACTAAAACTGCAAAATGGTCACACATAAAATTACTCCACGATGAAAATCCTGGATATAAAGGCATTCGTTTGGTTCCCAAACTTACTGACAATCACATAATTCCTCAAAAAATAAATAAAATGAAAGTAAAATTTGCATCTCAAATATTCAGCCGTACCGTAGCATCTAATATGGGATACTTATCAGGTAATATTTTAGTTTCAATATTGAGTTTATTTCAAAGTACTATACTTACTTAATAATTATAAAATTGCTGATGTTTCATAATGCTAATAGTTTTTTTTACAAATAAGTTTTATAGAACTACATTGGTAATGTACATTATTAATTGTAATGTTTTTTTTTTTTCAGGGAGAGGTGTTTTGCCTCCAGAAGTTAATGAAACGGCTGATTTTCTGCTCCTGATGGATGAAATTTTTGATTCGGTGAATGGCAGCTTCAGAAAAAATAAATGGGCGAAACCATTACTTGGACCTGCAACACCAAACTCTGTCCATTATAAAACATGGGCTAAAGCCAAAAAAACTCTGAAAACCATGAAGTTTATAACTGTAGATGGAAAAGAAGAAATAGTTTCGACTCTAAAAAATTGGATTTGGACGTTAGAAGGAATAGAAATATTATTAAAAAAACTGAAAAATGACTTTAACATTACTTCGGTTTGGTTGCGGCACCTAAACCAGGATCCACTGGAAAATTTCTTTGGTGCAGTAAGAAGTCATGGGTGTCGCAACATTAACCCTACATGCGAACAATTTGAGTCGGCGTTTGCAACTCTTTTAATTAATAATTTAAACAGTGTACACAGCCGTGGTAAAAACTGTGAAGCTGATTTCTGTGATGCGTTACATGCTTTAATCGTCGAGGACGATACTGAAGCAACGACGCCGCCGGCTTGTGTATTAGACGCTGATTTTGAAAGGATACTCGATATTAATTTCACTTCCTTAGAAGAAAAAGAAAGTAACCCCAGAATATTAGCACCACTCCAGTATATGAGTGGATATTTTTTAAAAAAGGCTAAAACAAAGATTTTCAAAAATTGCGAAAAATGTTCGGAGGCTTTAATTGGAAACGATGAAATAGAATATATAAAATACAGAGAATATAGTGGTAAACGTTGGCTGTGCACTCCTAGTAATGATTTAATCAAACTAATATCTAATATGCAAGACTTACTTAATGAAATAATTAAAGAAAATCTCGAAAAGAATGATCTTAAGGAGGTAATTAGAACATCGGTGTTTTTGCTAATTGATTTCAATTTCATTGGATGTAATACTCACCAAAGAAAATTAATTGATTATTTAATTAATATTGTAGTCCGATGTCTTCTATTCAATTATTGTAAAGATATCAATAAAATTTTAACTGGGAGGCGGCATGTTGCTGATGATGATGACAAATTCCAAATAAAAGCGAAAAAGTTTTACAGTAAATGTTTTAAGAGAAAAAACAATAATTCTTAGTGAAAACTTTTAAGCTTTTATTTGAAACTAGTCGCCGCACGCGACTTCGTCGGCGTGGACGGTTTTTTGCTGTCCCTCAGGAACTGTTCGTTTTTCTATGTCCTTTTCTGAACCCCTGACAACACGGACGCAAACTTGATTGTCGGTTCAGTAGTTAAGACGCGAAGGCGTAACAAACAAACAAACAAATAGATTTTCGCATTTATAATATTAAGTAAGGATTTGTCTACTGTTCTAACTATTAAAATATTATTTAAGTATGTAATTGAACAGAAAATAGAATTACATAGGTTTTTTTTGCGTGTTGCATCCAATTATATTGTAATATACCTAATGATGAAAGTATAAACCTATAATAATTTCTATATGGTCGATCATTCTTAAAATTATATCCAAGAATTATTTAATTATTTCATTAATAAGGTCTTGATGTTTAATCGCCTGAATATTCTAATTTCATTCTTTCTAACTTAATTTTTCGATCATAATTAAATAATATTAAAACTTTAAACTCTTAATTTTCTAATAATATAAGATACTTACGAGTCTCCTACACAACTTTACCGTGGTTTATCAACGCTATTAAAGAGTTGCAAAAGCGGACACAAGTAGTGTTCAAATAAAAGGTGACACAGTAGTGTTCAAATAAGATGAAATTTTATATTTCTTTAAAATTTCAATTCCTTGCAGTATCCACATCCAATTTGTCAAAATATATCTTCTTTTTTCAGCAAAGCTTAGACTTTATGAGGTATTTTACTTTTCGGGTTTCATCCACGTTTTATAATGGACGATTAGAGTGTCGCAGATAAAACAATTATTTTGTCGGAAACAGTCATTTACAAAATCTAAAATTTTGCACAACAATATCTGCTGGGTATCTCATAATTGAAACTACGCAACGTCTGAATAGTTGGTTGTTAATTACTGACATTTTATTGATATTTAAGTGGGTAATTATATGATTATCAGCATGGTTCGGGATTAGAAAGACCCTTTCATATCAAGGTTTTTTTTTTATCATGGAGTAATTTTACATCTTACCACTTCGACGTTTTGCTTGTACTCTTGCATACTTATTTTTTGTCAATAATTATGGCATTACCTTAAGTAGATACGTACGGGGGAGTCAGACAGAGGTATAATTAACATTATTGATAATTATATTTCCTGACCGTTTTTTCTTTTCATACTTAAATAAAAATAGATTCACCTTGATTAATTCAGCAAATGTATTGCTTATAATCGTCACTAATCGCAAACTAACACGAGTGTTAATAAACTAGTTTCTTGTAAATGATTAACTTTCATTTTAGTTTACCCGACACGGGGTATTTTTGTTGCATTTTAGAAACAAAGTTTAAATTTATAGAGTATGAATTCTTGGGCGTCATCGACAAATCATATCACGTTGTGTTTTTTTATTATTATGGTAGGAAAGCACTGACCTATAAATAGAGGTCAGTGTAGGAGAGGTATTGTTCAAGAAACCAAAATATGAATATAAGATGCGTGGTAGTGTTAAAGGAATTTTGTCAAATAGTCAAATATGCTTTGCTTTTCGCCATTGTTTTTGATTTCTTAGTAGGAAAATATTAAAGAGTATAGCTGAGTACTTTTTTGTTTAATATGTTATTATAAATGAAGCGCATTTTCATTTTTGTTACACCATCATGGGTGATGTCCATCCACACAAACTTTGCACTACAACCAATTTCGAAATCTGCAGTCATTCATGATGCAGCCTGACAATGTGCGAATGAAATTCGGATAAGTTATTGTTATTATTGTTCTCCATGCCTATTAACAGTTTTAAACAACATTTTTTTCCAAAATGCGACACAAAAGTTATTTTATTGATTACAATTTAATTTTATTTCATAATTTGTTATTTAACATAAATGTAAAATCCTTGTCATTCTTGTGCAGCCAGACTATTCACTTCTTATTCGTAAAAAACAGTTACATAAGCAAATTCATTTGCTTGAAAAGTGTATGAAATTCGATATTTCCGTATACATTTGTACTGTAAAGTATCGAAATGTTTTTTTTTTATAATAAATAATGTAAATTGTTAACCTGTATTTTATTTAGTAGACTATTCAATAAGAGCGACTTGCACCATGATTTAAATATTGTTTAAGTACCACTAGTGGTATTTAAACAATATTTAAATCATGGTGCAAGCCGCCCGTAATCTATACCTCAAAAAATAAGAGGAATGCTCTATAAAGGTGCTATAAGAGTTACTTATACGACTTAAAGTTGCATACTTCAATCGACAGATGGCGCTAGGTTTGTACTACCATAAATATGGCCTAAGATTGGTCTCTATTCCTATATTATAAAAAGTACTCTGTGGTCAAAGGTCGCTACTAGACGTCATCATGTGCACGATGCCGAATTACGCATACTCGTCGATGGATTATTATAACATGTGTTTGTGTTATGAAAATGCCGGAGAAAATTTAGCGCACGCTCAAGCACTGTACGTGGAGCGCGAGCGGTACGGACGACGGCCGGATATCCATCCGATACTCAGAACCGTGCAACGATGGCGCGATTATCAAAATTTTAGGCCACCAGCGGTGGACGCGGGCTATATTTTAGATAGAGATCTAGATTTTAGTAGTTGGCTTTTAGAAAACCGCCGCAGATACATTTTATGGACAGACGAGTCGACCTTCACGAGAATTGGGTTGTTCAACATACACAACTCGCACTTCTGGACAACGGAGAACCCACACTTGGTGCGGCCCGATCATTTCCAACAGCGCTTCAGCGTAAACGTATGGGCGGGAGTGCTCGGCGACGAAGTGCTGGGGCCCGTCTTCCTAAATCGTCTAAACGCTGCGAGCTACGAGGAGCTGCTACGGGGTGATGTGACGGAGCTGCTGCTTGACGTGCCGCTGAACCTCCGAAGGTCGATGTACTACCAACACGATGGTGCGCCCGCGCACTTCGCCAGGATTGTGCGCACGTACATGGACACCGAGTATGGCGCGCGGTGGATCGGTCGTGGAGGTCCGGTGGCTTGGCCGCCTCGTTCACCGGATCTCACCCCGTTAGACTTCTTTTTGTGGGGACGGGCAAAAGACCTCGTATACGGAAATGACGGACACCTGATTGACGATCTCGATGACTTAAAAGTGAGAATTATTAATGCTTTCGAAGTGATCAAAAGTGAACGTAACACTCTGTTAAAAGTGCGACGTCACGTTTACAAACGTGCCAGAAAGTGTTTGCGACAACAGGGACGTCACGACTCACGTACAGCAATTAATGTAAAAAATAAACTTAATCCATAAAATCTGTTAAAAGGTAAAATAAAAAGTTTTTGACTTTCATGAGTTGTTTTTTTTTGTCTGTTGTTCTGTTGTGTATCTAATTAAGCATACATTGCTTGTTTTGATTGCATCACTTGCTACAAATGAGCTCAAAGAAAGCAATGTATGCTTAATTAGATGCTGAATTTAGCCAAGTGTAATAAGCCCTTAAACTCATTATCAAAGGACGAAATAACCCTAGGTCATTGACACGCTGCCCTTGGAAGGTAGGTAGGTATCAGCTATGAATTGTGATACGGCCACGCGCATGCAGCGCAAACGTATTTCTGTTTCATTCAGAGTGAACCAAGACAACAATAATTTTATTTTTTTTAATTTGAGAAAAAACTTTTACTTTGCAGTTTTTTTTTAGTTGAATACATTAGTTCAAAGCTACTAAACGTCTCCATAAAGTTATGTGCACTATTTCAGAAGGACCTTATATTGTTGTACATACTGCAAAAAGGCCATTTGCGGAGAGCACACAGTTCCTATTTGCAATAGTTGTAAGAATTAATATTGTTTATTGTTCATCGTTTTGTTTGATTCCTTAAAGAAAGGACTTTAAGTTTTTGTTTCTTTTATAAAATAAATAACAACGATTTTGAAAATATTTGCGTTTCATTGCGTAGTCTGTGTCTGTGGAGGTGTGGAATTCCCTGAATCATGTGCCCGTATAGAACGAATGGGATGGGACGTGCGACTTAGACGTCATGATAGGTGGGTGGGAGTGAGGAGGATAGTATTATTAGCGAATTTAGCGGTTGCGCTGCGCAGTCTTGATTACATTAATTAGAATAAGTACTTGATTCCTGTCCCTGAGACGACGCGCGCTCATTTGCTAAATATTGTGTATTTTATTTTTGAATTAATTTAAACACCGGCGTGATCACGATCCCTTCCAGGTAACCTATTTAGTTGTAGTGTGTATAGGCTGGAAAGGAATAATAAGGTAAATTATATAGTATACTCCTACGCTAAGAGTGCCACTACATAAAAGTACCTATTGAATGGAAACACGATATAGCTATCTTATTTTTCACACATTGTAATCGTAATATTTAAAGGAATTTTTGTAAATTGGTTTTTTTAAGGGCACGCGTTATAAGGGTACTTATTTAGTTTTCAGGTAAAGTACCTTCTCTATTAAGTCCTAAATAAGCTCAATTGTTTTTTTCAGATGCCTTTTAAAATAGTGCAAACGACCGAAAGGGATCAACTAAACTGTTCATTGTTCCAAGCGGGTGGGAAAATCAGCGTCACCTGCGATATCCAAAAAAACCTAATGATTGTGAAAAATAAATATATGTAGCTTTCTTCCGCAAATAATCACAAAACTTGCACCTTCACCGATCACACTACTCTACACGTGTTTCGCCCCAACCCGGGGTATCCTCAGGAGATGTTTGTCCGTATGCAATCCAGCACCGATTTTCGGTTTTTGTGATTATTTGCGGAAGAAAGCTACATATATTTATTTTTCACAATGGTTAGGGACTTCCGCCAAGTGACGCCTGATTCAATCAAATAAAACCTAATGAGTCTGCATTAGTAAGGAATGAAAATTCCATGCCTCGCGCAGATTGGCCTGTGTTGCCTTGTAAAGTGAAACGGAAGAGTTTCTTAACCTATGCCATTTTACTATGCCTATGCCGATGCTGAAGAGGAATTGTCAATTATGATGCAGCATAGCGAAACAGATACCGGCGTCGCTATTTATGAAGCCCAAAGAGAAACCCAGCTCGCAATGTCAGAATTACCAGATTTCAACAAGTAAGTAGTAGCAATTTTTATTTAATTGTGGGCGACCTTGAAAATGATGATTTCAAAAAATTTTTCTTTGCACTTTGTACTTAGTTTTATTCCTGTAACCGATTGCTCTAAAAATATTTACATGCATAATAAGTACTTAAATACATATACATACATACATACATACATACTATTCGTAATAATGACTGTTGGACCCCTTCAGCTGGAAGTTTTGGACATAGAACGATGAATTGCGTTGAAATTGTCTTGAGAGGTATTTCCGGAATTTTCACGTCAAACTCCACATTGCGTCTTTGTTCTTCAAATTGTTCTAGTTTAGTTCTTATGTCCCTCTTAGTTGACAAATAATTCTCCTTAGTTTTACTGAAGACGTCGTCAGCAAAATAGTTAATAGTTTTATCTTCGATTTCCAACACCAAAAGAGCAGTATTCATTATTTTCTGGTCGGGGTCGCACGCGTCGCGTCCGTCCATTGGACGGGCCTTCTAAATTCAAGTTATAAGATTTACAATTAAAGTTAGCAGTCTCTTGACCGGCACATGCTCTGTTTTGTGGAACTATATAACCTTGTCACTGTTTATGGTACATTGGCATTATGTCACCATTAACGGCACCTCACCTCAATAAACAAACTCTCAGTGTTCAGTGTACCCTGCTATTGGATTGAACCCTCTACCTCTTAGGACAACACTGCGCCTCGCTCTCAAGCAAACAAAATGGCATGGAACATGTGCAATGAGTGCGGAGGGGTGGTTAAGGAATTCAAAAAGAAACAGGAATACCTTATCAATAACCTAAATTGGGCACTCAACGTCATCTGTGACCTTAGAGGAATAGGCAGGGATAGGGCGCGTGAGCTTACCCTCCGTATATGGCTGAGCCAGGGGCTGCTACCCTCCCGGGACTGTTCGACTTCGAGCCGGCACCCTCCTCCTCCTCAGTCACCTCGAACTTTGCCGACTCCCCCTCGCCCCTCTCGCCATCGGAGGGGTCGGTGGGCTCCGCGCCCCCTGCCTCCACATCGGTCGCCTCGCCCACCAAATCTTCTTCTGCACCGTGCTGGCAGCATCAACAGTTCTCTCCGCCTCCATCGCCCCCCTCTGCGCCTCTGCCTCTCCCGCGCCCTCGATCGCTTCCGTCAGCCTTCCGTTCTGGAGAAAATTAATTGCAAGAAAACCTGCCTCGTTCGACGTTCCGTCTCCTGTTTAGAAGTTAAATTCCGTACCTTCCTCGATGATTCCAACCCTTCTCTTCACTAACCCCCCCGGTCTCCTCCTCTCTTTCCCCCCACCAAGTATCATTTCCTCTCCCTTAGTCTCTTTGGACCTCAGCTGGCATCCCCCCCCCCCCTCAATCCCCCGGCTTTCTCCCGTAGTCCTGCATCCGCCCACTTCTTAGCACAAGGCCATTTCCCTTCCCTTCCCCTCTTCCCTCTGGTCCCTGCTGATCTTTCCTCTCCCCCTCTTTCCTCCACCCATGACTGACTTTTGCTCTCCCACCTCTTCCCTCTCTGCCATCACTGCCCTTGCTAATACCCAGTCCCCTCAACAGCGTATTCCCCCCTTGACTTCCCCGTTCCCACACCCTTTCTACTCCCCAACTCAAATCACTTAGCCCACTCTCGCTCTCACCCCTGCCCTCGCCCCTCCCCCCTCGTTACCCTCGTCTTCTCCGGGACTTTACCATTACCCCTTCTTCTACTCCATCCCGCCCGTGCTCCCCCCATTCCTGCACTCCTCTCATCGACCCTTCTTTTCCGCGTATCGCCTCGCCGGACTCATCCTCCCTCTTTGCAGAACCAGCCTCCGCTTCCGCCCTAGCTTCCTCCGGCCTCCGTTCAGGGGCTATGCAAGCCCCGGACAGACGCACCTCTACCACTTCAACGGTAATCCTAACTCTGACCTCGGCTCCGGTCTCTACCGACATTCCGGCCCCGGCGCTAGAGCCACATTCAGCACCACCTTCTTCCGCAACAGACCTGTGGCCCCTTTCTCGCGTCGCTCCCTCCCCCCCTCCCCCTCCCAGCAGCCTGGGGCCTAGGGCGAGGGGAGGGGGCGGCGTGGGTGGAAAATGTCGCGGAAAAAGGTCGGATAGAAGGTACACAAGTAAGCAGTGCGTGCTATGTGGCTGGCTTTTTAGTGGTACCGGCCATGTCGGTCGTCACTTTCAACGGCACCACAAGGGTTACACCTTCAGTAAATCCCACCCTAACTACCCAGATCACTTTTACTTTACATGCAACTCAACTGGAGATCGCAAAAGCAGATGCCCTTCCCCTTTCCGTCCCAGCAGGATTTTTGTTGAGGGCGTGCAGGGGGTGGACATGAGGTTTGTCGGGCTACTTTGAGCCGTTTGTGTGCGAACTATGAGGGTATATTTGCTTGCAAATATGCGTAAAAATTGTAATTTCAATGTGATTAATGTGTTAGGCTGCCCGGCTGCCCGGCTGCCTGCGGTGATTTTTCTCATGGGCTGTAAATTTCTGCAAATACGTGTATCAATTTCATATTTTTAATGTGATTATGACTGTGATGCGGGTGCCCGGTGGCTGCCCGGCTGCCCGGGGGCTGCCTGGCTGCCCGGCTGCCTGCGGTGATTTTCCTCATGGGCTGTAAATATTTGCAAATACGTGTATCAATTTCATATTTTAATAAGATAAGATAAAAGATAAAAATATTCTTTATTCACTTAGACATAATAAATATGTACTTATGAATCGTCAATATTTTCCTACCACCCATTCAAGACTTTTTTAACTGACAAGAAGAATGGGCGCAAGAAACTTGCCAGCGTTTCTTAGTTAGGTAACGACATTTACAAAAAAAAAAACATATCGTTACTAATACAACAATTGCTTAGTATAAAAATACATCATATTAAACAGTGATTATGTTATGTGTTACATCATGACCATGCATTGCGGTCATTCAAATAATCGTCTACTTTATAGTATCCTTTGCTCATCAGCGACTCTTTAATGTAACATTTAAATTTATGCAATGGTAGTTCAATTATATGCTGTGGAACTTTATTAAAAAAGGCTATGCTTTTCCCCAGAAATGAGGCTCTGGATTTTTCTAGCCTAAACTTGGGAACGACAAGTTTATCTTTATTTCTTGTGTTAAAGCGATGAATATCGCTCTGCTTTACAAATGTATTATAATACTTTTTCACATAAATTATATTTTCATAGATGTAATGTCCTGCAACAGTTAAAATGTTTATTTCTTTAAATAGATCTCTTAAAGAATCTCTCGATCGGAGGTTGTAAATGGCGCGAATAGCCCTTTTTTGGAGCACGAATATACTTTGGATGTTAGCGGCTGAGCCCCACAACAAAAGGCCGTAGGACATAACACTATGAAAATAACTAAAATAGACTATTCTAGCCGTTTCAATATCGGTTAAGAGCCTTATTTTCTTAACTGCGAATGCAGCCGAACTGAGTCTACTCGCCAAGGCTTCGATATGAGGATCCCATTGTAGTCGCGAGTCTAATATAATACCTAGAAATTTTGTATTGTTAATGAATTCGACCGTATCGCCGTCTAGTCTAATATGAAAATCAACTTGTCTTACATTAGGTAACGAAAATTTTAAACACTTAGTTTTCTTTGAGTTTAATGATAAATTATTACTATTAAACCAATGTGACACTTTTGAAAGAGCACTATTTACTTCGTCAGAACAGTCATCACCTCTATCTACTTTAAAGACTGGAGATGTATCATCGGCAAATAGCACCGTCTCACATAAATTCTTCGCGTAGTAAGGAAGGTCATTTATGTATATTAAAAACAACAGCGGGCCCAATATTGATCCTTAGGGTACGCCCATAGTAATGGGAGCTCCGGTAGACTCAGTTTTATTAATAACTACCTTCTGAGTTCTTTCATACAGATATGAATGCATAAGGCTTACTGACAATTCAGAAACACCATAATGTTTTAACTTGCTTAATAGTGTTTGGTGATCAACACAATCGAATGCCTTGGAAAGGTCACAAAAAATAGCGATTACATCCTGCTTGTCCTCCCAGGCATCAAGTACATGTTTTAGAAATGCAACCCCAGCATCAGTTGTACTTTTACCTTTTGAAAAACCAAACTGTTTCTCATGCAGTATACTATTTAATTTAAAATATTCTAAAAGTTGAGCATAAATTAATTTCTCAAATATTTTACTTATTGCTGGTAGTATGGATATAGGTCTAAAATTTGCTGGGTCACTTTTGTCACCAGCTTTAAACAGAGGAATAATTTTACTATTCTTCATTAAATTAGGAAAGACCCCTTCACTTATACATTGGTTAAAAATTATTGCTAATGATGGAGCTATCACATCAATTATTGATTTGATGATACTTGTAGATATGCCCCAGAGATCTTCTGTTTTCTTAATATTTATTGCTTTGAATGCTTTAATAATATCTTCGGTAGTGACATAGCTAAAACTAAATGTTTCCTGGCACTTGTTCACACTAGATTCCATAAGAGAGACAGCGGTGTTGGGGCAAGAATTAAGTCTGCTAGTAGTTTCTAACGGTATTCGAGCAAAGAAACCTTCAAAAGCACTAGCCACCTCAATATCTGATTCAAAAGTCTGATCACTAGTTTTTAAGTTAAATGAATTAATTTTGCTTTTTGTTTTGCCAGTTTCTTGGTTTATAATACTCCAGGTAGCTTTTATTTTATTTTCAGATGATTTAATTTTATTTGAAATATACCTAGATTTTGCCAAAGCACATACTTTCCTAAATGTTATTGAATATTTCTTGACATATTCAATGAAGCTAGGATCACAGGAAGTCGTTTTTTGTGCATAGAGTTCAAATAACTTTCTTCTGCTATTATAAATACCAGGTGTGGCCCAGTCACTAAACTTCTTACGATCATTACACTTTATAACTTTTTGTTTAAAATTGTTACTAAATTCTTTTTCAACAATATCAAATAATGATTGATAAGAGTTATTAGCGTCAGCAGAAGCTGGCAAACATTGAATTTTATCTTGTACATTATTTCTAAATTTATTAATACCACGTTTCGGTATTGGCCTGCAAATTACTTCGCGTTTAGGAATAACATTATAGTGCTCAAAAGAAGCTAGTTGTCCACTGTGGTCGGATTTAATAATATTAATTACCGATTTCTCAATTAACTTACAGTTGGAAAAGATGTTATCTAAGCAAGTAGCCGATGTTGGCGTAATTCGCGTCGGTTCATTAAAAGTGTAAAGCAAATTAAATGACTTAAAAAGATTAAGGAATTTACTGGAGAGTTGTGCTAATTTAATATCTAAGATGTCTATATTAAAATCTCCACAAACTACAATTTTTTTATTCTTACGACAGCATATTTTCAAAACATCCTCCATAGTGGACTCAAAGACTGTGTAATTTGCTCCAGGGGGGCTATATACACAGATTATAATTATTTGTTCAAGTTCCACGCATGATATCTCACAAATTCGTTCAACAGAGAGGGATACTATATCCTTTCGCTCTTTATATTGTGTGTTATTAGGTAAAATTATTAAAGAACCCCCCCTTATTGTAGTTTTTCTATTAAATGAACTTACAACACTATAATTATCCAAATTTAACAATAATTCATATTCTTTTAACCAATGTTCAGTAACACATAACACATCAATATTTTCACAATTTAAAAATAAACTTATTTCTAGGTCTTTGCCAGCAGAAAAGCCTTGGATATTCTGGTGTACTATTTTTAAACATTTAGGCCTTCCTCTTGTCAATACTGGGCTAGAGTATGCCTCCGTTGTCTCTAATGGTAATTTAAATTAACCATGTCAGTATTTGGATTCAAAAGAATCGAATTATTTGGAACAGATTCCAAAGTTACATTAGAAGTATCAAAGTTAAACTGCTCAATAGAAGCAGAGGTTATACTAGCCAAGTTGTTGGCTAATTGTTTAAAATAAAATGATAGCGATACCGCTATTTGTCGCTTAAGATAATTAGGCAGATAATATTTATCTTTAGTCAAGTATACATTATTCAACAACATATTGATATCAATAATATGCAACTCTTTATTATGACAGGCTAATGTGTTCATAGTTAAGTTTAGATTATACCTTATTTTATTTTCTAACGGTGAAAAACTTTTACTGTAGGGAAATGTAAACATAACAACCTTCCTTACATTTAATGAACATAATGTGTTGCAATAGGCTATTAACTGGTTTTTATTTAAGTTATCCCTGTTCCCAATTAAAATTATCAAGTTTGTGTTTTCACTTAAGGATTTTTTAACAACTATTTTCATGATCTTGTTTATACTGGAACCAGGCATGCAATAATTAATAACATTTTCCTTTGAATCTTTCTGTAAAAATTGGCCTAAATTCTTCCCAATCTCATCACTGAACATAATTGTTTTGGTGTCAGTAGTTTTAGTGGGGGATTTACTTTTATTATTTAATAATAAACTATCACAAATGTTAGAGACTTCAGGTTTGGTTGGTAAATAGACCTCCTGAGCCGCTTGGCCTAATGACTCCTTTTGACAGAAGTCATTGCATACTGTGTTACAACTGCATCTGCATTTTTTCCCTAATGATTCGAACCGGTCTGAATTAAAATATCAAAAGTCAACCATATTATATGCAGCCATTTTTTGATTATTCAATTGTTTTTTAGAAAACTCACACAAGTTTGAGTGAAAGTTCTAAATTGTCAATCTTATAACATAATTGACTACCTAATAATTCACTTTCTTTGTTCTTATTACATGTTTCCATGTTTATCATATTTAATTGTTCTAAAAGTTGCTTACGTTCTTGCTTTATGTGACTATACTTATTATAATAATTTTGTTTTTTCATTAACTTTTGAGTTTTTCTTATGTATCTATTAATTTTAATGTATTTTTTTAATTTCTTCCCGCTACTAAACTGGCAGACGTTATTATTATTAAACAATGGTTTATCAACATAGTTAAGACCTTCCAAAGTTGAATTGTCATTTGCTGCAGAATTACATTGCATCAACTCATTAAACAGGCTTTGAGAGTGCTTATCTTCTATAATACTTCTATTTTCTTTTTCTACATCTAATACTGTTTTCTGGGCAAGAGAGAGACTAATTTCCAGGTCTGTTATGCGACTCAGTGCCTGTTCATGAGTATCAGAGCAAGCCCTAAAAGACTCAATAAAGTCTTGCATTTGGTTACACTTCTGCACAACTTCCGAGTATTTTACATGAAGAGCAGCAAGTTCATTTTTAACCGACTTCTAAATCAAAAAGGAGGAGGTTCTCTATTCGTCTGTATGTATGTTTTTTTTTTTTTTTTTATGTATGTCCACCGATTACTCGAAGACGGCTGAACCGATTGAAATGGTTCAAACGTTATTACATCAGGTTGGTTTCCAAGTTGGTCCCATTTTTTGAAATTTTGAAATCGGTTCAGTAGTTTTCAGGAAATCTTGAAAATACTGTCGTTTTCGT
The DNA here is from genome assembly GCA_949710035.1 of Crambus lathoniellus. NCBI lineage: Eukaryota > Metazoa > Arthropoda > Insecta > Lepidoptera > Crambidae > Crambus > Crambus lathoniellus. The sequence continues at coordinate 3,612,007 of OX453313.1, forward strand.
TACCACTTTATGTGAATTTAATACGTATCTTTAGGCATAACTCCTTTGTTTATAAACCGATTTAGATGATTCTTGTTTTGTTAAAAAGGGGATACCTCAAGGTATTTTAACCGACTTCGAAAAAGGAGGTTTTGAGTTTGATCACATACCTATTTACCAGAAAACACGCAAATTGCCTGCACGATGCACTAAAAAGAGTGAAATAAAAATTATTTTTATAAAAAAATAAAACCGCCTTCTAAAAAACCACATCAAAAAAGTAAGAAATAATTCCTCACCAAATAAATAACGTAAGTACTTTGAAGTCAGGCGTGAAACATGTACAATTTTTTGTTGTTTTTGCTAAAACCCGCCCGACTTCAAAGTACTTACGTTATTTATTTGGTGAGGAATTATTTCTTACTTTTTTGATGTGGTTTTTTAGAAGGCGGTTTTTAAGCTCAGTGTTACGGGTAATGTTCTTATAGATCTCCGTCTCACTTTCCTCTCTTTCCCTTATTAGGGAGTCACTTAGATCTTTAGCTGCCTTTAGATCTTGCAGGGCATTCTTGAGTTGTACCTCCACATCCTTAGCCGTTGCCCTCCGGGTCATCATAATTGCTAATTAAGCTTAAAAGTTGCTACCGCTGAAAATATACAGAAGTGATCAATATATGATTTAAGTAAAGCTAGGATTGACAGATTTATCTAAGGAAATAATTAACAAAAGTATTTTTTTTATTTAATTGACTTTTCTAGGTAGGTAACTACTATTTTTTTTTAAGGAACAAACAGTTAAAAAGTTAAATAATCATAAAGTGTATTAGGTGTAATAAAATAACAAATACTTAAATAAAATTATGAAAGAATGCTATGTTAATCTTAATAACACCATCAACTTTACTTTGAGCAAAGGAAAGTGAGGTTTATAATTGTGTTAGTTAACAATGTTTAATAAATAAATATTTATAGAAGTAGCTGGAAGGTGTCACCATCAGATTGACTTTTGTTAAAGTAAAGTAAGGTAAGCCTTTCAGAAGTATGTAAGTAGGTACTTAGTTAAATTACATAAATATCAATCAATATGTTTTAAATTAATATATTATTAATACTGTGTAGTTTACTTAAATAATTTTGCATACATATATTGAAAATAAACGATCTGAAATAAGATTTATTTTTGTTGACTTGAATGTAGGTAGGTAGTCAAACAGTAGGTACCTATACTTATTAAGGAAATTTAACTCCATTCACTAATAAATTAACAGACTTATTATTACTAATTGTTGTTGCAAACTAGTTTCACAATATTTGTTCGAGATGATTTGGGTTTCTTTGTATAGATGTAGTGCATGGAAAGAGTAGCAGAATAGGTGAATGTCTGTGACAGGTAGCGGTCACCATCAGCTTCACTTCCACAGTATGTCAAGTGAAGAGAGGTATTATCAATGCCAAATCGTAATTGTTTGTGACGTTGTTCACTGGAAGTGAACTCTGTACCAGTAATATTAAAGTTAGTGTACAGTAAGTGTGAAACAAGTTTGACATACAATTGTACTTGTCTCTTAACAGTTCAGTGAGAACAACAAAGTGTCTAAGTATTATTAATTAACAATAAAGTTACGAAACAAATACTTCCCCGGTTTTATTTGCCGCTTATTATCGATTTAATCGTCCTTCTTCAATAGGTAATTATCGTCTTGCTAAATCTTGATGTCCGTTACATTGACGTTTCGCCGTTACAATTTTGTCGTCGATGTTTTTCAAAATATATTAAGTAGATTTTTTGGAAAACACTTGTACTAGGTATTTATAATGTTAGAATCACTTTTACAATAAAACACTATACAAATACTATGAATTAAATAATAAAATTAAATTTAAAAACAGCTGATACACTTTTTAAATCACAGTCATAATTACATTGACATCACAGTCAATGTAATTATGACTGTGATGCGGGTGCCCGGTGGCTGCTTGGTGGCAGCCCGGCTGCCCGCCGTAGTTTTTCTCATAGGTTATAAATATTTGCAAATACGTGTATCAATTTAAAATTTTAATATGATTATGATATGGGTGGCTGCTCAGCTGCCCGGCTGCCTGCGGTGATTTTTCTCATAAATTGCAAATATTTGCAAATACGTGCATCAATTTTAAATTTTTTTATGTGATTATGATTATGACACGGTTGGCTGCCCGGCTGCCCGGCTGTCCGGCTGCCCGCCGTGATTTCTCTCTTAGTTGTAAATATCCGCAAATACGTGTTTTAATCTTAAAATCTTAAAGTGATTACGACCGTGATACGAGTGGCTGCCCGGTCGCCCGGTTGCACAGCTGCCCGGCTGCCCGGCTGCCCGCCGTAATTTTTCTTTCTCATAAGTTGTAAATATCTACAAATACGTGTATCAATTTCAAATTTTTTATGTGATTTATATATAACTTGTGCGTGGTAGCCAGATTTTATAATCAGGCCACGAGGCCGGTGCGCTATTTCACTTAAGGTGCATGTTGATGCCTTCTTGTTGAGAGAAACAAATTTCCATGTTTATTTATAGTAAGTAATTTTAATGGGTTTGTGATTGTGATAAGGGTGGCTGCCCGGCTGCCCGGCTGCCTGCCGTGATTTTTCTCATAAATTGCAAATATTTGCAAATACGTGCATCAATATGAAAAAAAAAATTTTTAAAATGTGATTATGATTATGATACGGGTGGCTGCCTGGCTGCCCGGCTGCCCGGCTGTCCGGCTGCCCGGCTGACCGGCTGTCCGGCTTCCCGGCTGCCCGCCGTGATTTCTCTCTTAGTTGTAAATATCCGCAAATACGTGTTTTAATCTTAAAATCTTAATGTGATTACCGTGATACGAGTGGCCGCCCGGTCGCCCGGTTGCCCGGCTGCCCGGCTGCCCGCCGTAATTTTTCTTTCTCATAAGTTGTAAATATCCACAAATACGTGTATCAATTTCAAAATTTTTATGTGACTTATATATAACTTGTGCGTAGCAGCCAGATTCTATAATCAGGCCACGAGGCCGGTGCGCTATTTCACTTAAGGTGCATATTCCTGTGTTAAATTATTGTTGTTTATTTATAGTAAGTAAGTGCTTCATTTTGCAAATATGCGTAAAATTGTGCAATGTGATTAATGTGTTATTTTGTAAGAATTTGTAAGGCTTGGGGAGTATATATAAAAAAATAAAAAAAAACGTAGTAATAATAATCGTAGTAGTTAAGGGGAAAAAAAATAAAAAAATAATATCCCCAGCCTAGTCCGCATCATTTGTTATTTCTTTGTGTAATTTTAGATGTATTTGTGTATTTTCTTCCTTAATTGCCATTGGGACATTTCACCCGAAATCTTATACGTCCAACCCTTTACTCTCGGGCTAGGCAGGCCTTCCGGGTCAAGCCCCGCGGCCCTTCCGGTCGCTGGCCCGGCCGTTGTGTCGGTCATCTTCCACGGGGGCACTTATGTGGTGGGTGGCATATCGGCGTTGCCACCCCTGGGGAGGGTCAGACCAGCTCGGGTCCCACGCGTAAGCGCTTAGGTGGTGGGATATTCCAGCGGCAAGCCTGTGATTTGTTTATTTCTATTATGTTTATTGCTATTATTATTTTATTTCCCGATTTCCCGTGTGCCATACTTGAGTGCCCCTGGGACCCCTCTCCTTACTATCCTACGAAACCCCTTAAACCACTTCACATTGTCACCTTCCCCACAAACCTTTGCATATGCCAACAACCATATGGCGAGGGGACCCAGGGGCATTCCTGACTTGGCTATGGGACTGTTATACTATTCATTTATCTATTGTTTACTTATATATTTATCATGTGTATATGAATCTATTTGACAAACCTTTTCTTTTCCTCCTATCCCAATACTTCTCTTTCCTTCTTCTATCCTCTTTATTTTCTATCCTCCCTATCTTTCTCTTTCTTTCTACCCCTTTTCCTTCCCCCCGGATGCGGCACGGTGGGCAACAGACCTCACCAAGGGTTGAGTTCACTGTGTCGTATCTTCCTTTCTCCACACTCCTCTTTTCTTTCACCACTCGCCCCCCTCTTACGAAGCCTTTTGGATTACTCATTTCCCGAAACCATAAGTATAAAAAAAACACCAAAAGAGCGTGTCTCGACTCAAAATCCTTCCACTGTTCCGTCAGCGTCGCTAAACGGATGTTGAGATATTTTTCAGTTTTTCGAGATGATGCATCCTTGTGCGATAGTTGACACACAAGGTCTTGATGTTTTCGAAGCAAGTTGATTGAAGTTCCAATTTACCCATGTTTTTGTTTCGAAGTTGATGTTTCGGATGCAGTTAGGTACTGGTACCCTTAATAAGGCAAGGGGAAATTATTTCCCACCACGATGTTTTATTTTTAAAGTAAAATATTATCGACAAATTATTTGCAGTGAACGAATGAAAGACACCACAAATTTTTTGGACTTTTTTTTTCTTTTCCTGGCAACACTTTTTGCTTCATGGCAACCCTTGACTTATTTTTTTTATGTCAAAGTGTCAGTGGCAGAATTTCGAGTAAACGAGCGTTGATTTTTGTGACGATCCGAAGTAAAAACGAGTTTTTGTTCTACAAAAAATCCTGAAAGTACAATTTGATTGCTATATCTGGTAAAAGGTCTATTCTGAAGCTGTTTTATGTGTTTTCCAATGCAATGTAACAAACCATAACCTCAAAAAAATGCAAAGGAGACGGTCTAGATTTCCATACAAGGTCTTCACTAAAATGCAGCTGCACCAAAATGAATGAAAATCGGGAGAATGCAATATCCAGAACTCGTATGAGTTGAAAAAAAAAATCTTAGTCTAGCCAATTTTTCACAATTAATTTTTGAAAATTAAATATTCTTTTAATTTTTTTACATGGCCATGTTGTTTGTTTAAAAATAGCAGCACTAGCACAAGCCGTAGAGAAGAGATGGAGTCAATCATTAACAGTGTGTCTCGATTTGATGTACAGTATCGATATGTATTGCGGGAAATTGTATCGATTTTAGATTTGTTGCAACACTTTTGTATTTTATTCGATATTTCGTTACGAGATTAAAAACAACGCGATAATATGCATGATGTTTCGAGTTATTAAAACTAAGTTAAGAGCATGAGTTTTTATGCGAATTAATAATAATGTCACCGCATATCGAACATGAATCGATACCCAATCGATAATGAATCGATACTCAACTCGAGTAATATGGATATATTTGACACATCTCTAACAAATTGTTCATTCAACTAAAGTGACATTGATTGACATGTTATTTTATGTTGTCAAGCTCACTTTCTCACCTTCCTTCGTGTTGTGTTGTGATGCTATTGTGCTTTCGTTGCGTACTTTACAGTGTTTTTCCCTTTTTCCGACGACCACTGCTTGTTTTTCTTGACTCCCGAATTGCTCAGCGTGACCACGGCAAGATATTGGATTTGATTGTAGTGCATACGTTTTGGATACTTGACGACAGTTACCTCTGTTTTTTTGACCATACCGATGTAAGTACAATTTTATTTCATCTAGAGCTTCACACAGTTTCAAATGAACTTGTGTCACTTACAAAACGTTTCAATGTTATTTTCCTTTAATTTGTAAACAATTTAATTAAAATAGAAAACCGGCATTTCTAATTCTCATAATTGATGACTCTGGCATTTTGTAGCCAATGCCTATATTTGCCTAAGAGTTTGTAACTCGAGAAATGCATAGAAATCATTGCATTCAGCATTCTAAAGATTTGTTATTGAAATGTCCTACTTAACCACTATGAAATGATAAATAATGTGACAATTTGGTAATGACAATTTAAGGGCCACTGATGCTTAATATGTTTTTGTTTTGTTCCAGATACATTTATATATATTCATAATGGCTTGCTGCATTAATTGCAACATAGCAATTCATGCTCATTTTCAACATTATATTGTAACAGATCTGAGTGATGAAATGGTACCTATAGTTGAAGAATGGATTACTCGGGAGGTTAGCATCATAACTTTTTTTTAAAGTTGGTGCTCTTCTGATACTGGTGTATGAAAGATGTTTTATTAATTGTTTTAAATTACAGGTATCCAATGAAGACCATTTGTGTCAAGAGTGCTTCGAATATGTGGCAGTGGAACATGCTAATAGACTAGCCAATGCTAACTACAGGGGGCCTCGACAACTTGGCCATCAATCTGTTTGTGTATGGTGTGGTGTTTCACTGTCTCAAAGAAGAGGTAGACGATCACGCCCATTACCAGAGGGCCGAGCTGAACGGAATTATATTTCAAATATAATTCATCCTCGCCAGGTAATTGTAACATATAAATCAATTTGAATGGTACTATAGTCTAGTGCAGTTTTGTGAAAAAGTCGTCTAAATCGTGAGTTTTAATTGCCACTCCTCTAAATACCAACGACTGGTATCGTTGGATTCGTCGTGATCTCCAGATTACGAAACTGTGAGTCGTAATGTGAATTTTTGGTGGAGGGGGGAGGTAGGGGGGTTAAAGATGGCGGATCAGTACTTCAGTTAAAACGCTCTAGTCTGAGAAATACTGTACCGATTTCTTTGTTCTTGGTCTCATTTGAAAGAGGATAATATAAACTAAAACTCATTTATAGACATTAAAAACAGTACTGCACTGGTTGAGGAGCAATGAAAGAAAAACATCTATTTTTTACTTAATTACATTTTTTATTGTGAATAATTCAAAAAATAGTAAGCTTTCGTGAAAATTATAATTCATAAAAATGATAGGAAATTTAATAACCTATTCAAAAAGGTAATTATCTTTACTCTAAACATATGTACGACCATTTAATAGGCTTTATAACGTAACACGACGCAGCATATCCGAGCCACCGCGACCGGGAAGCCGCGGGTCTATGACTTAATTAAAAAGCTCTATTCTAAAAAATTCTAAACCGATTTCTTTGCTTTTTTATCTCATTTAAAAGAGGATAATATAGACTAAAACTCGTTTATAGACACCAAATACTGTACTGCACTGGTTGAGGCACAATAAAGGAAAACATTTTTATTTTACTTGATTCCATTTCTTTTATTGAAAATAATAAAAAAAAGTTAAGTTTTCGTGACAATTATGGCGGTTTTTTTTTTAAAATTTAATAACCTATTCAAGAAAGAAGGTAAGTATCTCTACTCTTACATTATATACGACCATTTAATATATTTTATAAAGTAACGCGGCGCAGCATATACGAGCCTCAGGCGACCGGAAAGCCGCGGGTCGTATAGAGCATTTAAATACTTATTAAATAATATAACTTTCTAATGAAATATTTTTGTCGACAAATATCTTAAATAGGTACTTACTTATTTAACTGTCCAATGTATTGTCATAATTATTATATTGATTGATACATACGTCTTGATCAACGTGACAAACACCTTTCATACAATTTTTTCTTATTTTTTACACAGCTATATCTAGCTGTTCGGCATCCACTTTTGCACTGGCATGCCACCAACTCTAGTCCTTTAATAGATATTGGAGACTGGAGGCTTGTTACTGTTATCAAATTACCCTCTCTTAAATACCAACCCTAAAGTTCTGGTGAAGGCAACATTTGTAATGCTTTATCAGCAATTTTCCAAATGAATGTTTGATAGTTTGCTCTTTATAAATGATGGCCAAGTGCTTCGGATCTGGGGTGCAATTGCGTAAGGTAATCGTATTAATTTGACAGTTCATATCGTATTCAATCGGCTGCAATTTGTATGGAATGACATTTATTATGATACGATATGAACTGTCAAATGAATACGATTGACTTTACGGCAACTTTTCTAAGCTTTATGTTTACAAACATTGCAGCTCTAAGTTGATCGATTTTATTTATCTATACTAATATTACACAGAGGAAAGATTTGTTGTTTGTTTGTTTGTTTGCTTCGATTAGGCTCCGAAACTACTGTACCGATTCAGAAAGTTCTTTGACCATTAGACATAGGCTATATTTTATCCCGATATTCCCACGGGAACGGGTATCACGCGGGTAAAACCGCGAGGTTCTGCTAGTACCTAATAAATAAGTAAAGTTTTATCATAATTTTGGGTGACACAGTATTTTCTTTATATATTTTCTCTATAATTTGGTTTCGTATGACTGTACATTTTTAAAACAAACTTCGCAGCATTCTCTATTTCATCATCTTAGAGGTGTGTATTATTGCCGAATGTTTTTAAAAGCTCACAGTGTTCCAATAAGACAGGCTAACAAGCTTTTTTTGACAACCCAGCAAAAGAACTCGTTGTATCACAGCCTTTGATGGCGTGGTGAGCAAGCAGAGGCTGCTTTTCAGCACCAAGACTCCTGCTGATATCGTGCACAGGAACATATTTAGGTAATGTGGCTATGCCACATTAAACGCATACTTTGTTTGGTAACGTATCGATATGATGAATCAGCAAAAGCAGAACATTAGTATGACGACTCTGAATCACTACTGTTTCAAATCCTCGCTGGGCAGCGTCTGTAGCATGTAGTATGATCCTCGTGTCACCTTCCTCGTGATCAATTTGCAAATGAAAAGTTGATTTTTCAGTGTTCGTGGAAACTGTTAATAGGTTATGTCTTTGACACCACCTGCCTGCAGTCAAAAGTATCGCTAATTCAGATACGACCTAAAAAATGGGATCGCTTCATTCATCATTCAAAAAATATCTATCTATCGTCTATAGTATAGACGCTGCCCAGCGAAGATTTGAAACAGTAGTGATTCACAGTCGTAATACTTATTCTGCTTTTGCTGATTCATCAAATCGATAAGTTACCAACCAAAGTACGGTTTAATGTGGCACAATACCTAAATACAGGGTGTTTTTCTATAAGTGCAATATCTCTTAGATGGTTATTGTACTCATGAATATGAACCACTTTTACTATGAGGCCAACTCTGCTCAACTCTCAACTTCACAAAAAAATCAGCTGTTCCATACATTCTGGTCAGGTAGGTATTAACAAATTGTTTGAAACAGCAGATTTTTTTTGTTGAGTTGCAGAGTTGGCGCCATAGTAAAAGTTGTTCATATTCATGAGCACAATCACCACCTAAGAGGTATTGCACTAATAGAAAAACACCCTGTATGTTCCTGTGCACGATATCAGCAGGAGCACAGATTACTAAAATAGACAAGTCGCAGGAGTCTTGGTGCTGAAAAGCAGTCTCTGCTTGCTTACCACGCCATCACGGGCTGTGATACAACGAGTTCTTTTGCTGGGTTGTCAAAAAAGCTTGTTAGCCTGTCCTATTGGAACACTATGAGCTTTTAAAAACATTCGGCAATAATACACACGTCTATGATGATGAAATAGAGAGTGCTGAGAAGTTTGTTTTAAAAATGTACACTCCATAATAAACCAAATTAATAGTGAAATAAATAAAATCGATCAACTTGGAGCTGCAATATTTCCAAACATAAATAGCTTAGAAAAGTTAGAAATGTAATCAAATAAAAAAAAATGTTTTCCTTTATTGTGATCAACCAATACAGTACAGTATTTGATGTCTATAAACAAGTTTTATTTTATATTATTCTCTTTCAAATGAGACGAAAAACAAAGAAATCGGTTTAGTATTTCTCAGAATAGAGCGTTTTAATTAAGGCATAGACTCGCGGCTTCCCGGTCGCAGTGGCTCGGATATGCTGCGCCGTGTTACTTTATAAAGTCTATTAAATGGTCGTATATATGTTTAGAGTAAAGATAATTACCTTTTTGAATAGGTTATTAAATTTCCTATCATTTTTATGTTACATAATTTTCACGAATGCTTACTATTTTTAAAATTATTAACAATAAAAAAATGTAATCAAGTAAAAAATAGACGTTTTTCTTTCATTGCGCCTCAACCAGTGCAGTACAGTATTTAATGTCTATAAATGAGTTTTAGTTTATATTATCCTCTTTCAAATGAGACCAAAAATAAAGAAATCGGTTCAGTATTTCTCAGACTGGAGCGTTTTAACTGAAGTACTGATCCGCCATCTTTAGCCCCCCCTACCTCCCCCCTCCACCAAAAATTTACTTTACGACTTACAGTTCCGTAATCTGGAGACCATGACGAATTCAACGATACCCGTCGTTGGTATTTAGAGGAGTGGCAATTGAAATTTTTACCCTTAGTACTAGGCTGAACTAGACTACTAGATCGGGTAGTGTTACACATATTACCTAGTTTCATCATCATCATCACCAGCCGTTTTTATGTCCCCCTTGCAGGGGCTCAGGCCTTCCTTATGGATAGTTATGGAAGTAATAATATTAAGTTTACTATCCATGCGGGCCCAATGCAGATTGGAGGGTTTTAACCTAACGAGCTGGAGATAATAAATCTTTGATCACCCATCAAACTACCAATTCCTGGGCAGGCTGACCCACTAGCCCACTGCACCATCTTAGAGCCTGTTTCACAATGTCTAAGTAAGTTCTGATTAGAGATAGGCTATACAAAACTGTCAAGCAAACTGGAAAATATCTCTTATTCGGACATTGTGAAACAGGCACTTAAAGTGTAAGTTGCTGTTTGTTTTACAAGTTTTCATTTTTTCAGGTTCCAAGTCATGATGCACGAGTTTGCAACGCATGCTGGCAAAGAGCCAATAATGTTGTAAGAAATGAAGAAATTGAAAATGTGACAGACCATGATGTTCAGCCTGCATCTATTGAAGCTGAACACGATAACATAGGATTAACACGTCTGACAAATTATGCAAGGACACCTAACACTTCCACTCACTGCTTTGTACCTGAATGCAGGAATTTGCAGTTGCATCAGGTACCACAACATTTAAGAAGAAGGGTGTTATCTGATTATAATTTATTTATAACACCACGAGCTTGTGTGTGTGAGGAACACATTGTTTTGTATAATTGGGACATTTTAAACAATTTCGAGTTTATTTATCAATTTGAGCCTCGGCAACTTGAGGAAATGCCCAATCTTTTAAAAGACCGTTCAGGTTCAAGTTTGAATTTTGAGGAAGTCGAAAATATGGATAATAATATATGCCGGTACTGGACAGGATTAAATATACTGAATTTACTGGCAATTTTAAGTGTTATTGAAGTACCCTTAAGTGAAGTGTGTAGAAAACCTAAGACAGCTTTAGCAATGTATTTAATAAAGTTGCGGACATCGGACCCACTTACTAGAATTGCCAGCTTATTTGTAATGTCCAAAAGCACTGTCATTAAATACATAAGAAGTGCACGCAGCTGTTTAAAACAATATTATATCCCACTTCACTTAGGATTACCTCGCCTTACTAGAGAAAGCCTGTCAATGAGAAACCTTCTCATTCCTCAAGGATTATTTGGCACAGATGGAAACAGTCCTATAATTATTTGCGTTGGAACTTATATTTATCTTCAAAAATCTTCTAACTATTTATTTCAAAAGAAAACATATAGCCTCCACAAATATAGGAATTTGTTAAAACCTTTTGTGATGGTGGCGCCAGATGGACACATTATTGACATTTTCGGCCCTTATCCTGCAACAATGTCGGTCGCTGATATAATAAAAAAATCTATTTCAAAATGAAAATTCACCATTAAGGGCCTTCTTTAGACCAGGTGATGTGTTCATCCTGGATCGCGGGTTGGCTTAGGGGGCTAATCGAACACAGCAAATCTTGCCCATCTCCGAGTTTCCCCTTTCCAAATTGTGATGTAGGATTTTCGGTCAATGCTTTTAAGCTTGTGTACGAATTTACTACTCACATTATGTGATGTAGGAAATTCGGTTGAAAATTCGTATTCTCAACTTAAAAATATATTGAGTGTTTCATGATAACAAAAAGTTATAAATTCGATGTAAAATAATGACTAGGTTTTAAGCGAATTAAATAAATGTTTTATTCGAAGGTACTTTAGTTACAAAATCATGACAGATTGGGCATATTTGTAAATAAATAATGCTTTAATAACTTCAATATTTTTATTTATAGCGCCATCTTTGTAAGCAACACCGAACTAATACAATAACTGTTAGTTTAGTTAAGGTTCAGTTCGTCATTCTAGGTTTAACTTTATTTTGAGGGTATGCACATATTTAATATTTGTTAGGTATCCTTGACTTATACTTATGTGTTGTAATAGAAATTTTGAGTAATTTATTGTAGTTTGCAGATTAATAATTAATAATAGTATTGAGGTGATTGAGGTACCTCTTTTTAATATAAATAAGTATATTCTTGGGATCGTAAATCAATAATAATTATATTTTCGTAGCAGTGACATACCCAGTCAGGTAAGTTAAATTGCTTAGCTCTTTATGTTGTCGAGGAAAAATAGTTTTCAGAATAATTTTTTTTTTCACTTGCCGACAGGTAGGTAGTTTATTAAATTTTATTGAAATTTTAGCAAAAATGAAGTTATTCGCTTAGATAGTGTCGCCCTTTCATCGCGCCGCCTTGGCATGCCATGGCATGCCGCCAGGATGCCGCCGCATAAACAAAAGAAGCCGCGTGCGGCGTACACCCCCGACATTTATTAAATATTTTTGGATGTCGGCATTTATTAAATATTTTTTTTTAAATAATCTAATATTTATTAACAATACAGGTGGTAACGACGGTTGTGACTTGTGACAATACGAGCGATGATGAGTAATCATAATAATCATATAAAAATGAATAATAATAATTATTATTTGTAAATCACTTATTTAAATTCCTTATATAAAAATATCCAAATTTTGGTACCCAACTTGTGTGTATTATTTATATCTGCATTTTATAGCAAGAGCCACAATGCCGTGCTGGTGTACCGACACTACCTATAGTCTATAGAAATCGTACATTTTGCCTTGCGTTAAATGAGGTAGTTCTGATTTTTTTGTATGTTAGTAGTGATGAGATAGTAATGACAAATCCAAGTTTTCCACCTCGAAAGCCCTTCGGATCATTGTTAAATATTTAAAAATGCAATAATTTTTTTTTTTTTTTTTAAGTTTTTGTCAATTTTTACCACCAAGGACCTGTGTTACGGCAAATGTTACTATGCAGGCTATAAAGTAGACTAAATTTGCAATAAAAAGAGAATAATCTGTTTTTTGTAAGTCAAAACTAACCGAACGGACTTTACACTTAAGGCAGTTTTCACCAAAACTTGCAAACAGCCCTAAGTATTATATCATACAAATTGACTCAATTTAGAGATGAAACAGATATCCTGTAACTATCCGGTATCCGGCCTATCCGGCCAATATTTACTATCTGGCCGGATACCGGATAATAGAGCACTATTCAATTCAGCCAGATGCCGGATTTTCAAAAAAATACAAAATTGCGCAGAACTTAATTTTTTTTGGTGAACTTAAATTAAAACAAACTTTTCAATATTTCCTTGGGTCTGGTGGCTGTATGTGGTAATTCCCATCGTTGTTTTCAATTTCCCTAACACTAGTGCTCAAGCTACTAAATGTTTGGTATTGAAACATGCTACTGAACAAGCCCGTTGCCGCCTGAGTACGCACGATCGCTCGTTTTACCACGCCAAACGTCAGTTTTGCCGCCGGTTAACCGGCCGCCGGACATTCGGCCATCCGGCCTGAAGGTTGGCCAGATATCCGTTATCCTCAAAAATCATATCATCTCTAAAATTGAGTCATAAAATAACTGCATCACCATATCGGGAAAACAATGTTAATATTTTGTAAAATTATTCATATTTTGTGTTAAAAAGTTACCAATAATCTTGAGTCATCAAATCGATACGTCACTCTGTTTCGAATTTATAACATATTTCTTATTCGTGTAACATTAAATATTTCTATTATTCGAGAATACGAATTATCCACCGAATTTCCTACATCACATAATAGATGATCAAACGAACTACTGTGAAGTTCGATCGCTATTATATGAGTCGTTTCATTCGAAGATATAATATTTACAGAGTAGTCCCTTTAACCTACAGGCAACTTCGCACGTCTTTAGAGATTAAAAAAAAAAAGTTCACTAATCTGTCATTTACTGTTCTGTGGTCAGTTTGACGCCATTTTTCTCATTTCGTTTAGAGCAAGTTCAGAGTAATAGCGGTGTTCTAGAACAAAGCTTAACTAGTGGGTTTGTAAACCTCCGCCTGCAGCTGAGGTTTACTGGGCTGGGCGGGTTGCTATATCTTCGAATGAAACGACTCATATAATAGCGATCGAACTTCACAGTAGTTCGTTTGTTCATCTATTATATTTCGTCGTTTCATTCTTTGATATAATATTTACAGAGTAGATGTTTAGAGATTTAAGTTTTGTTCTAGAAGAAGTGTTGATGAGCTGTTTTTATAAGAATAAATAACCATCTCAATTAAACATATTATGTATTTGTTCATAAGCAGAATGTAAACAATCAACCCTTAAATAATATTAAGTTTTCTCCGTACAAATTAAATACCTAATCATAAATCAGCAACAAAAAAAAAGTAACTAATCATTAGTAGGGAACGTTACGGTTCTCGCGAAGACATCTTCGCTTTCAATAGGCCGGTTATAGAACCGAGCAAAGGCTGTGTAGATGTAGGTACTTGTCCAACCAGCTGTTTTTCTTATCTCGTCTACAAACACTGAGTCGTGAGCAAGCACGATCGAGATGGAGGCGTATCGTGTGCTATCGCCACTCTCTCCCAAGCTCTCAACAGCTTATTTAACCCAGCGGCTTATAGACTGCGAGCTGGTGCGCTTGTGGAGTTTTTTGTATTTTAACAACAGTTTGTCTGCGTTCGAAGTCCTCATATTTTTTTGATAAATATATATGATCGACGAGGATTGAAGCAGGGCATATATTTATTTTCTCGTGAAAGAATGGCAAGTACAGCATGGGTTGTTCGCGGCCCGGGACCGAAGTTTTAATAATGTCGGTTATGGCTATCCTAACACCGTCTTGAGAAATGAATACATTTTCTAGTTTTATTAAGCGTGAAAGTTTGTACCCTGTGCATTGTACAAAGTTTTCTTGTCTAGGCTCAGTACTAAATTTGGGTATCAATTAGGTATGTGGTTGAAAACAAGTTGTGGGTCCCAAGTAGAGGTATATTTAGGGCGACTTGGTTTAAGTTTGTAAGCGCCTTTTAGAACTCGTTAAATACACTCATGTGAGCCGATGTTACTGTTTAATGGTTTAAGAACAGTGAAACGGTACGGCGCGGGACGGTGATTTAATATCAACGTAAGCTTCGTCAGATAGCTCCCATTCAGTATCGGGGTTGCTTTTACTTGACTCGATATCTGAGCCGTTATTTTTTGTGTTTACTTATGACGCGTGTAGCCAAATGGCGATAAATCTACCTACATCGTGTCAACCTCTTTAAGCGTGGAAATTTTATTCCATCTACCTTGACGGTTAATGTAGCATACTACTGTAGTATTATCCATGCGCAGTAATATTGCACAATATCGTCTTCCTTTGTAAAAGCTTTCATATAGGACAGAATGTTGTAAAAAAGTTATAGCGCCACCAGTTTTGGTCTTCTTAAAATTAAATTTTTGCTTTGCATTTACCGTTATGGCGCTGCAATGCCAAAAACTTCTGGCGTTCTTAAAGTTAAATCCGTATTTAGCTGCTAGACAGACCAAAATTAGAACACCAATAAAATTAGCAAAGATTCTTATTGCACGTTTCGGTAATTTTAAATAATTTCTGATCATTTGTGCAATGTGTCTGCGTTTTACAGCGAGAAATGTTGCGTATCATAATTATAAAAAGCCTTGGAAAGTACAGACTTGAGAAGGCGTTAACACACTTTTTTCGCGGTTTACAACAAAACCTAAACATTGTAACAATTTAAGAGTCGTACCGTACGTAGTCGTACGGAAGTGTCCCCGATGCCTTATGTTAAGATTCTTTTTACTAACCTTCTATGGGCCACAGTGTTGTCTGATAAATAAAGAATTTATTTATTAAGCATCGTCGAAATAAATTTACTGATTTATGACCTTGGCTTCTAAGATAGGAAATATAACCTCTCTTATAATTTTGGTAAAAACCCTGGATGCTGATGCTACGGATAGGCCGTAAGGCAAGTCAGTAAATTCGTCGATAGCTAAGTTTGAATTTGGAGCTTGAAAATGAAATCTTAAATATTATTCGGTCTTCCTTACATATTGGAAGTCATAAATACGCCTCTGTGAGGTCAATCGGTGCTACAAAACTACCTTGTGGTATAAGTTAAGGAGATGTTCTATAGTCTTCCATTCTAGAATAGTTTTTCTTCTCAATAAATTTATTTAATGATTTAAGATTTAAGACAAAGCGTTTACCATCATTAGACTTGGGTGCAAGGAAAGTTCTTGATATGAACTGGTCAATTACCGGGGAACATTGTGAAATTGCTCCAATTCAATTAATTTATTTATCGCTTGGACCATCTCGTGACTTTCTTCGGGGGTAAATTTAGATTAAAGCACGACAGACTGTCACTTCCGTACAAAAGGGTATATAATATCCATTTTGGGTCCATGATAGTACAGTTTTGTTGTATGTTATATGAAACCAACCATCATAAAAGTATTGAATTCTGCCAGCGTGTACCTTTGTTATTGTGGCCGTGCACGGGGCCTGGGTTGATTGTAGTTCTTCGCATGAGACGAAGCAGGCTGAGGGTAGGTTCGTCGCGGTGTGGCGGCGCTAGCCTCTGTCCTGTCCTGTGGTTTGACCTCCCCGCCGCCCCCCTGTTTCACGGGTACTGAGGAGGTCCTGACCGGTTTCCCTGATAGGCAGGACGAATGACTGTGGACTGTACTGCAGAAGGTTTCTGAATTGTGAATGTTTTCCAAATCTGTGAACCTTGTCGTTCGATTGTCTTACGGGCTTTTATATTTTCGGATGATGTATTACCCAATAAAGAGTCATATCTATCGGAGTCTTGTAGGACGTGCAGGAAATTATTTTCTAAACTAGATGTAATAAGTTTAATCCTATCTTTCGTTAGGAAATGGTGTAAATCAATACCAAAATGCGACAGTCGTCGCTTAGATACTAAAGAGATTGTATCTTATCGTCTAAAGAGAGCAGTGTGTCCATTGCTCTATTTACCTATTGCCGAGGTACCCATATCAAGTTGTTGTTGAAAACCAAGAAACATTTTTTAGCATCCCCTCACGACAACGACGTCAGAAACTGCGGCAGCAATCGCTGCGTTTAATTTAGGTGCGTGCAACATTCAACAATTATTTGGTATCAAGTACCTTTGTCAAGTTCTCTTTCTGATCTTTTGGTAGACCTATTTTTCATAAAGGTGTCCATAAATTAGCTAAGCTGAATGGCATCTCCAAAATCAGGCGTATCGGACGTAGACGCCCTCAACGCTGACAATATTATTGTGGATCGAAAGTTATCGATGTGATTTCTTGAGTGAGCCGTTTGCGATACTGCGGCATCCAAGGTTTGTTGGATGAATATTTCTAAAGATTGTTCGATAAAGTCCCGCATCGTTTTGTATGATATTTATTGTATCCAAAACAAACATACTCTTTTTTGCCAAAAAAAACAACATGAGGGTAGAATGTAAAAAATAAAATTCAAAGAATAATTTAATAAGTTATTATGGCTTAATAATTTATATTGTCCCGCAGACAAAAAACTATAGATAACGTGCATCTATCCTAGAATGCAGGTAGATTCTACTTTATGTCATAATATGTGACCCATAATTAGCCCGCAGCTAATTACGATATCGCGGTTGACCCCCAGTCAATTGCGACTTAGTTTGATTTTATGTAACTTAATGAACTGTAGATAACGTGCGCCTATCCTAGAACGCAGGTAGATTCTACTTCATGTCATAATATATGTCCCATAATTAGCCCGTAGCTAATTACGATATCGCGATTGACCCGCAGTCAATATCGATTTAGTTTGATTTTGAAATAAACTAAAGATAACGTGAGTCTATCCTAGGACGCAGGTAGATTCTACGTCATGTCATAATATATGACCTATAATTAGCTCGCAGCTAATTACGATATATCGCGATTGACTCGCAGTCAATCTCTATTTAGTTTGATTTTATGTAACTAAATAAACTGTAGATAACATGCGTCTATCTTAGAACGCGGGTAGGTTCTACTTCATGTCATGATATATGACCCATAATTAGCACGCAGCTATTTACGATATCGCGATTGACTCGCAGTCAGTCTCGATTTAGTTTGATTTTATGTAACTAAATAAACTGTAGGTAACATGCGTCTATCCTAGAACGCGGGTAGATTCTACTTCATGTCATAAATATGACTCATAATTAGCTCGCAGCTAATTACGATATCGCAATTGACTCGCAGTCAATCTCGATTAAGTTTGATTTTATGTAACTAAATAAAGTGTAGATAACATGCGTCTATTCTAGAACGCGGGTAGATTCTACTTCATGTCATAAATATGACCCATAATTAGCTCGCCGCTAATTACGACATCGCGATTGACTCGCAGTCAATCTCGATTTAGTTTGATTTTATGTACCTAACTAAACTCGTCTAGTGAAATCACTTGTTCATGTTCACCAGTGAACAACAAGAAACAAAAAAGTATTAATTGTATCTTAATATCTGATAAATTTAGTTAACTATTGTGTAGCTTGTTAATAACTTGTATGCACAAATATTCGAATAGGAATTGATAAAGCACTATAAACGTACCTGTGGCATTATCTTCATTCTCTGAAGAATATAAACGTTGGACTCATTCAACATTTTCCTGTGCGCTGCGTTTCGGCATTTAAAATATACGCGTGCGCTCGTTGCCTCGCACGAAAAAGGAATGAGAAAAATGGCGTCAAACTGACCACAGAACAGTAAATGACAGATTAGTGAACTTTTTTTTTTAATCTCTAAAGACGTGCGAAGTTGCCTGTAGGTTAAAGGGACTACTCTGTAAATATTATATCAAAGAATGAAACGACGAAATATAATGGGTGTAGTAAATTCGAACACATAGTTAAAAGCATTGACCGAAAATCTTACATCAAAATTTGAAAAGGGGAAACTCGGACATGGGCAAGATTTTTTGTGTTCGATTAGCCCCCTAACTCTTCATAACTTATAGTTTTCTTTTATTTAGGGCGCTTTTAGTGTCACGCGGATTTGCTCACGCACGCGGGATTGGACCGCATGCGTAGCATCCGCAAAGAACAATTTCATATAGGTATCTATTGTAAAGCGTGATAAACGCACGCGGGACGCGGGGCGCTGTGCGGGGCGTCACCCCGGTGCGGGGTATCCGCATGCGTAAGCGCTGCCTACAACTTCAGTGCCCATTTTAGAGTCGAGCGGGGCGCACGCGCCGTATTGTACTACCGAAATGAAAATCGATACAGAACGAGTAATCATTGAAGTTCATCTGCGGCCCGTTTTGTGGGATAAACGCAATGAATTATACAAAAACAGGGACGCGAGAGAGGCTGCATGGAGAGATATTTTGAAGGAATTGGCACCTAACTACGAAAATTTGAGCGAAGAGGAAAGAAAAGAGGCGGGTATGTGTTTGGTTCATTATTTTATTTATACAAGCATCATTACTTTATTAATATAAGCATAATTATTTAATTCACAAATAACATCAAAAACCTAAAACCTTTTGAGTTTAGTTAATTAATTATATATCGGTGTTGCCAGGAGACTTTTCCTTCATTGATAAAGTAATCTGCAAATATATCTCTGATATTACTTGCCGACGTATTACTACTTTCAGTCTGCTGCCTGGGTAGTGGTCCCGTAAAACCATTTGTGACAAATGTATGGCTGACCTTGTAGCCATCCCGTTTCCTTATGAAATTGTGAAGTACACATGCCGTCTTGACTATTAATTGTGCTAGATCTAACTTGACATTCATGGATCTGTGAAATATTCTAAATTTATTTGACATAATTCCAAAAGTGCATTCTATGTACCTTCTAGCTCTGGACAGACGGTAATTAAATATTTTCTTTTTGTAAGGTAAATTATCACGAGCATAAGGCCGCATCACATGTGATGATAAACCAAATGCCTCGTCTCCCACTATCACGAACGGCAACTTTGCTCTTACACTAGATGGATAAGCTACTTCGGGGCAAATAATAGGCAACTCTTGCGGGTCAGGGATACCCAACGTGTTACTTTCCAGTTTCGTATACAATTGACTCCTTCTAAAGATGGTTGAATCGGCGTTGCTTCCACTGGTACCGACATTAATATATGTAAAATTATAATCAGCATCACACATTGCGAGGAGCACTACAGAATAATATTTCTTATAATTAAAATATAGTGATCCACTGTGCGGCGGCCGAATCACTCTTATATGTTTTCCATCAATAGCACCCAAGCAATTAGGAAAATTTGTATATGTGAGAAATCCCTCTGCGATTTCTTTCCATTTGATCCCATTAAGCTGTGGAATACATTCAGACTTTAGTTCAATCCATATTATGTAACAAACTTGTCTTACTATTTCGCTAATTGTTGCAATTCCAATCACATAGGAATAGTGTAGATCAGTGAATGTATTACCAGTTGCCAAATATCTGAAAACAAAAACAATATATTAATAATATGATAACATAATATATTAATAATGCTGACATCAGACATAAGACAGCATGCACCGCTCGAATTTTACTTCAGAAGAAAAATAAATACCCTTAAGGTGAAAGGGCACGGAAGTAGCTAGCGCTAGAAGTTTTTAATTCGTTTTAACTACAGTACTATAGCTACGTTAGATTTCTATGATTTGCCGAAAATTTTATCATAGGGGGGTATTTATGCAGTTATGATTTCATATGAAAAGTTCGAAGTATAGTTATGTATCTCATATCTGCTAAAAGTGGCCACTTTTAGCAGATTTGAGACACATAACTATGCTGTAAATATTTTATAAGAAATCTTCTCTGTATAAATTAACCCCTATGGTAAAATTTCCGGCAAATGAAAGGAATCTAATAAATATATATAATATAATATAATAAAATATCGTTTATTTCAGGCAATATTTACATTACAAGATGGTAATGTAAACAGAGGCCCATAGATATATACCTTACAGACTAACATACATATTATTTTATATACAAAAACTATTTTAATTATTTCACACGTAATGTCGCCGACGTGTGCACGGTGTCAGCGGGCAGCCGCCCTCGGAACTTCCGAAACACGACACCCTGCGGCCAGAAGTCCTCCTTCATGAAGGTTGACAGATGCAAATAAAGCAAATTTTTGTTAAAACAAATTAAAAACTTACAGCGCTAGTGACTTCCGGAAGTTTTCACCTTAATTTTGATGATGGCAAATTTTACTGTAACAAATAAACAAATTTCCCGATTCAATCCGGTGTTTTTCCAAAAATCCTTAAATGAAGTTCTAATTATTTTTGTAAAAAATGAATTATTTCTATTCAGTAAAATTTGCCATCATCAATATTAAGGGTACTTTTCCTTCAACTGCGGCCTTATTTTTCCACTCTGTATAGGTATATATATATTGCTTGATTTATCTAATGCTTCATGAGACAGTGTAAAGTTGACAACATGTGTGAATTAAGGAGGGCCTTTAATCGAATGCAGTTAAATTTCCAACTAATATCAGATTTGTACACACGGCCACAGATCAAGCTTCCCAAAACCAGTATAAACAGGACTCATGCGTTGTTTATTATCGTAGACGACTCGGCGAGGCCCTAGCAAGTTCCGTTTATTGGTACTGGTTTTGGGTAACTTGATCTGAAACTGTGTGTACTTTTGCCACTTACTTATTATATTTTGTCATTTCAGACAAGAAAATACAACAACGCTGGCGAACAGCAAGGGACACTTACCAGAAAGACAAGATATCTGAAAAAAATCAGCCATCCGGCTCTGGGAGTAAGAAGAAGAAGAAATATTCTTACTATGACATTTTGACTTTCTTAGACAGTACAACGGAAACTGCTGGAGAAGAGTCACTCTGTGAAGAAATGTCTGAACAAAGTAATTTAGAAACACCTAATGAGTCCACGCAACCAGGTACTTCACGTCAAGAAAGTTCTCAACTAACAACACAACGTAATTTAGAAACACGTAATGAGTCCACGCAACCAGATACTTCACGTCAAGAAAGTTCTCACCCAACATCAAAACAAAAACAAGTAAAATCTAAAAAGCAAGCACCATCTGAATTTGAGGCACAGTTATTAGAATGCTTAAAGTCTAATCAACTGGAGCTAGAAAGTGAGGATTTGGCTTTCTTTCAGTCTCTGCAGCCTTCATTAAAAAGATTCACTAGATATCAAAAACTAATGTTCAGAACAAAAGTGTTAAATATAGTTATGGAAATGGAAAGTCAAACACAACCTGCATACTACAGTCCCATACCTACAACAAGTTCTAGTGCTTTTACTGAGCTTGACAGTTTGTCACCGATAAATCAAGATTACCAAACCAATAGTATAATCCAGGATACTTCGAGTCTTAACGACAATGCTATTAGTTCTGCTGCAGTGAATGACAATGAAACTCTTATTTCGACTGAAAGCGGCCTGTTTAATATCACGTCTTATGACGTAATTTATACCCCAGCAACAACATCATCTACAGGCGAAAGTAATGTCAACGCTCAGGATACAAATTTACAAAGAAATGAATGATGTAAAATTTGATTTTTTAATTTATGAATAAAACTCTTTTTATTAAAATGAGTACGATTAACTTTTTTTCTCCAGTTTCTCTCTAATTGTTTGTTTAGTCATATGAGTGCGGTTGTACACACGGCACAGATCAAGTTACTCAAATCCAGTATAAGCGGGACTCCGACGGGTTACCTAAGTATGATAATACGCAAGGCGCGAGTTCCATTTATGCTGGTTTTGGGTAACTTGATCTGTGGCCATGTGTACTTTATCAGATAAAAAAAAGGATTGTGTATGTAGGTTGAACGTACCAATCCCAAACCAATTAAGGACTTTTTTTGACTTTAAATTACTGTCATGTGCAAACCTATAACTTTTATCTATATTATAATAAGTAGCGTGTGATGAAAGGTAGGAATGATTCCACTTTAATGGCGACATTTTATGAGTGAAATAATCTTATTTTATGAAATTTCAACATGAAATTGAATGAAATTATGAACAATGAAATTTCAGAGTACATGACAAAATCTTTTTTTTGCACATGTAAATTTACACATGACAGTAATTTGAAGTCAAAAAACGTTTATCCTACCTGTTCAAATCCCTTTCCACTAAATCATAGCAGGAAATTAAATATTTAAAATTTAAAACTTACCTTAATGTAATAGCGAGCCTCTCAATCGGTTGTATTGTAATCCTTCGTAAACTGCTTTTTTGTAGCTTATTCTCAATTTTACACAACAGTTCATCAAAAGAACGAATGGACATTCGAAAGTAATTTTTAAATTTACGTTCATTATTTTGTAGTTTTCCAAAGTGTGTAACAAACGCCCCAGCAAGAAGCCTATTTTCAAGAAAGGGATCAACATGTACTCTTGTCTTCTTGTTTCGTCGTTTGTAAAGTATGTAAGCGACACATATTCTTCTGACATTGATCATTTTTGAACACGTCTATACCGTTACGCAGCCCGTAGAAAACTGAAACTCATGCTGCGTATGATCCGCAGCGTGAAATTTTACGCATGCGGTCCAATCCCGCGTGCGTGAGCAAATCCGCGTGACACTAAAAGCGCCCTTACTGTTGGTATTAGCTACCACGTTAAAACATGGATTGTATGCAAGATTTAGTAGCCATAAGTGATTTCACTCTGTGCAACAGTAAAGGCTATCAAAACTAGCTCCAATTAGTGCTAGCACTAATTACTTAAAACATTACATGTAGGTACACAGCCAAAACTGCCAGTCCTAGCTCCATGTGTAAGATTATAAACAACATAAACAGCAAGTACTCTAATAATATAATAATGCCAATCATCTCCATTAATTCTGTACAATCCACATTTAATACATCATGTAAATTAAACAACAACAATCAAGATATTATGCCAGATTCATGGTACGCTATGATCGTGCCATACGAAAATATCTACTACATACCCGCGTTTAAAATTATGTAAGTATAATCGGAGGGTAGCCCCGACCGTACACGAACACAATTAATCAATTCAAATAAAAGTGTGATCTAGTTTATGTCCGTTCCGTCGGAGAGTAGCCCCGACCATGTACGGAACACAATCCGCCACACAAATATTCCAATTTTAACGCTTTAGATTTAACCAACACGATCGGAGAGTAGCCCCGAACACGAATTAGTAAAATCTTAGGACTAAGCTACGCATATAGACTTTTTAAATTATGTTAGTATAGTCGGAGGGTAGCCCCGACCGTATACGAACACAATCAATTAAAACACAAATGCGATTTAGTTTATGTCCGTTCCGTCGGAGAGTAGCCCCGACCATGTACAAAACACAATCCACCGCGAAGGTATTTAAAATGTCATTTAGATAAAAAAAAAATACGCATTAACATGGAATCTGGAATATTTATCCTTTCTCTGCGTGAAGAGAATAAAATAACTCGTTTGGCATTACTATAGCACAGAATAAGCAAATTATTCTTATTATCAGGTTTAGAAATAAACTTACGTGGGTACTTTACCGCTTCTGAAATATGAAGAAAACGCAGACTCCAGATAACACTCATATAATTATTGATCCAACTTACAGGTACAGGCATAGTACAGGTATAACAATATAGATACAGTCGACGTCTTAGTGAACTTATCCCCTCGAGGCTAGTTTTAAGAATCACCTCTCTTTGCTCGTTAATCGGGCTCAAGTCTAGCTACCCCCCACCAATTTTACCACAGATTAGCCTATTAAATTTAACAAAATGGCGGCAAGAGACGGCATTACCAGTGTTGCTATTGAAAAATATGAAAAACCTTCTAAAATCATGACATTCCTTAGACTGCCTTTTATCCCGGAAATTTCAAGAGTTTCCTCGGGAATTACAAGCGGACGGGCAGCTAGTTTTCTACAATCTAAAACCTTTTTTGGATAAAAATAACGATGCAAAAGTGAATTTGTGTATCTGTTTATTATAGGAGACTAGTTTTCCGCTGGCGGCTTCGCCCGCGTGGACTACACGACGTTATCCCGCGGGAATGTGTTATTTTTCTGGGATAAAAAGTAGCCTTTGTTTGTCTCCAGGCTACAAAGTATCTACGTCCAAAATTTTAGCCAAATCCGTTCAGCCGTTTTGGCGTGATTGAGTAACAAACATCCAAACATCTAAACTTTCACATTTATAATATTAGTAAGATGTAGAGGAAAAAGAAAATAAATCAAAAAATACAGTACTGAACTGTACCGTTTGTTTTCATAATATAAATACTTTACTAATGGACACTCTAGTAATGGAAAGATAATGAAACAAACATCAGTTTATTTTTACTTTTATGTTTCAAACAAATTTACATCTTCTCAATCTTACTTAATTATTATTACAATTATATATGTCGCAGCCAAATGGTTGAATTCGCCATTCAATTAAACGCCTACTAGGCCGATATTTTTTTCCGTAAGCTATTTTATCTTCTCATAAGTTGACGGAGTCACAAAAAAAATAACCACGAAATTTAAGACGATCGCGAAGCGCAATCGCCTTACATTTCTAACCTATCACGTGTTCTATCTACAGGACTTCCGAGAGGTACATGCTGCCTGTGCTGCCATACTTAACCATCCGGCGGATTCAACCATCCGCCTGCGACATATACATTATATGAAATTGTCTCTGAATGGGTCCACTTTTTAGGTTTGTTATATAAATAGTAAAATACATAAGTTTAAAATGAGTATGTGAGCAAACATTTACAAAATTTTATTCATAAGAAACGATTAGAATCTTTCTGGGGCTTGCTTGACTATGTGAAGAAAATCTGGTAGGTTCCGAGAAGGTCGATGCCAAAGTTATCATTGATCTCGTGATCGTGTGTCATCATGTTTCCTGTTAACAGAAAAAAGTTAGACATATATAAAACATGTTACAAAATTAACCAAAAATAAAAAAAAATGCAGTTACCTACACTCTTTAATAAAATCATTGCAACTCTAGTGACGGTCGGTCAACCTGACGTGAGTGAGCCCGAAACAAGAGCGCCATAAGATAAAAGAACCGAGCTTAGTCATTTAGTCATCTTTGTTCATCTTTTTAATATCCATCTATGTTTAATAGTACATCATTGGGTTATAACCTGTGCCAACGGATGACATGTTTGTAAACAACTAAGCATTTTGCCTTATGTAAATATTCAATTTGTTATAATTTTGATATCCCTTACCAATTGTAAAAATTATTGAAATAAACAATAAATAAAACAAGATTCTGCTGTTTCATTTAATTTAATTAAGTTCGTTTCCTAAGAATTATAAGTATTGAATAGAGCGTATTTCTCGGGTATGAACTTTTTTGAAAGTAAGGCTGTATTTTTTTATTATTTCTTTTTATTTATTGAGCACTGCCACATTTTTCTTAATAATACTAATCATTTTGTTTAAAGTCCGAAATACGTTCACTGAAAAAAGAAAATGAGGTACTACGTGCAGAAGTTGATTGTCTTATACAAGATGTAGAATCAATAATTAATGTGAGGCGGGTCGTTACGTTCCCTAAAATATGGTTGAGCGAAGCGATGGCTGGTTCATGCGTCATGCTCGTGAACGGGTGCTGCCAGTGGGAATGGGTCTGCTCTTATCTGCTTGCCTTAAAATGTGTTTTCTTTTGTTTTTATTCATTTTATTAAGAATTACATTTGAAAAATGTATGGCGCAACTTGCAGTATATATTAGAATTGTCTTTTGTTTTTAACAAATATTAAAGCTTTAAGTAGAGTTCTTAAAAGTAACTGAAAATTGTTCACCGCTATGATCATTAGTTCGCCTATAATTAACGGTATTTATCATAACCCATTGTGTAATTGTGATGGAAACTGACCTTAGTCATACCATGTTAAGGTAATTTTTCAATTTGACGACTCTGTATGAAATAAAACAGGGAGAAAAAAACAACCCTTGGAGTTTCTTGCCGGTTCTTCTCCAAGGCCTCCCGCTGTAGGGTTTGCGAACCGATGGCGTAGCTTCTATGACGTTCACGAGTATTGTAAATAACAATCTAAATTGAATAAACAAATTTGAATCTTTAATCTTGAATAAACAAGCTTGCTAAACAAAATAGTTGATATCTGGAAAATACGCTCCATTCAATATAGTTTATCTATACGAGAGTAGGTATCTAGTATTGAATAGAGCATATTTTTCAGGTATGAACTACCAGCTGCAAAAGGAAATTTATACCTCAACCCCTTTTGCAGTTAAGGACAGCTATGGCTGGTCATTTGCCAATTATTAATAATGAATCGGGTGACCACAGATGTCGCTTACCAGGATGCAAAAGCAAAAAGGCAATGGTCTACTGCTCTACTTGCAATATGTATTTGTGTTTAGTCGTTTGGGCGAAATTGCTACAAGCAATATTGTTTATAATAATAAGCATACTTTGACGGTGAACATCAAAAGTAAACAAATCCACTTTAGTCTAAAAGTTTTTTTTTATTCTGTCAATAGCTTTTCACAAGTAGAAATGTGCAAGGTGTATTTGCTGTTTTGCTAAACGCAGGTATTGTGCACTGGTATTTTTGTAGTGTACATGTGTATTTTTTTGCGGACGGGCGGGCGGTGCATCTTGCATGTTGTGTTTTTGCGGAAGTAAGCTACATATATTTTGTTTTTCACAATGGTTAGGGACTTCCGCCAAGTGACGCCTGATTCAATCAAATACTTCTATTTTAGGTTACCTAGAGTTAGAAACAGAGATGCGAATTCATTGCTTTATTTTACTCCATCTAGAGAATAAATACACTTGTAATGAAATTTGTAATGAAGTTGTGTGCTGCATTATATGTATATGTCTTCTTAATGGGAGTGATCAAGTAACAATTGCGAGTTATTTAAAAGAAGGACTACCAAATGTTAATAGGATAAGATTCTATTGATAAATATAGAGAAGAAGACCCGACAGACGGATAGAAGAAACCTAAGAACAAGATTTATTTTAAATTTAAGAAAATAAACAGTGTTTCTTTTTATTAATCAGTCTTAAATTGGTGCATTCCTTCATTTATAGAAAGACAACGCCTTACACATCATGAAAATAAATTAAATACTGCAATGGCTAAAACCCAACAGTGCATAGAGCGTGCATTTTCTTTTATTAAGGGCAGGTTTCGAAGACTTAAGCATTTAGACATGAATATGACACATTTTATACAGAATGTAATATTAGCTTGTTGTGTGCTGCATAATATAATAATATGTGATCAAGGAACAATTGAGACTTATTTAAAAGAAGGACTACCAAATGTTAGAGAAGAAGATTCTATTGATGAATATAGAGAAGAAGACCGACAGACGGATGGAAGAAACCTAAGAACAAGATTAATTTTAATCTAAGAGAATAAACATTGTTTCTTTTCATTAATCAGACTTACATTTCTCCATTTATAGTACATTCCTCCATTTATAGAAAGACAACGCCTTACACATCATGATAAGAAATTCAATACTACAATGGCTAAAACCCGACAGTGCATAGAGCGTGCATTTTCTTTTATAAAGGGCAGGTTACGAAGACTACAGTATTTAGACATGAGTATGACACATTTTATACCAAATGTAAAATTAGCTTGTTGTGTGCTGCATAATATAGGTCTTCTTAATGGGAGTGATCTTCTTCTTGATGAAGATGGGAGTGATGAACTAACAATTGAGACTTATATAAAAGAAGGACTACTAAATGTTATAAGAGAAGATTCTATTGATGAATATGGAAAAGAAGACCGATAGACGGATGGATTCAGAATGAAGAGTAAACTCGACAGGTCAGGTTGCGCAATAATTTAATTTTATAAAATCATGTATCATGTATCATGTATCAAGGACATCTTGCCGGTTCTTCTCCTTACAAGGCCTCCCGCCGTGGGATTTGCGAACCGGTAGCGTAGCTTCATTGACGTTCACAAGTGCTGTATCAGCCTAAAATGAATAAATGATTTTGAATTTTGAAGGACATGGTTCCTTGCAAATAAATTGGAGATTTGATTTGATTTAATTTAAATAGGTTTGTGTTTGCCCTAAGTCGTATTAGTCAGATTGTATCAATAGAGGTTGCTATAACTGCCTATAATGGTTATGTAAACTCAACACTACGTTATGGAGTTATGATCTGGGGTAACTCTGTTGATAGGGATAAGGCATTTGTAATGCGAAAGAAATGTGTTCGAGCTATATTTGATATAAAACAAATTGATTCGTGTCGTCCATATTTCAGAGATTACAGATTACTTACATTACCGTGTCTGTATATTTTTGATATTTGTTTATTTGTATATCAAAATAAATACTTATTTGAAGAGCGTTGTCAAGTATCTAGCGGAAACCTTCGCTCAATGAATAAAAATAAACTATACAATCCAGCAGCAAAACTAAGACTTGTGTCTAATAATTCCTTTATGATGTGTATTAAAGGAGAATGCCCATGGACGGTAGTCATTTGTGTCATGCTTTAAGATAAAAAACATACTACCTACAATTAATTTCTTAATATTTGTCAATTTTTCATGGCCCAGAGTTTTAATTTTGAACAGGGATTTACTTTTTAGGTATTAAAGTAACAGTGTATTTATCAACCACGGAAGCCAGGACACTGCTGTGTGACTACCACTGTCAGCAGTGTTGCCGTTGCGGGTATTTTTACCTGATTTCGGATAATTTAGGCTTTGAGCGGGTACGTTTACGGGTAGCGACGACTGCCGGATAAATATGTTCAATTTTGTGGCGATCGTGTAGAAAAAGCCAAAATGACAACTACAGGCAGGAACCCAACACTATTTAAAATAGTAACTATTATAACGGTTTTACAAAACAATAAAACCGATATTATGTGCCGAGAGGGAAAACATACAGCATTGTCTATGAAGAAGCAGTGTGTACTTAGCTTTACGATGGTGTGGTCTGGCCTTTAGCCATAGACAAAGTCGATCTTCCACTATTCATCCGCTAGGTGTCGCCTGTGTCCCCAGCTAGGGCGGAAGGTGTCTGCCGCCATTCCGAGTCTCATAGTCTTCACCAGGAAGAACTTCCTGCAATGCTGTATGTTTTCCCTCTCGGCACATAATATCGGTTTTATTGTTTTGTAAAACCGTTATATTGATGTGCCTCCGGAAAACATACAGCATTGTCTATGAAGACGTGTTTGTTATCTGCTGGTGAAAATAATTAACACAACGCTATGATGATTAAGACATTTAATATTTATGTCTGATAAAAATAATGTTAAATTGTCATTATAATATAATAAAAAAGTTTTCAGAGTTAAATAAAACGATCAAAATGGTTTTTACTTATTTCTAGGGAGACTAATCGTTTACAATAATTGTAACAAAAATTATGTCTTGGACAATTTCCAATTTCCCCTAGAAAGTATTTTTTACCACCTCAAAGAGGCGAACAGATCTGCAGCTTCCTGAAGCTATCAGTAAGCACATTTTATACTTAAATTTCATTTACTGCAGTATTAAGCTTTAATTAATTATTTAATTTAGTTACTTTGTCTTTTAGTCATGACCTAAATGAAGTATTCTCTAATTATCTCGAGAAGTATTACTGGTATTATTGCCGGTATATTTGAAATGCTTTCCTAGCTGGCTATGAACATGTGAGTCAGTTTCAAGCCCAAAATATGGAATAAGAAAACTGTTGTAATGGACTCTGCGTCCAGATGATAAGAATAGTACTTTGCTGATGTACTAGCAATATCGAGGAGTTAATAATCTTAGACTTGGTTGGCAGAAAGCCACTTTAGGAATAGATTTGGGTCCCAACCACATTTAAAATTTAGTTTCAAGTTTCAGTTGGAGAATTATAGTTTTTCTCTGTCACGTCCAAAGATTATAATATTTTTTTCTGTTACAATAGATTTATCAAGAATTTATGCGATATTATAAGGCTTAGTCAAGAGATGTTAAGGATCGTCTTGATTATCACCATCTAAAATATCTTCTACTTGCTGGCATATAAGCCGTTTAGGTAGATTTACGTCAGTTTTTATTTAATAAATCTTTTCCTTCTTATGACCACTCATATTTGATTACCCCACCCCCAATTTTTTAAAATTTTCAGGTGATTTGTAATGCTTGAACCTGTGGAGGTGGCAGTAACAACGTTATACCTATCAGCGTCTTGGACAAGTGCAGGATTTCACGCGTGTGATCCAGAGATCGCGATTTCAGAACTTGTGATCAGAGAAAGAAAGCTCGAGTACACTCTGGCTCGACTATCATGCATGTTCTGTATAGATGAGTGCCCCAACTCTACTCGGAAGCGTCCGTTAGCTAGAAAGTGAGTAACTGGAGGTTCTAGTATTTTTGTCGAGTGGTTTGTGGCTCCGCGCCACAACACACACAGCTGTGTGGCTCCGCGCCACATCATCTCTTGGCATACCCTTGTAGGAATCGAGATAGTATGTCGAAGTTACATTTTGTCGAATTAGCGTTACAATATTTGTGAGTAGTAGCGGCAGTGCGGCCGTGCCGTGGCCTACAGAATCTCGCCGGCCTCGCTATTACGCATGACGAAATTGGCAATGCTCCGCCAGGGTACAGCGGACTCTAAAGTGCACGCAGGCCAGGCAGTACCTCTGTTCTATGAAGCGATCTAGTCTTGTTGAATTTGCCTACTTGCTACTAAATTATTCGCTATATTTTGAATTTTCTGCTGTATTTCGCCGAATTCGGGAATATTCCCAGAGTTGAGAGGGCGTTAGGGTAGGTTTTTAGTAATTGACTGTACAAACCAGGCTTCTCCAGGTGTCTAACGGCCTCCGCAGTTTCTTGGTCCATCGGTCTATTAGTAGGCAGGTAAGACCTTGACAAACTTCTGGGTCGGGATAGGGTGTCCGCGACCCGGCAGGTAAGACCTTGACAAACTTCCGGGTCGGGATAAGGTGTCCGCGACTCGGCACGTTACTGGGTCTCAGCGACCCAGCACGTTAGTGTTGCAATAATTTTACGAACTTTCGCTGGTAGGGTCTACGCGACCCAGCACGTTACTGGGTCTCCGCGACGCAGCACGTTGCTGTTGCAATAATTTTCGACGAACTTTCGCTGATAGGGTCTCCGCTACCCAGCACGTTACTGGGTCTCTGCGACCCAGCACGTTACTGTTGCAAAAGTGTATCAGCCTCCGCGTCGCAGCCTGTAGGCGCAACTAAGTAGGTGTAGGTGGTCATGACCTGACCTCTCAAACACTAAGCGGTCATCTGAGACTGCGCTGTCAGATCCCGCAAACGAAAATGCAAACACAAAAACGAACCTTGATAATTGGTCCTTAAAACCACCCGATGCGATTGTGCAGTAGGGATACGAGTGTAGATTCCTTTACTCTAGTTTTATATCTAGTTTTTTTTTTCATTCAGTCTCCAAGCTGAAGGAACACCGACTTCGCAGAATGTGAAATATGACAAAAGTGACTAGTTCTGACAAGTTATATGTGTTGGTGATGTACTTATGATCAGGTACTGTCTGCGCAAGTAATAATAAATAACAAAGTGATGAGCTATTTTAATTAACTATTTGTTCAGCTTGCGAAGATTGGATGCATTATTCCATTGCTTTTCTTCCGCAGAAAAGGCTTGGAAATGAGACTGGGAGTCTTGTTTATAACAAACAGACCATAATCCCTCCTTTCAGAAGTGCCCGGATCAATCTGATGTTACTGGTAATGTCATTGCATGTACATGTACTGGTATTGTCATTGCACTGGTATTGTCATTTAATGTTTTACTGTTACTTGTGAAGGCATTATTTTCTTTAAAAAAAATGGTTAATGTGTGGCAAGAGCGAGATACACACGAGATTCACTATTAATAACCCGCACAGATCAGTTTTGCGTATATAGAGGTAACTATATTGTGTTGACAAAACACACAGTAGGTAGTACGACCATAATGAAATAATATATAAACGTGTATAAAACAAACGTTACCTGTAATGTGCAAGATAGTGAAAGCCCAATTTACATGTGGGTACTAACATTACGTTCTAATAAAATACTTGAAGAAAATAATGTCAAATGTACGAAATAGCACATCGCTTTAATTTTTCAGTCTGTTTTATTCTATTTTCGTTGCCGATGTGAAAGGAATTTGTTCCGTGAAAATTTCTTAAATAATTTCAAAGATGAGGGTAGGTAAAAACCCAGGCTCATTTCTGGGACCAAACGTAGCCTTTTTAATAAAATTCTACCCCTTTAAATCAATTCACCTTTGTGTAAGTAAATTCAAAAGTTTAAAAGGATTCACCCATGGGCAAAAGGGATAAAGACCCGCAATGCATGGTATTGATGTAACAAAAACACTAGGCATTATGTTTTTTTTTCTATTTTTATTAATAATGTGTGAGTAACGATATAAATATCCTTAGCTCAGAAAACGCTAGCAAGTTTATTGTGCCTGCTATTCATGTTGGTTAAAAAAAATCGTAAACATAACTCTTTATTATTTTTAATTTCAATACTGGGTTGGTTAAAACATATCATGCAAAGCTTGTAATGAACGTATTGCCGATTTTAAGAGTAACAAAGTTGAAATTCCATCATAAGTTTGAAAAGTTTCTTGTGAACTGGTTTGATGAACTTTTTATGTAGGTACATTTACTTAGTTCTAACAGTTTTGCATATCCAGTTGGTGTCTTGACATTGACACAAATCGGCTTAGTCAAGTTCTCATCAGTATTGTATTTGTAAAAAGACTGACCTGATATATCACGCATCGATCCGAGGATCGACCGTTACCTCAGCTCTTAGTTTCCTTTTCTCGGTTGATAAGTCTCACTGGAGCTGCTGGTCAAACTCTCCTCTTGTACTGGATCCCTCTCGTCGATGTCGATGTAATGGAGCCAGTTGACCAACGCCATATTTTTCCGCAAATTCCGTAATAACCGAGAAAAAAAATAACAAATTTAATATAGATCGTTTATGAAAAAACGTTAATAATTAACGTGCGAGTTGAATTTCTGATCTTTATTTGAAGATCATGAAGATTCAGGACGATTTTCGTCCGTACGTGACGAAAGTACACAACGCTATGAGACTCGGAATGGCGGCAGACACCTTCCGCCCTAGCTGGGGACACAGGCGACACCTAGCGGATGAATAGTGGAAGATCGACTTTGTCTATGGCTAAAGGCCAGACCACACCATCGTAAAGCTAAGTACACACTGCTTCTTCATAGACAATGCTGTATGTTTTCCGGAGGCACATCAATGTG
Organism: Crambus lathoniellus; assembly: GCA_949710035.1. Classification (NCBI taxonomy): domain Eukaryota; kingdom Metazoa; phylum Arthropoda; class Insecta; order Lepidoptera; family Crambidae; genus Crambus; species Crambus lathoniellus. The sequence goes on from OX453313.1 coordinate 3,646,319, forward strand.
TTATTTTTTTTTGAAATGCGTAGAAGTTCATATGTTACTTGAAACACTAATTATTAGTTTAGCCTATTCGCCCTAGCCCGACGAATCCGGGTAATTTCTGATTCGGTTACGGACTTTTTCTAGTTTGAGGCGGCAACACTGACTGTGATTCATCGACAATATCGACCAAAGAGTAATAACTCTGCGCGCGACTAGGGCGTTTATGGCGCTAGTTACAATACATTTTTTTGCTCTAAGGTTATGGGAAATATTAGTATTCGATTTTGACCGCGCGCAGACTTATCTGGCGCGACATACTCTTTAGTGATTACATACTCTTTGATCGACATCGGACGGAGCTTATGAACTGGATTTCTGCTATTTTGATTTAAAAATCGTTGGTGTAGACTTTTAAACCTTAAATTGTGGTATTTGTGAATCGTGATATTTTCTATAAAAATATCGAATCATTCGCGTGGTGCATTTTTATTTGGAAGAATGTTCGACTGAAGCAATCGCTGTTTATACTTACTGTTACATTTTAGGAAATAATTTCTAAACCCTTGTTTTTACTTCCAATATAATAATGGAGAAGTAATTATATATTTTAGCTACATAATAAAACAGGTATGGCTTTTATGCAACATTAGACGGCCGTTCATTGCAACTTGGGCATGCATTCTCCTTTATAACAAATTACCAGCAGAGTTAAAAAAATTGAAATATTGTAATTTTAAATCATCAGTAAAAAAAATGGCTTGCGAACAAATGCTTTTATAATGTTCAGGAGTGTTTAAATTATAAGTAGCTGTAAGTTAATAATAATAATGTCATTGTAAATTGAGCTATATTAACAGAAACTTTGTATTTTTTGTGTATACGTCTGAAAAGACAGGATTAAGTGAAACTTTACTATAGACATTTATATCTGTTTATGTGACCTTCAATCCATAGGTACACAATAAAGATCTATTCTATTCTATTCTATTCTATTGAAATTTGACATTGAAATGATTCCTGGCATAATTGTTTATTCGAATCTTTAATATTACAATGCATTCACATAACATAGTTTCGACTAAACCATTTGCAGGTGTGGGAACAGATTGCAAAAGCGTTGGCAAGTCATGATGCTAATTAATGTAAAAATAAATTTAAATATTCAAAAAGAAAACTTGTAAAAAAAAATACAACATGTCCTTGGAACAAAGTGGGGCACAACGAATAAATTTTGAATATTTTAAAGAAGTCGATGAGATCTTCAAGAAGCAAAGAAGTTGGCTCTTAAGGTGAGTGCACGCGCTACCCAAGGTTTGGAGACGGCCTCAGCTCCGCGATGCTCTGCACTGGCCTCACCCGATGCGCCGCGCCGGCCTCACACTCTCACACTCACCCTACATTGCGCCCAGTACAAAGATGGTTGCCACTTCGGCAAGCGGCACTGCGTGGTCTCGGCCGCCCTGTCTTACCAGCCCACTCAACGAGCTCGCCCGCGCGCGACCCCTTCGTCTGCCAGAGTCAGCGCTTCATATCGACTGTTGCGGACACATGTACCTACGCCGGCGTCATGAAGCTCCTAGTAGGAAGACTCGTCCTTCTGCTTTAAAAGGGGCAGAATGTGCACGACGCACATCGCCTTTATAGATATTTAACTTCTTTATAGAAATATTGTTTATTAGTAAGTTTGTAGCGGCACTGCGTGGTCTCGGCCGCCCTGTCTTACCAGCCCACTCAACGAGCTCGCCCGCGCGCGACCCCTTCGTCTGCCAGAGTCAGCGCTTCATATCGACTGTTGCGGACACATGTACCTCGTCCTTCTGCTTTAAAAGGGGCAGAATGTGCTCGACGCACATCGCCTTTATAGATATTTAACTTTTTTATAGAAATATTGTTTATTAGTAAGTTTGTCTATGGCTTTATTTTGATATTGACATTGTATTTTCTATACCTACTTATTCTTTTGTCATTACAAACAGTTACACCAGAACCAGAGGTCTTTTCACTAAAATCTTAGAGAACAGTCCACTTAATCCTCAAACATAGATACTTGAACACATACTGTTTTGGGTGTTGAACACATACATTACAACCGGGTGATCCTTCCAGCAGTATATAATCCCCCTATATATATATATATATATATATATATATGTATTATATATATATAATATTATATATGTATTATATTATGTATTATATGTATATACTATGTATTATATACTTTGAAGAAAAATAAATTTACCTAAAAAAAACTCTACGTAAACTCAAATTGGCATTACACCTATGTTAAAAATGCTATCAGAAACAACCGACTTCTTCCTAAAGTATTAGTTTCCCGTTTTATATCTTTATGGATTTCGACTTTGGTGCTTAGATATGGTGAACATAAACACATGTTCACGATAAAATTGGTGATAGCATATTTGCTGTAAAATTGCACCATTTTCGGGGTATTACTTTTTTTATACCTTCCAATGCAAGATTATATTGGATTCCAAAATATAGTCTTTTAAAATTATATTTAATGGCCGTTTACAACATTTTACCCTGTTATTGAATATTTTACAAAAATATCGGGTAGTTGTTAGGCTACTATTTATTTTCTCATCTGCATTGATGATTACGAGATAAAATGAATAAGTTGATATAAAATCTCTTATTCACCCTATTTCGTCTGATAACTATTTGAATTTATGAAAGTAGCATAGTAGTGTACGTACATATGCTAGAAATAAAAAAAAATACCGTTTTGCGCTTTTACCGTTTTGCTCTATTACTAATGTGATTTATTACCAATGTGCGCTTTTGACGTTATGCTCTTTTACCATTTAGCTTTTTAAAAGCATAAGCCATTATTTAAAAAAGCTTCGTTAAATTGTAAAGCACAGTTTCTAAGAAATACATATACTATTGATAAAATTTGTTAGTTTTTTAAATAAAATAAAAGCAAAATAAATGTTTAAATTATTTGAATTTATTGAATTTATAGATTAATCGATTACTAGACGTACTTAATTCGGTTCACACTAGTATAGTGGGTAGAGGGTTAATCGATAATTACCTGTCCACCCACCAGTGGGAAAGTCCAGTGGGTGGATGGGTCGGAAGGGAACTGATGTGCGAAACGAGGACTTCGCTAGAATAATTGCAAGAAAGTTGGAGCGCTTGCCAGAAAAAAAACGTCTTGCAGCCTATTCAAAATTATTACACACCATTGAAAGTCACTTTCAGATGATAATACGCTATGTTGTATGGATAAAATTGAAGAAGAAAAATCTAGAGTGCTAAAGTTAAAAGTCATGAAACAACCTCGTCAAGCTGCATCCATAAGTCGGTATCCAAAATTATAAAGGGTTTTTAAATAGGGACGCTCGAACTTTGAAAGTTGATAGCGGCCATCTTGGAAAAGCGATAGCTGTCAAATTTGGCGGGAATACATATATATTCGTGACATTTCACCATGGAAAATTTGGTTGCAAAAGGACGGCGCCACTTGCCATACTGCACGGGAAATATTAAATTTATTGGATGAGAAGTTTGAGGGCTTCGTTATCTCGCGTGGTGGTGACATCAACAGGCCACCGAGATCGTGTGATCTAACTGCGCTCGATTACTTTCTGAGGGGCTACGTGAAATCCTGAGTCTATGCTGACAAACCACAGACAATTGCTGCCCTGAAGGCCAGCATAACTCGCGTTATTCATGAGATTGCGCCCCTTTTATGTGACAATGTCGTCCAAAATTGGTCCATCAGGATACACCACCTTCAGCGGAATCGCGGTGACCATTTTGCTGAAATTATATTCCATAAGAATTGTCATCAAATGCTCTTTAAAATAAAATAAAAATTGTGGCAATATCACTTAAACGGGTTTTTTTATTCCATTTTAAAGTTCGAGCGCTCTTAATGAAAAACCCTATATTTTTGATCGTTGCTTGGTGTGATAGTGATTTGATGTGATATAGCCAAATTTTCTAATGCTTCCCTATTTTTTATAAGATTCCATAGTGATATAGGGTTCACTCAATAGTCTCCTAAAACAATTTTAACGTGCAAGCAATATTTCTATATGTATGGCCCAGGGGCTTATATCGATATTTTATTTCGATAGTTGGATATCGATACAAAATAGCGGTTAAAATATCGATAATTTTATCGATATTTTAATATCGATAATGTACGAAACGTGCGAGTGCGACGTTGCCAAACTTAGCAGGGCGAGAGGATCGGATCAGGGGATTACCGTCGGAGCGACAACGTCGCGACGGCACGACGACAAGCGTTTGATTTTGTTTTGAGTTTTGTTTGGCAAGCGGCAGATAGTTGCCAAGTAAAATGCGTTCTTTGCGTATTTTAGTAATTTACCCTATTTGTGGCTATTACGATACCAATACGAATGACGAATACATCGTTATGACCCAATACGATAACAAATTACGATACGAATGCATTACGACTTTTTTTTGATAGCATTTTGTTGAATTTATTTGAAGCTTTGTTTGAATACCTATATGTTTTTATATCAATATTAAGTCTAAGTAAAACAAAAACTAAATTGATTAATTTATTTATTTAAATGTATAATAACGTAATTTTTTTTAAAAGGTCTATTTAGCATGTGAAAGTAAAACTAATTTGTTTCATTGACTTTAGAAATTTTGTGATCAAAAATTCTTATTGAGAAAACAAATAGGTACCACGTTGTTTCACTCGAAACTGAAAAAATATGGAAAAAGAATGAATCGTACACATATCGTATCGTAATGTTGACGATAGCTAATGATCGTAAAAATTTACTATACGGTAGGTACTACGGTATCGTTATATCCTTAATTTTAACCCTTTTAAAGCCTTGCTCAAATATAAGCGATATCGCTCTCGCGCTCGGTAGCGATACCGAGTCGGTACGCGATATCGCTGTCATCCTCGGTAGGACATATCGCCGCTATACCCACTGCAAAAACGTACTAAATGACAATTTACCGAAAAATTTGTTAAATACATGCCTGAATGGAGTGGTGCTGTAGGGCCACAGTACGGACGCGGCGGTGCTACTCACCATGCAAAAGAAATTGATTCGCATTATAGCCAACATCGAAGAAACTGAAAGCTGCAAACAGTATTTTAAAATATATTTACCTGACGATACCTGACGACCGATTTGGCGCAGGAGTAAACTACCTGCCTTCCGCGCCAGAGGTCTCGGGTTCGATTTCCGAACAAGACAAATATTTGTGTGCATGAACATGTCTATTTGTCTTGGTCTGGGTGTTTTCTATGTATAATAAGTATGTATTTACAAACAAAAAATATTTAGGTATATATTTATCCGTCATCAAGTTCACATAGACAAAGTTTCTCAAGAAATTTACTATGGGCTTAGATAATTGGTGTGATTGTAAGAAAACACTTATTTAATACTGGCCCTGCCGTGTTTGTATATTTACGAAGTTTGCAAATTTGTACGCAAACATAGCGAATTTTACACAAAACGACAAGATATTCCATTGAAATATCCATCACGATACAAAAATAAATTAATGTTGCCAAGTTGCAGATTAAAACTTACATCTAATAGTACATAACATTCATCTATTAAAATATATAATAAATTACCTCCTTCAATAACTAATGAAAATAAGTATTCTTTGTTTACTAACCAATCAAAAAAATTCTAATAAATAAATGCTATTACAATTTAAATGAATACTTCAATGTCATCATTAATACTTAAAACAAAAAATAATTTATGAATAGGCTACTTGACTCATACTTAATTTAATACATCGAATGAATATTTCCTTTAGTATTTAGCTTAGGAAAACGTAATATAGCGATATCATGAAATAAATTTATTTATTTATTTATTTACTTTAATTAAAACGGTTACATACACCAATAACATTAATTAAAGACATCATTCAATTCAATTAGGCGTTGCTACTACAATAATAATTAAAAAAAACACAAAATTAATATATTAATCTACATTCCCTTGCATTCAACATATCCTCTCACAAAAACGCAGACACTCGGACAATATCTTCGACCATGAATCCGCTTGTATCTAAAAGTACAATACCTATTGATAAGTAAGAATAATTTTAAAAATATATTTTTTAATTTTTCATTTGAACTGATGAAAACACTATCATCCATGTTGTGACGTCATTGGATTTCTAAAGGAGATGGTCAGTTTCTGTATGGGCGTCGGCATAGTTGTCAAACTTAATTTACACCGATGATTTTTGGTGTATTATGTTTGTTAATATTGGCACATTTTATCACTATACTTAGAAAACTCTAAGAACTTGGGAGTACAATGTTAATTGACGTTTAAGTTTTATTAAACCTTTTGTCAGAACGCTGGCAACTAGTGTTTAGACTATGGTTTTGCTCTTAAAAAACGTAAGGCGCTTTAAAATGACTAACAGTAGTGAATTATTATGGTAAACTGAAGTCATGAGGCATGTAATGACGACTTGAATTAAGGATTTTAGCTATATGTAAATGTACTTACATTTATTTGAGGGTAATAGTGTCAAAAATGTTAGTACTAATAACGAAGCTTATTTGAAACGTAATGTTTTTCATATAAATAAATAAATAAATAAATAGTTTCTTACATTCACACCAATTATCTAAGCCCATGTTAATTTCATTAAGAAACTGTGTCATGAAAAACTTGATAACGGATAAATATTTACTTAAATACTTTTTGTTTGTAAATACATACATATTATACATAGTTAACACCCAGACCAAGACAAATAGACATGTTCATGCACACAAATATTTGTCTTGTTCGGGAATCGAACCCGAGACTATGAATATGTACCTACACTAAAAATAATACAAACAAATATAGGGTTAGCAGTACATTAAGTGTACGTACGTAATCTGTGCCAGGGTGCCCGCTCTGGTTGAGGGTCGGGCGGGGCGGGGCGGGCAGCGTTCATGAGTAGCGGCCGCCCCGGAGCGTTGGCAACTTCGATCATGAAGGTCGGCAACCACGAGCTGAACGCTGACCGCCCGCCCCACTTAACGCTCTGCACTGTGACAGTACACTTAGTGTACGGCCAGAGTGCCCGCTCAACCAGAGGGTCGGGCGGGGCGGAGCGGGCAGCGTTCATGTTAAATAAATGCTAACGCATAGTGGTGTCCTGAGTAGCGGCCGGAGCGTCGGCAACCAAATGATAAACGCTGCCCGCCCCGCCCCGCCCGACGCTCAACCAGAGCGGGCAGTCTGGCCGTACACTTAGGGGTAGCAGGATATAGGTAAGAAAGAACAACGCAAATAAAACAAGACTGAATAAATACTTGTTGTTTAATGAATACTTGTTGTTTTAAGAGACAATAAATAAAAAGATTTATTACTTAAATCTTAAGAAAATGCCTAGGTACATAATTATTCAATATATTGAGAGATTGAGATAAATCAACCAGCTTGGATAAAACAGAACATTTTTATTGCACTTAGACACTTAGCTGGAAAGTGTATTTTAAAGCATTATTGTGTAGGTATGAGTAGTTGCTTAGACATGAGAAACAAATACAAGCATAGTATATTTATTATTTTACAATTGTGAATGCCGTTTCTAACAAAGATTAGCCTTTGTTAGAATACTTTAATATTCTTAAATATTGTTAATAATATGTAGTCTTAAAATCCTGCTGGAAGGAGCTTGAATAGTTTTGGTGTCTTGCCCGACCAAGATACCAGATTATTGTCATATCATGACAAAAACAACAAACAGTCCTGTTCCCTACAAGACAGAAGAGCTATCATATTCAGTGTCAAGTAAAACATGTACTTATAGTAAACTCTCTGGGAAACATGAAAAGACTTAAATATCCTCCAATAGGATTATTTCCACCAATTCATGGTATTTCTTTGGAGTACTCCGTACCGGACGCACTTCAACAACATATTACATACCAGTATGAACATGCTTGTTTCACCTGATATGAATCAAATGTAACATTCTGTTTCTGCATTATTGAAATATACAGCAAATAGATGTGATTGAAGCTCTCTTATAATTGGGTAATGATGTAGTATTCCTTTCCCTTCAAAGTGGCCCACTTTGAACATGCGGTAATTGTGGTGGCTGTGATGGGTCTGGTGGGCTAACAACTTGAATATTAGAAGCTGCGGCATTGTTGTCCAATACCAATTCTGGAATGTCTCGTGATGAGTCTTGCACAGCATGTCTGTTTGAGTGTATCCGTTTTGCAGGCTGAAAACAAACCACAGTTAGAATAAACACAGATGAAACCTTATGTTTTAACAGTTTTAGCAACAAGGGTATTTTTTTTTAATATCTGTTTATGTTTTCAAGTTTAATGTATGTTTAATGATATTGTATACCTAATGATTAATGAGTAGTAGGTACTTTGTAACAACATGCCTATTGCCTACTTTAGGCAGGTCTAATTAAAGATGGAAAATAATTGACACACTTACAATCATATTATACATTTTTTATTTAAGTACTTATTACTTATTCTTTTTTTGTTTTTTAAGATACTACAACTAGCTAGGTGGTCATAATGAAAAACAAAATGCTTACCACATAAGTAATTAGTATTCTGTGATAATAGGACAGCCAGCAATGGACACTTCATACTGATATTATGGCGTCTTAGTCTTCTCACAGATTTCCCAAAAGCAAACCATGTTACGCCCAAGTTCTCTCATGTTCACCAGCTTCGGTATTTAATAAAAGGTAGCATGAATGGCAAATAAATGCATCCAGCCAGAGACAACTGAAACTAAGATGCACTATAAAAATAAAGCAGTTTTTTTTTACTCCAACTTCATACCTGGGTTTGATTGAACATTGGTTATCCAACTCAACGCGAAAGTCTTGTTTAACAATATAGTTAATCCAGGGTCAAAAATAAGCGCAAAATCACAACGCAACGTGAAATACAAAATTAGAAAGAATCTTCCAATTGACAAATTCAAATTCACTTCAAATTCTTCAATTAGTGATGTGTCATGTGTCAACTCGACTCGAGAAGGTTACTTTAACTCGAGTTGGGCTTTGGGCCTAAGAGCCAACGCGCTCTTGTGATTTTTAATCGGGCGATAGTTTAGTCGGAATCGCAAGACGATCGTGATCAAACTGTCGGCCGATAGTTTGGTTTTGAGAGCCTGCGCGCACTTGTGATTTTTAGTCGACGGATTGTTGGTCGATCGATAGTTTAGTTGAATCCGGGCGTGCGCTCACCTAGTATTTCATGCACAGGCCGATAGTTTTTCGATAGATAGTTGTACAACTATTGTTATTATACTATATGCCAGTCATTTTCGATAGTTCGATACTGAATGCACAGTCTACCGATAGTTGGGCGATAGTTTAGTTGAATGCAGTGGGCGCGTTCACATAGTCCTTCATGCACATTACTACCCGGCCGATAGTTGTGCGATAGTTTGAGCGTACAACTATCGGCCAGTCATTGTCGATAGTTGGATCGGTCGATAGTTTAATCGTCAGTGCGCGCACTGCCATATAACCATCCCGGAAATAAAAGGTCTTTAATAACAATAATTTTTATTTTATGTATCTTTTTCCTACTTCGCCGTAAATTATTGTAAAAAAGCTGTATGGAAGTTAGCGTACAAATTAGTAAAAAAGCTTTACAAAAAGGTACAAGGTAACACTGTTGACTTTTTGATCTAAATTAAAATTACAAATAAAAAAGGAAAACTGAAAATGAATTGTATAATTAATAAAAAGGTAACAATCACCCACTTGCAGGAAGCTCCATTAAAGTTAATGCTTCATTAAGTCTATTGCTGTCACTTTTCTTTGTCAAGAAATAAAAAGTGACAGCAATAGATTTAATGAAGCATTAACTTTAATGGAGCTTCCTGCAATTGGGTATAAGTGTCTTTATTAAGTAATGGGACAGTCAATATGGCAGTGTCTCAAATGTACTAAAACAAACATGGTTTTGCTACGTTACTGTTGACTTTTCGAGCCAAATTCAATTTACAAATCGTAATGAAATGTCTGACCTAAAGCGCTCTTTAGCTGATTTTTTAAAAACGGCTGGGAAAGTTAATAACTTTTGTACCTTTTTGCAAAGCTTATGAACCTAGTATGTTATTTTACTAATTTGTACGCTAACTGTCATACAGCTTTTTTACAATAATTTACGGCGAAGTTGGAGAAAAATAGATAAAATAAATAATTGAGATTATGTAAGTTTTGCGCATGTGGTATTTTTACCCGTCTGCGGCGAAACCAAAAAAGGGTTATGTATTTGACCTGTATGTATGTAGGTGTCTGTTCCTATGTTCCCTTGTAACTACTAAACGGATGAACCGATTTTGATAAATGATACGTCGTCAGATTCATCTTGACGGCCCGAGTGACAATAGGACATTAAAATTAACACAACACAAAATGGCAGCTTGTAGGCGATATATCCTCTGCATTGTATAAAAAATTTTTTTTTAATCCCATCGAGTGGGGTATCAAAATGAAGAGGTTACAAAGACGATCACAAAAATATAAATAATGAACATGTTTTGAACTAATTCCGACTGCTAAATGCAAATATTTTTATCGAATGAGGCGAATAAAGGCGAGAAAAATAACTTATGAATTCATCGCAAGATATATAATAAGTTTAGATTCGTTAAGTTTCGTTTAAAATATTTGTTGGATTAATAATAAAATGCTTCTTAGTATTTTAATTTCATAAACGCGATAGATGTCGCTGATAATCTGTAATTTGTACCTACGCTGATTTGTATTTTCAAAATTCACGGCCTTGGAACCTGTTAACAAGAAAAAACAACCACCATTACCTGTTTTTAAGCCTGCACAACATGTACAAGTATCGGAAGGGAAAATAACGATCCTCCTTTACTAGGTATCGCACGAGATACCGAAATCGGTGTAAGCCCGGTAACCATCGCGGAAGTACATTCGCAAAAACTTTCTTTCATCGCCCATTTTGACACCTTTCACTAACCAAAAACATATTAAACTTTTATTGGATGGTACATAGTATTACATATAACGATGTCAGACGACAAGCCCCAGAGTCCAGCAACTGAGGAAGTCGCAAATACCGAAAGCAAGACAAAGACTCAAAAAAACATATACCTCTGGACCACTGCCCCCCTAGTTGAAGTCGGTAGCGGTGACTGTCCTCTATATCAAGCCCCAAAAGGTGTAGACACAGTCGGGCTCACTGGTTGCAAAACACAGTCATATACCACCTGGAATACGATAGGGCGTAGTTTTTTACCAAGCATCAGCTACCCCCCCAACCGTAACCAACCTAACACCCAGGCTGCTAACGAGGTACAAGATGACCTCATCACAGACCCAAAACATCCTAATGTCGTCGCTCTTGGACGAGTTGCCGTGCGTAAGGTTTACGACGGAAAGTATGGACTTCATAGAACATCTGGCGCCCTTGTACGTACCGTGTCTAGAGCACCCCGCAACAAGCGGGCGATTGATGATGACCTTGCCAGCTCAGCAGACACCGACGAACCGCCGCTTCCGGGCACCAGCCGTGCACCCAACCCCCCACCGGCGTCAACTTCCTCGAACGTTCCGGCTACTAGCAACGCAGGTCCGAGCGCTCATTCACCGCCATCCCCTGCTGCTCCTGCTCCTGCCGCTGGTGGTGGCGTTTCTAAGTATACTGTTGTGCAGGACCTCCCGGTCCGAGTTGCAACCACCACCAGCTACAGGCAGTTTGGAGAGCCAGAACCAGGGGAGTGAGTCTCCCCATATTCAAACCAACTATACGAGTGCCTCGTCGAACCACATGCGACAGGAGCACTCGCGTCGATGGTGCGGGCGCCCAACATTCGAGACGCCGCCTCCCTTGTTAGTCTCGCGAAATATATTCGAACCATAAACACCACGTGCCATGAGGTCGCTGCGACCGCACGAGCATTGACGATGGTGTACAGTATGGATACGTCTGCTCACCGTGCGGACCCTAACCGATTTGCTGCTGTCCGCGGCTATACAGAGGACTCATTCCACGGACCACACATAAATAACAATCCCGCCCTACAACGGTTGAGGGGTGGACGTATCTGTGCCGTCCCTATAGATCTTGCTATCCAAATATCCATCAATAAACTGGAACCCGGCGCCCTACCCAACTTCCCATACAATCGTATGGACGTCGACTGGACCATGGTTCCCGTTCGCCAAATATTCCTAAACAACAGTTCGGCCCTGGCGTATGTCATCAGTCACGTAACAACAGAGTACTTCTCCGGCATGATTAATTACTACTCCTCCGGCTCATATCTAACTGCCGACAGACAAAACTTAAACGCTAACCTTACCCTAACTCCAGCCGGGAACAATTGTCACATCCCCGGCTGCAAAAACATCATGTTGGTCCTGCTCGACTGTTCTTCCAGCAGCACCCCAGCCCAGGTACAACTCGGAGATTGGGCATTTGTCATACCAACAATACGGTTCCCCAACGACATTCATGACGCAGACCTATCTGCGATGTGGAACCAATACTTTATAGACGCCAACATTGGTCGAAGAACTTCTACAGCGTTATAACTCTATGACGCGCGTAACACGAATCCTAGCTTGGATACTTCGATTTATAAACAATGCAACAAAGAAATCAGAGAAGCGGTCATTGCTGACCATCATGTGTTGACTGACTACAACCACTCCTTGAACTTTACTCCTGAAGACCACAAGGAAATACTACAAGGGCTGAAGGCCAACATCGAAATAGTCAAACAACAACAAGAACAAATGAATGTTAAAACATCAACATATGATACACACAGCTACGTGCTTTACTCAGTATGCTGTGTCATCATTATTTGTTTCGTCACTTGGGCTATCTTCAGAATAAGACGAAGAATCCGCTGCAGTGCCGATCTTCAGGGACAATCATCACCAGCCGCGAGGTCGACGACGACGACGGCGCCACAGCATCGACACTCAGACTAGATAGTGTTACGAGCGAGGTGATCGTAACTGCTGCACGTAAATTAGATAAGGCTTCACCGCCTTAAGCATCCTTTCTCCTTTCTCTCGTTTGGCAGCATGTACGAGCACGCTCGACATTGTAATTCTATATTTTCCTGACGCGGCATTTTACTTCATTGTTAATTAATTACTAGCTTTCCGCCCGCGGCTTCGCCCGCGTGGACTACACGATGTTATCCCGCGGGAATGTGACACTTTTCCGGGATAAAAAGTAGCCTATGTTCCTCTCCAGGTCACAAAGTATCTATGTCCCAAATTTCAGCCAAATCCGTTCAGCCGTTTTGGCGTGATTGAGTAACAAACATCCAAACATCCAAACATCTAAACTTTCACATTTATAATATTAAGTAGGATTATATTTTATACCCAGTTCAATAAACGATATTAACGGTGACGGTCGCTTTACTTAACATCCCGCTCCCGTGCAACAATCGAACTCATCTTACGTGAACTTTATCTGAACTATTAACATCTAACTTTATCATCTTAACTACTACTTGTAAGAAACTACTCTTACAGTTACGTTTTACCGCCATATTGAATCGGGGTTGCATAAAATTAAGACTAGATAATAATTTTGTACCATCAAACGCGTTAGCTTATAGCGATATAATTAGTTTTCCGTTATTATATTTATCTTTCGATTGCCTTGCCTATGGTATAGTGTACAAAGTCCTAGCCGAGGCTCCATACAAAACTGAAAAATATCCTTTGCAGGGCTCACGGAGGAAACACAAGCAGGGCCACAGCAAGGGCATATACAACTGGTGGTGTATCCACAAGTCGCAGAAGGCCAACTTTAAGGCGTGACACGGAGACTCAAAGTCTCACATCAGAGAGAAAAAAACCCTCCTGATGGCAAATACACATGCCGAAGAAGAACATTTAGTGCAAATGAATATTTTTCGGCTTCAAGAAGAAAGAGAATAAGAAATGTTGGCTCAGGAAAAGTACAAAACTGAACAAGAAAAAATGCTAGTGCTACAGCTCTTTTCATTTTTGTATGTCTTTGTTTATAAAATTTCTTACATAAAAAAACTATTTTTAACCTTGAGCATTGACAAAAACTCTCATAATATGCATATATTATGACAGTTGACTGGTCTGCGGGGTTATTCACGATTGTCGGAAACCTACTCGAAAGCATCCGATTAGATTCCGTTTCCGTACCGATAGATTCGAAAACTGCTATTCACAAATACATTCGTCTGGCATTCGACTCACTTTCCGACTAGTACATGGAAATAGTACCAAATAAGTGGTGTTGCCTTGCATTAAATGAGGTAGTTCTGATTTTTTTATATGTTAGTAGTGATAAGACAGTAATGACAAATCTAAGTTTTCTACCTCGAAAGCCCTTTGGATCATTGTTAAATACTTAAAAATCCATAAAATTTTTGGATAGTTTTCAGTTTTTGTCAATTTTTACCACCAAGGATCTGAGTTACGGCAAATGTTACTATGCATTTTTTAAAGAAGTCTAAATTTGCAATAAAAAGAGAATAATTTAGTTTTTGTAGGCCAAATAGTTTTTAAGATACGGCTATTTTAAAATTTGCAAAATCACAAAAAAGGAAGTATTACAGTTTTTTTTTATTTTTCGTCAACTTTGACCCCCTAGTAGTGGGTTTATGGCAAAAGTTTTCTATTAGTTATTAAAGTCCATTAAATTTCCAACAAAATGTGATTAATTATGTCAATTTACACCTGATAGTTCCTAAGACACAGCTGTTCAAAGTTATAGAGGTAGGTAAGTAAACAATTATAATAGAAGGGTTTGCAAAAGGTAGTAAGCCCTAAAGGAAGAAGGATCTGGGAGGTGTTCCCGTTCTACCCTGTTAATGACACGCAAACCTTAATCACCTTAAAAACATACCAAAGATGTAAGGTTGTACCAGCAGATGTGGTTGCAGGAAAGCAGGACTCAAATGTTCGGCTGTTTGCAGCTACTGCATTGGCCAATCATGCGAGAACATACCAGACCTGATGTGTGATAACATTGATGAACCATTGATTGATAAGCCATCATCGAAGGACGATTTTGACCTTCCTGAGCAGTTCGATGAAGAGATTATACCTCAGCAAGCTGCCCCCAGGAAGTGTGCTGTGGATTCAGAGGACGAGCCTGGTCCATCAAAAATATACATACAATGTACATTATTTGATCTCACCACCTCCCAGATCCTCCTTCCTTTAGGGCGTACTTCATTTTGCAAACCCTTCTATTACACAATTGTTTACTTACTTACTAGTTGAAAACCAGCGTCAGTTTTTAAAAAACTGACATATGCTGAACTAGATCCCTTTTGGTACAGTCGTGGGACTATCTTCCTTTTTTTATATATAGGTATATAAATTGTCTTTTTTTTTCTGTGTTATCTTCATATTTAAGTAATTTGTCGTATAGGTAATTAAGTTATAATTTGTCCTTCGACTGTATTAAATAAATGTTTTGATTGTTTGACTTACCCCAATAACTTTGAACAGCTGTCTCAGGAACTACCAAGTGTAAGTTGATATTACTAATTCGTCTCATTTTGTTGGAAATTTAATGGACTTTAATAACTAATAATTTAACTTTTGCCATAAACCCACTACTATGGGTCAAAATGTCGAAAACTAAAAAAACTGTAATACAACTTTTTGGAATTTTGCAAACTTTTAAATAGCCGTATCTTAAAAACTATTTGACTTACAAAACCCAAATTATTCTCTTTTTATTGAAAATTTAGTCTACTTTAAAGCGTGCATAGTAACTTTTGCCGTTACACAGGTCCTTGGTGGTAAAAATTGACAAAAACTGAAAAATAAAATGAAAACTTAAAAATTTAACAATGATCCGAAGGGCTTTCGAGGTGGAAAACTTGGATTTGTCATTACTATCTCATCACTACTAACATACAAAAAAATCAGAACTACCTCATTTAACGCAAGGCAAAATGTACGATTTCCATGGACTAGACAGTAAAGCGCGCCATAGACTAGTTGACTATTTTGTCATTGTGAAATGCATTTTTACAAAGTTTGGTGGAAAGGGTAGAAATGGTAAAAAATAAGATCGATAACATAGAATTGATATTTTTAAGTTATATTATATATTAATAAATTACTAAAATTAACATTGATATTTCACAAGATTTATCCTATTTATCTTTAAAAAGTAATAGTCATTATTAATCTGCGATATTTAATAGATTTTAAAATATTTAATTTTACTTGGTAACATTTTTTGTAAACGTATATTGTTCTGTTTGTCATGTCAATGTCAACTAGTCAATAGGTACATATTTTCTTTCTCAAGATTTTGTTTGGTAAACAAACAGAAAAAGTGCCATGGAAAAATCAGTGAGTGATGAGAAATGATTTTTTTGACCTCCGGAAAAATGGTTTTAAGTAAGTTACTTCATAATCATCATATTAATGACCCGCGCCAGGGTACAGTATAATAATTATCAAATCGAATTGATGTTCTCGAGTGTGATTAATTTATTTTGATTATCTACATATGATTAGACTTTATCGCATTTAACTATTAGAACTATTGGTAAGAGCACACAACAAACAGTGAGAAATATATTTTTTTAGTTCTGGCAGGATTGGAAGACCGATGTAAAAGCGAAAGCATTGAAAATAAAAAAAAACTGCATCAGGAACTGGAGGTGGCCCAAGAACTATGCAACTCAGTGCATTAGAAGCAATGTTGTTAGATTTTGTTGGGATTGAAGTTGTTGATGGGCTGAATATTCCGGATCTATTTGAGGCAAGTACACAATCCTTTTACATACATTATTATAAATGTGAAAGTCCGTTTGTTTGTTTGTTACGCTTTCACGTCTCCACTACTGAACTGATGATCAGTCATGAAATTTTGCATACATACTCGTATTGTCAGGGGTGCAGAGAAGGACATAGAGTATACCTTTCATCCCGAGAAAAATATTGTTCCCGAGATAGCAAGAAACTTTCCGCGCAGACGAAGTCACAGGCAGTCGCTAGTGTAAAATAATGTTATTTACAATTTTGATTCAAATAATAACCCTGTCTCTTTAGACATTTATTTAATAGGTAATTATGTAACTATTCAAATGAACAATATGGATGTTGAAGTAGTGGTTGAATCAGCGCCTTCAACATCGAGCAACACCACTATGGCGCCGCCACCGCCAACAAATCCTCCAAAGAAGAAGAAAGGTAATCATTAATAAATAATTCAATGATAGTAAATGTTAGTTAGCAGATTCTTTGGATATATTTCTTTTCACTATTGACCTTAAATTGAAAATATCTTTTTATAAATGATGATATGGAGACGATACTTATGAAACAAGCAGTAGCCATAGAAAACTTGGCCAAAAGCATTAATAAAATGGTTTTAGCATTGGACAATATCGCAGATGCAATCAGAAGCCAATCCCGTATTGTGGTTGCTGAAAGTGAAGGTAAACTACTACAAACTACTTTCATAATTTATATTTATTTAAATTTTTCATGGAACCTTCAAGTGGGAACAATCATACCTGTACCACAGCCTTAAACTATAGCGAATATTATATGAATTGTAAAAATTCCCTCCTGGACACAGCACCACTACAGCGCTTCTTAACGTCGTTGAGGACGTAAGACTGGGAATAGATAGTCAGCTGGTCACGATCTTAGTTCTCATTGACTTTTCAAACGCATTCAACATGGTCGATCATGACAACTTGCTAGCCATTCTCAAATCTTCGAATTTCTCCTCATTGTCGCTGGAGTGGTTCTCCAATAAATTATCTTTGTGGTCGCCAGCAGGTGGTCCGTGTGGGCTCCAACGTATCTCGCTGGACCAGTCTCTCTGCCGGTATACCTCAAGGGGGCATTCTCTCCCCTCTTCTATTTTCCCTTTTTATCAACTCCCTCTCCTCACTTCTTGGCTGCTCTTACCATTTTTACGCTGACGACCTACAAATTTATGTGCAAGCACCAGCTGATGATGTCGACTCCGTTATCTCTCACTTCAATGATGTCTTAAAAACTATTAGCACCTGGTCCACGGAGTTCGGCATCGCGTTGAACCCGGCGAAATGCCAAGCGATAGTTGTCGGCGGCTCTATACAGTTGATTAAAATTGACACCGATTTAATCCAGCCTATTTTGCTGGACAACAAAGTCATACCTTTTTGCTCCAGTGTTAAAAATCTCGGCCTTCACATAGACCCTTTGCTCAGATGGACAACGCAAGTTGCCGAGGTGAGTCGTGCGGTTACATATTCTCTGCACTTCTTAAGCCGCTTCAAAAATTTCCTTCCCATTAAAATTAAGATAACTCTTGTCACATCTCTTATTTTTCCTCTCATTGATTATGCTGATGTCTGTTACTCTAGCCTAAATGAGGATCTCCTCAACAAGCTAGACCGGCTCATAAATTATTCTATCCGTTTTATTTCCTGTCTTCGCAAGTTCGATCACGTCTCTTCTTACCGGTCGCAGCTTAAATGGCTTCCCATTCGTCAGCGTAGACAGCTAAGGTTGCTGTGTACTCTCTACTACATATTAAATAACCCTCTTTCACCAGAATACCAGAATTCTAAGTTTACATACATCTGCGATTCTCATAGCCGTAATCTTCGATCCTTAGCACTATCTACTCCTCTCTACAATTCTGGCTATATGGCCGATTCTTTTACAATGCAAGCCACAATTCTGGCTATATGGCCGATTCTTTTACAATGCAAGCCATCCGCCTTTGGAATAGTCTCCAGAGACCGTAAGGAGATCTCAATCCAAGCTCTTGTTTAAAAGGAATGCTCATGCTTTCCTTCTTAAAGGATCTCGTGTTTGACGTGGAATATAATTATGATTTGTCATCACTATTTGTGTTCATTGTTATTATTTATATATGTTTATATAAGTATATGTATATATTCAAAATATTTATATGTATGTAGGTATGCTGTGTATTATTATATTTATGTGTATGTAATGTTACCTATTTTTGTATTTCATTAGTTTTTTTTTCTTCTTTGTTTGTACCGCATTCGCTGATTTCTTTTTCCTAAAGGTTGACTGGCAGAGAATGCTTTAAGCGTTAAGTCCGCCTATTGTGCTCAACAAATGTATATTGTGAAATAAAGTTATAAAAAAAAATGCAGTATAGATATGAGCATAAAAATATACTTGTGAATTTATTTTTAGTTTAGTTGCAGTCTATAAAAACATTTTAATGTGTTTATTATACTGAAATATAAAAAATTAATAAAGCGTTACTGTTTCGAGGAAAACGTAACTTTTTAACACTCTTAGGTAACTTTTGAGGACAGGGCACTGGCAACACTGTCAACAACGGCGCAGCGGTCGGCGGCGGGGCGGCGGGCGCACACGCAGAGTGACGCAAAAATGGTTAGTACTACCCAAAAAAAAGATTTGAACAATAAAAAGAATTGCGTACGTTTGTATCGATACAAACCCATTTGAAACGAACTTCAAACGCGCGTTTGTATCGCGCATCGATACAAACGCGCGTTTGAAGTTCGACGAGCATAATATTCTTTCACAACCGATGTCATCGCGATAGCGCTATACAAACGTGATACAGTCCAGGGAGGCTACCGGCAAAAAAATATGGATATGGACATGGGCTTCATTTGGCATTTGAAGCCGATACTATGCCCATATAAGGCCAAAATATGGGCTTCAAATGTCAAATGAAGCCAATGTCCATATCCAATATTTTTTTGCCGGTACAGGGGTTGCGGGGCTACCGGCTAAAAAATATGGATATGGACATATTTTTTAGCCGGTAGCCACCGTTGCGTTCGTAAAACGTGGCGTTTGTATCGATACAAACGCAAGAATCGTTTGTAAGTATAAAAATTGCGGGTTTCCATGCGTTCGACTTGCGTTTGTATCGATACAAACGAGCGCACATTGTCGATTTTTTTTGTTAAATGCCGAGTGTCAGCTAATAGCAACACTTTCATCGTCAACATAACAAAAAAAAACTATAATGGCGTCTGTCTGTTGTGGTTTGTGATGTGTGCTAGTGGATGTCTTGCGAGTTCTCGTTTTGTCATTTATTTTTGTACTTGTACAACCATAATGTTCTTCCGTTGATACATCGAGTTGAGCTGCGGTTCCTCTGTATTCAATTGTGAGTGGTTATTTTGCGAAAGGACGCTTTTAGGTGTTATTGAACACTAACGATCTTGTGTTGTGCTTGCGCAGTGTATCTGCATTTTCGTGATATTTTGTTGGGTGTCACATTGTAATCACAATGCCGAGAATGCAATGCATTAATTGCGGAGTTCGATTGGAACGCATCAGGCGGCATTTACAGAGAAACGAGAGGCAAGCCTTAATCGACGTTATTCACTTTTGGACCCATCCCAGAGATGTAAGTCGTAGTCGTACACAGTAACTGTCGAAACTTATTTCATAGAAATCTTTGTAAATAAAATATAAAAAAATTAGTTTTATTTCACTGTTTAGATGCCACATTCTGTGTTTTGTTTTATGTTTCTGTCAGACACAGTTCTTTACCTTATTATAAATTGTTCATACTCCTATCGTTTTAGGCAATACCTTCTGACCATATTTGTCATGCTTGCTGGGAATTAGCAGACCATGCTGCTCAATCGGAAACAACATCTAGAAGGGATGTTGGCCATCGCCATATGTGTGTTATCTGTGGACGTTCAATATTAAGAATGAGTAGAAGGAGAGTTGTCTTTCAAGAGCCAAATGAACAGGAACAAAGGCTGACTAACATATTTTCTAATTGGATTCAACCACGACAGGTAACATGATACACAACTTATCTTCTTTCTTATTTATTATAAATAAGTGTTAAGCGCCCCACAGATTGTTCAGTTTGCCTGTCGGCAACGGCCGTCAGTACCCCTAATATGAGTTGATTTTAACTGTCAACATTTATGAAAACTCGGATGAACTGCTCATGTTGGTAAAGCAGCCAAAGAGCATGAAAGAGATAGAGCGATAGTTTTCGATTACGAATACAGTTTGCCAAACTCATACTAAGGGTACCTACACACAGGCCATTGCCAACAGGCCGACTGATCGTCTGCGGGTCCCTTTAGATTTATTCACACATTAAATGCTATCAATAAACCCTGTAACTCTTGTTTATTATATATTTCAGCTTTCTTCACAAGATGAGGCTTGTGTTCCGTGCTATCTTCGAGCTCAAAGAGCTTCACGTAGAAGTGGGCAGCCAGAGCCACAAGAATTGATCGACCCTGAAAATGTACCAGATGCTGGCCAACATGAGCTAACAAGAACTTGTTGTCTATGTAGGAACACATTTGAATTTAACAATGATAGATCAACTACAAATGAAAGGCAGATATTGGAAAAAATATCTGAATAAGATAAGATAAGATAAAAATATTCTTTATTCACTTAGACATAATAAATATGTACTTTTGAATCGTCAATATTTTCCTACCACCCATTCAAGACTTTTTTAACTGACAAGAAGAATGGGCGCAAGAAACTTGCCAGCGTTTCTTAGTTAGGTAACGACATTTACAAAAAAAAACATATCGTTACTAATACAACAATTGCTTAGTAAAAAAATACATCATATCAAACAGTGATTATGTTATGTGTTACAATGTATCTCCAAACTTTTTAGTCTAAGGGCCAAACTGAGTCCTCTACGAAGTCCCAAGGGCCAGGACCTAGCTAGCTCATCGTACCAACATATTGTAATTTTAAATTACGCACAAATTTTCGTTTCTCGCGGGCGGGACTAGTTGGAGAGAGATAGGCACTGCGACGGCGCGGCGCCGGCGCGGCCGACGGCTCTCGCCGGTTGCGCGCACTCGCTCGTCAGTCTGTCTCCGACCGTGGCGTTGCGTCAACGCGGTGATTTTGATTGCACGTTACGTTGTGTCTACTAATTACGATCGAATTCTTTCAAAAGTGACGAAATATGGAAAAGAAACGAAAGATAGATAGTAAGTGCAGAGCAATTAAAGAGCAGTGGGGACACCAGTATTTCGTGATTGAGTCAGGTAATAAGGCATTATGTATAATTTGCAATGAAACAATATCAGTACTCAAAGAATACAATATAAAACGTCATTATGAGACGAAACATGCTCAGAATTATTGCAAATTTAAAGGAAGTTTACGTTTAGAAAAATACGAATCATTGAAACGCGGGTTGAAATCTCAGCAATTGTTGTTTAAGAAAGTAAATGCTGACCAAGAAGCAGCAACTCGTGCTAGTTTCCGTGTGGCTCATTTAATAGCAAAACGTGGAAAACCATTTACTGACGGCGAATTAATTAAAGATTGCATGATTGCAGCAGTAGAAGAAATGTGTCCAGAAAAAGCTAGTTTATTCAAAAACATCAGTTTGGCTGCAAGTACTGTTGCACGAAGAGTAGATGACATTGCTGAAAGTATATTAACTCAATTGTCTGAAAAAAATCGATCCTTAGAGTGGTTTTCTTTGGCCCTGGATGAGTCAACCGATGTTTCAGACACTGCTCAGGTGTTACTTTTTATTCGAGGGATAGATAAAAGTTATGAAGTGTACGAAGAGCTACTTGATGTTCATAGCATTCACGGCACAACTACTGGAGAAGTAATGGAGAATTAATTTCTTTCTTTTTTATGTCTAACTTACCTAATTGTTAGTTGAATAAAAAAAATCTTTGACTATTACTTATTATGGTATATTATTCTTTTTGTTGGTTGCCTGAAAAAGATTGCTTTTTTAGCAATTAGGCCGTCTGTTTTATTATTTTGCTTATAATTTTGTTTATATAACTTTGTATAGTACAATAAATAAAGTACAAATAAATAAAACATATTATTTAACATGACCAAAGAGTTACCTATCTTAATTTACTACCCATGACTTATTTACTTACATTTTAAATGCTACAATATATTCAAAACAGTTTATGGCGGGCCAGATACCAAGTAATCCCGGCCCGCTTCCGCGGGCCGGAATGTTTGTCCTCGCGGGCCACACCTGGCCCGCGGGCCGTAGTTTGGAGACCCCTGTGTTACATCATGACCATGCATTGCGGTCATTCAAATAATCGTCTACTTTATAGTATTCTTTGCTCATCAGCGACTCTTTAATGTAACATTTAAATTTATGCAATGGTAGTTCAATTATATGCTGTGGAACTTTATTAAAAAAGGCTATGCTTTTCCCCAGAAATGAGGCTCTGGATTTTTCTAGCCTAAACTTGAGAACGACAAGTTTATCTTTATTTCTTGTGTTAAAGCGATGAATATCGCTCTGCTTTACAAATGTATTATAATACTTTTTCACATAAATTATATTTTCATAGATGTATTGTCCTGCAACAGTTAAAATGTTTATTTATTTTATGAGATCTCTTAAAGAATCTCTCGATCGGAGGTTGTACATGGCGCGAATAGCCCTTTTTTGGAGCACGAATATACTTTGGATGTTAGCGGCTGAGCCCCACAACAAAAGGCCTTAGGACATAACACTATGAAAATAACTAAAATAGACTATTCTAGCCGTTTCAATATCGGTTAAGAGCCTTATTTTCTTAACTGCGAATGCGGCCGAACTGAGTCTACTCGCCAAGGCTTCGATATGAGGATCCCATTGTAGTCGCGAGTCTAATATAATACCTAGAAACTTTGTATTGTTAATGAATTCGACCATATCGCCGTCTAGTCTTATATGAACATCAACTTGTCTTACATTAGGTAACGAAAATTTTAAACACTAAGTTTTCTTTGAGTTTAATGATAAATTATTACTTTTAAACCAATGTGACACTTTTGAAAGAGCACTATTTACTTCGTCAGAACAGTCATCACCTCTATCTACTTTAAAGACTAGAGATGTATCATCGGCAAATAGCACTGTCTCACATAAATTCTTCGCGTAGTAAGGAAGGTCATTTATGTATATTAAAAACAACAGCGGGCCCAATATTGATCCTTGGGGTACACCCATAGTAATGGGAGCTCCGGTAGACTCAGTTTTATTAATAACTACCTTCTGAGTTCTTTCATACAGATATGAATGCATAAGGCTTACTGACATTTCAGAGACACCATAATGTTATAACTTCCTTAATAGTGTTTGGTGATCAACACAATCGAATGCCTTGGAAAGGTCACAAAAAATTGCGATTACATCCTGCTTGTCCTCCCAGGCATCAAGTACATGTTTTAGAAATGCAACCCCAGCATCAGTTGTACTTTTACCTTTTG
Organism: Crambus lathoniellus; assembly: GCA_949710035.1. Lineage (NCBI taxonomy): Eukaryota > Metazoa > Arthropoda > Insecta > Lepidoptera > Crambidae > Crambus > Crambus lathoniellus. The sequence goes on from OX453313.1 coordinate 3,670,526, forward strand.
AAAAACCAAACTGTTTCTCATGCAGTATACTATTTAATTTAAAGTATTCTAAAAGTTGAGCATAAATTAATTTCTCAAATATTTTACTTATTGCTGGTAGTATGGATATAGGTCTAAAATTTGCTGGGTCACTTTTGTCACCAGCTTTAAACAGAGGAATTATTTTACTATTTTTCATTAAATTAGGAAAGACCCCTTCACTTATACATTGGTTAAAAATTATTGCTAATGATGGAGCTATCACATCAATTATTGATTTGATGATACTTGTAGATATGCCCCAGAGATCTTCTGTTTTCTTAATATTTATTGCTTTGAATGCTTTAATAATATCTTCGGTAGTGACATAGCTAAAACTAAAAGTTTCCTGGCACTTGTTCACACTAGATTCCATAAGAGAGACAGCGCTGTTGGGGCAAGAGTTAAGTCTGCTAGTAGTTTCTAACGGAATTCGAGCAAAGAAACCTTTAAAAGTACTAGCCACCTCAATATCCGATTCAAAAGTCTGAATGAATTGAATTGAAATTGAATTAAATGAATTAATTTTGCTTTTTGTTTTGCCAGTTTTTTGGTTTATAATACTCCAGGTAGCTTTTATTTTATTTTCTGATGATTTAATTTTATTTGAAATATACCTAGATTTTGCCAAAGCACATACTTTCCTAAATGTTTTTGAATATTTCTTGACATACTCAATGAAGCTAGGATCACAGGAAGTCGTTTTTTGTGCATAGAGTTCAAATAACTTTCTTCTACTATTATAAATACCAGGTGTGGCCCAGTCACTGAACTTCTTACGATCATTACACTTTATAACTTTTTGTTTAAAATTGTTACTAAATTATTTTTCAACAATATCAAATAATGATTGATAAGAGTTATTAGCGTCAGCAGAAGCTGGAATTAATGGAGCACCAACAGGTGAGAACCGTGTATTTAATGTCGGAAATACCTAAAATAAATGTCCACTTTGTGCTTAAAAGACATCTGCATACTACATGCCTTGGCTGTTTAATAAAATGAACACCAATGTTTAGTTCTACTAATTATGTGCATTTGATTTCTTTGAATAGAAAAGGTATATACCATACTTAAAACTTGATTACTTACAGGTGCCGTCAACTAGTGAAGTCTGCTCTTCTTGTTGGGAACGAGCTCAAAGACTACTGGATTCCCGAGTGACTGCTAGTGAACCTCGGTATACAACATTACCGCACATACGGAGAGCAGCAGAAACACCAGGTCACTGTATTTTCTGTGGATGCACTGGTTCTGAGCGCCATGTTGTGCCTGACGATACACGGCGTCGGATTATTTTAGATTATTATTATTTCATACCACGGGGTGCACGCATTTGCAATCTTCATTTGCACGAAGAGCAATATGAAGACTTATATACAGCAGAGTATAGTTTAGATACTTTTTCCCCGAGCCATATGGAGGAAATTGTTTTCATTTTAATGGAAGGCTCAAACATAAATTATGAAAATATACATAACTACCCCGAACACCAAGTAAAATATTTTATAGGATTTACTACGAGGCAACATCTGGCAATATTACAAACAACACTAAGCCTTAGAAATCTCCATCGGGGTAGTTTTGCTTTAAAAGCACTTCTGTGCAAGCTAAGAACTGGTAACTCTGGGGATAGGTTATCTATTGTATTTCAAGTCCCCCGGAGAACGTTAGAGACGTTAATGTCTGTAGCAAGAGACATATTATTGAAAGAATATGTGCTACAACATTTAGGTTTTCAACATATAAGAAGAGAGCAGATATATGAAAAATGTGATAGTAAAAAACCACGAGCCCTATAAGTAGCTTTCAGGCGGGATACTTATAGGGCTCGTGGTTTTTTACTATCACATTTTTCATATACTTACAAAATTGCATTGTGAATGCATAAAAATAATATAAAATCTCAGAGAGCAGATAGTTCAAAAAAATTCATTACTTGCAGAAGGCATTTTTGGTGATCCTGAAGCACCTCTTGATGAAAAACCAGCTATCACCATTGCAGATGCAACATATTTGTATACACAAAAAGCTCCAACTATTTATTCCAGAAGGAAACATACTCGCTTCATAAGTACAGGAATTTGTTGAATCCATTCATATTATGTGCCTGCAATGGTTACATTATAAATGTTTATGAGCCATATAGTGCCACAACAAATGATGCCACAATATTGAGCGATTTATTAAATCAAGAAGATTTTAACACTTTTTATAGAGAAAATGATGTATTTATTTTGGATAGAGGGTTCCGTGACTGCATGGACGGCCTCCATGAAAAAGGTTATCTAGGGTTTATGCCAGAAACAAAAGAGGAAGACCATTCACAGCTTACGACCCTAGAAGCGAATAGATCACGTTGTGTGACAATAAATAGATGGGTCATAGAAGCTGTGAATGGTCGTTTTAAACGAGATTTCAAAATATTTCGACATGAATATTTTAACCGTGCATGTAGGCACTTAATGGATGATTTCAAAATTGCAGCTGCACTTCTTAATCATTTTTGTACTCAGTATACAGACTCTGAAAATGCTGAACAATTATTGAACAGGGCGTAACGCAACCGCAACTAAATAGCAAATTTTAATTATTTTTTGATGAAAACTCTCCATTAAGGCAGTATTTCCAAGTAAACTATGTGTTTATTTTAGATCGGGTCTTTCGAGACTCAATATCCTTATTACAAAGCTGTAATTATAAAACGTATATGACTGATTCCTTATTAGCAGGCGAACACCAACTAACGAATTACACGCCGTATGTCACATACGCATTTCGTCACATACGCAGTTCGACATCAACGTTCTGATTTACTCAGTTTGTCATATACGCGATTTGTCTGCCAAGTATTGTTGTTTTATAATAAATATTAAATTATATCTTTTCAGGAGAAAATCGTCATTGAGGAAGTTCCTCCAGATACAGTCTCTCAGTCCATATTAAACATACGTATGTATGAAATAGAACCTTGTTATAGTTTTATATCTCAGTTCCGGTGACAGCGGCGCTATGTATTTTTTACTTCTTTTTGTAAAGTGTGCGCCAGATAAGTCTGCGCGCGGTTAAAATCGAATACAAATCTTTTCTATAAGCTTAGAACAAAACAATGTATTGTACCTAGCGCCAAAAACCCTAGTCGCGCGCAGAGCTATCTGACACGCAGTCTAACAATTTACTGGCCCTGACTTCTAAGACCTTCAGCCGGCAGCAGCAGCTATTTGGACAACAACTTGACAGCAATGTGACATTAAAAAAGAAGTAGAAAATAATAACTTCTTCGATTTTAATGATCAATATAAAGACAAATATCTCCGTTCCGATACCTACGGTTTAGAGAAATGTATCCATAATAGTTTTTAATCGTTTTATTCTGTTCTTTGATAAGTGATAGCGATGACGACGATGATTTTGTCACTCAAGAAGATGGTAAAAAATCGTCTTTACTATCCTATACAAGGTTATTTTTAGTATATACGAAACCTGAAAACTGTTTGTTCAGAATCAGTAATAGAATCGATTGCAATATTTTTTATATCATGTTATATTTTGACTAAATAATATTTACAAAACCATAATAACGCACACTATACTAAAATGTCTCGCGCGGACAACACAAAAAGCTTGTAACTTCGTGAGTTTTTAAGGTATCATTATCATTTTTTATACTGATTCTGAAAATAAAAATATGTGATCCGTGTTTCGGCCTTCGTATAAACAAAAAATAATGTTGTATTAGCAGACGTGTTGCGAACGACTATTACAGGCAATTTTATCCGAAAATATCAGGCAATCCGTACATTAAATTAAAAGTGTATAATACTAACGAAATAGAAAAAAAAACCCCAATGAATCGTTGGTGCCAAGCAATTGTAACTAATATAACGCAAACTAACACTGATACAGAAGCTTGGCGTAATCTGAACAAATTCTTATAGGACACTCGTGAAGAGTAAAAATCAAGTACGCATTCTTTCATAGGAAAAATGTATAATCATAATCATAATCATAATCAGTAATAATCATATAGTCATAATCATGTATTAATATTAAATTTAATAAATTATATAACTTTTACATATTACTCTAATAAGGATGGTTTTATACTGTATTTTAAACTCGTTGAGATAGGATAAAGCGATTTGATGGCTAACTTGTGCAAATTTAAATGTTGCTTATGTGAAATGAGTAAAGCGCAAATTAACATTTAAACTTTTCAAGAAAACTTTTATATAGGTATATAGATAATAAACTATTTTTCTTCGTTTAACCCACATTTTGTTTTGCATAATTTAACTATCAAATCGGTCTTGATATAAATTTAGGTATAAGTAGTTATAATTTTTTAAACGAAATAAAAAAATTACAATACACGACCTCCGCCCTGCCGCCGCCTGCGCCTTCACCCCAAACAGAAACGAACGAGTCCACATCTGCAATATCTATTGACTATATCTCATTTTGAGAAGAATTTGATGCAAAGGCAACGACAGACTCAACATCAACCGTTGCTACCAGTAAAATTACCAAGAGGCAATAATATATGGAGGAAAGAATTATAAGCCGACGTGAATGCCCATTAAAATGGTGTAAAGTGCGAAATATTCTAAACCCAGAGCTGACATGTTTAGCACAGAAATGCCTAAGTGTTACGGCCAACTCTGTGCCATCAGAGAGAGCTTTCTCAAATTCGAGTCAGATACTATCTGAGAAACTCAGCTCTCTGAAACCGTAACGCATGGAAAAAAAATATGTTTAAATATAAACCAAAGGTTTAATTAATTTTAATCAGTTGTGTAATGTGTTTGTTTTGTTATTATGTTTATTCTCTTAATTTTGTATTCAAGATTTTTGTTGGTTTCCTTTTTGTGATGTAATATACTCGCAATTCTTTATTTCAACAATCTAACAAGCGCAAATTAGGTAGCGAAAGCGGTGACAGTAACGACAGTGGCGGCAGCTCCAAAACAAACACTTCTGTTGAAACGAGCAAGCGGGTACTGCCTTTGCCTGGTGAATTAAATATTATTGATCAAGAAAACTCGAAATAAGCATTAGATTGGCTTCAAGGATCCTCTTCTCCTCATGATATGCTCATTACGAAGTGGCAGGCAACCTTTGATCTTCGCGCTGATATTCTCAACGCTATGAGCTATTTCAAGCAAACCGTCTTCAGTTATTATTGAAATTTGCATAATCTAATACATAATTATTAATAATACATATATAAAAATGACACTCAGGCACCACACAAACAAATACTGTTCATCACAAAGCATTTGTCTGAGACGGGAATCAAACACGCGACCCGGCGTACAAACTGGAACACTACTAATTTTACCTACCAATCTACTAGCCAAATTAATATTGTCTATGTGTTTCTCATGCAGTTGGTGAAGAACAAGCAAACGTAGCCGCGTTACTGGAGATCGTTACCCTACTCCGACAGATGCCTATCATGCAAGGGCCCAGGCTAACGTGAGCTAAGGGTGTCGCCGTGGACGGATACGTCTAGGAGGACATCATCATAATCATAGCAGTACCGAAAAAGAAAATATGGAGGTTGTCAAGAGATGAAACAAAAAGCGGTTTTCTGCCACGCGTTGCAACCACATGTGAAATATGAACATACTGCAACCAAAGGGAGATGCTCTACCTTGAAAGAGGTATTCCAAACCAGCCTTTTATACTAACGGTGGGACAAGCCTGGGAAAAAACACAACAATTAATTATATGAGATTGTAGTAACTGCAGAAATAGGATACCAAGTACCTACAATTTATGCGGCTATAAAACACATATACATACACATACACATGTACTGTGCCTTGGGACTGTCCATACCCGTAAAACCAGCCTTTTATACTAACGGTGGGACAAGCCTGGGAAAAAACACAACAATTAATTATATGAGATTATAGTAACTGCAGAAATAGGATACCAAGTACCTACAATTTATGCGGCTATAAAACACATATACATACACATACACTTGTACTCTGCCTTGGACTGTGCATACCCCAAGGTAGCTACACCGTGTTGGATGTTGATCCAACTCGCATCCAACACGGTATTTTCAAAACGAACAATAAAATTAATTGTATTCTTACTTGGCTGACAAAAATAGTTCTGATGAAATTAACGCTGACTATACAGCGAGTAAGAAGTATTGGATAAATTCGACGCTTCTCGTAACGACTCCGTAGCTCGGTGGTTAGAGCAGTCGCCCGGAAAGCGAAAGGTCGTGGGTTCGAGTCCCATCGAAGGTGATTGTGAGGCGGGTCGATTTTTTCTAAATACTTCATTTTCCATTTTTCAGTAATAATTCTGTAAGAATAACAAAATAACAAACGTAGATTTGACATTGATTGATAAAAACCAAAGATCAAAAGACACTTAATGTGATATCTTAGTTTATATTTTTATCACTTTCTTTAAACATCCTACAATATGTTAACCATAAATCGCAAAAAATGAAGCTGTGAAACATAATTGAAGATCAATCGAACTTGCTAACCACTCAATGGTTCCTTGCCTCCTGGAGGCAAGTATTTTTACCCGCCCCAATGGTTTCTTGCCTCCTGGAGGCAAGCTGACAGCTAATTAAAATACTTTAATTAATTATGTCAAATCACTCTCTGTTCCTATCCAACTTATACCAATCTTAATCTAGACACCTTATTTTAATCGTAGAACAAGAAATTGGTCCAATTTAATAAAAATTTGCCGGATTATATTCGATTGAAGTTCGCCGACTTGCTTGCCTCCAGGAGGCAAGGAACCATTGCGTGATTTAGGCAATGTTAGCTAAATATGGAAAAATAAAATATAAAAATATAATTAAATATATTGTACTAAATATGTTGTAATACATTAATATATACTTGTTATGCCCTCAATACCCATAAAAAGTAAATATTTAAAATTTATCTACTTACAAAAAAGAAGTCGATACGAAATATCGATATAGATAGCCCGTAAGGGTGATTCTTTACTTACATTTTTATATCTTTAATTAAACAATATTTTTCTATAAGAGAGTTATCTTTTTTTAACTTTTATCTAATAACAACATTATAAACTATTATTTAAACACAAATTGGTCTGTAATAATTGTTTATTTATTAGTATTTATTGCATGTTTTAAAAAGAAAGGATTTTAATTTATTTATTGTGACTCGCCACCTGGTTATAGTAACTCTTTTAGCCTGGAGGCTTCCAAGAAGTCTAGAATACTCCTAGCTTTAAGAGTTTTAATCTCCTCTGGGCGCATAATGTGTCGACCCAGATGGATTCGTATTGGAATATTTGTTTTCTGTTAATATTACATTTGATGTCAATCATTTACGATTAAACTGCATATACGAACGCCACCACAAGGTTATATAGCATTGTGATAATCAGTGTTTTTTACCCCAAGGGGAACCTTGACTCGACTGCTTTTAGCGTCGGATCATTGGTCAATGGTTGCGACGGGACGTCCTCGTCGGCCAGCGATACACTAGCCGGAACGTCGGAAGTCACCGCCCAGTATTTAATTTGTAGATAATAGATGAATAAAAGTAGATGTTTATAGGGACTTGACTTTTTATTGTAAAGGTAGTAATAAAGAAACGTATAGGAAGAATAGGAAGATTAGGAAGCATAGGAAGATTAGGAAGATTAGGAACCCTTTCCAAGGGTCAAGGGTTCCACTTATTTAAAACTATAATTAAACTCAAACTGATATAAAAACTGGTAATGCTCCGAGAGCTTTGTACGGCTTGGTGATTTTAGTAGAACTGAATCAAAAATGATGAACAGGACACGTGAAACGAAGATTTTGAATTTGAATTGAAAGAACAGGATAGGATTCGATAAAATTAATGGCCAGTATGTAGAACTAGATGGAGTTTCCAGTCATCATAGAGTTTTTAACCATCCATAATGACTGGTACGAATCGACATCGTTACATGGTTAATATTCAAAAAGAATTTTATCTCAAACAAACATGTTTTCTAATTTATAAAATTTGAATCGTCTAAGTCGTGCTCTTCACGGGCGAACGCGGGTAAGCGTTTTCATGTTGCTCCTGACTTCTGAAACCCCAGATGAAGTAATGCATTTATTAGAGCAATCGTTCGCGCGCCCGGAGGCGATCGTGATGCGAGCAGTAACAGAGGTACGTATGTTACCTAAACGGTCGCTAGATTTTAAAGACATTTACAAATTTGGTTGTAAAGTTAAACACTGTATTTCTGTTGTCAAATTACTAAATCAACACGAATATCTTTACTGCCCTGAGTTAATCAATAGTGAATAAGAATAGAATAAGAAATCTTTATTTGCACAAAACATGGTATAAAGGTGTATGTTGTATAAAAAGTTCTCATGTTTTACCATTTAAATATGGCAAGCAAATTACATTAAACAAGAAGTTAAAATTTGAAAAATTATAAATTTAAATATTTGATTTACATATTATTATTATTGCATTTAAATGTCATTATTCTTTATAAAATTATTAGAAACAATACAACACTAATTTATAGTCAAGAACATCGTTAGTCAAAAAAGAAAAAACTCTTGAACACTATAAAAGTTTTTCTTCAAAAGCCACTTAAATAGCTCTCTCTTAAATAATTCTGGTCTCAGTGCTTTGAATTCAGTAGGAATTTTATTGAAAATTCTAACACACATAGATTTGGGTATAACACTTAGAACTAACTTATGGGGGTCTCTACGTTGTCTAGAGTTTGAGCAATCACTAGCTTTTTTAAACAGATGTTTGTTTCTCACTACAAAATTACAGACTTCTAAATTGTACAGTGAGGGTAGCGGCAGCAGACCAAGGTGCTTAAGCAAAGGTCTACAAGATTCATCTGGCGAAATACCCCAGATTGCTCTATTGCTTTTCTTTTGAGCTCGAAAGACTCTTATCCAATCAGTACAGTTGCCCCACAAAATAAGACCATACCGTAAAATTGATTCGATGTAGGCTTGGTAGGACATTATAGCTGTTTTTATATTCGTTACCTTTTTAACTTGATTGAGAGCATAAGCAAATTTATTTATTCTGTTACATATGTTATCTAAATGGTGTTTCCAATTTAGATCTTCGTCAATAGTAACTCCTAAAAACTTTGTATGAGACACTTGTTTGATATTGTCAATATTTAGTTTAAAATTGTATTTGTTATGTATTGATTTATTGAATTGTATAAAAACTGATTTATTTAAATTTAATGTCAAATTGTTTCTTTCTAGCCATTCTTTAATTTTGTCAACCGTTTTATTAATGTCAGCTTCATGATTAGCGATAGAATTATTAGTATTTTTATTCGATGTCACTATAATATAGAAATGTCATCAGCATATAAGATGCACTTATAGTTAGTTATGTCATTTATATCATTAATATATAATAAAAAAAGTATTGGCCCCAGAATACTTCCCTGGGGGACAGTTTTAAATAAGTGGGGAGTGTTTTAAATAAGTTAACCCCTTTTTTGCGTAGAAAGTGGCTTGTCTTTGCATACAGGAATTTTTCTTCAGAAACACCAAAGTTAATTATTATTATTATTATTAAATGTTTATTGCAGATATAAAATCTATACAAGCTTGTTAGTAAAAGAACTTATCTTATATTTGATGAAATTAAACAATTAAAATATAATAATTTAGTTTTATTATACGAGCGTTCGCATTACACAGCAATCACAGAGAAAGTAAGAGAGAGAGGGGAGAACCATAGAGCGAGACAAAAGTCACTATGAATGCGTTCACGTCACGTTCACGTTTATGGCTACATTCCAACATCCCCCCTTGGACATAAACCCATCTTCATCATCAGCCATTTAATGTCCCCACTGCTGGGGCACTGGCCTTCCTTATGGATGAATAAGGAGAATGAGCCATGACCCACCACGCGGGCTCAGTGCGGATTGGTGGGTAGAAACCCATCTTGGAAGAACAGTATTCAAGCTTCGGCTGAGGAGTGCCTTTTGTCAGTATATCAGCCACCATCTCGCTTGTTTGGATGTACTCGATGACCACCTTCTTGGATCGCACCTTATCACGGACAAAGTGGTGCCTTATGTCGATATGCTTCGTTCTGGAATGATAATTTTGAGTACCTGCAAGTTTAAGAGCACTCTGATTATCACTGAAAATTGTTATAGGTATAGAGCTAAAATGTGGCCAAAACTCTTCTTGCATCTGTCTTAACCACATTGCTTCTTGAGTGCAACTCGATAAAGACATGTATTCAGCCTCTGTTGTAGATAACGCAACAGTTTGTTGCCGGTGTGAATTCCACGTTATTGCGCCACCTTGATGCATAAATACATAGCCTGTACATGACCTTCTGTCAGATTTGTTGCCAGCCCAATCAGCGTCACAGTAGGCATGAATAAAATTTTCTTCCTTATTGTTTTTATAAGTTAATGCATAATGTTTAGTGAACTTTAAATATCTCAAGATTCGCTTCAGCGCCACCCAGTGCTGCATTTCAGGTTTCGAATTAAATCTGCTGAGAGTATTTACAGCATAGGATATGTCAGGGCGTGTACCTTGCGAAAGATACAACAAACATCCTATAATTTCTTGATATGGAACTGTACTGAGTGAAGAGTCTTCATTTCTTATTTCATTTTTCATATTTTCATTTATAGTAAACTTGGTTTTAGGTTCAATAGGTGTTTTCACATTTTTACAATTTGCCATTCCATACTTTGTCAATATGTCTTGTATGTACTTCTGTTGATTTATACTTAAAGTGCCAGCAGTTCTGTCTCTACATACATACAAACCAAGACAGTATTTAATTTCACCCAAGTCCTTCATTTCAAATCTAGAAAACAGATTATTCTTGATATAGTTTTTAGTAACTGTAGAGCTTGTAAATAAAATCAAGTCGTCCACATACACAGCTAAAAATGAAATATCTTCTTTATCTATTTTATAATATATGCAGGGGTCTAGTACAGATTGTGTCAAGCCGATTTCCTTTATAGTAGTATCTAATTTTATATTCCATTGCCTGCTAGCTTGTTTTAGCCCGTACAAGGATTTTTTTAATAAACATACTTGTGTATTATTTTCTTCAAACTTTGGGGTTGACACATATATATATCTTCTTCTATTTCACCCTGCAGAAAAGCAGATGTGGCATCCATTTGTTCAATATCTAAATTGTATTTCACTGCCAATGAAAACAGGTATCTTAATTCGTAGCCCTGGTGGAATTCCCCCGGTTGGGATTTGACAGGTTAAAGATGAATATCTAATTACTGGTGAATATACTTCATTGTAATCATAGCCTTTTCTTTGAGCACAACCTTTGATGACTAGCCTCGCCTTATACTTTGCTATATCGCCGTTTTCATTTCTTTTTGTTTTGTATACCCATTTACAAGATATGGCTTTCTTACCAGTAGGTAAATCACACAATATCCAAGTTTTGTTTTTTATTAATGATTTATATTCTTCTTCCATGGCTTTTTGCCAATTACTAGACTCTGAACAAGATAAGGCCTCTTCTACCGTTAAAGGGTCTTGCTTTATAGCCAAACATGCATATATATTCTCATCATCATTATTTTCTGTGTGATTTGGCCGCCTTGCTCGTGGTCTCAAATTCACAAAATAATCGGGAGAATCAAGTGCAAAATCAGTGCTTGGTTCATATGTTGCATCATGATCAGTTGTTTCCTTTGTTGAATTAAAACTATCTTCTGAAGTGATGGTACTGTCATGCTGATCACAAGTAGGTAAGATTGTTTCTTCTTCAATTGGATTCTCGACAGGTTTCTCTAATGGTATCTGTAAGATAGTATTGATATTTTCTTTTGTAATAATTGAATTTTTATCAGTAGAGTTTTCAAAAAACATGACATTTCTACTCTTTATAACCTTCTTAGTGCGTGGGTCTAGTAATCTGTACCCTTTTGTATTTTCACAATATCCCAGAAAAACCATTTCTGTGGATCTCGAATCCCACTTTAACCTCTTCTCCTTCGGCACGTGAATCATGGCTTTACAGCCAAAAATTCTAAGATGAGAAATATTTGGTTTCTTACTTGTCAATTTCTCCAGTGGTGTCACGTAGTTAAGAACTCGAGTAGGGGAACGATTAATTATATGAGCAGCTGTCTCTACTGCCTCTGCCCAATACCCCTTTGACAGTCCAGCATCATGCAGCATGCATCTGGCACGCTCAGCCAGTGTACGGTTCATACGCTCTGCGAGCCCGTTCTGCTCCGGCGTGTATGGTGCTGTTGTTTGATGGACTATGCCCGAACCTGCCAAGAAATCAATCATTTGCTTATTTAAATATTCCAAGCCATTATCTGTTCGGAGGATTTTTATTTTCCGATCCAATTGGTTTTCTATTTCCTTTTTATATATTTCAAACACTTGTTTTATGTTAGTTTTACTCTTCAAAAAATAAACATTAACTTTTCTCGAATAATCATCAATAAATGTGATGAAATATCTGGCTCCACCCACAGATTGTGTTTCCATGGGTCCGCACAAATCTGAGTGAATTATTTCTAGAGGTACAGTTGCCCTCGAGCCAGTATTATTGAACGGAAGCCTAGTTTGCTTACCATTCAAACATGGAATGCAATTACTGTTAATCTCTTTAGTATTTAGCAAAATCACACCTTCAGTGCATAATGGTAATCTGGTAACATCATTATAGTTCAGATGACCCATCCTCCGATGCCATGTTTTTAAACTTTGGCCGACTGTGTTGGATGTGTATGCCTTAACATCACAGGTATTTAACTTATACATTTTGTTAATTAATCGTGCAGTTGCTACTAAATGCTTCTGTCCATTATATATTTCACAGCCATTTTTGTTGAAAACTACATTACATCCATTCTTTGTCAACTGACTAACTGATAATAAGTTGGTACTTAGTTGTGGAACATATGAAATATCTCTCACCTGTATGTGATTTACTTTACCATCTTGTCCAATGACATCAAGGTTTACATTACCCATCTGTGTTACAGCGACTGATGTATTGTTAGCAACCACTATGTTTTGTATCGGTGGTACTCGGACATCATACATCCCATCGGAAACATTTGTTAAATGTAAAGATGCTCCGGAATCAACATACCATTCCACACTGTCCATCTGTCCACTAGCTGCTGAAAAAACTGCTGCAAAACCTTTGTTGTTAGCTTTCTTTTTAAAATAGCAATCTTTACCTAAGTGACCATACTTATTACAGTTGTAGCAACGGGGACCTTTTTTCTTATTACTAAAGCTTTTATCATGCTTTGTATAAAGAACTGAGATATTTGACTCCACTTTAATTTCCTGAAGTAACTTTGTTTTGATCGAGTCTGTGCTTATTTTAATACCAGAACTCTCGAGCCCCATGATCATAGGTTTGTATTGTTCCGGCAAACCAGCTAGCATTAATGTACCTAGCCATTCATCGTCAACTTGGAAACCAATGTTTCGCAATTTATGGGCTGTGGTTACTATTTTATTCACATATTCTTCAACATTCGAACAGTTTTCTAAAGTGGTATTTACTAAATCTCGGATTAAACCAACTTTCCTAGTTAAACCAGAGTCTTCAAAAGCGTTCTGTAAATTTTGCCATACCTCGGTGGAAGTTTTAGCATCTTGGACGTGAATATAATTAATTGGATCTATGAGTAGAATAATTTTCGACTTTGCCTTGAGGTCACGTTTCGGATCTACTTCATTTCCTGTACGATTTTCATACGTTTCCCATAATTCCTCATGTTGTAAATAAGTCTGGACTGCGAATTTCCAAGTGCTATAGTTTTCTCTTCCCAATAGTTTGCTGATTTGCGCGCTGTTAGCCATTTTATTCGGTTGCACGAGGCTTGTGCAATAATGGCGTCTGAATACCTAAAAATCAGAGAAATCACTCCGCTGAACTAAATTTACTGTTATACTTTCCGATTGTTTTTACAACGACTTTACGGGTCATATAAGATTTGCCCATAACCTGATGAAATTAAACAATTAAAATATAATAATTTAGTTTTATTATACGAGCGTTCGCATTACACAGCAATCACAGAGAAAGTAAGAGAGAGAGGGTAGAACCATAGAGCGGGACAAAAGTCACTATGAATGCGTTCACGTCACGTTCACGTTTATGGCTACATTCCAACAATATTAGTAGAGAACAATTATTATAAAACTTTGTCGTGAGACCATAAGTTAAGAAACTTGAAAGTCCCACCCACATGCATTCGCGTCCAATGCCTCTGAATGGGACAGTCAGGCCTGTCTTTTACTACGCCCAGGACACTATTCGGACTACTCCTTAGGCCCGCATTCAGAGACGATTTTGAGCCTTGAGTATAGCTCAAGTCGAGGCTAAGCTACACTTTCGTATTCACAGTCGAGTTTACCCAACTCAGCAGGAAAGCAGTCTAAGCCAAGCATGAGCTGAGATTGAGTGGTCGAAATCGGTGACTTAAGCTATACTCAGCCCCTACTTTGCAAAGAAAGTGGTGCCATCTGTAATGATATTGTTCGAAAACACGTTTGACGTCTGTTTTGAATAGGTTCAAGGTAGTTTTTGTTGGTTAGAAGTTGAAAAGTTTCTTGTTCCTCCCTCAAAAACGAATTAAAATGAACGTTATTGATTTTATGGACGAGGTAGATGAGCTTGGACGTTATAAAGAACTAATTCTGGAAATTCCTTTGCCTCCAAGGCAAAGATTGTACCTTCGAAATATTACGGATCCGTACGAGTTCTATAATGACGAAAATTTTTGAGACCGGTTCAGATTCCGGAAAAACACAGTAAAGGAATTGATTGTGCCTCTACTACACCCAGGTGACCACCAAACCTTGAGGGGTCTGCCAATTCCAATAGAAATACAAGCCGCAATAGCGCTACGCTATTATACAACTGGATCCTTTCAGGTATGCAAACTTTACAACATTTCTTCAGTTGCTGTCCATCTATCCCACCATCAAAACTTGATAATAGCAATAATAGGTACTAATACCACGTTAAATCATGCTCGCAAGTGAGGATTGCATATTGATTTTTTATTTTATTTTTTAACACATAGCATACTTTTCTTTTAACTTTTTAAAAAAACTTCGTAAATGTCATACAACGAACCCTCAAATAATTTTGACAGCTATCAACGTTCAGTTATCTCTTTCCCTCTAATGGATCAAGCTCCCGGACCTTCTTAAAAAGGGGATCAAGCCCTCGCGAGCCCGCGTTTTTGAAATCCCTGGTTCATACAGTGGAGATATTGCCGATTGTTTTGCGTCCTAGCTGCGGGAGATACTTGGCGACTCTGCTAAAATCACGAGGCCTGTGAAGACTGCTGACATGCGGGTCTCCGGGCTAGATGATTAGGTAAACACGGAGGAGTTGCGGGCGGCGGTTGCGCTGAAGGGGAATTGCAGCCCCGACCATGTGCGGTCCCATACGGGTAGGAGTGGGTGGTTTTAGGTCGGCACTGGTAAAGTGCCCTATCCCCGCGGCGAAAATGTTGCCCAATCGGGTCGTATCACTGTTGGCTGGGTGTACGCGCCGATTAAAGCTCTAGAGCCCCTTCCACTCCGGTTCTTCGGTTGTATGGCTACGTGGACACCAGGAAGCAGTGCCCCCGTGACGACGCGGATTACAGTGACACCTGTTACAGGAGCAGAAAGAAGGGACACGTCTCCTTGACCTGCAAAGTCGATCCAAACTGCGTTGTTTGCAGGGCGCCCAATTTGGCGGCCAACCATATTATGGGGGGGAGCACCGCCCACCAGTAAGGGCGAAGGCTTCCTCTAACTTTGGGGTGGTTACGCGACAGATGACGGTGAATCCAACGGTTCAAGAAGAGGCTGCGGAGGGTCATATTATGTCTACATAATGGCCAATAAAACCCTCAGCCTCCTACAAAAAAATTTAAACCACACCGCCCTCGCTAAGATCTATTTATGCAGCAGAGTGGGGAGTGCATATTGCCGTCGTCTCGGACCCATATTATGTCTCTCAGCGCCCAAACTGGGCGGGTGACATACGTGGCACCGTTGCCATAGTGCTCCCCTTTTCTGCCGTCTACTCCCCTCCTCTCTCAGTCATAGAGAGGAGACCGGGTTATGTGGCGGCCTCCTGGGGCGAACTGAAACTCGTCGGTGTCTACTTCTCCCCCAACCGGGCCCTGTCGAAGCTGGGTGGCCACCTCGGGCTTAGTCCTCCTTAACCGGGTGCGAGGGATTACTTTTCGGAGGTCGGATGGAAGCGGGTCCATATAAAGGGCGGAAGCGCGGCAATGAGCTGGGTCCACACTGGAGGATCAATCGCGTTCCGATCGCGCGCGGCAGGAGCGCACCGCCTGCACATTTAGGCGGTGTGGACGTGCCGCGCGCGATCCATGCGCAAGCTTTGGAGCGCGCGCTCCCTGGTGCGCGCGATCCGTACGTTGTCGGTTTTTGTGCTAGCCTCAAAGTGAAATTAAATGTGTGATAATCATACAAGTACCTAGTAAACAAACTAATAGAAAATAAATACACGTGGTTATTTAATGAGTTACTTATTTATTTCAGGTGCTCAAGATACGTATAAATCAAAGTGGTTTGCGTATGATGACTTCGACTTTATGGCGGATAAAAATGAACCCGGAACCACTTGCGGTACTTTGGAACATGTGAATCAAGTTTACTGATATTCATTTCGCCAAATTATGGTATGGTTTGTAACAAAGTGTCTTGCTAAGTGGGACCGTATTGTATTGGCTTTTTCGGATGCTCTTCTTGGTATGACGGCAATCGGTCAAAGTGGTGATGGCGGTTCATTTCGCCAGCTTCCAGGTATTACATTTCCATTCTCCTGCACTCTATCAAACGTTCCTGGCGATGTAAAGTTGGAATTACTGCGTAAGTAGTTATATAGATGAACCGTCGCCAGCACGACTTTAGTCGCAGTTTTTGGTTTCAAAGCATAGGTTTACGCAGAACTCTGTACACAGAACTAAGTACTCCAAACGCGTTTTCTACTACCCTACGTGCTCTTGACAGTCGGTAGTTGAAAATTCTTTCACACCAACCCCTTTCCCGAGTACCATCGTATGATTTCATAGTATAATCATTCAGCTGAAAAGCTTTATCACCTAGAATACAAAATGGTACCTCAATTTTATAGGGTACTTATTTCCGGTGGCGGAACGTTTAGTTCTCTTTTTTCATGTTTTTATATAAATTTGTGCTTTTGAACACGCCTCTATCCGATATTCTGCCTTTAGTCCCAATATTCACATACAGAAACTTAAATAATTTGTAATTATCAAAGTCGTTGCCACTATTAAAAGGCGATTGCAAAGCGACAAGTTTGCCGTCCATCGCTCCTATCACGTGTGGGAAATTACATTTATACTCGAATTGCTGAGAAACTGTACGCCACTCTTCTTTAGTTGACGGCACCTGAAAATAAAGATGCCGTGAGATCCTCAATAATATAAATTATAAAGATGAAAATAAGAATACGTAGTAATAATAATAATGTTGGTTACAGGAAGAATCTGATACGACTGAACGTGAACCTGAAGTAAATGCTACAGTGAACGAAAACGAGAACAGAAACATTGTTAGTAGTGACACTCAACCGGAAAGAGCCAACCACCACACAGATCAGAGTAGTGAACAGAATGATCAGAGTGTACAATCCAATGTCCAAACAACAGGAAAACGAACGAAAAAATAAAGAAAACTACTTTTAATAATGCAGATGACATATCAGATGAAACTCTTTCAGAAGCTTTCCAACTTCTGCAACAATGTGCACAGCCACCACAACCAGACACAGATATTTACATCACTTTCGGACAGTATATATCTACCGACATAATTCGTCGATTAAAAAGCCCCAACCTGTGGAATACCTCAGAAAAAAATGACCGATCCTTTTTATTATTAATGAGTATTTTAACCTGTTAGAGCAGACACTTCAAGAATTAAATTTAACAGATAATCCAAAGCGTTTGTGGAACTTGGACGAAACAACTCTATGTCTTGACCTCACTAGAACAAAAGTAGTAGGCGCCAAAGGGGAGGCTTGCACGCGGACCACTTACGGAAGCGCCAAAGAAAATGTAACAGTTTTGACCACTGTGAATGCAGCAGGTGAAAAGTTAGACCCATTGATTGTAAACAAAAGGAAATATGTGTATAAGTCAAGTATGATATGATATACTTAGAGATTTATGGAAAATGTTTTCCAATAATTCTACGAAAACAACCTTAAATACTTATATACTGATTGATCTTGAAATGTTCAAAATAATATGTTTGTAAATAGTTTCTGTTCAATAAAGCAAAAAGGATTGAGTTCGTAAGCCTACATATTCACAATACATAATATAAATAATTTCTTGTTTTCGGCGTCAACCATAGATAGATTGTGCCAGGAATGTTTTGACCTTGTGAATGCTGAAGTTGTTGATGGTCACAATAGACCACAACAGCAATTGGGACATCATTCACTATGTGTCAATTGTGGCACAACACTGGCACAAAGATGTGAAAGACTGTCTCGAGCATTGCTTGATGGATGTCGTGAGAGAGTGTATATCGCTAGAATTATATTTCCTCGATAGGTATGTAATATCTGGACCTGAGAAGCATAACACTGTAAGTCCATTTTTAGCGGTTTTTGCTTTTTAAGCCCAATGTATATAAAATCCCGTATTCTTTCCAGCGATAAAACTGTATGTTCAAAAAGTCGGTCGGAACCCAGAGTTTTATAATTGTATAACAACGTAACAGACGTTATGGCCTTGAGGCATAGTGTCGCAAGTGGTAATACAGTAAAATACTTTGTACGTTACCAATATTGTATCTGGAATTATGAACTGGCATTTTAACGTAAGTGCGGAGTTACATACTTCTGCCTCTACCTTGTCCTGTCGCGATTCCTATAAAAACATGACACATAAAACTGTATGTAACGGAGTTTTTACAAACTTTATCAAATTTTATTATATTAAACGAATGGATGATCTTCTATTGTGGCATTTCTTAATCTATGATAGTTATTCTATTAAACAAATTGCTAAAACTTTTGCTTTTCTTAGTAACTTAGGGATAAAGTCCACACAACAGCAATTTTTTCACAAAGTTGTCTCTACTGTAAAATTATGGTTTTGGCACTTGCAGCTTAATGCCTCTCAGGTCCAGATATATAGTTGCCTCAAATGACTATACAAAGGTCAAATAATGTTAATAATATATAAAGTACAACAATAATTTATAATATCATACAATTTTACAGATTCCTCTTGATGCTCGAGTGTGCGATCCTTGTTGGCTACGAGCTCGCTATAGAGTTCAACGAGATGCTGAGGTTCATGACGCTACTGTTGAACATGGGGATGAACAAGATCCTGACAATGCAGATCTACAAGAACCTGACATAGAAGATGAGTTGCATCATGAACCCACCTCTACCATAACTCTTCCTCTTTCCGGCTATAGTCGCACTCTAGATAGTGCAAGTCACTGCATTGTACCAGAGTGTACAAACATGGAGCGATTCAGAGTTCCCAAATAGTTAAGAAGAAGAATATTGGCTGGCTACAAAGTTTTTATACCTGCTAACTCAAGAGTTTGTGAGCAACATAGTACAGGTACAACTGGGATGTATTAAATAATTATGAATTTATGACACACTTCACTTCTCTTCAAATCGTAGACATGTTAAATATTGAGGGAGTCCAAAACTGACTCTTTAAACTTCGAAAATGTAGAAAACATTGAACCAAGTATTTGTCACTACTGGACTGGCTTGTCTAATGTCAATTTCCTAATTTTATAAACAATGGACTCAATAATTGCAAAAGAAAGAAGACTGGTCCAGCACTGTACTTAGTAAAAATAAGGACAGGAGAGTCATTCGCTCGGATTGCGAGCATCTTTCAAATAACAACTTCTGTAGTTCGAGCTTTTGTAAAAAAAGTAAGAAATCTTATTTTAAATTTTAGTTTTTTGCATTCACAATGCAATTTTTATTACTGAAAAATGGAAAATGAAGTATTTAGAAAAAAAAATTTTGATTGTGAGACGGGTCGATTTTTTCTAAATACTTAATTTTTCATTTTTAAGAAAGAAATCGTCTGACATCTATATGTACCGTTACATTGGGGTGTAGGACATATAATCACGTTAAGCATTGAACGCAAGAAATCTAATAATCCCTCGTGGTCTATTTGGTACAGAATGGAATACACCTATTGTAATCATGGATGGAACTTACATTTATGTGCAAAAGTCCTACTAACTACGTATTTCAAAAAACATCCTACAGCCTTCACAAATCCTGCAATCTAGTGAACCCATTTTTGATTCTAGCTACTGATGGTCATATTGTAGATGCATATGGATCTTACCCAACAACCACTACTGATGCTGACATAATAAAACAATTATTTGAAAATGAGAGTTTAAACTTCATGAGCTACTTTACACAGAACGATGCGTTTGTTTTAGATGATCGTGGATTTAGAGATGCTTTAGGGTAACTCAATTCTTTAGGATATTCAGTATATAAACAAGAGAAACGTTCAGAAAACGAAGGTTCACAGCTCTCGACCATAAAAAGCCAATAAATCAAGATTAGTGACAATGTGCAGGTGGGTGTAGTGGAAGTTGTAAACGGTCGGTTTAAACGGGATTATAAAATATTTAGAGCGAATTACTTTAATAATATGAGTGAGAATCTAATGCAATGCAAGACTTAGACTACTGACTTAGAATTGCAGCAGCAATCATATATCATTTTCATTCCGTTATAACCGACCGGCCTGATGCTGAGCCCATTTTGCAAAGAGCCTTAGAAAGATCTAAATGGTTTGGCATATCCTATTTTTTATACCATATGTTAAGATATAAAAGGGGTTTTCAAAGTGGGGGCGCAAAGACATTTAAAGGGGGGTGCGGGAGACCTGTGTAGTTAAGTATAAATATACACTGAGAAAATGCATTCCAGACTGCTCGGTACGATCAAGAAATAAAAGCTCATCCTGGCTTCATTTAGATAATGGCGTTCCCCAAGGCGGCATACTTTCTTCTCTTCTTTTCTCAATTTTTATTAATTTTATCACACACCAACTTCAGTGTTCGTATCATCTATATGCTGACGACCTACAAATATATGCCCAAGCACGTGTTGATGACCTTAATGATGCCATCAACGCGCTAAATATGGATCTTCATCATATTAAGGTGCTGGTCGGACAGTTTTGGCGTTGCCGTCAATCCTGCCAAATGCCAAGCTGTTTTAGTGGGTAGTCCCCACATGATTGCCAGAGTGGACTTAGCTAGTCTGCGTTCGATTGTATTCGACGGCATTCAAATTCCTCTTAGCCCCAGTGTTAAGGATCTGGGATTGTGTATGGACAGTGGGTTGAACTGGCAAGCTCAAGTCTCCAGCATCTATCAGAAAGTCACAGGGGTATTGCGATGTCTTTACCGTCTTACAAACTTTTTACCAACCACTATCAAAGCAATGCTTGTGCAGACCTAAATTTTCCCCATTATCGACTATGGTGATGTGTGCTACCTCGACCTGAATGCAGATCTACTAAATATGCTCGATCGTCTGAATAACTGCATTCGATTCGTCTACAATCTCCGTAAGTATGATCGCGTGTCCGCGCATCGATCACTTCTTAATTGGTTGCCCATTAGACAGCGCAGAAGTATGCGGGCCTTGACCACTCTTTTTTCTCTTATACTCTCCTTATGCTCCCCCTTATCTTACTTAACATTTCCAGTACTTAGGTACTTCTCATGATAAAAACCTTCGTTCTTCTTTTAATCGTTTACTTAGCTGTCCCTCTCATCAATCTGATATCATTCATTCTTCGTTCTTTATTTATCATATCCTTCTCTGGAACGCGCTTCTTCTAAACATCAGAATGTCCAATAGTCGGTATGCGTTTAAAACTAAGTTACGCAAGTTTCTTACTGAGCAAGCAACTCGCTCTTAAAACTAGATAATCAACGATAACTCTTATTTGTATATATCATAATATAAGTATATATTATATATATTATTTATCATATGTATTATATTTAGAAGTATTTATTTATATTAGTATGTGTAGTATATTACATTATTTATATAATAGTAATTGTAGTTTTCAACGTATCTTTGATCAACAAAGTGAATTATTTCTTTTATACTGGTTGTGCACCCTACCACATCATTGTCTCCACATCAATTAAGTATGGAGTAAAGATATTTCCGATTTATGTGTTGAATCAATAAAGCGAAATTTATTTAATATAGATTTTTTTAATCTGGCAACGTTATTTATGTTAAAAACTGAGATAAGAGTTTTTATAAAAATACTGACGATAATAATATATATATATAAATACTCGCTGTGCCCCGCAGTTTCACTTGCGTTAATTTGATGGAAATGAAAAAAAAACCTACTAAAATATTTTTCCCGTTTTTGCAACCATTTTTCATTAATGCTCCGCTTCTGTTGGTCGTAGCGTGATGTTATATAAGGCCAGTCATCTAAGACATTCTAGCTCGCAAAAAATCGCCAAGAGTTGATATTTTGGGATGATGTTAGGATAGATACCAATACTCGAAAGACCTGTGCTAACTTCGTGGTGCTCGAAAAACCTCGGAATTTTCAGACTTTTTTCAGTTTTTGGTTGAATGATTTCTAGGCACATTCAGGACAAAAATGTTGGGAATAAATCTGTGAATAGTTTATCATCGACAAAAAAATATTTGTATCTATTACTACTGATGGCCGCGCAAATGTAGTGGCAGCGGTACGACTATTTTTAAGTGATGAGGACCATAGGATTCCCCTGTATGGCTCACTGCTTAAACCTTATAGTTGATGGTGTATTGAGATAAATTAATGCATTTTCAGCCCTCATTGATTACGTCAAAAGCATTGTGACGTTTTTCAAGCAGTCGGTCAATGCTATGGACCAATTAAGATCTGAACAAGAAGCATCTGGAAAGAAAGAAGGCGAGGTGTTGACACTGATACAAGCTGTCAGTACGAGATGGAACTCGTGCTGAGAACAATTTGTTAAACCTTTGAACGACCAAGCGCGTGATTTAACGCGCGGCAATTACGCCCCACAACGACCAGGAGCGTGATATACCGCTCACCTCCTCCAATTCCAATACACATTCCAATACAAAAAAGTGAAGTAACGCCTTCAAAGACAAACATTCGTTTGTGACAAAAAAAAATTCTGTCTGTCTGCCTGTAAAAAATAGGATTTCCCTTATAAAAAGATGAGTAATTTGTTATATTTATCTTATTTATTGTGTTTTAGTTAAAACAAAATTTTAGAACTGTGTTTCATGTTATAATAAAAAAAATAAGCATTCTAAAATTATGTGTGCAATCCCGCGCGGCTAACGGTTGTCTTGGCGCTATAAATTAATAAAACAATTTTACAAATCATAAAACACATATTATATTTAGAAAGATAAACTTACTAATAATCCGTTTCTGCATAAAGTTTTCGATTTCAGTATTGTGTCGTTAGATTCACATAAATAAATACAGCTCTGGTGTGAGTTTAATATTTCTGTATTTCTTTGTTGTGTATTTAGCTTTGGCATTACAAAACGCAATCGCATATAACTATAAAGGTTATTTATCAGAGTATAAATTTTTCTCCATACATCGTTATGTGGCACATGAAGTTTGACTTATTGTTTTTCCTTTTCGAGACTATTGAGCGGTTTATGGCACTTTTTGAAAACGAGACTTGACAAATAAGCATTTGGTCACTTCATTGAAGTAAACATCATTGCAGAGATGCAAAAAGTTACTCATTTATGAGACGCTAAAGTGAGCACGTTTGAATGAAAAAAAAACCACATCAAAAAAGTAAGAATTAATTCCTTACCAAATAAATAACGTAAGTTCTTTGAAGTCGGGCGTGAAACATGTAAGTACATTTTTTTGTTGTTTTTGTTAAAACCCGCCCGACTTCAAAGTACTTACGTTATTTATTTGGTGAGGAATTATTTCTTACTTTTTTGATGTGGTTTTTTTGAAGGCGGTTTAATTTTTTTATAAAAATAATTTTTATTTCACTCTTTTTAGTGCATCGTGCAGGCAATTTACGTGTTTTCTGGTAAATAGGTATGTGACCAAACTGAAAACCTCCTTTTTCGAAGTCGGTTAAAATACCTTGAGGTATCCCCTTTTTAACAAAATAAGAATCATCTAAATCGGTTTATAAACAAAGGAGTTATGCCTAAAGATACGTATTAAATTTACATAAAGTGGTAACGAAAACGACAGTATTTTTTAAGATTTCCTGAAAACTACTGAACCGATTTCAAAATTTCAAAAAATGGGACCAACTTGGAAACCAACCTGATGTAATAACGTTTGAACCATTTCAATCGGTTCAGCCGTCTTCGAGTAATCGGTGGACATACACAAAAAAAAAAAAAAAAAGAGAAAAAACATACATACAGACGAATAGAGAACCTCCTCCTTTTTGATTTAAAAGTCGGTTAAAAAGGCCAGTGGCCCCTATTTTGTTTTGAGTAGTAGATACAGGAAGTATTTAAAATCACTCTCCAAACTTGAATATGGTAATCTTTAGGCAAAATGATGACATACGTATTTTTTCTTTTAGTGTCACCTAGTACAAAAATTATGAATGAGTCATCACAAACTTATCTTTAAAACCCTACGTTTTTGGCCACTGCGAGTCGCCTCGCTCACTTTACGCGCAGTCTCACGTGGTCTCACTCGCAGTTCATTGATAGCCTGATACAGCCTCCGCCGCGCACTGCCTACGATCATATAAACCCTAGATACCGCGTAAACCTACAGAAAGTGAAGCCGCCAACGAATGCTCCATTCGAAATGGAGCATTAAATCGCTCTCAGTAGTCATTTGATCGCCCGGCGAAAGGATGCCTAAATGGGCTGAGAAGATGCGCAAAAACAATTCGAAAAAAGGAAAAAAAGAGATGTAATATCATATTTTCAGTCAGTATTGAACGTAAGTATATTTGCACAATTAATTTAAAGTCAAACATGTCAAGTTTGACACAGTCACAACTATCATAATTTCATTATTTATACTAAAATATTGCAATATTTCTTGCCGCGCAACCGTTTCTTCTATTTGCGTTAGTAAAATAGAGATGCAGACATGACGAAATACGATTCGCTGTTCTAGCGTCGTCCGACCATCTGAGCTTTCCATGTAATAAGATCGTAAGTACTACCATGCCGACCGAATTTAAATCCAATTACTGTTACTTAGGGTCGAATATCAAATGTGGTGACGGCAGTATTCGGAAGCGACATATCTATAACTATAACTACTTATGATAGCGCTGTTGGAATCACTTTTTCAAGCGCATTTAGTATGGAATTGTGTATCTAGGGTTTATATGATCGAAGCGCACTGCGCCTGACCGTCCGTCGACGACGCACGCGGCGACCGACGCCGACGGCCGAGCGCACCCGAGCGACAGACCGCGCACCCTCACCAAAGAATATATACACTAACGCGCCCTCATCGCGTCCACCCCCGCGTCCCGGCGGCCGAGACGGGTCACAACACAAGTTACCTAGAGTCCGCTTTAACCACCTCTGTGGTCTAGTGGTACACACCACCGGTATTAGACCCAGAGGTCTCGAGTTCGATTCCTACTAAGGGTACATTGTATTCGATTTGGTTGCTGGTAGGGCTTGTTTAAAGTCCGCCTGGCTAGCCAGTTAGCTACCACCATCTTATCTAAGTCTGACGCCATAACAACACGGGGAATCGCCACCGCATTCATGAGAGAGCGCGTACACCGTATAATAAACACTGTGACTTCGGAGTGAAAAAGAGATATTGATAAATACAATATGGAGGATAATACTGGAGAGAATAAGGAAGTTATTTAAATTTTTACTTTTTTGCATTCACAATGCTATTTTTATTATTGGAAAATGAAGTATTTAGAAAAAATCGACCCGTCTCACAATCAGCTCCGATGGGACTCGAACCCACGACCTTTCGCTATCCGGGCGACTGCTCTAACCACTGAGCTACGGATACGTAATTTTTTTTCTAAATACTTCATTTTCCATTTTTCGACGATTCTACAGATTAAAGTCCTGGCAGATGAAGCTAAGAGTCTGTGTAACATCTTAGAGAATGATAATATGGAAGCGGCCAAAGTGGAGAAATCCAAAATGACGACCCTTCTAGCACGCCTTTCTTCAGAATTTGGTTATTACTTTAACATTAATTAGTAATAACCCAGACGCCGCGCCGATCAGATATCTAATTTTACAACGGACCAGATACAAGCCGAGGAGGTATTAGCGGAACTGGAGGCTAAATTGAAATTGTTTAAAGAAAACCATACATACATCAACTCCCATCAGGAAAGGCACCGCGGGGTATCTACTGTAAAATGCCGGACCTGAAGCTGCCTGAGTTCAGTGGTAATATCTTGGAGTGGCATCAATTTTGGGATCAGTTCTCATCTGATATAAACCGTAGGGGACGGGAAGTCGTAGATCAGTTATTACACTTCAAGAGCTCACTCAAAGGTGCGCTAAAATTGGTGGATGGACTTAATAATACTACACAACCTCCCAAAAGACTACAGCACAATGTGACAATGGTCAGTTCAAATCTAATATAAACTGGAACAAAAGGCAGATTATATAAGGCTAGTATTTAACTGATCACCAATCTAACCTAACCTAACCTACAAAAATACTGAAATGCACACCTAAAATACTGAAATGCACACCTAAAATACTGAAATAAAATGGTTAAGACAGGAAATTGAATTGTTTTGCTCTATTTTTATGTTTTTGAAGTCAAATATCTCAGAAACCGGAAGATTTTGTATTCGTGGAAGTGGTGGCCGAAGAGGTCGGCGGGCAAGACGGGAAAATAGCGATGGTTCCTCCGATCACTCCAATCAAGAATGGGAATGGCTAGATAAAGAATTTACTTCAACATTTTTCATTTTCTTTTCTTTTTCATTTGCCTCAAAACTAACTCGAAACAGTGCTAGGACCCAATGTACATTTTTTGGAACACAAGATAATCCAACTTGGCTTAACCAAAAATGTCCCTAACACACATGGTAATATGGCAAAAATATTAATCAACCGAAA
The DNA here is from genome assembly GCA_949710035.1 of Crambus lathoniellus. Lineage (NCBI taxonomy): Eukaryota > Metazoa > Arthropoda > Insecta > Lepidoptera > Crambidae > Crambus > Crambus lathoniellus. The sequence goes on from OX453313.1 coordinate 3,697,687, forward strand.
TTGGTGCCTATTTCCAAAGTATAAAGCTCAACATTTTAATTACTCAATTATTTAAAAATTATTTATATTATTTAATATGTACAAAAAATTGTACAATGGGTTTTTATACGTACCTTGTTTTTGAAAATCTGGGTCTTAGGAGGTTATAGAAAAAAACCAAACCCTTGATCAAAAAGCGATGAATTGTTTATAAATGAATGAATGAATGAATTTATAAATGATAAAAAACGTTAAACTGTCCAATGTTCTACTATTTACTAAAAATTAAACAGCAAAAAATCAAATACTCGTAGTATATTAATTATTTAATATCGAAAAGAACCAGCTACCAAGAAAAGTAAGACGGCAAATGAGAGTTTTAAAATATTATCAGAAGATAAGTTGGAGCTGGTTAGATTACAGAAACTGTCACTGGAGATGGAAATAGAACATAAACAAAAATATATATAATGGAGTTGGATAATGTAATTGAAAAAAAAAGAATACAGGGTGATTGGAAGATGGGTGCAAAGCTTTAAAGGGAAGCTAACATAGACTATTTAGAACAATTTAAGCCATGTTTGTCTTAGACGAAGTCTAGCTATTTTTTTAAACAAATTGTTATGCTTTTTTGGTTATAACCCAAAATTTTACAATTAGTTACAAATAATGGCTAGTTTAAATGATAAATGAATACTTTTTCATTTTAATTCACAAAAGTAATTTGTAACTAATTTAAAAAAACATATTTATAACATCTGTATCACATAACAATTTTTTTATGATGTTTTAAGTTAATGTAAAATTTAATCCAATATTTTTTTCAACCGCCGTAAAAAAAACAAGGAGGGTACTTTTTTGTTCAAAGCTTTTTAAAAATATGCTTGGTTATTGTACTTTCTTTTGACGTATCACTTACGTGGTAATCTCTAAAGTTTTTGAAATTCGGATCTACAAACCAAATGATGGGAGAAAAGTTTAAAAATTAAGCTAACTGATAAAACTACATTTTTGCTTCAAAACAAGAAAAATGGGAGGGAAGCGGGTTTGGAGAGCCGAACAATGGCCGGCGCGCTTGATGCGATAGCAATGAACATGTCCTTCTCAGGTAGCCCGCACAAAAAAGGCATTTAGCAATATCGACTTAGTTGCTAAGATTACAAAGTCGTATTTCTTTAGACAGGCCCAGGCCCATTTATTTATTTATTATTATTTATTTGTTTAGTCAATTAACAACTTCGCTTGTGACTAGAAGCTATTTTGTTATTCTTGACAATTCACCGAGTTCAGTTGTAGTTCCATGTTAGTATTCAAGTTAGTGATATCATTAGAATTAGACAGACATTAATGCGTAAAGGTGTGGTATACAATGCAGCAACATAACAAATATACGTTCCATGGCACAGGTTTGGAAGTGCGAGATCCTCAGAGAAGGATTCAATTTAGTCGATTTCTTCTCAATGGAGACATTGAAGATGCGTGGTTTTTGAAATCAATCCTGTGGACAGATGAAAGTAAATTCTCTAGGGAGGGCATTACTAACTTTCACAACCTGCATCAATGGGCCGACAAAGATAACAATCCACATTGGAAAAAGCAGGTGTCATATCAGAGAAAATTCTCTGTGAATGTATGGGCTGGACTGATTGGCAGAACATTGATTGGGCCCCACTTCCTGCCAGACAATTTGAACGGCGAAAATTACCTAGAATTTATACAAAACCATTTACCAGTCCTTGTTGAAGAGTCCGATGCCCCAATATTCTCAACTGATCGAGAAGATATTTTTCAACAAGATGGGTGTCCAGCGCTTTGGACGTTAAGTGTAAGAGAACATTTAAATAATTGTTTTTCAAATAACTGGATCGGCAGAGATAGGCCAATCCCTTGGCCCGCTAGATCACCCGACCTTACCCCAATGGACTATTTCGTGTGGGGTCGGGCCAAGGAACTAGTTTACACTCAATTAGAGATAAACACAAAAGAAGAGTTAATAGAAAGAATCAATGCAGAGTTTCAAACAATGAAACATGAAATGATGTTAAAAATAACCACAACGGAAGTAAGAAGACGGGCCCGTGCTTATGTTAGAAATCGCGGCGTACATTTTGAACACGAATAATTTTTTTTTTCAGTTTAATTTTTGTTTTAATTAATTCACCTAAAAAAATTAAATGTCTCCCTCAATTTGGTATGCAGCCTTAGTTTACATAATGTTTAAGCTATTCGCATAAATGATACCTCAAAATAAAGTACAAAAACCAACCATGTTTTTTAAAAGCTTTGAACAAAAAAAGTACTCTCCTTGTTTTTTTTATGGCGGTTGAAAAAAAAATTTTATAAAATTTTTAAAATTTACATTAACTTAAAGCATCAGTAAAAAAATTGTTATATGATACAGATGTTATAACCACTCGTTTGTCGCGCGGCCGGCGCTACTTTTACCTTGTTTGTCACGCAGTTTGGCGTTACCGTAGTGCACTTGAACAGCTGCGTTAAAACCGTTTTTATGACCGATCCTATTTGTATACGAACAAATGATGTTCTATTTCGTATAGCTTATGGATGAAACTATAAGTATTTTAAAAAAACGAGTACCTGTAATGGTAAAATAATTTATAAAAAAATCGGGAATTTTGCTAAAGAGAAAATTCACGACTTGTAATAGGAATTGATTTTTAATATCAAATCGAAATCGATAACTAGTGTTTTTTTTACATAATTTAAAACTAGAATAATATACCTTTCCGTACATGCCAATTTTTTTATGAATTGGACGCAATTTAGCAGTCCTAATAATGTTTGTATCTCGCAAAAAATAAAAAACAAGTATGGCGTGAACTGACGTAAAATTCTCCAAAATTATTTTTTCAACCAATCACAGGCCTCTTCTACTTTTTTTGTGATAATAGTGTTGTAACATTCATAATCTATTTACCCAAGACGTTTAAGTGTAGCCGTATACAAAAAAACCTACCAAATGGGTTGAAATCGAAGAGCGATCGGCACGGTCCTGTAGCACCGCGCGACAAACAACCGGCTTTTGCTTGCGGTCCTATAGGACCGCGAATCAATCGAGTGGCTAAACATGTTTTTTTTAAATTCGTTGCACATTACTTTTGTGAATTAAAATAAAAAAGTATTCATTTATCATTTAAACTGGCCATTATTTGTAAATAATTGTAAAATTTTGTGTTATAACCAAAAAAACATAACAATTTGTTTAAAAAAAAATAGCTAGACTTCGTCTAAGACAAACATGGCTTAAATGGTTCTAAATAGTCTATGTTAGCTTCCCTTTAAAGCTTTGCACCCATCTTCCAATCACCCTGTATAATGAACAAATGTACAAAAAAAAAAACTTTTACTTAAGGATTTAGAAATAAAAAAAATGAATCAGAACTGCCCACTCAGCAGTCCGCGGTATCATTTGCTACCATTGGTGACACCCCTCGAGTAGTCCATGGTAACAATAGGTACTACTTTTGAATTTCCGCGCGGCCTGCTGTTTTGAAAACAGAATGTTTTGTTGATCTCTCGACTGAAATGTGGCTGAATACAGCTGAAGGTTTTAGAAGACGCTGATGATGCTGATTATAAATTTGTCTATGTTGATGTTGGAGCGTATGGAAAATGTAGCGAGCGACAGTACTGTCTTCAAGGATTCAATGTTTTACAAAAAGTTGATGGACAACGAACTAAATTTACCCGAAGATTAAAAAATTACGGGAATTCCAAATGATGTTCCATATTTTCTAATAGGTGATGAAGCATTCAGTATTTCTGATCATGTTTTGAGACCATAATATACAGAAACAAACTTAAATTTTACTAAATAATATCTATAGTATCGATAGTATTGCACTCTTCCAATAGCTATCGATAATACGATCGATAGTCCTTCTATTTGTTGCCTATCGATAGTCCACTATCGATTTATTTTTACTAAAACTTTGATTTGATAAATCCTATTACCTACCTGATTAATAATGATTAATATTTGTAAGAAAAATGATAATTAAAAGTATTAAAATTTTAAATATTAGAAAAAAAACAGCCAAGTGCGAGTCGGACTCGCGCACGAAGGTACCAAAGGTGCCAAAATCGCTATAGGTGTGCCTATAATATCAGAAGAGTTCCCTTGATTTCTCAAGGATTCCATCATCAGATACTGACATTATAACAATGTGACCAATTTGTAACTATATGCTTACAAACAAAAAAAAGTTTTGAAGTCGTTTAAAAAGTAGGGTTTCTTCCATGAAAACTACGGCGATTTAAGTTTTCGTTAATAAGAGGTAAACAAATTCCTTATCATTTATTATAAGTACAACTGACCCAGCAAACGTTATTTTGCCATATAGATTAATATTTGTAAGAAAAATGATAATTAAAAGTATTAAAATTTTAAATATTAGAAAAAAAACAGCCAAGTGCGAGTCGGACTCGCGCACGAAGGTACCAAAGGTGCCAAAATCGCTATAGGTGTGCCTATAATATCAGAAGAGTTCCCTTGATTTCTCAAGGATTCCATCATCAGATACTGACATTATAACAATGTGACCAATTTGTAACTATGTAACTATATGCTTACAAACAAAAAAAAGTTTTGAAGTCGTTTAAAAAGTAGGGTTTCTTCCATGAAAACTACGGCGATTTAAGTTTTCGTTAATAAGAGGTAAACAAATTCCTTATCATTTATTATAAGTACAACTGACCCAGCAAACGTTATTTTGCCATATAAATTTTAATGTACACTGACGAGCAATGAAAAATTCCACCCACAAAATGCCCAAAAACACCTTAATATCTCCTAAGATACAGAACTTAGCTTCGTAAATTAAAAAGTATAATGAAATCTATTTTATTATGCAAACTTAAACTCTTTTAAATACTGGTATTTTTGAAGCCATGGATAAAAAAAGCAGAAAAACTAAATTTGGGATTTGAAAATTTCGGAATACATTTGTTTAGTTTTTTGTTTTGCTTTTGATTTCATCCTTGTTTTCGCCGTTGTGAAAGAATTTCTTAAATTGTAAAGTCTTAGGCACCTCGCGCACTAGACGGCCACGACCACAACCAGTGGCCGCAACGATCAGATTAACTAAAGAAACCACTGGCCGCACACCGGGCCGTTGCGACCAACTTACGTATAGTTTGCTATTAGCGCTCGCGCACTAGATCTGCGACCGTCAATGCGGCCCGGCTGCGGCCAGCCATTCTCAGTGTCATTCGGACAGTTCGTGAGTGAACACGCTTCGTATCGTTCCACAACCAAATACGACGACGTTTTTTCTGCGATGAGTTTACAGAGTTATTTATTAATGAAAGAAAGAAACGACCGGCAATATGGAATTTAACGAGTGAAGAATACAGCAATCGTATAATAAGACAAAGATGCTGGGAGGAAATGGTTGAATTATTTGGCGGTGAAAATAAAACGCCAGAGGAGAAATTTGACATTGGTTATAATAATGATAATATTGAAGAGGTGACGGAAGTTAAATTTTTAGGTATAAATATTGACAGTTATTGTAATTGGAAATCACATATTAATTTAATCCTACTAATATTATAAATGTGAAAGTTTAGATGTTTGGATGTTTGGATGTTTGGATGTTTGGATGTTTGTTACTCAATCACGCCGAAACGGCTGAACGGATTTGGCTGAAATTTGGGACACAGATACTTTGTAGCCTGGAGAGGAACATAGGCTACTTTTTATCCCGGAAAAATAACACATTCCCGCGGGATGACGTCGTGTAGTCCACGCGGGCGAAGCCGCGGGCGGAAAGCTAGTGGTAAATAAATTGGATCGTTTTGTGTACGTTTTAAATAGAGTGAAACATGTTGCATCAAGGAAAGCTGCGCTTATGGCCTACCATGGATATGTTTCCTCGGTCCTGCGATATGGTATTGTTTTGTGGGGAAACTCAGTGGATATGCATCGAGCTTTTAAATTAGTGGTGCTGGCTATTTGGAAAGCTGTAAACCACTTTTCAAAACATTAAATATCTTGCCTTTACCATGTCTTTACATTTATAAACTCTGTGTCTTTGTAAAAAAACATGGCGGTCTATTTAAAAAAAATGTGACGCGAGTTACAGAGGTAGAAATGGAAATAAGTTGTGCATTCCTGACCAGAAATTAACTTTATATTCAAAAAACTCTTTTTGTATAGCTATACGAGTTTATAATAAATTGCCAAATAACATAACGGATTTACCTCTCAATAAATTTAAAGGTAAATTATTTGGAATATTACTAGAAAGGACATATTATTGTATTAATGACTACTTCAATGATAAAACAATATGACATTTAATAATTTTGCAAAGGACATTGTATTTAGATTAGTTTTTTTTCTGACATTTTACTTTAATTAATATATAAAATATTTTTTTTAAAGAATTAAATATTGTGACATTTAGACATTTAAATATTTGCACGTCGAAATATTCGACAGAATATGCGGAAAAAATATTATACCTACTATCTTGTATTGTACCATATTTATGCAAATAAATAAAAATTGAATTGAATTGAATTGAAAAAAAATTGGTACGTTAATATTTATTCCTTTTATTGTTCGTTTTATATAATGAAGCTAGTAGAAAAACATTGGTAGTATATTGTACAGATCTGGGTTTAATAACACTAAAGGCTAAACTAACACTAAACACTAACACTAAACCTTTAAATAAATTCGTCCTGCCATGGTAGTTTGCCTTCATCCATAAAGTAATTTGCTAAATTGTTCCTAAAACCTGTGTTACCATTTTGAATACTACGAAATTGTTGCGTTCTTGTATTACTCGTGCTTGGAAAATTATATAACGTATCCTCGAATAGAGATCAATCCTTTTCCAAAACGTAATTATGTAACATACAACAACACTTTACTATATTATATAAATAAAGTATTTTATTATTATTTTATTATATTCACCGCAAATTCAGTGTGTACATTAAAAGGTTTGTGAAAAATCCTCCATTTGCTAGCCAATATTCCAAAACCACATTCCACAAAACGTCTTGCACGAGATAGAAACAAAAAAGAAAATTTTTAATTACCGCCTAAGTACCTTCCTGAATAAGGTCTCATTATTCTTGATGATAATGAAAATGCTTCGTCAGCGATTATGTATACGGTACTTGACGGTACTGACTATGCAAAGGCGCTGCAAGCTTTGACCGAGGAAATGCGTCTTTTGCGTAAGGAGATGCAGGAGACGCGAATTCGGGTTGAAGCGTTTAATGAGACGCTATCTAACATAGTCATGCGTGTAGAAGCAAATGAAGGACAAGTGCAGCTACTTGCAGCTAGAGTGGAAAAGCTAGAAGGACGCCAGGCAAGCTCCGGTTCGAATGCTGCCCTAACTGGAGTAATCGAGGGTTTGAAAGCCGAATTGAATGAACGTGATCAGGAGCTCCTTCTCAATGACCTGGAGTTTACTTGCGTTCCGGAGCAGAAGGGGGAGAACCCCCTGAACATCATCACCACCTTGGCGACTAAGCTTGGTATCAATCTGGAGTCACGTGACGTCGTCTGCGCAACAAGAGTTGGTCAGCTACTGGAGGCTGATGCGAACCCCCGGCCACGGCCCATCGTCGTTCGTCTGGTGCGGCGCGCGGTGCGAGATGAGCTGCTGCAGGCGGCTCGCGTGCGCCGCAACATCACAACGGAAGGCGCTAATCTTCCTGGCCAGCCACGCAGGTTTTATGTTAACGAGCGGCTCACACGCTCTAATCGTGTCCTGTTCCGCCGAGCACGGCAGATTGGCAAGGACCAGCACTGGCGTTTCGTGTGGACGAGGGATGGCAAGGTATTTGTGCGTCAAGGCCCTGGGGACGGCTTCCCCCGTCACCGTCTGCGCACAGAAGCCGATCTCGTCAGGGTTTTTGGAGAGGATGCTGTTCGAACCGCTGTGGCCTGAAATAATTTTACACATGTTATATTTTTTCTCATATTACTCTGGCCTGCCACACTTATTTACGCTGTTAACGTTTATCTTGCTTTTAAAAATAACTAAATGTGTTTTGTTAAACAATCATATAAATATTCTGCAATACCCTGCTTTATATAACATCAGTAATGTTTACTGTACTTACTTCATATTTATGCCATGTAAAAAGTTGCTATTGCTCATTTTAATAATTGCCATAGTTGTTTTTACTTGTCGCTCGTTGTGTTTATTTGTTGTTGCTAACTGTCTTTCGTGTACTTTGTCCTTGTGTGCAGCAGCAGATGGGTCTAGTTTCAATCGGTATACACTGGAAAAGAACAAACATGTAATTCATTACACTTATACACCAATATCTATATATAATTACCTACTATTTCTATACACAATAATATATAATATTTATAATTTAATACGATACACATTTTATATGAATGCAATTTTATTAATCGAATTCCTTATTTTGACAAACAATATTTTAACCTTTCATGATATCCCTATTTTTATGCGCTGTTATCATAAACTAAATCAAATCACACTCACTTCTTACTGCGTGCTCCAAGCTTCCTATACGCTCAGTGATTCACTTCTTACGTCACATTACTATAGATTTGTAGTAGTGCTGTTTATGTTTGCTTGTTTTTTGCTTATCGCTGTAACAGCCCTGCTGTGTTTTTTTAATTCAAACAAATTTACTTATTATAATTTTACTGTTTTAAATGCCGCCGTTAAGATATCTTAAGTTAGCGCTTTTCAACGCAGGATCACTTAACACTGGCCACGATGATTTCGTTAATGGTGTGACGGAATGTGACGCAGATATTATTGCGATAAACGAGACGGCTAGCGGCGGGACAGGAGGCGCGCGCGCCGGCCATGCCTGGCTATCGACTGCGCTCCGTGCCACGCCCGCTGCATATGCGCGGCGGGCGAGGTGGTGGGGTTGCGTTTTACATTAGGACCGGTGTACACGTGCGTTATGAAAAGCATCCGGATGCCGATATTGAGCAAATGTGGCTTACAACTAATATTAATGGACTTCGTTTTGCGATAGGTACCGCTTATAGGCCACAGTGGGTTAATACTGATAAATTCCTAGATGCTTTGACGGAATCACTAATATATTTTGGAAAATACGACTATACCATTTTATTAGGAGACTTCAACATTAATTTATTGGATTCGACAAGTAGCAACAGCGTGAAGTTTAAACAATTTCTTGAGTACATGGATATTAAGCAAGTGGTAACGGAACCGACACACTTTACGGCTGATTCACACTCTCTCATTGATTTAGTATGTACTAATTGCCGGGTCCAAGAGGTAAGCGTGTCTCACATTGCAGGTTTGCTCGGTCATGCTATGGTCACTGTATCTTTTCCAGTACAAAAACCTAAATATGTAAGTCGACGTCAAGCATATAGGCCTATCAAACGCATGGATGTAGCAAAATTTAATAATGACTTGCATTCCGTTGACTGGAGTCCCATTTTAGCCACCTCAACAGTGAATGAAATGGTTGGTCTCTTTGAGAACTTATTACTATCCCTCTATGACTTTCACGCTCCAGTAAAACTTATTACTATAAAACCAAATAAATCGTTCCCCTGGATTACTGAGAACTTGAGGCATATGATGCAGTTACGTAACCAGGCTCTGAAGAAGTATCGCTTAACAAAATCTGACCAGGATAAAGCCTCATGGAAGGATTTGCAAACTATGGTGGAAACATGTTTAGACACTGAAAAAAGAGCATTTTTCAATCATTTTATTAACTCACATAATGGCAAGTCATATTGGAAAAATCTTAAAGGGAAGGTTTTAGTGGATCCTTCTCATGATTCAGAGCTACCTCTAATTTTCAGCGATCCGAATATAATCAACTCTCATTTTCTGAACATACAAAGTCATGGCATGGTGCCACGATCAAGCTTTTCCTTTTACGGCTCTCAACGCTTTAATAATTCTACTTTTCAGTTAAGGCCTGTTACTGAGAGAGAGGTTGCTGATTATATTTTGTCAATTAAATCTAACGCATCGGGGTCGGATGATCTTAGCAGAGATATGATCCTTTTAACCTTACCCTGTACACTCACAACTATCACTGCTATTATCAACGCCTCTATTCAATCAGGTGTCTTTCCAGTACAGTGGAAGTATGCGATAGTAACACCGCTGCCTAAAATCAATCGCCCTGTTGATCTTAAGGACTTACGGCCTATTAGCATATTGCCATTCATGTCAAAGATCTTGGAAAAAGCTGTTTATGTGCAACTTCTTCAATATATTGAAGAGAACGACATCTTACCAATGTATCAGTCCGGCTTTCGTCGAAACCGTGGCACTTCCACTGCTCTGCTTGACGTTGTTGACAATATTCTATCTGAGCGGGATGGTGGTTGCGGTACTATCCTTGCACTGCTTGACTTCTCTCGCGCGTTTGACAGCATTGACATAAATCTGCTACTTGCTAAGCTTGGGTATTATGGTTTGGATGACTCGTCACTTCGTTGGTTTGAAAGTTACCTGTCTGAGCGTTTCCAATCGGTGAAACTGACTTGTGCTAGAAGTGGGGATGCAAAATACTCAGATCCTGAGCCTGTGATGTGTGGTGTACCTCAGGGCTCAATCCTGGGTCCACTGCTATTTTTAATATATAGCGCAGATCTTCCTAGGGTTTTAAAACACTGCAGGTACCACTGCTACGCTGATGACGTCCAACTGTACATCTCCGGTAAGCCCGCAGATACTCCTGACACTGTGCAAAAGATTAATAGTGACCTGCATAGTATCGCGCAATGGTCAGCTGATAATGGTCTCCTCCTTAACCCTTCCAAATCCAAGTATTTAATTTTGGGAACTAGGGCGCAGATACAACAGATGGAAAACTTTGAACCCAGTCTCTGTTTGAACAATGAAAGCTTAGAGAGGGTATCAGAGGCTCGGAATTTGGGCGTCATCTTTGATGAACAGCTGCGTTTTGACACTCACGTGTTGGGTTTGGTTAAGAGTTGTATGTATCGCTTAAAGGTGTTATACAAGATACGTAAATATCTGAGTGAGAAGTCGCGCATAATGCTCTGTGAGTCTCTAATATTATCCAAACTCAATTATGGAGACATCGTGGTAGGACCTCGCTTGTTGGCCAAAACACAGAAGCTTTTACAACGGGTTCAAAATGCATGTTGCAGGTTTTGTTACAATGTACCTCCTCGAGCTCACATTACGCCATATCTGATTTCGGCGTCGACTTTGAGGATGGAGTCACGTAGGCACATGCATCTGTTGTGTCTCGTATTTGACGTTAAGAAGTACAAAAAGCCAGAATACTTGTACGAGAAACTGAAATTCACGACACTGAGTGATAGATATGGTTCTAGGGCCACACGGGCGCCACTAATCAACTACCGTCACCATACAGCAGCCTTCCGTGGTAGTTTTCGATACCAAGCCACCAAGTGCTGGAATGACTTGCCCCCTCCCATTCGGAACCTAACCTCTAAGTACGCTTTCAAACAAAAATTGTTATTACACTTACTTACACAACAGAAGTTAGGCAATCCGACTGGGTGGTGATCTGGATAGTTCTGGTGCCGTGAGGTTCTGAGTCAGTATCTATTTATTATGTGTTTATTTTGTTATATATATATTGATTTAATTAATCCCAATTTCTTCAATTTATTTTCCCATGAATTTTAATATGTATTGAATGTAAGTATATATATATCTTTTTATTTTTTCATTTAAAAACACACAATGCACACAACACAATTTTACTACAATATTAATCGTAAACATTCGTACTAATACACATAACACTCACTCACAAACATCACACACGCACATACTTGTTCTCAGCGCAGTCACTGTGCTTCCCGCGTTACACCTATGGGTGACGGCTGAAAATCGGTGTTTTGCCGTCTGGCAAATTAACACACCGAGCCTTGACCCTTTTTGCTGCTGCACACATATGCATACTTCTTTTTTCTCTCTGTGTGTCATGTGCTCATAGCTTAAGGTTAATTATTATTAATTGTATGTCTGTTCTTTCTTATTCTTTTTATTTGGTATCTGTTGTAATGTCATGTGTGTGTTGTAGTAAATAAACTTTTTATCTATCTATCTATCTATCTACTTGTGTATTGTCTCTTGTTGAAATAGGTTTATCGTTAGGAATGTTCAAGCCACTCGAAGATAGTTTGTTAGAAAAGGTGGTCTGTTCAAATACAGTAGAATCTGAGCATTTTCCGTATGCACCTATGTCAACAGCTATAAATTTATAATCTGCGTCACAAATTGCCATTAATACAATGGAAAAATATTTTTTATATATATAATACAATGAACCGCTTTTAGGTGGTTTTGTTATTCGGACATGTTTGCCATCAATAGCACCCAAACAGTTAGGGAAATTACTTCGATACTCAAACTTGTCTGCTATTTGTTGCCATCGTTCCACATTAGGTTCTGTCATAAATTCGTCCTTCAAATTATTCCAAATTGCTGTGCAAACTATGTACACGATTTCCCTTGCTGTTGTGTGCCCAAGATGATGAATTTTTTCTATATCCGTAAACGAATGGCATTTTCCAAGATATCTGGAACAATAATGTAGTGTGTTAAACAGTTTTTTTAAAGTAGTCAAGATTGTCTTTAATTTATCGTTGACGGTTTTTGCAGGTGAAGATATTAAAAAAAAATGGCGCAATATTAAGGATTGCTTCAATAGAGAAAAGAGGCGTTAGTCAACAAGGAGTGGTTGCCGCAACAAGAAAGACTGAATATAGATATTTTAAACAGTTGTCTTTTCTCGCGGTTTGTTCAATTCCTACTGAAAAACATTCTAACATAGAAGCTATAGATAACAACACTGCAGAAGAAGATCAGACAGATTACAGGCAAGAATTGTACAATCGCAAGAAAAAGAAACGTTCAGACGGTAATGATATGCTTGTAAAAATATTGAGAGAAGAAGCAGAAAAAAGGCGTAAACACGAAAAAGAAGTACTAGCCGACGTGGACAAACTTTTTTCTTGTCACTCAGTAAGGAGTTTAAAAAAGTACCTGATCATTTAAAATTATCAACTAAAAAGAAAATACTCGACATAATATATGAGGCCAGGGGGCCTACCGCCGAAAACGCCCAAAATGGTTTTTCTGCAAATCCAATTTGGATTTATGACGTAATGATTCTGTCGTACCGCCGAACGACCGTAAAACGCGAAGCCGGTTTTATGACGTCACATCATCTTGGGGAGGCCGATCGAACGAATGATTTCATATATTTGACAGTTGTTTGACAGTTCGCGGCACCGCCGAAATTATCCAAGTTGGGAATTTGAAAGCTATTACGGATCTAACTGTCAGTTGATGGCGGGAGCTCTGTAGTAATCGACATCAATATTCTTTCATATTTTTAGAGATTAAACGAACTTACCTGAAGTGAAGTTCTATCTTAATTATACGAAGGCTTCGTCCGAAGAGATTAGCTTGATTTAACACTTGTAGTACGCCCTAGTAATCGCCAATTTCACACTATATTGAGAATATACCTACTTATAAATTAAAAAAGTAATAAAAGAAAATTATTATTTTTTAAATTTCAAAACTGGGTAGTCAACACCGATCTGGCTCAAGCGCCCATCATAGCTGTCATTTAGTTTAGAGTATTATATGTTTCGAATCATATAGGGAAGTAGTTAATAACTTTTGGGAGGGAGGGAAGCTAATCTCTTCGGACGAAGCCTTCGTATAATTAAGATAGAACTTCACTTCAGGTAAGTTCGTTTAATCTCTAATTATACTTCATGCTTCGTCCTCAAGATTAGCTTGATTTAACACTTGTAGACGTTTAGAGACTAAGTGTTCGAAAAATATGCAAAAATTGTAATATATAGGCTACTGAATAATATAGATTGAAATTATAACTTAACTTATACTATCTTGCTTCTTTATTTTCTCAACATAGAAACAAAAAGCAATAAAAAAGTATTATTTGTTACATAAAAAATCAACATCGCTTATGAAATAAACGAAAAATATTTTGATTAAGCACTCAAAACAGTGGTGCCAAATTTTGTATCACAATAGCTGTTTACTGGCCTGTTATAAAATTTGGCAAACGTATGTGATTCTGAAAACCAACCTGCAGTTTTATAATCTGGTCTATGCTAAAACCTAAATTTTTGCGCAGCTGACGTAGCAGCATACCGGGTATTATGCGCAGTGAACGTAGAAATATCAATTCCACTTAAATGTAACGTATTTTTTATCCATTTGAATAAGGTTTGTGACGTAACAGGCTTATATGGCTTTCGGTAACTAATAAATAAATTGTCGGAATCAGGACAGAGAAACATTTTCATTTCAAGGTAAGTAATCAAAACTCTTGCAGGACAAATACTTGGCTTTTCGTTATAGAATGGTCTAACGAGCAATGTGTTTTTTTTTTTTTTTTTTATTTCAACGACTAGCGTATCAATGAAAATATCTATGAAATTTTTCAACAATTTGTTGAAAGGCATAATCAGCTAGCTGCCATTCTTGGTCTGCCTGCATAGTATTATTCTGAAGTTATATCTGAAGATCGAATATGAGATGCAAAAACGTAAAGATTTTTACGTTTACTCCATTGCCAGAGGTCTTTTGCGATCTCTGTCAGGTGTGGGGAGTGTATATCACCCATACGGTTTACGTAGGAAATTACCGTGGTATTGTCAGTTCGTAAAAGTACTTGACAGTTAGTATCTTAACCAATAAACGCAGCAAGAATTCCTAAATAATTTATTGTCTGCTACTTTCTTTTACACTCCATAAACCACTAGCTCTGTCGTCTCCACATGCAATTCCCCACCCCGTAGTTGAGGCACCTGAAAAACTTCCAGGTCATACTTGTCTATTTTAATTTTGGTGCGGCTCCACCAATAGAAATCCTGTTCCAAGTAACAAGGTATATCCATGTACTAATAATACATATTTCAAATAATTTAGTATACAACCAGCTGCATTTCACGGCGGGACAGGCGGATATTAACAGTCCAATAAAACTAACAAATTCTCTAATTTTACACCTTTTTAAGTTAGAAAACTTTTGTATTGCAAATTTAATTTTGGCAAAGTGACCTAGAATTTCTTTTAGTTTAAACTATATTCTAAGAACTTACAAGACTGAGAAGGTATAAAATTACTTTTATCGGTATTTATAATGAAACCTAAGCTTGTAAGCAACTTTACGGTATCTTGTAAGTTTTAAGACCCTTATATTAGACAGAGGTCATCCAAATATATTGTTAACCTTTTGACCGCCAATGTCTTCTATAGAAGACAAAATAAAACAAAAAAATAAATTATTAGTTATCTTCATATTAAAGTCTTAGCGTGGAGGAAACAAAAACGTTTGTCTTCTATAGAAGACATGGCGGTCAAAAGGTTAACAGGTAACCATATAATCATGAGTATTTCATGACCGGTTTCATGATGACTTTAAAGAAAAAAGGAGCTGTGTTTAAACCAAATAATAAGACATTAAATTCATAGGCACCTATGCTTTTTGATCAAATTGGTATCTTAGATATTTTCGGTCTTCCTTGTGATTTTTTAACAAAAAGTATGTCTTTCAGGTCTACTGTGCACGGTTACAATCTCTCGGTATCAATTTTATTACTGTTCTTAAATCCTTGAGTTTAAAATGTCTTGAGTCAATAAATTTATTTAGTGATAAGTTTAAGATGAAGCGCATTTTCCCATTTAGCTTGGGTACTAAAAAATAGTTGATAGATATTGATCAGATTCAGAGATCTCTGAAATTGCAGAGACAGCAAATTTTTTATTACGTGTATGAAAAGAGCCTTTTCCTTTTCACTACATTTTTGGGTTGACGGTGATACAGGTTGCATCGGCTTTCGATTGAAGGGAATCTTATATCCTTTTTATGAAAAAGAACCAGTGGGTCCTTGGTAGTCATTAAAAATTCTTTATAGAATAATGATAAACGACCTGCATGCGTTAACGTATTTAGCGTCGGCTGTTGTTCTGTCTCTGCCACGGATACTGCGACTGCTTCGATAAGTTGATGAGCCGTCTACGCGTCGAAGTCGTTGCAGGCTCCTTCGTCCTGGGAGGGCCCGTCGGCCTGCGACTAGGACCCGGACCCTTCCAGTTTAAATTTCGCGAAGAACTGTATAACTTACTTATTAGGAAACTTTTGTGTCGTTGATTGCTTTGGGTCTGTGCTAGACTTGTTAATAGCTTTAGCAGATTTTTTGTTTTCCCTTAAGTTTTCGCCGAATAATTGTTTATCAATTTTGATTTTTTTGAAGAGAATCCCTTAGATCCATCTTCACGGCATTCAGAAAAAAAATTGTAGATTGAATTAGAATGTTGACAATCACACATAATTTTTGCCAAATCCATAAGTGTTTTAGCAAGGCTGTATTTTTCTCATTTGCAGACAATATAATAGTATAGATTTTACCAGACAAGTGTTTCCAGCAGTCGATTCCTTCTGTTTCAGTTGAATGGCCTTATTGTGTTTAGCAATAATATCTGCAACAGCTGCTTTAATCTTAGGATCAAGCTCAGGTGGGTCAATCAATTTGCAATTTTCTGGGGTCATGTACTTACGAGTTCTTTACGCAATTCTTTGTTAATACCTGTTGTGACCCAGTGCTGGAAAACTCCAGCACTCCTGACTGAAGTAGGGTCAGTACCTAATATTTCTAATACATCACTATCTAAGTGTATTTTTTCTGTTTCAAGAGCAGACGTTTGATCTGAAGGTAGATCACGCTTCGGAGCCTCAGTCGAAGAAAGACCATCCTGTATATTTGTAATGTTTTCAGACTGGGATGTACTGGGGATTGGTTCCAAGTACTTGTTCTAATTGTCCTTCAGGTTAACCCTTAGAACATGGTGCGTCGAGGTCAACTATGACCTCTTGGTCGTATGTAAAGGACAGAGTAAGCCTCATGTTCATACAATTTTAGCATGTCAGTATAATATTGTAAGAGACAGTCCCTAGTTAAAACAACACGTACTGTCCGCAAACTACACTTAGTAGTACCTTATAACAGTCCCGTTGTACTGTTTGTAGGACCCAGTGACTGCAGTGTATATAATGATGATTATGTTATCATTATTTGAGATTATGTATTGCTTAACCTTAGGTATGCAATTAAATTTCGTAAGAGACAGTCCCAGTTCGAGAAAAAAGTACTGTCCGCAAACTATTGAAAATCGACACATCATAATAAGCATAATACTTTAGAGTACATAGCTGTTTTTTAGCTTAGTCACTTATGTAAATTATTTTGAGTAAGAAGCAGTCCCAGTTCAAAGAAAGTACTGCCCGCAAACTGTTTAACAGTACGTTCAGTAAGAAGCAGTCCCAGTTCATAGAAAGTACTGCCCGCAAACTGTTTGAAATCTACTTATATGAGAACTTGTAAAAGTCTGTGACGAACTAATGCATTTATGTTCAATTATGACTTTAAAATTAATTAATAATTTTGTTACACTTTATTGAAAGTATTTATTTTACAAACTTAGTAATAAGTAGGTAGTTAAATAGTCAAACCGTTTTATCGTTGAACGTAATTATTGTTTGCATTTTTTGCGAAACGTTAGAAAACCAGGGTCACTGAACTTCAATATGCAATATAATATGTCAAGGCCAGTGACTTATAAATGTATAAAAATACATAACGTACCTTAAGATAAGGACGACGAGCGATAGAATTTGTTCCGATAACTCAGAACAAGATAAATCTCACCGGTGGTGGTGCTTCTTTTTTCGCTCCAACTTTCTCTCCAATCTTATAATTTTACGTTTAATGTGTTCACAGTTATCTTTTTTGCGTTTGGGCATCCTAAATAATCAATTTAACAACAACTAACAACTTTTTTAACACAATTTAAAAACTAGATGTGAATCGGCGACGCACTAGAAAGCGAATGACAGCTATGATGGGCGCTTGAGCCAGATCGGTGTTGACTACCCACTTTTGAAATTTAAAAAATAATAATTTTCTTTTATTACTTTTTTAATTTATAAGTAGGTATATTCTCAATATAGTGTGAAATTGGCGATTACTAGGGCGTACTACAAGTGTTAAATCAAGCTAATCTTGAGGACGAAGCATGAAGTATAATTACCATAGTTTTACTGTTTTTATCAAAACGGTAACATCTTTTTCAACTTTTCATACAATTTTATATTAGCTACGTGGATTTTCTTGTTAAAATACCGTAGTAAATTACTGAAATTGTTCGTCGTAGAGAGAGTGATTTTGTGGGCTGCTGCTGAAGAAGACCGTCTTCAGAATCTCGAGCGAATCGATCGTAGGATACTTCGAGAGAATATCCAGCCCATGCTCCTCACAGGTAAACCTATTTCTTACATTTTTTGTGACAAATATGTTGACAAAAGTTAAACTAAGTTTTGTTTTGTTTCAGAAAGTAGCTTCATTGATAACTTTCGCCTGACAAAAGATGCATTTCGCACTTTGTGTCAAGATTTAGAACCATATCTGTTGGCCAAACGCTCCTCAGCTGTGCAACCTGAGATTAAGGTAGGGTACCTAGGTTAGGTTGGCTTCATGAAATATACACCATAAAGACAAACAAGGATTAATACAACTTACTTACTACAATTTTTCCTCCTGTGGCAACACAAGTTAAACATTTTGACATATAACATATTTATTACAGGTATTGGCTGCTCTACAATACTACGCGTTTGGTGATTACCAACGTAGTGTAGGCAATTACTACCAACTTGGGCCTGCACAGCAGACCGTTTCAGATTGTCTGACTGAGGTGACAAATGCTCTCAATGAGCCTGAAATCTTGAGAAAATATATCAAGTTTCCGCTAACAGAAGCTGAGAGAGTAGAAGTTTCCAGGGGTTTTAATGATAAATTTTCATTCCCCGGGGTGATCGGATGTGTCGATGGGACACACGTCGCCATTGTCCGACCCCGGCAGGGTGAAGAGGTTTATTTCAATAGGAAGTATTGGATGTGTCGATGGGACACACGTCGCCATTGTCCGACCCCGGCAGGGTGAAGATGTTTATTTCAATAGGAAGTATTACCATTCACTGAATGTGATGGTGGTAAGTATCATGCCTTACTGAAATAGTTCCTATTCTTATGATTGAGCCACTTATAAATATTTTAATTTTCAGGTTTGTGATGCAAATATGCGCATTATCCATTGTGATGCATCATTTGGTGGTGCCAGCCACGATTCACACATGTCGTATTTCAAAAAGTAATGATTAAAACTAATTAAAATATAAGTTTAGTAGGAATTGTAATTATCATTCTGGCAACACTATTCATTTCTAAATTGAGAAAGCGCCGGCGCGGCGCCACTGTTTTCGGGTGATATGGTGGGAACCTAGACGAACGCGCGCCGGACAGTCAGTCGTGTTCATAAGTCGTGTTTGAGTTGTCGAGTCGAAAGGACGTTAAACAGTGATTGTACGAATTAAGTGTTAATAAATGGATACCTTTACTGCTGAGTTTTTATTTCATAAAATCTCAGAAGCGGGGACGTCCGCGACCCACAACGAAGTTAAGTTACGAGGTATGTACAGTTATTTTCTAGAAGTTTTGTAAAATCAGTTGAGCTTATTCCCTTCTACAAAATATTAAAGATTAAATCTCGTTTGTTTGTGTTGCTGACGGGAGGGGTACCTTTGTCGTTTGAGCATGTTTGATCAGGGCTACTCCTTGATAGATGATCTGCGATAAGGGTATACTTTCTTAGCACATGGACTACACAGCTAAAAGAATTTATTTATGAATTGTACGATGTCTTGGCGTGTGACAGGCTTGATCAGGGCTACTCTTTGATAGCTATGTTACGCGCCAAAAATGAACAACCACTTTGACTAAACGATATACAAGAATGCAAAATAAAAAGGGAATGAGGTTAAGTGTTAAATATTTGATTCCTTGTTTTTAAAATTAGTTGAACTTATTCCTTTCTACAAAATATAAAAGGTTATTTGTCTGTGTTGCTGACGGGGAGGGTACCTTTGTCGTTTGAGCATGTTTGATCGGGGCTACTCTTTGATAGCTGTTCCGCGATGAGGGTATACCTTCTTAGCACATTGACTATGGACTACACAAAAACAAAAAATATTTAAAGATTTTACGATGTTTTGGCGTGTGACAGGCTTGATCAAGGCTACTCTTTGGTAGCTATGTTACGCGCCAGAATAGAAGAACCACTTCAACTAAACGAGATACGAGAATTCAAAATAAATAAAAAAGGAATGAGTTCAAATGTTCAATATTTGATTCCTTGGTTTCTATGACCACGCAATTTTAATAAAATAGTTTGTCAAGAAAAAGAAAGCCCGATTAGGATCCGTTGATAAATATATTCTTATTCAATTATTAGATAGTAATGGACATATTACATACCGTAAACAGTAGACAGAATCATGAATGAATAGCTAATTTGAGATTCATTATTCAGTCGCTTAACAAAAGTAATGATATAATCAGGCCATGTGTGTCGCTTAAAATCGGGCCATGTGTGTCGCTTAAAATCAGGCCATGTGTGTCGCTTAAAATCAGGCCATGTGTGTCGCTTAAAATCAGGCCATGTGTGTCGCTTAAAATCAGGCCATGTGTGTCGCTTAAAATCAGGCCATGTGTGTCGCATAAAATCAGGCCATGTGTGTCGCATAAAATCAGGCCATGTGTGTCGCTTAAAATCAGGCCATGTGTGTCGCTTAAAATCAGGCCATGTGTGTCGCTTGAAATCAGGCCATGTGTGTCGCTTAAAATCGGGCCATGTGTGCCTATAGCTCAGTTGAGTAGCCATGTGAGCTACGAGTCGGCCATGCGTGTCGCTTATAATCAGGTGTGCAACTGCGTGGGGTAGTCGTATTTGTTTGACGGTTCATATCGTATTCAGTCGGCTGCAATTTGTATGGAATGACATTTATTATGATGTAATCAAAAGCTGTCAAATGGATACGATTGACTTTACGCAGTTCCATAGCAGACCATGTGCGTCTTAACTTGAGTAACCATGTAGACTAAGAATATGTCGGCCATGTGAGCCGTTTATGATTAGGATAACTTAACATTGATTTGTCGTATCGGAGCTATAGATCACTAATCCAAATCCAGCTACAGATCCACTAATGCGAGTATCTAATGATTAAGCCATGTGTGCCAACAGTAGTAACCGCTTGTTGAGTATCAATATGTGCGGTCGGAGTAGGAAAACGATCGTCACCTGAAGATCTTTTCGTTTGCTCAATATAAGCAATAGGTTACCGATTAAGTATGACGTATTCCGTCGAAATGCCATTATCAAGCAACCAGTTCGTCAACCAAATAGAATATGAATCATTGCCGTTTGCCATGATATAATTTACTCTGGTAATTATATATGGTACGAAATACAAGACAGACAGACAGACGGGCAGACAGACAGATGGACAGCGAAGTCTTAGTAGCAGAGTCCCGTTTTTACCCTTTGGGTACGGAACCCAAAAAAAATAAATAAATGAAATTTTATATAAAGTTATAGCAGATAAGTGAATTACTCTCAAAAAGTACAAGTCTTGACTTATTAAAGGAATGAATTTGATAAATGACAAAAGGACATGTCGCAATATGGGCCACGTCTATGTACACCATCCCCTAAGATGGAGAAAAAATTACTGATTCTGAGAAAAATATAAATAATTTTATAGAATGCACGGTTAAATGGTTATTAATAAAAATAAATCAATATTTTTTACTCGAAATAAGGCGTCAAATATGGTAACGCTTCGTAAAAAAACTGTCAGTGTCACTGTCATTAAGTTGAGTTCTATTCTACTCTGCTCTGTGCTGTGCTGTGGGTTGTTGTCATTAGTCAATTGACTGACAGCTGACAGTCACGGCGCAAGACAGACTAGACAAACAACATCAAAATGATACCTTCATTCTTCCGCCATGATGAATTTTTGATGTGTTTTTGCATTTTATTAAATGTTCCTTCCAGAAAACAAAATGATTTTAAAGAAATTGAATAATAAGAAACTGTTTATCGTATCTTTATCTATTTTTTGGTATACTATACGGAGACGTGGCCCAGACCTCATACATTTTTGGACATCACCTTTGTCCTGCCCTGACTATACTATTTTTAGTTAATTATGCTATGTGTGTGGCGTGGCTCACACGTAATTAAACGACATATAATTATGGCAGGAGACATATAATTAATAATTATGAACAAGCTAGCCGCTCTTTATTTTAGAATATAAAAGAAGGTTCAACATTATATGTCTCGCCATACTTAACCTTGGATTCATACGCATTCCTCTCGCAGACCGCACCAGACGCAAAATGATTAAAAGCTGACCTCTCAAGTACCTTCCTAGTTTGCTTGACCTTTGGTGTCACGAATGCACTTTTCTTGCGTTGACATCAAATTTGACCTTTGATCGTCTGAGAGATAAATGTTTATGAATAATGTTCCTCTTGGATATGGTAGAGTTGAATAATCCAGTGAATTTGCTATAGAAGTTTAACTTTTTCAAGTATTTTGACTAATTAACTACATTGACTAGAAGGATAAATAAAACACAATGCACTAATATCATTTATTTGTTCTAATGTTTCCGAGGTCATCAAACGTAGACAAGTGAAGGAAGAAGGCGGCACCCGAATAGAGGAGCAGATCACCTACTCCGTCACCGATGCCTCGTTGTTCTGAGCCGTCTCCTTCCCTTTGGATCGTCAAAGTGATTCTAGGTTATCAGTTAGCTGCATCTTCTACGGAAACTAGTGGAAGGGCGGAGTGTGTATAAAAATTACTATCGGCATTAAATATTAAGACATAATTGTGTAATTTCGTAACTCCCAAATATTGTGTTATTATGCTCTCCGATTTAAACCTTGCTGATGTATTATGTGACTGTAGTGTTTCGAAGTCTAGATTTGCCATATTTAAAAATATATTAAAACTATTAGTTATTAAAACGATTTTGGATATTACATAAGAGTAGGTATCGAACAGAGAAAGGTCTTAGCTCGCGACTTAAGTATTTATATACTGTATATATTAGAAATACAAAAAGCATTTTTTAATGTAATGTTTACTACCAATTGTCTACTACGACCAGCATCCTGCTTATGGAAACCACTAGAATAACACCGACATCATGAACCTGTTAACTTTGTTTTACAAATGGTTTCTTACATAATGATGTAAATAAAAAAGTATAGAGCTTTCATAGAACTATATAAGGTATGAAAAGAGATTGAAGTGGCAATGTAAAGTTATACTAAGTAGGATACCAAGTAGGTACATGAAATCCTTACATAAAGAGGGGTGATATCTTTATAAAATAATATGTAGTAAAATTACAGATATATAGTTTCTTGTTATGAGAGTACTGTAGAACATTAAAATCTGCCATTCATGCAGAAAAAGGGAGCACTAGTAGCAGAGTTATACATCAGGCTATAAACCTACTAATATCAAGCGGAACAGAATCTGTTTAGACTTTGAAACTAATTTCCTTTGTATATGACCTTAAACCAACCACAATGTTTGTATTAATGACACTGCAATAATAGTCGAAAGCCATAACCATGACATATAGGCTCTTTATGGTGAATAGTGGTTAACAGGACTAAAGGAAGGTAAATCATAAACTGTACTAGACTGTTATTATTCCAAATATACTGATACAAATTTTGTACAAAATTGAATCTCAAGGAAGCAGTGGCGTTGTCGGTATCCCGGTGCATGTAACTGGGAAGTCTATTGATTCATTATGTGGGCTTTGAGACTTAAGCATTCCCATATAAAATTTGCGGTAAAAAAATCATTACCTATTTGATTTGATTTAATAAGACCTAGAAATTCAAATGGTTGATTTTTGAGAAAGTAATATTTTATAATCTTTATGACCTTTAAAAATATAACAATTTACTTAATACCAATAGAAGTTTAAAGAAAAATACCTATTTACTATCTTAGCAATTTTCATGGTCCTTATGGTGTGGTATACTAAGCGCAATTAATAAAAGAAAGATATGTTGGAAGCTTTTGACGATGTAGTTAGTCACGTATCTACTGCTCAACCGACTCGAAATTGGCGCAGTGCCCTGTTTCTTTAAAATTATTTAAAGATAATTTACAAACTGGGAACAATATAATTGTACGTCTGAAGTGCGTGCGTAATTCATCCCACGATTATTACATTAATTCAATTTCGTTACCCCAGATGAGACTGGTTGAACTTAAACATGTATGAATCAAACTCAAAAATAATAGCAATAATGAAAGTATTTACTTGGTGTATCTATAGACGCTATAGGTATATAAAGTATCAAAAACAAGATCTCAAATAATGTTACGCTTTACTTATACCTAACTATTTTCGGTGATTTTGGTAATGTGTATCCTATTTTAACTTATGGCATCATATATATCGGAGCAATTCTGTAAAATTAAATGTTGAATGGTAAACTCGTATTACCAAATGTGAATTCACATTATTTGTATCACGTTCTCATTATTTATCTGACGTTTTACCACGAAATGCTTAGGACTTTCAAAGAAAAGAAATCCCTTTCTCTTGCATAAATCTATATTCTAACAATTTGTTTAATTATAAAAAAATGAAAAAAATGTTATTGAGAGAGATTTGATTAGTATTAAATTATTCATGAATGTAAAGCTTTATTCGATTGGTTATGTAAATTATTATATATTTTGATCTATCTATGTTTCACCTGTTTAGGTGTTTAGTGACTCGCCGCAGTTTCGCCTGCCATTCCCGTGGGAATGTCGGAATGGAATATAGCCCTTGCTGAATCATGTAGCTTCCTACTGGTGAAGGAGCTTTTAAAATCGGTTCAACGGTTTTTTTTAGTTTATATAACTACAAACAAACAAACGAAGGTTCAAATCTTTCCTCTTTATAATATTATAGTACATATAAATAAAGACTTAGGAATCATCAAGTAGCAATTAATTAAATCCAAGGGTTGGACGATTAAAAGCTCGTTAAATTAAAGTGAATAATCACTGATAAGGATTAATAACATTTAGTCACTATCTATAATAGTTAACTTACAGATTAAAGCTTGTTATTTTTCACTTTTATGATAATCCGACTTTATCCAAGCTAGCTAGCTCAATACTACGTTTGTTGCACAGTTCAAATGTAAGAAAAGCGCCAGATAAGAATAATCTAAGTATTCTTTTATCGACAGATAAATAAATAATTACTTTATTTCTTTGCTACAGACACACATATTCATTAATTACAAAACAGATTCACAAAAAAGATAAGGTTATACTGTATAAAGAACAAGGAGAGAAAACACAAAATAGGTATGACACAAAAAGTTCAAAAAAAAAAAGATGGGTGTGTGCCCTAGCACTACTCAAGGGTCGCAGCTTAGCGTCATATTGCTTGCATGGCACACAAGCAAATTACTGATTTATCAGTTGAAACCGAGAGTGAACGCCTGTACCATAAATTAAATGTAATAATAAAGTTGCAGGTCAAATAAATAAAAAGTCATTATATTAATTTATAGGATAAAAATAATAAAATAGAATTATTAAATTTGAAATGATTAATGAATAAGTAGGGATAACAATAATTATTATTTCATTTAGTGTACCATATCCACTATACTTGTTTAAATTCTGAGAATAATAATAATAATAGCAAGTAAGAATAAGCCCACAGGGCAGCTTGTAATGTGGTAAGCGTTGGTCAGTGGCACCACGGGTAAACCGAGTGCTCCTGGAAGTAGATCGGCCCCGCCCCACTGCAGGCGTACAACTACAATTTTTAATCGATCAACAAACAGAAATCAACACATTTTATTAATAAATAATTAAACTAAAATAAAATCACTTTATTCCAGACAGAGTCAATAAGATTAACAATTCTTACAAAATCTTTTAAAATGAATTCCAATTATATAAAATATGTATTTAACTTGAAAAGAAATGTGTAAATATAAGTTCAGTGAAATTCAAATATAGAATCAATCGAATAAAATACAATAATAAAAATCACAATAATTACAAAAAAATGCGAATCACATTAAAAGTATTGATGTAATTAATAATACATGTCATATAAGAGTCAAATAAAATAAAAATAATGAAACTACTTATTGTCATAATTAAATTAACTTCAATCATATTCTGGCAAGTTCTTTTGTGTAGGTATAAGTAAATAAAAAGAAATTAAAAGACGGAGGTCGGTCAGTCCACCCTTCGCGAGATTTCTTGCCAGTTCTTTCTTCGAAGGGCCTCCCCATTTGTGAACTGGTAGTGAGTCAGTAGTTTTTGCATTGTTTTAAAATAATTATTAATCTACTTCTTTCGAAATAAATCTAAACTCAAATAGATAATTTACTTTGTCTCGTTAAAAATCTTAACTTAAAAATCAGATACTGTGGTTATAATGCCGAATGTCGTATTGTATTTATATTTCATTGAAATTGTATTCTTGAAAATTTTTGAGTGAAAATTAAGAAATTGACTGCTTGGATCGATTGAGTGCACCAGGAGGTTGCACTCTGTCGGATGGCCGAATGTCGTATTTCAAAAAGTAATGATTAACACTAATTAAAATATAAGTTTAGTAGGAATTGTAATTATCATTCTGGCAACACTATTCATTTCTAAATTGAGAAAGCGCCGGCGCGGCGCCACTGTTTTCGGGTGATATGGTGGGAACCTAGACGAACGCGCGCCGGACAGTCAGTCGTGTTCATAAGTCGTGTTTGAGTTGTCGAGTCGAAAGGACGTTAAACAGTGATTGTACGAATTAAGTGTTAATAAATGGATACCTTTACTGCTGAGTTTTTATTTCATAAAACACATATGGAACGGCAGCCTTGTGAAAAGGGAAATGGAACGTCTCCATAGCCTAGGCCATTCATACTGGCTTTTCGGCGATTCTGGTTATGCCCAACGCGATTCGATGATGACACCAATCCTGCATGCTGCTCCAGATTCCCCTGAAGAATTTTATACCAGACGCCATGTGCGAACTCGAAACGTTGTGGAACGATATTTTGGAGTTCTGAAGTCCCGTTTCCGATGCCTTTTGGCACACAGAGTTATGCATTATGACCCTGTAAAGGCCGGAAAAATATTCAACGCTTGTGCGGTACTGCACAACTTGATTAATAATCCATCATTTCCTATTGAGAATAATGAGATAGAAAGGGACAATGGACGTCAGCCTCTTGGTGAAGCCCTGTCAAGGGACAATTCCGATGGAGGAAGGACTAATGTGGTCCAGAGATTATGGAGAAACAGATCACGTAAGTCTTCATAATTTTTTATTCATTCTTTTAATTAATCGCTCTTATAGCCCCACACAAAATTTATGAAGTAGTTGTTCATCTAATTTATTAACAATTCACTCATGTCCCCATTTTTTGAACAGGATACAGTACACAATTGAATTAATGGTGATGTGCTAATTTTTACAGGTTGAAGAATTACCAAGCACCGCGATGACTCTTACGGACGAAGACACCAATAGATCTAAGCTGAAATACTTAAGTCAAAATGTATTGAAATACTTAAGGATTTTATGTTATTAAGTAAACTTGTATTGAAATACTTAAGGATTTTATGTTATTAAGTAAACTTGTATTGAAATACTTAAGGATATTATGTTATTTAAGTAGACTTGTATTAAAATACTTAAGGACTTTATGTTATTTAAGTAGACTTGTTTTGAAATACTTAAGGACTTTATGTTATTTAAGTAGACTTGTATTGAAATACTTAAGGATATTATGTTATTTAAGTACACTTGTATTTAAATACTTAAGGATATTATGTTATTTAAGTAGACTTGTATTGAAATACTTAAAGACTTTATGTTATTTAAGTAGACTTGTATTGAAATACTTAAGGATATTATGTTATTTAAGCAGACTTGTATTGAAATACTTAAGGACTTTATGTTATTTAAGTAGACTTGTTTTGAAATACTTAAGGACTATGTTATTTAAGTAGAGTTATATTGAAATACTTAAGGATATTATGTTATTTAAGTAGACTTGTATTGAAATACTTAAGGACTTTATGTTATTTAAGTAGACTTGTATTGAAATACTTAAGGATATTATGTTATTTAAGCAGACTAGTATTGAAATACTTAAGGATATTATGTTATTTAAGCAGACTTGTATTGAAATACTTAAAGACTTTATGTTATTTAAGTAACTTGTTTTGAAATACTTAAGGACTTTATGTTATTTAAGTAGACTTGTATTGAAATACTTAAGGATATTATGTTATTTAAGCAGACTTGTATTGAAATACTTAAGGACTTTATGTTATTTAAGTAGACTTGTTTTGAAAAACTTAAGGAATTTATGTTTTTGAAATAATTAAGAACTTTATGGTATTTAAGTAGTCTTGTATTGAAATACTTAAGGAAAAACAAAACCTTTTTTATTTTTCCATTACATTCCGAATGATATAACATGCATTTACACGAAAAAAAACTAATAAATGTAATTAGTTAATAAATAATGAGTTCTGTAAAATTATGAATATAGGTATACCATAGGCAACCACACAAATCTTTAAATCATGATCTTATCATGACATTAAGATTTTAAATTAAAGTCTGATATATCAAATTATATAAATTTATTCTTGTAAATAAAATTAATCAATAAATTTGTACATAGTTTATGCTGTTCTCGGACGCTCGTATATTAAAGATTAAAATATTTTTACACCTATTGTAGCACTTATTAACTATTGTCTAGATTTTACAACTACGACCGATGTGCTGGAATGAATAACTTCCTAACACTACCACACCGAAACTTATGTTGTTCGGGGGGCATTAAAATGGTATAAATTAGAGATTATTTAATATTTTAATGCTCATATCTTAGAAATTTTATACTTAATGTTAGAGATCGAGGAACTTTAAGACTTATGTATACCTTTAAGATTTCCATAGTAGGAAATTCCAAAATAGGAGTACTATAGTAAATAGTCTATACCATTTTAATCCCCTGAACAACATGAGATTCGGTGAGGTCGTGCTCAGTTATTCATTCTAGCACGACCGTCGTACCTCAAAGGTACAACTACAATCTCAACTGATACGCTCTCAAGATGTGATCACGATCTTAAGATCGTGACTAATTAATAAATCTTCATCAAGAGCGTAGCAACTGAGATTTTTCTCAAGACACTATCTCAAGACCATGAACTCAAGATCTTTTTTTAAATTGGATTGGATACAAAACGTCAGTTTTGAATGAGTAATTAACTGAATACTGTCAAAGAAAAAAAACAGTATTTCATCTGTGGACGTGCAGTGTGTAGTGGTTCCTTGCTGCAGTTATTATTTATTACAAAAAAGCCGTGCGTGACAGGGACGCCAATTAAGAAACAATATTTCCTGAAATGGCGTCGAAAAAACATACTTTCAGCCCAATGGAAAAGAAAGTTTTCACGGATATTCTAAAATCCTATGCTACAATAATAGAAAATAAAAATACCGATAGCTCAACATTGCGTGAAAAAAATGTGGCATGGGACAATATAACTAGCAAGTACAACGCAAGTCCTCATGTAACAGCAGAGGTAAATATTAATTTCAGTTGTTCATTAATTTTATTAATTTAAGTACCTAGTCTAATCTTGCATTCAGATAGAAACTAACCTATTATTTGATATTAGGTCACAAATAAACAACTGCGACGGCTGTCGATGAACTCTAAGCAGCGTCAAAGGGAATCCCTTACGAAGGAGCGGCAACATCGCATGGCAACTGGTGGAGGGCCCCCAACGAGTAATGCTGTGATCGACCCGGATGTGGCACAAATTGCCCCGGCCTAATGGTTGATATTCCTGGGGCAATTGATTCGGACTATGTCTTTTTAGGTATCTATTCCAAGGCATTGCTATAGTGCGAATTTTGTCAGTAAATTGATGAGCAGTACTGTCCCTTTAGTCTGAAATTAAGTAAGCGAGCGGCTGTTCAGTGTTCATCTACAGTGTTTCTGTGCAGTTTTGATTATTGTATGAGGCCGTCCATTTGCATTAATAATAGTTTTAATTCAAACTAAAGATAAGTTGTTCATTTAAACAAATGCATATAATTTTAAGAGATATTTTAACATAATATGTTCATTTCATTTGTATAAAACACAATAATCAAAAAAAGAAATAATGTTTTATTTAAGAATATAACATTATTTCTTTCAAAAACACTGTTTATTTTAATTTTTACCCATTTGTCGACCATTGATACTATCAAAAAAGGTAAAACGAAATATCACTAGAGCATAGTTTGAATAATGAAAGCATAACTTTGCTCAAAAAGCTTTTACAATGGAGATTGTTTGTGAAATATACCCAGGAGCAAAATTACCCATGACTATGGGTAACTTTGCTCCTTATTCATAGTTTTGTATATATGATGAAATACTTCATTACGTTGATTTAACTTTAAAAATATGTTAGTTAACTTATTATTCTTTAAATTAATACATCTCAGTATTCTACTTCCTACTAATATTATAAATGTGAAAGTTTAGATGTTTGGATGTTTGTTACTCAATCACGCCAAAACGGCTGAACGGATTAGGCTGAAATTTGGAACACAGATACTTTGTAGCCTGGAGAGGAACATAGGCCACTTTTTATCCCGGAAAAATGTCACATTCCCGCGGGATAACGTCGTGTAGTCCACGCGGGCGACGCCGCGGGCGGAAAACTAGTATTTCATAATAAATAGTGTAAACTATATTCATAATTCCCTTTTTTTGGAGCAAATATTGGAGCAAAGTAGGACCATTTTACGGTAACCCGAGCGCCGACAGCGCAACTATCAACGAGGGGGTATCTCCATCTCTTTTCAGCGAAGCGACAAAGCGGACGAGTGCGAGAGAGAGGCAGCGCACAAATTCGATTGTTCAATTGAAATAATCGATTCAACGTTACGACGACGGTGCAACACTATTACAACACATTATTTAAACTTATATTAGTAACATTGATAAATCATTGTCTAATAATTTTTGATAATTAATTATGCAAGCGAGCGGCCTAACTTGGCGACCCGGAAGATCCGACAGATACCGAAAATGTTTATTTTATCTGCATCGAATTGTTCAGAACAAAGCGAATTTTCGTACAACAGGAAAGTATAAATTCTTGCAGTGATGCAAAGGCCTCACCGGTTCATTTAAAGCTACCTGAGGTAGACATACCCATTTTTACAGGTAAATATTAGGAATACAAGCCATTTATTGATGAAATAGATAAAAATTCAAGCTACGATCCTATACAAAAGCTTGTGTATTTGCGTTCTTTTGTAAAGGATGAGCCCTTCGACCTAATTAAAAATCTCTCTGACGTAGGTTCTAGCTATTACTAAATGATCGTTTTTGAGCACATAACACAGTTAGTAATCCTTAGGGGAGGCCTATGCCCAGCAGTGGGCGTCGTACGGCTGAAATGATGATGATGATGATGAAAATTATATTTAATGATAGGCCAATCAAAAAAGGGCTTGTATGATTTGTTTTGATGATATGAGCATCATGATGGATTTGAAATATACTAATAAGTATGATTTATGATTGAAGGGTTAAAGGCATGGATCGCAATAAATTTGAAGCAAAATATGCGCGCGTAGTTATTGCCAGGCGGATTTATATGAACTGGAAAATCCCCTTGGCATACTTCTTGTCGTTTAAAAATGTTGATTCTGGTAAGTTAAAGTTGACAGTCGAATCTCTGATTAAAAAAAAATTTTGAAAGTGGCTTGATCCTAAAAGCTACAGTTTGTAATCAAGCCACAACTAATCCTACTATCCTACTCATATTATAAATGTGAAAGTTTAGATGTTTGGATGTTTGTTACTCAATTACGCCAAACCGGGTGAACGGATTTGGCTGAAATTTGGGACATAGATACTTTAGAGCCTTGAGAGGAACATAGGCTACTTTTTATCCCGGAAAAGTATCACTTTCCCGCGGGATAACGTCGTGTAGTCCACGCGGGCGAAGCCGCGCGGAAAGCTAGTATTAAAATAATTATAAGTCTTGGAGCCGACGTTGATAATCCTTTCTTTTATGTTGATGGTCGTAAATTGAATGTTATTTTGATGCCCCATCATTTAATTAAAAGTGTCAGAAATCATTTATTATTAGTTATTTTGAATAAGATGGCAATGAAATTTCTTTTAAAGATATAATCAGCGTGTATAATATTGATTAAAATGCGAGTTAAGTTTGCCACACAAGTTTTACGCAATTCTGTGGCAGCAGCACTTAAAACTGCCATGGCGGAGAGTTGAAAAGCGACACAGACAAAAATACAGCTGATTTTATACAAATGTGTAATGATTTATTTGGTTTTTTTTTATTCTCAAAATAAATTTGATTATAATCCGTACAGATGCGCGATGACTAGTAATCGAAATTAAATGGTTAATAAAACGTTAATTTAAAGTAAGGAGATTTTAAGAAATTTAAGAAAATTTATTATAATAATCAATCATAAATACAATTATCGTCGATTATCCCGTCCGCCTTGCTTTGATGGTATGATTCAAACAATTTAATGCGGTGCTTCAACTCTCTTTCGAAGAATTTTCAGAAGGCATTGGCATAAAATTAATAACATAACATAACCTATCGATTGAATTAAGATGTGATACAAAATTTATTTTGCATATACAATTTATCTGGTTACCGATGTCGGACCCGGTAAGAGCAATACAGACAATTTTATCGACAAATATTTTTTTTATTTTATTTTTTTAATCAACAGTGTGGAAATGGCATCCATTTTAATTTTCATTTCGACTAAGGAATTTTCCATGATGTAGCTGCATATACAATTTATTTGGTTACCGATGTCGGACCCGGTAAGAGTAATACAGACAATTTTATCGACAAATGTTTTTTTTATTTTATTTTTTTTATCAACAGTGTGGAAATGGCATCCATTTTAATTTTCATTTCGACTAAGGAATTTCCCATGATGTAGCAGTCCTTCAGATACAAAACTTTTTTTTTTAATTGCTAAGAATGTACACAACAAATTACAATAACAAACATTGAGTAATTTTTCACACGACGATACACAAGGTCCCACAAGATAACTCTCAGGAAACTGTCATTCATTCATAATGGCAAGCATTGAAAATAATATTTCTGTAACACTAGTTGATAAGTAAAATAGTATAGAAGCGGCCTGCGCGCCATATTCAATGTTCATTTTACCTCCAGCTTTGCTCTGTAAATAAGTTTAAGTTGTACTTTAAATAAATTCTTTTTTTAACACCTCTAGTTCTTTAAAATTATTAACTGGCGCCCAACGTGGGGCTTTTGAGTGAACTTGACTCCTGCATCAATATTAACACACCAGAGACCATCGAACCCATTCTTCAAGACTTCTCCTATAAGCGACTTCTAACGAATCGACGAGAACGGACAAGAAATACGCAACAGTGTAGAAGCTCATCAACATCAAGCGGACGTTCGGCATCCCATTATCTTAAAGACGCTCGACGCTTTTGTCGACGCTGTATCGAGATAACCATGTTTTCTCTTAGTAAAGTATTAAAGCTCTTTTATTGCAACAGTACGGACGTTGGGCAGTAAAAATAGAAGATATTATAATGGAAATACAAAATATACAACCTTCAACAGATAGGATAGTACCTTTCATTCACGACTTAGATGAGATCGTGTTCTGAAGGCGAGGCCCACGCTGAAGGAGAAGCAGATTTCTAAGAACTACCATAAGGCTAATGACATCACTAAGAGTATAACTAAACTTTGGGTCTAGGAGTTGAACTATCAACTTATAAAGACTATAGAACAAACGTATACGATACGAAATTCACCAAGAAATAAACTAGACGTTTACATCAACCATTTTCTCATCCAGCGGACTCCGACGGAATTTCGAGTGATTCGGAAATCAAAGCAAAGCTTCAAGACTCTCGACCACCGACATTCTCGCAACAAAACCAAAACCATCATCATGCAGATGTGCGCCAACACAGACACACTATCGTGCACAGCAAACCAGTGCTGGAATGCTACTTACACTTGTCGCCTCCCATCGGTAGGCATAATTACAACTGTTTCTTCAATCATCAACAACAATCATTCGGAAACACTTCCAAAGAACCTTGAAGGTTGAGGTTGTAATCGTGAGACCCCGCCATGAAGATTGTGACCCTACTCTGTGTTCTGATGTCGCACCTTGTGACTTGTACAGCGAACTGTCATTCGTCAATATACCTATCTACGATCAACAGGATACATGGGCCCTAAATGCCTAAAGTAACTCACTGGCTGTAAGCACCTACATACATTTTTTATATACAATAGGTATTATCATTGCATTGTAATCTTTGTGTTACAGTATCCTAATGTCAAATGTAATAATAATTGCAGAAATGGAGAGACGTGCACCAAGCCGAGTGTCTCGAGGCTCAATGGGGTATCCTCATGGAGTTCTTAGAACGTAACCCTAATTTGGCCCGGGCACGAGGCTACAACAACAGTGCTCGGGGAGCAGAGTCACTACGCTTGTGGCAAGAGATAGCCAATCTGCTGAATGCAGAGAGGTCTGGGACAACAAAATCCTCCAAGGAGAGGTCTGTTGTACGTATTTAATTAGTAATGTTTAAGTATAAAAACTAGTGCACCAAGCCGAGTGTCTGAAGCTCAATGGGGTATCCTCATGGAGTTCTTAGAACGTAACCCCAATTTGGCCCGGGCACGAGGCTACAACAACAGTGTTCGGAGAAGAGTAGAGTCACTACGCCTGTGGCAAGAGATGGCCAATCTGCTGAATGCAGAGAGGTCTGGGACAACAAAATCCTCCAAGGAGTGGTCTGTTGTAAGTATTTAATTAGTAATGTTTAAGTATAAAAACTAGTGCACCAAGCCGAGTGTCTGAAGCTCAATAGGGTACCCTCATGGAGTTCTTAGAACGTAACTCCAATTTGGCCCGGGCACGAGGCTACAACAACAGTGCTCGGGGAGCAGAGTCACTACGCTTGTGGCAAGAGATAGCCAATCTGCTGAATGCAGAGAGGACTGGTACAACAAAATCCTCCAAGGAGTGGTCTGTTGTAAGAATTTAATTAGTAATTTTTAAGTATAAAAATTAGTGCACCAAGCCGAGGTCTGAGGCTCAATGGGGTATCCTCATGGAGTTCTTAGAACCCAATAAGGCCCGGGCACGAGGCTACAACAACAGTGCTCGGAGAAGAGCAGAGTCACTACGCTTGTGGCAAGAGATAGCCAATCTGCTGAATGCAGAGAGGATCCTCCAAGGAGTGGTCTGTTGTAAGTATTTAATTAGTCATGTTTAAGTATAAAACTAGTGCACCAAGCCAAGTGTCTGAAGCTCAATGGGGTATCCTAATGGAGTTCTTAGAAGGTAACCCCAATTTGGCCCGGGCACGAGGCTACAACAACAGTGCTCGGGGAGCAGAGTCACTACGCTTGTGGCAAGAGATAGCCAATCTGCTGAATGCAGAGAGGACTGGTACAACAAAATCCTCCAAGGAGTGGTCTGTTGTAAGAATTTAATTAGTAATTTTTAAGTATAAAAATTAGTGCACCAAGCCGAGGTCTGAGGCTCAATGGGGTATCCACATGGAGTTCTTAGAACCCAATTTGGCCCGGGCACGAGGCTACAACAACAGTGCTCGGAGAAGAGCAGAGTCACTACGCTTGTGGCAAGAGATAGCCAATCTGCTGAATGCAGAGAGGATCCTCCAAGGAGTGGTCTGTTGTAAGTATTTAATTAGTAATCTTTAAGTATGAAAACTAATGCACCAAGCCGAGTGTCTCGAGGCTCAATGGGGTATCGTCATGGAGTTCTTAGAACGTAACCCCAATTTGGCCCGGGCACGAGGCTACAACAACAGTGCTCGGAGAAGAGCAGAGTCATTACGCTTGTGGCAAGAGATAGCCAATCTGCTGAATGCAGAGAGGTCTGGGACAACAAAATCCTCCAAGGAGTGGTCTGTTGTAAGTATTTAATTAGTAATGTTTAAGTATAAAAATTTGTGCACCAAGCTGAGTGTCTGAGGCTCAATGGGGTATCCTCATGGAGTTCTTAGAACGTAATCCCAATTTGGCCTGGGCACGAGGCTACAACAACAGTGCTCGGGGAGCAGAGCCACTACGCTTGTGGCAAGAGATAGCCAATCTGCTGAATGCAGAGAGAACTGGTACAACAAAATCCTCCAAGGAGTGGTCTGTTGTAAGAATTTAATTAGTAATTTTTAAGTATAAAAATTAGTGCACCAAGCCGAGGTCTGAGGCTCAATGGGGTATCCTCATGGAGTTCTTAGAACCCAATAAGGCCCGGGCACGAGGCTACAACAACAGTGCTCGGAGAAGAGCAGAGTCACTACGCTTGTGGCAAGAGATAGCCAATCTGCTGAATGCAGAGAGGTCTGGGACGTCAAAATCCTCCAAGGAGTGGTCTGTTGTAAGTATTTAATTAGTAATGTTTAAGTATAAAAACTAGTGCACCAAGCCGAGTGTCTGAAGCTCAATGGGGTATCCTCATGGAGTTCTTAGAACGTAACTCCAATTTGGCCCGGGCACGAGGCTACAACAACAGTGCTCGGGGAGCAGAGTCACTACGCTTGTGGCAAGAGATAGCCAATCTGCTGAATGCAGAGAGAACTGGTACAACAAAATCCTCCAAGGAGTGGTCTGTTGTAAGAATTTAATTAGTAATTTTTAAGTATAAAAATTAGTGCACCAAGCAGAGGTCTGAGGCTCAATGGGGTATCCTCTTGGAGTTCTTAGAACCCAATAAGGCCCGGGCACGAGGCTACAACAATAGTGCTCGGAGAAGAGCAGAGTCACTACGCTTGTGGCAAGAGATAGCCAATCTGCTGAATGCAGAGAGGATCCTCCAAGGAGTGGTCTGTTGTAAGTATTTAATTAGTAATGTTTAAGTATAAAAACTAATGCACCAAGCCGAGTGTCTCGAGGCTCAATGAGGTATCGTCATGGAGTTCTTAGAACGTAACCCCAATTGGGCCCGGGCACGAGGCTACAACAACAGTGCTCGGAGAAGAGCAGAGTCACTACGCTTGTGGCAAGAGATAGCCAATCTGCTGAATGCAGAGAGGTCTGGGACGTCAAAATCCTCCAAAGAGTGGTCTGTTGTAAGTATTTAATTAGTAATGTTTAAGTATAAAAACTAGTGCACCAAGCCGAGTGTCTGAAGCTCAATGGGGTATCCTCATGGAGTTCTTAGAACGTAACTCCAATTTGGCCCGGGCACGAGGCTACAACAACAGTGCTCGGGGAGCAGAGTCACTACGCTTGTGGCAAGAGATAGCCAATCTGCTGAATGCAGAGAGAACTGGTACAACAAAATCCTCCAAGGAGTGGTCTGTTGTAAGAATTTAATTAGTAATTTTTAAGTATAAAAATTAGTGCACCAAGCAGAGGTCTGAGGCTCAATGGGGTATCCTCTTGGAGTTCTTAGAACCCAATAAGGCCCGGGCACGAGGCTACAACAATAGTGCTCGGAGAAGAGCAGAGTCACTACGCTTGTGGCAAGAGATAGCCAATCTGCTGAATGCAGAAAGGATCCTCCAAGGAGTGGTCTGTTGTGAGTATTTAATTAGAAATGTTTAAGTATAAAAACTAGTGCACCAAGCCGAGTGTCTGAAGCTCAATGGGGTATCCTCGTGGAGTTCTTAGAAGGTAACCCCAATTTAGCCCGGGCACGAGGCTACAACAACAGTGCTCGGAGAAGAGCAGAGTCACTACGCTTGTGGCAAGAGATAGCCAATCTGCTGAATGCAGAGAGGTCTGGGACGTCAAAATCCTCCAAAGAGTGGTCTGTTGTAAGTATTTAATTAGTAATGTTTAAGTATAAAAACTAGTGCACCAAGCCGAGTGTCTGAAGCTCAATGGGGTATCCTCATGGAGTTCTTAGAACGTAACTCCAATTTGGCCCGGGCACGAGGCTACAACAACAGTGCTCGGGGAGCAGAGTCACTACGCTTGTGGCAAGAGATAGCCAATCTGCTGAATGCAGAGAGAACTGGTACAACAAAATCCTCCAAGGAGTGGTCTGTTGTAAGAATTTAATTAGTAATTTTTAAGTATAAAAATTAGTGCACCAAGCAGAGGTCTGAGGCTCAATGGGGTATCCTCTTGGAGTTCTTAGAACCCAATAAGGCCCGGGCACGAGGCTACAACAATAGTGCTCGGAGAAGAGCAGAGTCACTACGCTTGTGGCAAGAGATAGCCAATCTGCTGAATGCAGAAAGGATCCTCCAAGGAGTGGTCTGTTGTGAGTATTTAATTAGAAATGTTTAAGTATAAAAACTAGTGCACCAAGCCGAGTGTCTGAAGCTCAATGGGGTATCCTCGTGGAGTTCTTAGAAGGTAACCCCAATTTAGCCCGGGCACGAGGCTACAACAACAGTGCTCGGGGAGCAGTCACTACGCTTGTGGCAAGAGATAGCCAATCTGCTGAATGCAGAGAGGACTGGTACAACAAAATCCTCCAAGGAGTGGTCTGTTGTAAGAATTTAATTAGTAATTTTTAAGTATAAAAATTAGTGCACCAAGCCGAGGTCTGAGGCTCAATGGGGTATCCTCATGGATTTCTTAGAACCCAATTTGGCCCGGGCACGAGGCTACAACAACAGTGCTCGAAGAAGAGCAGAGTCACTACGCTTGTGGCAAGAGATAGCCAATCTGCTGAATGCAGAGAGGATCCTCCAAGGAGTGGTCTGTTGTAAGTATTTAATTCGTAATGTTTAAGTATAAAAACTAGTGCACCAAGCCGAGTGTCTCGAGGCTCAATGGGGTATCATCATGGAGTTCTTAGAAAGTAACCCCAATTTGGCCCGGGCACGAGGCTACAACAACAGTGCTCGGAGAAGAGCAGAGTCACTACGCTTGTGGCAAGAGATAGCCAATCTGCTGAATGCAGAGAGGTCTGGGACAACAAAATCCTCCAAGAAGTGGTCTGTTGTAAGTATTTAATTAGTAATGTTTTTTTAAGTATAAAAGTTAAATAGGGTCGATAATAATTTTATCTGGAAAATTAAAAATGAACCGCTCCGATTGGACTTTGGGTTATAAGTATATCAGCAACTATCAGAACAAAATAAAAAATATAGTTGCTGATGATATAAACTCCGATGCAAATGCCACAGAGGTTTTGGCCAGGCAGCTCCTCGGATGATGGTTCAACCCTTTCCTGATGAGGTAATTCATTTTAAACAATATTTATTTTTGTTTTCGCACTTTATTTGACTTAAATTAAAATGTATTTTTATTTACAGCAGCTTTCCACCTCCACTGGGCCCGAGTCAAGCCCGGTGTTGTTCGAGGTTGAAGAAGTTGCACAGTAAATACCTTAATGTTTTTAAACTATGTAGTTTGAAACCATATTCTATTATTGTTTATTATTAATAATTTTTAATGAATTTGATATCAATGTTTATTAACATCCTTTGTATTTTTAGAAGTCAGGAGGAAGTTTTTGTAGAAGGAACCCGCAGAAGCGCCTCTACAAGAAACAGAAGATACTCCGGTGCGGGTTCCTTCCCCGACACCCATGGAAACTCAGCCACTTTTGCCTCGACGGAGCAGACAAAGACGACAACGCAGTAAGTTATAATATGCATGTATTATACATATAAACCTTAATCTTGATTAGTATGTTAATTAATGAAAACCACATCAAAATCCGTTGCGTAATTTAATAGATCTAAGT
Organism: Crambus lathoniellus; assembly: GCA_949710035.1. Classification (NCBI taxonomy): domain Eukaryota; kingdom Metazoa; phylum Arthropoda; class Insecta; order Lepidoptera; family Crambidae; genus Crambus; species Crambus lathoniellus. The sequence continues at coordinate 3,737,425 of OX453313.1, forward strand.
GTTACAGGCGCGTAGGCGGTAGGCGAGAAGAGTCTTTGTTTTATACTAAGTTTGTATAGATTTTTAGCTTCGGGTCAGAGAGATATGCGCTATCTCAGTTATATAGTTGATAATACGTAGGTAGGGATACTATGTAGGTAAAAGATAACCATACTTATATTATAAATGCGAAAGTTTGTGAGCATGCATGCATGGATGTTTGTTAGTTTTTCATGCAAAAACTACTGAACGGATCTAGACGAAAGCAACAGATATAGAATATAGGCTGAAATAACACAGGATACTTTTAATCTTGATTTTCAAACGGGAACGGGAACAACGCGGGTGAAACTGCGGGCGCCTGCTAGTGTTAAATAAAGTTCAAAACTAATATAACAGTATCTAATATTAATATCCTAATATTTGTATGCATGAACATGTCTATTTGTCTTGGTCTGGGTGTTTACTATGTATATTAAGTATGTATTTACAAACAAAAAGTATTTAAGTATATATTTATCCGTTATCACGTTTTCCATGATACAGTTTCTTAATGAAATTAACATGGGCTAAGATAATTGGTGTGATTGTAAGAAGTTATTTATTTATTATTATTATTTTATTTATTATTATCTAACAATACTTGTTTGTTTCTGCTCGCACTTTAGCTCCGCTAGATGAGGCGCGGTGAGTCCTCGCCCAAGTGGAGCAACAGCGTGGTGCTACAGACGCGGCCAATACTCGGGCTCATGAGCTACTGGCTCATTACCTTGCGCCAGTAGCTGATGTAGCACGACATATTTAGGTCGGTTAGCAGATGTTGCTGAAATAAATTTGGAATAATTATCTCATATCTCTTAGGACTGTTCCTTAGCATGTTGTTAACTCCATATTTATAGTAGACATCACTATTTTATTCATGACCAGCGGATCCTCGCGGTTTTACCCGCGTGGTACCCGTTCCCGTGGGAATAAAGGGATAAAATATTGCCTATGTCACTCGGGAAGACTGTAGCTTTCTAACGGTAAAAGAAATCGGTCCAGTACTTTTTGAGTTTATTCGTTACATACAAAAATACAAATCTTTCCTCTTTATAATATTATAGTATATAGTATTATAGTATATAGTATAATAGTATATATAGTATAATAGTATATAGAATAGATGTGTCCCACCCTACACTATTGTTCGCTAGGATGCGCCGAAGCGTGACGGCCATCTTGCCCCCTTCTTGCTCCGACCTGCCTACGAGACGGTCTAATTATTATTGCACGGCGCGTGTAATTTCTTTCAAGATCAGGAAGATAAGGTCCCGTGAAGCAGCGAAATATCGATCGGCGTAGCAAAAGCTCAGTGATCGAAGTATTGAAGACGGTTCGAGTTCGACTCTTCTTACAATCTTATTTTATACTGACTTGAAAAATGGAAAATGAAGTATTTAGAAAAAATCGACCCGTCTCTCAACTAGCTCCGATGGGACTCGAACCCACGACCTTTCGCTTTCCGGGCGACTGCTCTAACCATTGAGCTACGGAGTCGTTCAGTCGTTCAGAAAGGTCGTGGGTTCGAGTCCCATCGGAGCTAGTTGAGAGACGGGTCGATTTTTTCTAAATACTTCATTTTCCATTTTTCAGTAATAAAAATTGCATTGTGAATGCAAAAAACTAAAAATTAAAAATAAGTTATACTGACTTATTAAAAAACCAATGAAAATTATTCAATATTGGATAATTAAAACTTAACTAGTTTTATAAAGATGACCTCTCTAAAAAACTTATTAATGCCATCAAAAAAAGGAAAAGATAAAGGAATGATGCTAGTTGAAGCACCTGAAGTTGTAGTTGAGTACAAACCTCTTATGATTAATTATAATTTAAATTTAAGCATTAAAGGAGTAATAAATGTAAAAATCATTCCTAAGATAACTGAGTATCTTTTATTGGCATGGTTATTGGAGCTGTTCAAGAATTATAAAGAGTGGGAAGGAGGGCTTGGTTATTTATAGAATCCATGAGAGAGACTCCCGGAAATTCTACACGTCGAGGCGACAGAAAGTGAATAGTGCGTTCATTTGTAATACCTATACCTACCGCGAGGCGTGAGTGAAATTGTGCGTACAAACAATTCGTAGTGAAACGCATTTATATCCCTAAATGCTGAATTATTAAAAGTTTTAGGCATTTCAGCAATAGAGGAATGTATACCTATAGAAATAGTGATGAATAAACAACTATCTCAATGTAGTAACTGCAAAGGAGAGGCAGAATGTGTGGATGTGAAACTATGTGGATAAACCATTCTTTAGTAATGATACTATTTGTGGCTTTAGTAGCGGAAAGAAACTAAAAAAATATATTAAAATTAATAGATACATTAGGAAAACACAAAAGTTAATTAAAAGACAAAATTATTATAATAAGTACAGTCACTTAAAGAGAGAACGTAAGGTACTTTTAGAACAATTAAATATGATAAACATGGAAACATGTAATAAAAATAAAGAAAGTGAAATGATAGGTAGTCAAATAGGTAACAAAATTGACAATTTGGAACTATCACTAAGGGAAATGTACACTAACTTGTGTGAGTTTTCTCACAAGCAACTAAATAATCAAAAAATGGCTGCCTATGATATGATTGATCTTTGTAATTTTAATTCAGACCGGTTTGAATCGCTAGGTAAAAAACGCAGCTGCAATTGTACCAAAGTGAGCAACAATTTATGTAAAACTGATACATTAGGTCGGGCTGCTCAGGAGGTTTATATACCAACAAACTCTGACACCTCTAACAATCCCGATAGTATATTACTGAATAATGAAAATAACCCACCTACAAGAATAAGTAACGCTAAAACAATTATGTTCTGCGATGAGATTGGGAAGGGCTTGGGCCAATTAATCCAGAAACATTCTAAGGAAAGTGTTACTAATTATTGTATGCCTGGATCAAGCATAAATGAGATTATGAAAGTAATTGTAAAAAAATCTTATAGTGAAAACACAAACTTGATTGTTTTAATCGGGAATAGAGATAGTATAAACAAAAACCATTTAATATCATACTGTAACTCATTATGCTCTCTAAATGTTAGAAAAGTTGTTATGTTTACATTTCCCTATAGTCAAGGGTTTTCACAATTAGAGAATAAATTACGATATAATCTTAATTTAACATTAAGCACAATAGCATCTCATAATAGTCAGATACAAATAATTGACATAAATACCCTGTTATGTAATCTTAACTTGACGAAAGATAAATACTATCTGCATAATTATCATAAGCGACAAATAGCATTATCGCTATCTTTTTATTTTAATCAACTAGCCAACAATCTGGCTACTCTAACTTCTGCTTCTTTTGAGCAGCTAAAATGTGACATTTCTAATTCAACTTTGGAATCTGTTCCAAATAATTCGATTCTTTTGAATCCAAATACTGACATGGTTAATTTAAATTACCATTAGAGACAACGGAGGCATACTCTAGCCCAGTATTGACAAGAGGAAGGCCTAAATGTTTAAAAATAGTACACCAGAATATCCAAGGCTTTTCTGCTGGCAAAGACCTAGAAATAAGTTTATTTTTAAATTGTGAAAATATTGATGTGTTATGTGTTACTGAACATTGGTTAAAAGAATATGAATTATTGTTAAATTTGGATAATTATAGTGTTGTAAGTTCATTCAATAGAAAAACTGCAGTAAGGGGGGGTTCTTTAATAATTTTACCTAATAACACACAATATAAAGAGCGAAAGGATATAGTATCCCTCTCTGTTGAACGAATTTGTGAGATATCATGCGTGGAACTTGAACAAATGATTATAATCTGTGTATATAGCCCCCCTGGAGCAAATTACACAGTCTTTGAGTCCACTATGGAGGATGTTTTGAAAATATGCTGTCGTAAGAATAAAAAAAATGTAGTTTGTGGAGATTTTAATATAGACATCTTAGATATTAAATTAGCACAACTCTCCAGTAAATTCCTTAATCTTTTTAAATCATTTAATTTGCTTCACACTTTTAATGAACCAACGCGAATTACGCCAACATCGGCTACTTGCTTAGATAACATCTTTTCCAACTGTAACTTAATTGAGAATTCGGTAATTAATATTATTAAATCCGACCACAGTGGACAACTAGCTTCTTTTGAGCACTATAATGTTACTCCTAAACGCGAAGTAATTTGCAGGCCAATACCGAAACGTGGTATTACTAAATTTAGAAATAATGTACAAGATAAAATTCAATGTTTGCCAGCTTCTGCTGACGCTAATAACTCTTATCAATCATTATTTGATATTGTTGAAAAAGAATTTAGTAACAATTTTAAACAAAAAGTTATAAAGTGTAATGATCGTAAGAAGTTCAGTGACTGGGCCACACCTGGTATTTATAATAGCAGAAGAAAGTTATTTGAACTCTATGCCCAAAAAACGACTTCCTGTGATCCTAGCTTCATTGAATATGTCAAGAAATATTCAAAAACATTTAGGAAAGTATGTGCTCTGGCAAAATCTAGGTATATTTCAAATAAAATTAAATCATCTGAAAATAAAATAAAAGCTACCTGGAGTGTTATAAACCAAGAAACTGGCAAAATAAAAAGCAAAATTAATTCATTTAACTTAAAAATTAGTGATCAGACTTTTGAATCAGATATTGAGGTGGCTAGTGCTTTTGAAGGTTACTTTGCTCGAATTCCGTTAGAAACTACTAGCAGACTTAACTCTTGCCCCAACACCGCTGTCTCTCTTATGGAATCTAGTGTGAACAAGTGCCAGGAAACATTTAGTTTTAGCTATGTCACTACCGAAGATATTATTAAAGCATTCAAAGCAATAAATATTAAGAAAACAGAAGATCTCTGGGGCATATCTACAAGTATCATCAAATCAATAATTGATGTGATAGCTCCATCATTAGCAATAATTTTTAACCAATGTATAAGTGAAGGGGTCTTTCCTAATTTAATGAAAAATAGTAAAATAATTCCTCTGTTTAAAACTGGTGACAAAAGTGACCCAGCAAATTTTAGACCTATATCCATACTACCAGCAATAAGTAAAATATTTGAGAAATTAATTTATGCTCAACTTTTAGAATATTTTAAATTAAATAGTATACTGCATGAGAAACAGTTTGGTTTTTCAAAAGGTAAAAGTACAACTGATGCTGGGGTTGCATTTCTAAAACATGTACTTGATGCCTGGGAGGACAAGCAGGATGTAATCGCTATTTTTTGTGACCTTTCCAAGGCATTCGATTGTGTTGATCACCAAACACTATTAAGGAAGTTAAAACATTATGGTGTTTCTGAAATGTCAGTAAGCCTTATGCATTCATATCTGTATGAAAGAACTCAGAAGGTAGTTATTAATAAAACTGAGTCTACCGGAGCTCCCATTACTATGGGCGTACCCCAAGGATCAATATTGGGCCCGCTGTTGTTTTTAATATACATAAATGACCTTCCTTACTACGCGAAGAATTTATGTGAGACAGTGCTATTTGCAGATGATACATCTCTAGTCTTTAAAGTAGATAGAGGTGATGACTGTTCTGACGAAGTAAATAGTGCTCTTTCAAAAGTGTCACATTGGTTTAATAGTAATAATTTATCATTAAACTCAAAGAAAACTAAGTGTTTAAAATTTTCGTTACCTAATGTAAGACAAGTTGATTTTCATATAAGACTAGACGGCGATATGGTCGAATTCATTAACAATACAAAGTTTCTAGGTATTATATTAGACTCGCGACTACAATGGGATCCTCATATCGAAGCCTTGGCGAGTAGACTCAGTTCGGCCGCATTCGCAGTAAAGAAAATAAGGCTCTTAACCGATATTGAAACGGCTAGAATAGTCTATTTTAGTTTTTTTCATAGTGTTATGTCCTACGGCCTTTTGTTGTGGGGCTCAGCCGCTAACATCCAAAGTATATTCGTGCTCCAAAAAAGGGCTATTCGCGCCATGTACAACCTCCGATCGAGAGATTCTTTAAGAGATCTATTTAAAGAAATAAACATTTTAACTGTTGCAGGACAATACATCTATGAAAATATTATTTATGTGAAAAAATATTATAATACATTTGTAAAGCAGAGCGATATTCATCGCTTTAACACAAGAAATAAAGATAAACTTGTCGTTCCCAAGTTTAGGCTAGAAAAATCCAGAGCCTCATTTCTGGGGAAAAGCATATCCTTTTTTAATAAAGTTCCACAGCATATTATTGAACTACCATTGCATAAATTTAAATGTTACATTAAAGAGTCGCTGATGAGCAAAGGATACTATAAAGTAGACGATTATTTGAATGACCGCAATGCATGGTCATGATGTAACACATAACATAATCACTGTTTAAATTGATGTATTTTTATACTAAGCAATTGTTGTATTAGTAACGATATGTTTTTTTTTGTAAATATCGTTACCTAACTAAGAAACGCTGGCAAGTTTCTTGCGCCCATTCTTCTTGTCAGTTAAAAAAGTCTTGAATGGGTGGTAGGAAAATATTGACGATTCATAAGTACATATTTATTATGTCTAAGTGAATAAAGAATATTTTTATCTTTATCTTTTATCTAGAATATCAGTACAATATTACAAAGCTACAATTATACAATTTACAATATTAAAAATAACATTTGAAATGACTGGCCCTGAACCAGGTGATTCAACATTTAAAGCTCATTTAAAAAGTTTACCACAACAATTAATGTTAAAAGGCGCAGTTTACGAGTTATTGGAAGTTATCGAATTTGTGGGCGAAAAAAATGTCATGTTTTAAATGGTAATGATAATTGGTTTTGCTATGACGATCTTGGGCCAAATTTTGAACCCAGCACTAATAACGAAATTGAAATTTCTATTCTTTCATATCAGATCGTGTGATTGTCACACGGTCTTATATGAAACCATAGAAATTTCAATTTCGATAATGAGGATCTCCTTTCGTTCGTTACTTTAAAATTAGGATTTTAGTTTTTTGAGATTTGGATTTTGAGATTGTAGGTAAATTATTCTTTGAACCTGATTTACTATTATTTCTTTTAGTTAATAGGCTTTTGTAATAATATTGTAGTGGTTATCTAACTAATTTAATAGTTGATTGTCTGTGATATATTTTTAGAGTTCCTAGTAATCGCTAAATTTGTAGGGCTGAGATTTTATACGAAGTTATTTTTAATAGTAATGAAAGGCTGTAAGTAAATTATTCTTAAAATGTGATTAACCTTATTATGTTATTGTAGTTTCTACTTGATTTATCTATTGATAGTTGATTGTCTGTTATATTTTCTAAGAGTTTCTTTTTCTTACTATTCTTAACCGACTTAAAAAAGGAAGTTACTTATCAGTTTGACCTGTATGTCTGCAATATCGCGCGATCTATTTGGGCTTCTGTACATTACACGTTATTCAGGGCCCTGTGGCAAGGATGGGCGTTGACCCTAACTAGGGAGCTGCTTATTAGACTACACGTTATTCAGGGCTAGTTAGGACCCTAACTCAGTTGTGAAGTGACCGTCACAAGTGCTGCACGCCCGCTATAATGGCATCTACATGTTGTCAAAGCCACAAAAAAAATCCATGTGCTACACCCTTGCAGTTTCTAGCATGACAATATATGAAAAAATGGAAAATGTAGTACTTAAGTATTTAGAAAAAAATCGACCCGTCTCACGGGTCACGACGGTGAGACAGGTCGATTTTTTCTAAATACTTCATTTTCCATTTTTCAATAATAAAAATTGCATTGTGGATACAAAAAAGGAAAAATTTAAATAACATGACAATATTTTTTTTTATCCACAACGGGGTCTTAGCCTTCATCACACCTGATGTCAAATGATGTAAGCAATTATATACTTGTATTTCACTTGAAATAATTTTTTTACATTATTTTTTGTTTTCTTTTTTCATTTTTTTTTTCATTTTATGCTAACTTGTAAAATACACAATGACACTATTAATTCTATATAGTTCTAATCTCCTAACCTTACTGCATATGTGTACCAAATTTCATTACGATACGATAAAAAATCATGAAGTTACAGATTTTTGATCTGATACCGACCGATATTTTCCATAGTGCGTTTGCCCGGAAAGTGAAGGGTCCCGGGTTCGATTCCCGGCGGAGCTGCTTGGAGGATGGGTCGTTTTTTTCCTAATATTTCATTTTCAATAATCATAATTTGTTATTTTTTTAGTGAGCAACCGGGAACGTCGGAATCCGTAACGTATGTACACTATTATCCAAAATTTACATAACCATTTTTTTAAACCAAACTTTGAAACTTTATTACATGTTTTAGGTTAGTGGCGCAACTGAAACAAGTTCAGAGAGCGCGCGCCTCTGACAAAAAGAATATGGGCGCTCTGAGCCCCGAATCACGAAAGCGCTTGCTTTCGTTGCGGGAGGAAAAGGAGGTGGGCAGGTTCCTGCTGCCAGACGCTCCGGAGCGGAAGCAAAAAAGGTTGAATGTTGCCACCGAATGTTACTAATTTATATAAATATATATATTATAATATATATATATATATGTACATGGTTTGTTTTACAGAAAAACATCACCGGAACGCAGACCCTGTCCTCTGGCAGCAGGGACACCTTCGTCACCTCCTCCAGCGAAAATTCCGGAGTGGCGGAGGAGGCTAGATGAGTCTGGCCCCTCTCGCATAAATGAGCCTGGCCCCTCATCGACGCTTGATGAGTCTGACCCCTAATCTGCACTAGATGAGCCTGGCCCCTCATCTTCACTAGATGAGCCTGGCCCCTCATCTGCACGAGATGAGCCTGCCTCACCTGCTCTAGATGAGCCTGGCCCCTCATCTACTGCAGATGAACCTGGCCCCTCGTCTACTCTAGATGAGCCTGGTCTCGTCGAGTAGCCCCTTTGTAAGCCAAAAAAAACTTTAGATACTCATTGATTTTTATAGAGTAAGTCATTATTTAACCCTTAATTCGACGCCGTACTGTATACTTCCCGTTGAATAAAAAAAAAACCACATAAAAAATAGAGCATATACCTTAGGTTTAGATGCTAAAATTGCAACTTGAACTATCTAACCACGTTGTCAAAAATCAGCAACACGTGTGCATCGACGGGACGCGAGCAGTCACCAGCAAGATGGCGGGGAGGAAGGACGCGCTGCGTGGGCTTTCGGTAAGTTGCACTTTATTTATTTATGTTGCGGCTTATTTTCTAGCAATATTATTGAAAACTAAAGATAACATACACGGAAAGCTACTCACATTGTTTTGATTGTCTTATTGAGTTTTGTTTAGTTTATACGACGGTCACAACTTGTATGTCCACGTCCAGTATACTTCCCGTCATCAAATTACTGGTAAAGTAACTGCTTAATACTATGTCCAGTATTCTTCCCCTTGTCGATGTAGTAGAAAACTAAATACAAAATCGTATGTCTAGTATGCTTCCCGTTGCCGTCTTATTAGAATATTAACTTTCGATGTTTTTTGTAATGATATTTTCAGGGATCCGCTGGTAAAATGTTAATAGTTTACTATTTTTCGTTTTTTTCAGATCTTCAAGTCAAGAGGCCATCAATTGGTGGCATTGGTGCCACCTGAAAATGCTCCTTCGGATATCGATAGTGCATCTGAAAATGAAAATGAAGAGGAACTTGCAGTTCATAGAACTGAGGAGTTGTCGTCCTCACCCTGCCCTTCTATCGATTCATACATACAGAACATGAATATATTAGACAGCTCCGAAAATGATGCAAACGAAAATATTTCAATAGACAGTGACGAAACTTACGTTGATAGTGATGCTTTCATGGAGACCGTAAACGAAAATCTTCAAACAGAGGACCGTCCTAGCATCAGTGAGAACAACCCTGCATTAGAAGCCGAAGACAACTTGATCCATGAGGACCATGAGCGACCTCCGTTGACTCCTATTATTAACAACGTATTACCACCAACTGGTGAAGTAAATTATAATGCTTTACCAAGTTTGGCTTCATTATTGTCGATTCCGTCACCAAATGTTTCGTCTATTGCTAGTCCATCAACATTAAGGACAACCAGGCGTAAAAGGCAACTACCAGTACGACCCGAGCCTAATGTCCGGGCCAAAAAGACAAAGAAAACGTTGATTGTGAGCTACAAATGGAAGAAAGGACAATACAGACACAAGGCTGACATTCCATCAAACGACTTCGTGTTTGATTTACCGGATACCGACTCTCCGTTGGATTTCTTTTATCGGTTCTTCTCCCCAGATATTCTCGTCGATATCGTCGATAATACAAACTTATACTCAACCCAAAGAACTGGCAAATGTATACAATTAACCATCGACGAGTTGAAAGACTTTCTCATGATTCTTCTTATAATGGGTATAGTGAAAATGCCGTCTTATCTAGACTATTGGTCTACTGAATTCAGATATGCCCAAGTGGCTAACGTTATGCCACTGAAACGATTTGAGCAGATTCGACGCAATATACATTTTGTGGACAACGCCAATTCGGATGAGGACAGATACTACAAAATACGACCATTTGTTGAAAAAATTAGGAGGAACTGCCTAGAAACGGAGGAAGAAACAAAGTATAGCATAGATGAGATGACTATACCGTATAAGGGCACTAAAGCAGGAAACCGGAGACAGTATAACCCCATGAAACCTAATAAATGGGGATTCAAGAATGTAGTGCGCGCTGGTGCGTCTGGAATCGTATGATTTTTTGTTGTATGGCGGTGATGACACTTTTCGTTATATTGATTTTAGCGAGGAAGAAGAACAGATGACACTGGGTGCTAAAATGGTATTAGCCCTTTGCAAGACAATTCAGACTCCAGGATGTGCTGTTTATTTCGATAACTACCATAGGTGGCCAAATTATTAGGGACAATACTGAGATTTTTTATTTTTACAGTTCAGTTGAATTTCTGTAACAAATGATTGGTTGTATGTAGGTCTCTTATGTATTTTTTAAATGATTTTGTATTCTATTGAGATCATAAAAACTAAAAATAAATATACAAAACTGTTATAGTTTCTTCGTATAAGTATATTTTATACTGATAGACGTAACTAAAGTAAGTTTTTATATGTATTTTGCAATGCTCTTAATGCACGCTTTTGCATTTTCCTGTAGTGTGGGGTTGTTTTTTCATTCTCGGATGATAGTTTCTATCAACTGCCGCTTGGTGTAAATTAGTTCTTTCGCCATCACCCGTCTGGTGAGTTCCCATATGTTCTCTATGGGGTTTATTTCTGATACCCAGGCCGTGGCAAAACAGATAAATTTCTATTATCCATGAATGCAGTTACACTTCTGGCTTTATGGCACGATGTAGAGTTATGCATAAAGATGTTGCAGTTATTTTATTTTATTTATGAAGATTTACCAACGTTTGTTTACATTATTACATATTAAATAATACTATATCTAAGTAAGAAGCTAAATGTTACAAACACTTACAGGTAAATTCAACATGCATTTAAATTTAAATTACATAATTATAGAATTTTTAATATAATTTTGAATAGAATTTTAAAATAGAATTTTAAATAGAATTTTAAATACATTTAGCAACAATTTTAAAGATAATGATTAGAAAAAAAAAATTTGCTATCAGCAATAATTTTAAGGAGACCATTGAGCGAATCGAAATGAAAGTCAACTATGTCACTGTAGTTGTTCACAATTCTGCAGAATCGGGGAATAGGCGAATTGGACCCGTGAACTGTCCTTCGCAAAGGTGCGGAAAGGGGCGTAATTCTGTTTCTAGGATATCTTCTAGGAACACGAAAGCTTAACATGGATAAGAGTGGAGGGCTATCTATGCAGTGATTCAGTAATTTCCATACAAAAGAAGCATCCGCTAGCTCAAAACGTTTGGCTATGGACACCATCTTAAAACGAGCTAAGCGTTCAGTGTACGGTATTCTCCACTTTTTCTTGGATATCCCGTTTGAATACGCGAGATGCCAAAGGAACCTCTTCTGTACACGCTCTAATCGAAGGCTGTGAACCGCAAAGTGTGGTCTCCATACAACACTCCCATACTCCAGTATACTTCGAACTAAGCAATTAAACAGTTGGATCTTTACCTCATTGCTACGAAATTCTGTAGCATTTCTGATTACAAATCCAAGCACTCTATACGCCCTCTTCGCGACACTGTCCATGTGCGGTACAAAGGTCAATTTGGCGTCGAAAATTATTCCTAGGTCCCTTATCTGCTCTACTTGTTGTATTTTACTGCCATTTATGAAGTAATCCATCTGAAACGTATTATTTTTGCGAGTATACTTAACGTGATAACATTTTGATATATTAAGGTCCATATTATTTTTACGACACCAGCTTGTAAGTGCATTGATATCTTTTTGAATCTTACTACAATCTTCTATTGAGTTAATAACTCTGCAAAACTTTAGGTCGTCTGCATATAAATATGACTCCGAATTCTGCAATACTTGAGGGATATCGTTAATAAATATATTAAATAGAATAGGCCCCAGGTGAGAACCCTGCGGTACACCTGATTTCACCCTGGCATGCTCCGACTGATATCCGTTAACTACCACGTAGAATGATCTATTTTTTAAGTAAGATGTTATCCAACTGAGTGCCGTGCCAGAAACCCCATAAGCCGACAACTTTTGTGCTAGGATACTGTGTGAAACTCTGTCGAAGGCCTTGCTGAAATCCGTGTAAATAGTATCTACCTCTTGGTTCATATCTAGTGCCTTTGTTACCGTTTCAACAAAAGCGATAAGATTTGTGGCTGTCGATCGAGACTGAACAAAGCCATGTTGGTTGTTACTAAGATGAGATTTAAAATGATGAAGTAAATAAGGATAAACAAAACATTCGAAAACCTTTGCAAAGCATGACAAAATGGAAATAGGCCTCCAGTTTCTGACATCATCCTCAGGCCCAGATTTATGAATAGGCACTATTTTGGCAGCTTTCCACTCTTCAGGAAAAGATCCTGTGCGCAATGAGTGGTTAAAAATTAAGAAAAGTGGTCTAGCTAAATACCTAGCACAGTTAATTATAAAAATAGGAGGTATCCCATCCGGACCGGCTCCTTTCGAACTGTTAAGGTCACGTAATTTTTTAAATATAAGCTCTTCATCTACTACAGGAAGTTTAAAATATTGGCTGAAATTTTCCAAATTGCGTAAGCTTGCAGAATTTATTGGGCTCATATTTTCATCCTCTACATCAACATCATTATAAACAGATGCAAAGTGCGATGTAAAAAGTTCACAAATTAGATTGCCATCTGAGGTAGTTATATTACCATTTGTCATTGATACCGGATAAGAACTAGACCCACCTCGCTTTGATTTTAAGAAAGACCATAGCAACTTTGGATTTTTGTAAATTTGATCTTCTAACATGTTCTTGTAACCTTTGTAACATTCTGCTGCAAGCTGTTTACAACGTTTATCTAATATGCTTAGCTCATACGCATCCATTGGATTACCAATTTTTTAAAAACGTTTTCTCACTTTATATTTTTCATTTAGTGCTTTTATTAAATTCCGAGAAAACCAAGGTGGGTATTTAACTGTACTTGGTTTTTTGAAAGGCACAAACTTCCTTATGACTGAATTTACAATATTGTAGAAAACACTAAGCATATCATTCACATTTGTTGAATCACAGAACTCATCATCCCAGTTATACGATTTTAACTCATTACAGATAGCGACATAGTCTGCTTTATAAAATTTAGGCTTTAAAGTTTCTAAGTTATAACTCAAATTTTCATCTTTGTTGAATCTAAGCTCAATATCAAGTGCGGGGTGATGACCATCAACATTACTTAACGGGTAAGGGGTCTCTCCGACTCTGCAGAACGATAAGTTAGATAGTACTAAATCAAGTATTTTACTTTTCGCATTAGTGACTTTATTATGTTGTTTTAATCTATTAACACAAAGAAAATCGACTAATATTTGACTTGGACCAGTCAGTGATTGACTCACAGAAGAGTCGCCCAGAAGGTTCCAATCTATATTAGTACAATTGAAATCACCAATTACACATATATCACTACATGATTCTTCAATAACAGAATTGCAATTATCAATGAAACTGTCGACCAAATTACTATTAACTGGCGATGGTAAGTATACAGCGCACAGAGCGATTTGCCGATGGGGCCTAGACTTAGGGACATCAATTATCACCCAAAGGTCCTCGCAAATACTTTCCCATCGATGTATTCGTTTTGAAGGTATTTTTCTTGATATTGCTACTAAAACTCCACCTCCCATCTTTCTTTGCAGAAATTTTAGATACAAGTCTGTCTCTTCTATATACAATATACCTATCGTCAAATAACTCCTCACTGTTTATAGAATTATTAAGCCAGGTTTCAGTTAAAATCACTATATCATAATTGTTCAAACTAATATTATTATAAAAATCGAGAGTCTTGGTACGTAAACCACGTGTATTTTGATAATATAAATTTAATGTATCGAATTTTAAGTTACACAATATAAATCAATCCATGCAAAATAAAACAATAATAAAAAAAGAAGAGATCCTATGATAATTTATCTAGCATTACACTATCCCTAATAAGCTTGTATTCAGATGCGTCATCTTTTCTCATGTATATTCTGCCATTCCTAACCCACACGTACTTGTAACCCATCTCTTTTGATTTAGCACGAGCAGCCGCGTGAAGAGACTTGTTTGCTGGAGAGAGGTGTTCCATTATGTATATTGGCTTCTTATCACCGGGTATACATATGTGGCTTGAGTTTAATTTGTCATTTTGATGACATTTATTATACTTCAGCGCAGCTGCCAGAAAACTATCTCTTGTGAAAGCGGTGTTAAATTGAACCACAATTGAACGAGGACGATCATTGCTTTTATTTATTTTAGCTGTTCTAGTGCAGTGCATGATATGTCCATTCTCAACTTGATATCCAATAACAGTACCCAATTGTTTTATCACTGAGACAATGTTTTCATTTTTCTGTTCTGGGATGCATTGAATTTCTATATTACTAGCCCTTGATTGTTGTTCCATCTGATTCAGTCTTTCAGTCAGCTTAAGAATGTTGATTTTCATCACTTAGTTTTCGGATTTCAACGTTTTCATTGACTCTGTGGCTAGCCCAACTTCTTGCAATACATTTTCAAATTTATCATTCATAAAATCCATGGATCCCTTCATATCAGAAATATCTTCTTTAATCGACTTTAATTCAGAATTAAAGTCAGAAAGAGTATTTTTCATTAAATTTAACATATCCGCAAACTCGGTTCGAACAATATTTTTCACATCATCGCGAGTTAAAGTGGCTGAAGCAGTAGTAGGGGGGGAAGATAAAGCAGGTCTCTTGCTTGAGCGAATGTTGCTATTGCTGTTGTTACCACCTACGCGTACAGGAGTATTATCGTTTCTCTTACCCTTAACTTCACAACTCTTGCATAGCGGACATATCAGTGACATCAGTGTCAATATCCTTTGATTGCAAACATTCAATGTGAAACAGCTTTTTACATTTACTGCATTTAATTTTCCTATCACAATCCATGTTGGTCATGCAACAGCCCCACTCAGACATCCTTACTTTTACTTTTTATAATACTTAATACTTTTCACAAAAACTACTATTCAGCAGATTAATTATTCTTATATGGCAGCACCTTTCGGTAAGTCTTGTCCGCCTTGTCAGTTGATCTTGACAGACGTCAGTATCAAATTGGGGAAGTGTTTGACTCCAACAGACGTCAATATCAACGTGGGAACGTCAATTGAATTTGACAATTATAAATGCAAAATAACTTGAGGGTAGTATACTTGTAAGCCAAATGTAAAGTAATCTTAGGTATAATTTCAACTTAGCTTTGATGATTTCGGCATCCACCGGTGATAGTATTCACGGATAACAGTATCACAGAAACTTCGTTAAGTTATAATCACAATGCAATTACCGACGATTTCGCCAACAGTCTCACTATACGAAAAACAATAAATAATTACGGGAGCTTCAGTACACTTTGGCAGTGATGCCATACTCGTGTGGTATCAGGTAACCATTAAAAAACCTACGGCAGTAGGTGAGTTTCTATGAGTTGCTTGTACTGGTCTTGGTTCATGGTCCTTTCAACAATGTATAGGCGCCCCATATGCCTTTCGCTGGGATGCCAGACTACACCATGACACTAACCGGGTGTTTAACCCTCTCCACTCTACACTAGGCAATCTGCGTGGTTTTTTTTCCCAGGGCGTCGTCGTCTCACAAAAGAACTTTTGTCAACCAAAACTTGAAATGTTGACTCGTCGGAAGAACACAACTGTAAAATTACAGAATTTATAGAAGAAAATCGTTAAAGACCTATTTAAACTACTCAAAAAAGTTTTAATTATTCGACTCCAACTTGCAACAGTTATATTTTGATGTTGTCTAGCCCAGTTCAGTACATTCTTTTTCATAGGATCGGCTAGTCGTGGTTTTTTGTTAGGTCGCCGACCCATCAGATTCTGTTCGACCAACCGCCTCCGTATTGTCCTTTCCGAAATATTTACACCATCGTCGTTCATCATCATGGTCAAACGAGCAACGCTCTTTTTATGATTTTTGAGGCAGATGTCTCTGATTTTTCTATCAGTATGAAAAGTGGTGATCCTTTTCCTGCCACTTTTGCCATCGCGATTTGCTTCTAGAGGTTTTCTGTTGCAAATTTTAGTTTTTATTTTATTAACGGCAGAATTATAAACTCCAGCAATAGCTGCTATGTCTCTTTGGGAATGTGTAGAATGCTGTGACAACGTTTGTATCTCTCTACATTTTCTTGGAGACAATGCAGCCTTAACTTTTCTAAAAAACTAGAAAATTAAAGTTATCGCGAAGACATTAATACATTGTAAATTCATAGACAAAACAGCAAGAATGTTGTTTTATGAACAATTACTTACCTTGTATGGTTATTTAGGACACGAAAGTCAGTTAAAACTAATAAAAAATATAACAAACAAAAACACTACAAAACCGCGCTTTTTTGAAAAAATATCTATATGGGGAGAAATGTCACATTATCGACAGATGAATCGCATATCCTGTGTAGCCACTTGCCAAAAACAATAATAAAGATACCAGTAGCAATATCAAACAAAATAAACTTAAAAAAACAACATAATTTACAGAAACTAATATTACAAACTATAAATTACATAAATATGAGCACTGTCCCTAATAATTTGGCCACCCACTGTATTTCACAACGCTCGACTTGATCTGGTATCTACGTGAACACAGGGGGATTTTTAGCCTCGGAACCATAAGGCAAAACAGACTCAAAGGTTGCAAGGGACTGTTAAGTGACAAAGAACTGAAAAAAAGAGGCAGAGGTTCATTTAGCCAAGTTGTAGACAACGACAGAAAGATCGCGATTGTCAAATGGTACGACAATAAAGTCGTAACTTTGGCCTGTTCTTATGCAGATGCTTACCCAGTTCAGGAAATCAAGAGATGGAGCAAAGAACAGAAAAAGAAACTTGGTGTCACGTGTCCGCAGTTAGTTCGACATTACAATCGACATATTGATTTGACATATTAATTCGGGAGGCGTTGACTTGTGCGACATGTTGATAGCTCTGTAAAGAACATCTTTCAAGAGCCGTCGTTGGTACATGAACATCTTTAGGCAAATGTTAGATATAGCGGTTAACAATGCTTGGCTACTTTACAGGAGAAAATGCAACATCAAGAGCGAAAAAAACATAAACCTGAAAAAGTTTAGACAGAGGTTGGCAATTGAATTGAGGCAAAAGGGAAGATCAATTGAGACGGAACCACCAAGCCCTTTACCGAAAAAAGCGCTGATCCAAAACCCAAGTGCACCGAGGCCCCCAGTTTCTGTGCGATATGATGGCTACAACCACTGGCCTGAATATACGACATATGGACGTTGCAAGTTCTGTAAAAACAATAAAACGAACATGCATTGTTCCAAATGCAAGCAGAGGTTGTGCTTAGTGACCAAAAGAAATTGCTTTTATAATTTCCATAAAAAATAAGTAAAGCAGGGTACCTAAAAAACCAGTGACAGTTGGTATAGATTAAGCTTTTGTTAACGTTGGTGTGTATACATTGATATTTTTGATATTTTTTTTAAGAACACGTGTGCTGATTATTTTTTAATAGGTAAACTGTTGATTATTATGAAGATTTTATAGATACTTCATTATTATGTTCAAAACATAAGTGAGTTGTGCATACCTACTTATAAGTTTTTGGAGTTCCTATTAGGCCCCTTGCGCACTAGCGGTCAACCGCGGGGGCGGCTAACCGCGCGGTCTGCCGCTTTCCCAGTTTAATATGCAACCGCCTGTGATTGTACGCACTTGCGATTTCAGTTTGCGGCGAGCCGCCGATGAGTTAGTACGTGAGTCGCAGTCATGAACTTCGACACAGAGAAATTCATTGTTGAAATTCAACAACGAGAATCAATTTGGAATTGTCAAGGAGCAATATATAGGAATAGAGATTTAAAACGGAAACAATGGGAAGAATTAGTAGACATTTTTGGAAAAGATGAGATGACAACAGAGGAAAAAAGAAGTCTTGGTAAGTATTTATTATAATTATTATTATTATATTTATATAAACGAAACTACACATACATTCAACATCTTAAAACATAATAAATACGTCTATTTTCAATTAAATCATATTTCTTTGCCATTCTAATTTCCCATCAGTCATAAAATATTGGGCAAACAATTCTCTGTATCTCAACGCAGTTTTAGCGTTCCTTCTTAACCCTTCCTGTGTTAAGTTTTCTGTCAAAGGGCAACTGAGTGAGTCGTCGTAACAATAACCATCTCGGTCTCTTACAAAATTATGTAGTACACAAGTAGCTTGTATAATATCTTTTGCTAGATCAAAGTGAACATTTAGAGGTCTATGAAATATACGCCACTTGTTTGCATAAATTCCAAAACTGCATTCTACATATCTTCTTGCTCTAGAAAGCCTGTAATTGAACGTTCTTTTAGTTTCATCCAAATCTTTTTTTGCGTATGGGCGCATCATATTCGTAGATAATGCAAATGCCTCGTCGCCTACAAAAACGTATGGCATACATGTCTCGCTGTTTTGTGAAATAGGCTGTGGCTCTGGAATATCCAATTGGTTTTTTTGCATTCTTTCGTAGAAAACAGAATTTTGAAATATTGATGAGTCGCTGAATTTACCAAAAGCTCCAATATCAACCATAACAAATTTGAAATTACTGTCGCATACTGCTAATAAAACCAAAGAGAAAAAACTTTTATAATTAAAGCACATTGAGCCACTGTTATTAGGTGCTATACATCGTATGTGCTTGCCATCGACAGCACCTAAGCAGTTAGGAAAATTAGCTCTTTGAAAAAAATCATTCGCAATTTTTTTCCAAGCGTCTTTTTTTGGTTGAGGCAAACAAATATCTTTCAGACAAAACCAAATTGCAAAACAAACTTCTCGTACGATTTCTGCTACAGTGCTTACTCCAATTTTGAATGTATAATGTAGTTCCGCAAATGTACAACCTGTTGCAAAATATCTGAAACAAAAATTTTATAATTACTACATGCATTATTTAATTCAATTTAGATATGTACCTATATTATACTTCTATTACTTTATGACTATATCATTAACTTGTTTGTTGTATTGTTCTAGGAAAAGAATTACAAAAAAAATGGAAAAACATCAGGGATAATTTTGTGAAAGCTCTAAAGGACAATGTTAGCAGGAGTGGGTCAGCAGCTAAGAAAAAGACTCAATACATATTTTACAATAATTTAATGTTTTTGAAAGACACAGTATCCATCAATGAAACTGATTCAAATATGCCAAGGCAAGAAAATGATGGAAATGAAACAGAAAATGTCACTGACCCAGTCATACCACCACCGCCAAAACGAAATAAAAAGAAAAAAAAAGAAGATGATATAGGAGTTGAATTGATTAACGTCTTAAATAAGAATGTCGAGTTCAGAAAGGCCGAAGAAGATGAAGATAGACTGTTCTTTTTGTCGTTGGTTAGTGAAATAAAAAAAGTGCCTGAACATATACGCCTACGTACAAAAGCTAAAATAATGCAAGTCATTACTGAAGCCCAAACGTCTGGATACAACTACTGTGATTACGTGCGACCATTTAACTACAACCAAGGGCCACATCAAGGATATCAGACACCATCATTTGCTAGAAATAATAACCCACCACCACCACCACCGCCCTCAGTTCCACCTACACATCGTGGAACATGGAATGAAGGAGAATCTGTAACTTCTCCTGAATCAACATATTCACAGAATACACATATGTCTCAAGAATCTGATTATTTAGATCTTTTTAATGATAATAATTCTCAGTAATAGTTATAGTTTCCTACTTTTATTGTTCTTTGTGGTTATGAATACACATTGCGATTCAAATTAAAACATAATAGCTAGCAAAAACATTTTTTATTTAAAATACATACCTTAACGTTATAACTAATTTCTCTTCGGGTTGGATACAGTCACGAAATTTAGTATCTTGTCCTTTGATGGTGACATATAAAACTGTTAGTAATTCTTCAAATGACGAAACACTCATTCTAACATAACCAAAGAATTTATCTTGGTGCTTCTTCAGTTCTTGAAAACAACTTGCGAACTGGCCAAATTCATTACGTGTTTCTAGTAAAGGATGAATCCAGTATCTTTTTTTATTTTTCTTTCGTTGTTTTCGGGAGTAATAATAAATAACACAAGCTATCTCGACGGCGTCCATTTTGTTTATGAGGTACGCGGGCCGCTCTGGTCCAACCGCTTAACGCGTTATCATCGCGGTTTTTTCGCGATTGGCCGCCATAGCGGTCAGCCGCGATGAAACCGCGTTAAGCGGTTGGACCGCTCAAGCGAACCGCCTAGGCGGTCAATCGCTAGTGCGTATAAGCCCTTAGTGTTTTAAGCATAAGCAATGTAACTATGAGACTGATTTGCTAAAATAAAATGACTATTTTCCTACGAAATCACTTGTGTCTTTTATCCTGTCTCTTTGACAATGGGAAGTATACTGCACGCGGTTGGAGTGCATTAGTTTTTTATAAACTTGATAATGTCCAGTATAATGGACCTAAGTTTTTCAGGAAACTGAAATAGGTAGATTTTTTCAGGTATTTTTTCGCAGGCTCCCTACAAGCTAAGAATCGAAATGTGTAACAATTATACAAAATTTATTAAAAAAAAAAACCGTCGAATTAAGGGTTAATACGAAAGATATTTTGTAATAATATAAAATTTTGCTTTACAGATTTTCTCCGTCGACGGGTATCAAAAGACTCGTCGACTTTCGAGAAGATATGGATGTGCTACTCGATGTAGATGTCGACCTAGTGGGGTTCACACCAAGTAAGTGAACGATTTGAAGACTTATTTTTTCGTAATCAACCATTCCAGTCTCCAATATTCAGATCCATCAATGTGTGCCTTTCAGCATCATCAGCAGCTGCATCGGCTAAGGGGTCTGCAGCACCTACGCCGCAGCAGACGCCTACCACATCTCGGCATGGTGAGTTTTTTATTCATTCATATTGATATGGCATTATGGCACTAAGTCTGCCTTCTCTACACTTTTGTGAGCAATACAGATTAAATAAATAAATATGTGTTCGGATGCTTATCTTGCCTTATCTGTTAGTTTCCAGATTATTCGATGTCGTCATCGAACAAAATGAACAGACCCCTACTTCATCTCGGCGTGGTAAGTTTTTTATTCATTCATATTTATATCAGGTCAACATGAGTTTTCGTATGCTTAGCTTGCCTTCTGTTAGTTGGCAGATTGTTTGATAACGACATTGAAAAGGAGCTGGAGGGTGGGAGCTTAATATCCCCAATGACCCGGGTAGCGACGTCGACGATGACGATAGCCTTGAGACGGAGCTTCGGAAAAGGACTGCGGCCGAATACCCAAGGGAAATTTCGGATGTGGAATCGGCTGCCAGTACGGAGCTCCGCCAGTTAGAGAGGCTGGACCGTCTCGACGACACCGCTCTCGAGGATATCGTCGATGGTAGAGATAAGCTCCACTTCGACTGGCGAAGTGACGAGGAGGTGTTTTCTGGGGCGAGGGAGGAATTTACAGGTGAAGCGGGTCCAACTTTCAACATTGATTGATTGACTCCGCTCGATATTTTCGAGAGGATTTGGGACGAGGACCTAATGGCATCGATACTGCGCGAAACCAATAGTTACGCCAGCGATTTAATCGCAAACAGCGAACTTGGTCCCGCTGCGCGATTAAATCGCTGGACGGACATTGGCGTAGCGGACTTATGGTGTTTTTTCGCGATGTTGATGCTTCAAAGCTTAGTCCCAAATCCTGTCGAAAAAGAATTTTGGGAGCCCCTAATGCCTCATTTGAAAATAGGAGATTTTAACTCAATCATGTCATATAGAAGATTTGCCCTCATAAAAAGGTGTCTTCACTTTGTAAGCAACGCTTCGCAAGGAACCGTGTCCGCGCATCAAAAGAAGCTATATAAGATCAGGCCAATTGTCGACCACCTTAACCAGAAGTTTAGCTCTTTATACCTACCCGAACAGAGTATTTCCATTGACGAGTCCCTTTTGTTGTGTAAGGGAAGACTTTCCTTTTCACAACTTATCGCGACAAAATCTGCTCGGGTAGGTATAAAGAGCTACGAGCTGTGTGAGTCGAGGACGGGCTACTTGTGGAAGACTCAAATTTATGCGGGTAAATCTTCTAAACCGGACGATACAGGTTCCGGAGAGAACGAGCCCGAGGGAGCTACTTCCCAAATAGTTTATGGTCTTGTCCGCCCTCTCATAAACAAAGGCCATACGTTAGTTATGGATAACTTTTATAACTCGCCTTTGTTATCTCGCTCGTTAAAAGCCCATAAAACGGACACGATGGGGACCTTGAGGTTAAATAGGCAATTCGTGCCCGATAGTTTACGGTCTAAAACCAAGAATAATATGCGTGCTTGTGAGGTGGCATTCAGCCAAACCAGTGATCTCTCCATTGTGGTGTGGAGAGATACCAATTTAGTCTCGTTAATATCCACGTATCACCCGGTGGAGGTAGGGGGTAAGGAAAAACATGGATACTACAAGTATAAACCAAAAGTAGTGCTAGACTACAATCTTTCGATGGGGGGAGTCGATAAAAAGATCAGCTTTTACAGGCGTACCCCCTCGAAAGATGCAGAAATTACCTCTGGTATAAGAAGTTGTTCCGTATGTTGTTGAATGTGGCAATTCACAACTCTTACGTGATTTATAACCACGCGGGCAAAATTACTCATCGCCAATTCCGGGCCACTCTAGTACGGCAAATTTTAAATAAATACAGTACAGCACAGCCGCAGCCGATATCACGTCCACCTGCTAAAAGTTAAGGCCACTACTTCACCAAAAATGAATCAGGGCGGGCGCGCTGCAAATGGTGTGCCAGAAAAAAAAATAGACTCGAGAACGGCCTACAAATGCAAAGCTTGCGACGTGAGCTTATGCATACTTGGGTGTTTTGAACATTATCACGAACAGCTTATGTAGTGATAATCTTCAAAACATGCAAATACACAAAAGATGCAAGTTAAGAAATCGAACCTGGGACTTGGGAAGGATATGTCGCCGACTGGACAGACGGACAGACTGACAAATGGACAGACGCACATGTAAAAAGCCCTGTCAGGAATCGAACCTGGGACCTCAAGAGCTTCCGATTACTTTACCAGACAGACAGACAGACATAAATACTTACCAGACAGACAGACATAAATACATACCATACATACTTTACAGTAGATCCTGCTGATATTATTTTGCTCATCATCAGACCTTGAAGTTCTAAGCTGAAGGTTTGAAAGAGTCTTTGTCAATCTATCATTTTAAATTTAAGTCCGAGGGCCTTAGCTATTTTTATACCTACTTGAGATCTGTTGGTATTATCCTGCTCATCATCAGACCCTGAAGTTATCGGGTGGGTGTAAAAGAGTCTTTGTCAATCTATCAATTTTAATTTAAGTCCAAGCGCCTTAGCTATTTTTATACTTGAGATCCTGTTGGTATTATCCTGCTCATCATCAGACCCTGAAGTTATCGGGTGGGTGTAAAAGAGTCTTTGTCAATCTATCAATTTTAATTTAAGTCCAAGCGCCTAAGCTATTTTTATACTTGAGATCCTGTTGGTATTATCCTGCTCATCATCAGACCCTGAAGTTATCGAGTGGATGTAAAAGAGTCTTTGTCAATCTATCAATTTTAATTTAAGTCCGAGGGCCTTAGCTATTTTTATACCTGAGATCCTGTTGGTATTATCCTGCTCATCATACTGCTCATCATACTGCTCATCATCACGAATTGTCTATTTAATCTCCTGAAGGTACCGGTGGGTGTAAAAGAGTTTTTGTCAATCTATCAATTTAAATTTAAGTCCGAGGACCTTAGCTATTTTTATACCTGAGATCCTGTTGGTACTATCCTGCTCATCATCAGACCCTGAAGGTACGGGGTGGGTGTAAAAGATTATTTGTCAATCTATCAGTTTAAATTCAAGTCCGAGGGCCTAAGCCATTTTTATATCTGAGACCCTGTTGGTACTATCCTGCTCATCATCAGACCCTGAAGGTACGGGGTGGGTGTAAAAGAGTCTTTGTCAATCTATCAATTTAAATTTAAAGTCCGATGTTTAGTTTAAAGCATCCGCTTGAATAAAAACATCACTTAAACACCATTCCCGCCGACGCAGAGTCATAAATAACGTTTTTTGTATACAATAAACAACGCGCCATTAGGTGTCAAATGACATGGCCGTAGTGGAGGCTCCCTGGGGTGCGCGCCGTCTGAGTGAGCGGCTACTGGCGGACACATACCTGGAGCAAATCATGTCCTTGCCCCATATTCTAGCGTCGTTAGAAGGATTGAGGCAGTCCTTCTACAATTCTTTGTTGGAGTCGACGCAGGCTCTGACAAAGTTGGGACTACCTGTGGCAGAGTGGTCACCTACTAAGCCTACTAACATTTATCATATCGCAGAAGCTGCCATCCCGACTGAAAAATCCCTTCTCGTCGCTGATGACCTTCCTCGACGAGGTCTGCAGGAGGCAGCTCATCGCTCCGCCAGACGTGGAGAAGGCCGAGTCGTCGCGACAACGGAACCTGCCCACGAATGCGCAGCGCAAAGGCAGAGCCACACCATCAGGTGGACGCAACTCACCACCTATAAATAGGATTCGAGGCCAAATGACCCCTGCGGCAGTGAAGGTAAAATGCACATATTGTCAACACCTTGGTCACATCATAGCAGAATGTTATTATGAATTTAAACGACTTTTTCGTACCAGACGCAGACATGGGCGCGGAGTAACGGGGCGTGTTTCGTGTGCCTAGGGCACCACTATTCTCGGTATCAACAAGCGCAAGCCCAGTTCGAGGATCTGATGTATGGCAGACCATCTTTTATTCCGAAACGGGAACGAGACGAAGATGAGCAATGAGGCGACTCTGTAGGTGCAGCGTACGCTGTAGGGAGCGGTTTTAGAAACTGCCTAATCCCTACGGTGACATTAAGTATTAGGAATAGTAAAGGCGGATACGAGAAGGCTCGCGCCTTACTAGACACTGGGGCGAGTGTAACCGCCATCAGGGAGGCCCTGGTGGAAAGGCTTCGGCTTCACCGACAGAAAAGTTCTATGGAAATAAACGGTATAGGAAATACAACGGTGAGGACGCCGGCGACTAAAGTTATAATTGTTATGTACCCTTAGATAAACGGGTACCAGTTATTTCAACCGTCGCGGTAGTTATGTCGGAATTGACTGCAGATTTACCAGCACAGAGCGCTCCGTAAAGGGGTACTTTGAAGCACACCCCAACTACTTTGAAACTTGCAGACAAGTATTTTACGGCACGGTAGGAGTCACGTGAGGCGACGTGCACCATCGATCAAGCCCTGTACAAACGAGGCCCCACCTGATCGTCACTGGCCGTTGAGGGGCGGCTAAGGCGTGGCAACGGAATCAATACATCGGAGCGGTGATTGCAAGAACACATGTTATCCCTGGCCGTTGAGGGGCGGCTAAGGCGTGGCAACGGAATCAATACATCGGAGCGGTGATTGCAAGAACACATGTTATCCTACTTAATATTATAAATGTGAAAGTTTAGATGTTTGTATGTTCCTAAAAACTGCCGAATATGTAGGTTTCAGTTGCAAAATAATGACTGGGATCTACTTTTATCCAACATTTTAAACCCTAACTCCACCTTTACTATAGAACATGTTCAGGACTTTGCTACATTTGTCAAAGAAAGAAATCATACATTTCACTTTCATCATATTGAAGCAATACCCGATGACATGGTTCACTTCTGGATAGGACTCTCCAAAAACCAATTGAATTTATCAATTTAAAAGCAGGTCTTCCAAGATTATCTGGGATGTGCAATTGTACATTGGCTCTCACTGCATATTTAATTAAATAGCCCGATACTCAACAATAATTCTATATCAGTAATTTCTTAACATTGGAAATTAGATTATCTAGTTTAATAAATAATTCATTAGTAATCCACCAATATTTATGACAGCGACATAAAAAAAAACAAATACAAAGCTTTAAAAAATCTATAAAAAATAGGCAAAAATGGTATAAGTGCTATTCACTTTACATTTAAATACATTTATTATTATCTTTCGTAAAAGTATATAATCCCCCTATATTTGTAAATGAAAAACAAATAAACTTTAAAAAAACTCTCTACGTAAACTCAAATTGGCATTACACCTATGTTAAAAATGCTATCAGAAACAACTGACTTCTTTCTAAAGTATTAGTTTCCCGTTTTATATCTTTATGGATTTCGACTTTGGTGCTTAGATATGGTGAACATAAACACATGTTAACGATAAAATTGGTGATAGCATATTTGCTGAAAGAATTGCACCATTTTCGGGGAATAACTTTTTTTTATACCTTCCAATGCGATATTATGTTGGATTCCAAAATATAGTCTCTTAAAATTATATTTAAGAACCGTTTTCAAAAATTTGGCCTGTTATTATTTTTTACAAAAATATCGGATAGCTCTTGGGGTAAAACCCCGAACCGGGGACAGTGATGAAAGAATATCATCATTGCTTAACATTCCACGTTCAACGTTAAGCAGAATAATGGTCAAAGCTCGTGATATTTAATGAGGATTTTATTCCCCATAACTTGGGAATTTCAAGGGCAGAATATCAAATAGTAATCTAATTATCCCCAACGGTTTGTTAAGTGGAGATGACAGAAAACCAATAATTATAGTTGACGGTAAGTACATATTTGTTTGTTAAAAAAAGTTCGAACCATCTTCATCAAAAGAATACTTACTCCTAGCACAAGTACAGGAACCTTGTAAAGCCATTCCTAATGGTATGGTCTGATGGATACATTAAAGATGTATGAGGCCCCTATCCAGCAACAACGTCTGATGCCAATATTATGTCACATGAATTTAGAGATGAATCAAATGAATTAAGACAATATTTTCAGGCAGGAGACGTTTTTATTCTGGATAGGTGTTTCAGAGACTGTGTGCCACTATTAGAAAAATGTAATTATTCTGTACATATGCCTGCATCTTTACAAGAAAGTGAAACTCAATTATCAACGTTGGCAGCTAATAATTTCAGAATAGTAACCACATGTAGGTGGGTTGTTGAAGCTGTAAATGGAATTTTTAAAAACTCTTATAAAAAATCCTAATTTATCCAAGCATGCAATGATAGATTTTAGGGTGGCTGCAGCGTTGATAAATAAGTTTCACCTTAAGAGTTAAAGATAGAGAAGATGCAAGTCAAGTCAGATTATACGTGAATAACACACTTGCTGATTTTGTGATCCGAAATAATTTAAACAGAAGACGCACACAGTTTATGAACATAAATGTAAACATAAATAATGTATTATTTCCAAGATTAACATATAGTGACCTTTTTTTATTTGGTTATGGAACATACCAGTTGAAACAGGCTCGATCGTACTATGGAGAGCATATCAGGAATGATGGTTCCTATACTATTAAAATATGCATGGACCGAGCCAGCAACCTCTTAGAAGGTTTACCCTTGCCAGGCGATTGCACATTATTACGAGGCAGAATTCAAAGTAGGCACATAAAACGAACAATATATTATTAATAATAATAAATCTTTTTTTTAATAGGCAGAGAAGCAATTAATCAATATTGTTGCAATTGTCTGGTAGGCCGCAGAACAGTGGGTTGCTGCGCACACGTTATGACAATAATGTGGTATTTAAGCTGGGCAAGACACGAACTTAATATTACACCACCTGCCTAGTTTCTAGACAATATTTTAATTACATATGATTCTGAATAAAACCATTATAAGAAATAATGTTGTTTTATTTTATCCGCTAATATTTCACTCCCTGACATATTATGGTATCTTTTTTCTTTACACACCCTTAAAATTAAACATTCTTATAGTACCTAGTCTATACTGTAACGCATAAATAAGTAAATATATTTAAAGTAAAGAATAATGCTTAACGTATTTTAGTAAGAAATAATATTTTTTTATGAGTTTTAGTAACAAAATCACAATATTACGCATGCTAAATATGGCATGTTTTTACGATTTGCTAAAACTTTGTTATGTTATTTAATTTCTTTTAGGTATGAAATATTGAAAGGGGAATTCATTTATTAATATAGTTAATGTCCACGCCAGGCCAAAGCACCCTAACAAACTGATCAATTCCCTTTATAAATTTCCAAAAAAACAAAACGAAATTTCTAACTTATTACGTGTTCTACAGGACCTTCGCAAATGTATTGATTTCCTAGGAAATTCATAAAGTGCAATGCGCAAATTTGTATGGGATCCCCCCTCCAACTTATGTGTGTCGACAATTTCACGAACACGGACCCGCGTTCAAACTGGGCCTCAATTCTGCTAAATGTAATTTAGTTCATTTGCATGTCATCAGCATATGGCAATATTTAGTAGAAGTGTGGCCTTAGCCCTCAAATTTCAGGACGTAGAAGCAACAGCTGACTTTTTACTAACAAATTATGATGAAAAAGTAGACGGATATGAAAAAGGGCTTTAAATAATGAAATTGCAGGTAAAATGTTCAAGAAAATTAAAAGACTGCAAAAATAAATTACTGTCGTTGACCATAAATTATAGAAATGAATAGATAAGGTTGGTAAATTCGCCAAGGCATAATGGATTTTTGGGATTCTGGAATTTTTTAATTTTTTGATAAAATTAATAAGGACGTTAGAGTCGAATAAAGAGTAAAATATAGGTGTGTAATTATGACTAGTATAATGAACAAAGTGTTTTATTTCCTTATAAATTCCTTTTATGACCTGGGGGCCTTTTTCTTCGTTCTGCCAGCGGCGACGAGCGGCGGTTCGACCGCGCTGCTACTCACCCCAGGGGGGCAACCGGCAAAAAAATATGTTCAGATCACGTAGTATACATAAAATACACAAAGTAGTCTTATTCCACGGTTTTCACGTAAATTATGAGAGAATTACTCAAGTACCCGAGACGCTCAAGCGGGGCGCTTTTAATCGGCACTTTCGGCACAAAAAACAACTGTCATTTCGTATACAACATTAAGTCCAGCGTATTTGTATTAGAGGTCAGTGGATGCGATACACACCAGACCATGTCGTGCCAAATAGAGAATCCGATCGTATCTCTGTGTATGGATGGATGACTGCTGTTGGTGTTGGAGACTTGACCTTTTTACCACCACGAGCAAGGGTATCAGATTATGTTGATGTCCTCCACAATGCCATGCTGCCATCCGTCCG
Organism: Crambus lathoniellus; assembly: GCA_949710035.1. Taxonomy (NCBI): domain Eukaryota; kingdom Metazoa; phylum Arthropoda; class Insecta; order Lepidoptera; family Crambidae; genus Crambus; species Crambus lathoniellus. Next base: position 3,767,293 of record OX453313.1, read on the forward strand.
GAACGTTTATCCCGAGAGTGAAATGCGACAATTTTATTATTTACAGGATAATTGTCTTTTGCACACAGCAGGGGTCACACGTGCTTGGTTTGTTGCACATCCGGAAATAAGTTTGATACCATAGCCTGCAAAATCACCAGATCTCAAGCCTATTGAAAATATGTAGGGTCTTGTGATTCAAAGATGGTGGAACCGCAACGAAAGAACAGCAGAAGCACTGCAAGGGCACTGCAATGAGAACCCGTCAGAATGGAGGATGTATTACTTACAAATAAATCATAAATAAATATACGGAAATAGCTATTTATGACACAAGTGCGGAAAAAAGCACTAGTGCGGAAGAGTGGCACTTTCCGCACGATTTTGCTGCTTGGAAAACGCTCTTTTCGAGCAAGTGCTTTGCGAATGTTCTTTTTTGTTCTAAAGTATGTGTTAATGTACGTTTTCGTATGCGTTATTTTACGGTGAGCTGTGTTTGTGATGAATTCAATTCCAATTCACTTATTTCAAATATGACATTAGGAATAAAATGTACGTTAATAGTTCAAACCACTTCATGTGTACCACCACACTTATACCCGTGGGCTTTGCTCTCCGTGGGAATTTCGGGATATAAAGTACCCTATGTCCTTTTCTGAGTCTTAAACTATATTTATGTTAAATTTTATCCAAATTGGCACAGTAGTTTTTAAGTTTATTCATTACAAACATACACAGACAAAAATTCAAATCTTGCCTCTTTATAAGATTAGTGTAGAAGTGTAGATAATGAAGTTGTCACTTACTGTTCGGAAAAGATCGACGTTTCTGAACGCATCTCTAATGTCACGTCAAATTGACATTAGCTGTCACTTGAAGTTGACAGTTCCACTTGATTGGAATTCTTGTAAGAAAAATGTCGGATTAATTTTGCTGAATTGTTAAAAACCGCTCGCGTTGAATATGCCTGGCATATCGAGCCTGAATTGAATCTTAAATTATCGATTTGATCCCGTTTTGTACGACCAAGATTTTGACGCCATCTTGACGAGTGGCCGGTCGCGGTGCTTTGAAAGATAACCTTCCACCACGCGTTGTTGTCGGGACAATATATCTTAATAAGCAAGCCCCGCGTGTGTTATTGTGTATTGTTGGGACGCCCAGTGTTTTGGGGCCCTGTGTGGTGTTTGTTTTGTGAGTAAGGTGACGAATTGGTAAGGTCTGCAGAAGAAGAAGGAGCATCAGATGGGGGCGCGCCCCCTTATACCACTTCTGCCCCGGAGACCTTTGACACCACGGACCCGTATGTAAAAATCACCTTACTTCACATTAAGTCGCTGTGTATCGCAGTTCAATTGTTTAGTTTACATCCCGGCTGAAACCAAGTTTTGTCCGGAGTCTATACTCATGATAACCTTCCACTGCGCCATGCCGGTTCCGCGGGTCTAGGCAGGGGTGTACTGAACATTTCTTGGTAGCAAGAGCGTAGTTTGAAGGCCTGAGAGGCCCACGCCAAAACTTTGTCTATTAATCAGTGCCGTTTTGATGACCATCTGGTCCGGACTGGATTAATTTGTACTTGTAAATGGTAATTAACTTGCATTTGAAGAGTAAAGGGCATTCCTTTTGCTATTGGTTCCATGTCTTGTAATTAATTGTCATGTATTGAAGTTCCAAAATGTAAACAGATGCCTTTCTTTGTTCATAATAATTATTATTTAGTTTTGTTAGCAAATTTGAGTTGTGAATATTGACAAGTTGTTGCTAAATAATAGCTAATAAAAAGTTGTCCTAAAAAGGCTTGGGTAATTAATAAGTTTGCACTCAATACTTAGTGAAACTTAAATGATTTGGGACATTGTTTACACATTGAAACTTATTGAAACTTGTGCTTTGAAATAATTAAAATCAACTTGTTGTATGTTGATATCCAAGTGAATTTCAATAGTCAGTGATTTGTTTGAACTGAATAACCTTTGACTTATAAAGTCAAAGTTAGTTTGTGTCTAAGTTACAACCTCTTGAGAGTTAGAGTTATAATTATATACTTGAGTTTTGTTGTTTTCTGATAACCTCCAAATATTTAAGAGTTTGTGTCATTATAAATACTTTGTTGTTGTAATATTGGAATTTTGTGGTTATTAATAACCTCCAAATATTGGAGATTTTGTGTTATAGTGAATATTTTGAATTTGTTGTTTTTGTTGATAAATTTGTGACGTTACAATGACGGCCTCCTCTGCTAAAGCCAAAATACGTTCTGAGTTACGGTGGTTAGCTTCTGCGGTTGCATTGTTGGATCGACCGGATAGGACGGAGGCCTTGTTGAACAGATACGTAGATCTGCCCATACGTTTGGCTGTTGTTGATGAACAGTATGCCTTATTTTTGGAAAAGACTGTTGAGGCCGATGTGGAAATGCGACAAGAAGTCGGTTTGGATGTGGACCAGTGTTATGATTTTGCGGACAGAATTACCCAGGTGGCTCGACCTTTGCAAGTGGCAAGAGAGAATGAACCGAGCCCGTCCCCGGTCACATCTAAGAGTATGCCCCCTCTATTTGCTAGATTGGCCCCCTTAGATTTAAGGCGTTTTGCTGGTCGTCTAGAGGACTGGGAGGGCTTTATTAATATTTTTGATAGTCTCGTACATGCCCGGGATGATTTGACCCAGGGCCAGAAGTTGGCTTACTTGTTATCCGTGTTGGAAGGGGAGGCCCTTGAATCGGTTCAACATTTGGCCCCCTCGGATGAAAATTACCCTATTGCTAGGGATTTGATTGCCCGTCGGTACCAGAACGTACGACGTCTGGCGGACAACCATGTTGCCGCCATTTTGAATTTACCCCGCGTTGCCAGCGTGATGCACTTGAGAGTGGCTTTGTTGAATCCGCTGTTGGTTGCCTACAACGCATTAAACAACTTAAAACTCCCAGTGGAGCAGTGGTCGTTTTTGTTACTGCACATTGTCCTGGGAAAGTTGCCGGACTCTGTTAAGGTCCGTTTTGAGCAGCAGTATGGTGGGGATAGTGCGACTTATCTGCCAACCTTCTCGGACCTCTTGACGTTCCTGGAAGGAGAGAGTAGACTGGCAGATAATTCCTCTCTGGCCGGTCCTATGGGACCCGAACGACCTGTGCCACAGAGTAGGTCCCCCACCGGACCCCCCCGTAGGGGGCGTATGGCCCCTCGCGCGCCCGGCCGCTATGCCGCCGTCCAGGAGACCGCCCGCTGCTTGTACTGTCGGGAACCGGGTCACAGCACGACCCGTTGTGATAAGTTCCTCGACCAGCGCGTCCAAGGCCGTCGAGCGATCGCGCGACAACGGACATGGTGCTACTCGTGCTTGGGCCTGCACATGCAGCGCGAATGTACCCAAGCGCACCCATGCCGCTTTTGTAAGGGCAACCACCATCCCCTCCTCTGCATGAACAGCCCAGAGGGCGGCGGAGCGCTGCAGCGCGTCGCTGCAGGATCACCTCGTATGGGTGGGGATCTCGGACCCCCCGCGGTGTTTGCATCCCGCAGCAGTTCTAGTGGCCACCAGAGTGGCCCCAGACGCTCTCCGCCACGTTTGGAGCCTTAAACGGGCGGGGGTCCCAGGGACCCCCCCATGGGAAACCGATCCCCAAGGATGGGGATGAGTCATGCGAGCGTTGCCGGAGGTCGTAGAGGCCCCCCGCGACGTTTTGAGCCTCGCACGGGCGGGGTTCCCACGGACCCCCCATGTGAAATCGGTCCCCAACTAGGGGGTTCGATTTTGCGAGCGTTGCGGGAGGTCGTAGAAGCCCCCCGCAACGTGTTGAGCCTCGCACAGCCGGGGGTCCCCGGGACCCCCCTTCTGAAAATCGGTCACCGTGCCCCCGCGACTATGGGGCGACGTACACGGTGGATGCTAGGCACCGATTCTCGCCGCCGCTCGCCGAATACCCGCGTTTGGAGCGGCGCCCGCCCCGTCTTCAAGGGGCCGGGAGATATAACCCGCCTGATACCGGGCGAATTGGACGTAGGCAGCATGTGGGAGAATGGGACCCACTGGATCGCTATGAGCGACCCCCTTACCATGGGGGGACGTCTGGGGACCCCACATACTAGCAATCAACGTGTTTACGGTCGATTGTAGCCACCCCTCCAGAGACCGTTTTGTTGCCCACGGCCTCTGTGCTTGTCAGGGGATTGAATGGCGACCTTGTGGAAGTTCGCGCCTTGTTGGATTCCGGTGCTCAGGGGTGTGTTGTGTCATCTTGGTTAGTTAGGCGGTTGGGCCTCAAGGTGCACCCCCACACGGAAGGCGTGAGAGGTGTTGGCGATGTGAAAGTCCCCGGGTTGTTAGGGCATGTTGACTTCACATTTACATCACGTAATAAGTCCACGCCAGGCATTAAGACCTCGGCGATTGTGTTGGACACAGTTGTTGGCCGTCAACCTTCAGTTGACTTGGGACCGAGTATGTTGTCTTTGGTGTCTGATTCCCCACTCGCCGATCCAAATTTCTTCCGCCCAGGCCCGATTGATGCTCTCCTTGGAGCCGATGTCCTGGGGCGAGTTTTGTTGACGGGGAAGCGAGTTTTGCAGCCAGATGGCTTGGTAGCTCTGCAGACGACACTCGGTACAGTTGTGATGGGCCCTGCTCGCCGCGTTTTGGATTCCCTTGATGAGGATCGCGGTCTTGTTTTTAATGTGTCTCTCTCCGAAGTGGTGCAGAAGTTTTGGGAGGTTGAGGAACCTCCACCAGCCCCGCGGGTCGACCCAGTAGCGGATGAATGCGAGTTGTATTACCAGAATAACACTGGTCGCCTCCGCTCTGGTCGTTTGATCACCCGTCTCCCCTTTCGTACCGGCCGACCTCCTCTGGGCGAATCCCGACCGCTAGCGGAACGTAGGCTAGTGGCGATGGAGCGTCGCATGAGCAAGGATCCGGTCTTCTGCCAGAAGTATGTTGAATTCATGCGGGACTGAGGAGTTAGGGCACATGTCCGTGAGCGATTTGGATTGGCGCTCCGTTGAGCACTTCTTTTTGCCGCACCACGCCGTTTTGAAATCCGTAAAGATTCGGGTGGTCTTTGACGGTTCGGCTCCCACCTCTACTGGAGCGTCCTTGAACCAGTCTCTGCATGTAGGTCCCAAGCTGCACACGGAGATCTCAGACATTTTGACCAACTTCCGGCGGCACCAAATTGTATTTATGACTGACATCCGGATGATGTTCAGACAAACGGTCATCCATCCAGAGGATAGGAGGTACCAATTGATTTTGTGGAGAGAGAGTCCTAGGGACCCCTTGTTGATTTATGAATTGAATACGAATACGTACGGTTTGGCTTCGAGCCCGTTTGTTGCGATTCGTTCTTTGTTGGAGTTGGCCGAGAAGGAGCGCTTGAGATACCCTCGCGCCTCCGCCATTTTGGCCAGTGACGTCTATGTGGATGACATTTGCACGGGCGCCTCATCTGTCTCAGAGGCGATTGTCCTGAGAGACGAACTCACCGCCCTTTTGAAGTCGGGAGGTTACGAGTTGAGGAAATGGATATCCAACTCGCCTGATGTACTGGTAGGTTTGCCCGAAGAGCACCAGCAGGACCCCCACCTATTCGAAAATGTTGATAATCCCCATGTGGTGACCGTCCTTGGCGTACAGTACAAACCGGTCTCTGACACGTTCACTTATTGTGTGGATTTACGACCACCGAAAGTCTGGACCAAGCGTTTAGTATTGTCTACTGTCGCACGTACCTTTGACCCCAATGGGTGGATTTGCCCGGAGATTGTTTTCCGGAGCTTCGTTTCATCCCTCCCCGAGATTAATGAAGTGCATTTGCCGAGGCTATTCCTCCCTTCTGAAAATTGTAAAGTTACTCTTCACGGCTTTTCCGATGCCTCCGAACGTGGATTTGCTGCGGCCGTGTACCTCCGCACCGTTACTGTTGACGGAGTTGTTGCTGTGCATCTGGTGATAGCGAAAAGCGAAGTCGCTCCCCTTCGGACTCGTCATACGATCCCGAGGTTGGAATTGTGCGGAGCTGCCCTCCTAATGCGTTTGTTGAACCACGTATGGCTCACATTAGGTCGATCTATTAAGATACAAGAGGTTTATGCTTGGACGGACAGTCAGGTCGTCCTTTGTTGGTTGAAGGCTCCGGCGCACACCTTGGACGTGTTTGTGGCCAATCGAGTGTCGCAGATTTGTAATTCCGACATCGAGTTGATTTGGAGACACGTGCCGGGAACCATGAATCCCGCGGATTGTGCGTCTCGGGGTTGTGTAGCCCCAACCCTAATTAACCACCCCCTCTGGTGGGGCCCACAGTGGTTGATGCGGCCTGAGTCGGAGTGGCCGCCCTCTCCAGCGTTGTCGAACGTAGCCGTTCCTGATATGCGGGCATGCGTCCTGGAGACTAACCCCGCCGGGGAAAAGGATTTGTTGTTGGATCGGTGCAGCTCCTTACAGAAGCTGCTTGGTGTTACCGCTTGGATCAGACGTTTTGTGTACAATTGCAGAAACCCACGCGCGAGGCGTGATTCGTCGGTTCTCACTCCGGACGAGCGTAGGGACGCGCTCTTGTTTTGGGTCCGGAGAGTACAAGCTGATAGTTTTGAGTCCGAGATTGAAATTTTGCGTTTAGGCCGTCGCAAGTTGAAGGGCGCGGTATCGCGATTAAATCCCTTCCTGGACGAGAGTGGGCTTTTGCGAGTCGGCGGAAGACTTCGAAATGCGAACCTGCCGTATGGAGCTCGTCACCCCCTTTTGTTACCTAAAGCCGGACATTTGACTCAACTGATAATAACAGATCGCCATGTGAATGCACAACATGCTGGCTGTAATGCTTTGTTGGCCATTTTGCAGCGTGAATTTTGGATTTTGTCTGCTCGTCGAGCCATTCGCACTGTGGTTTTCCGTTGCCTGCCTTGTTATCGATTGAAGGCCGCGACCATGCAGCCCCAGATGGGTGATTTGCCTGCTGATCGCGTCACGGAATGTAGAGCTTTTGCCGGAGTCGCCACCGACTTCGCCGGTCCCTTTACTGTAAAGGCTTCGAGACTGCGTAATGCTAAAACCTATAAGGCGTACTTGTGCGTGTTTGTGTGTTTGTCCACCAAGGCTGTCCATTTGGAAATTGTCTCGGAATTGTCTACCGAAGCCTTTGTCGCCGCCTTGAGCAGATTTGTTTCCCGTAGAGGACTGCCGACATTGATACGTTCCGATTGTGGTACTAATTATAAGGGAACGTGTAATTATCTTAAGGAAGTAGTTAAGTTTTTTGTTGATAATAAAATAGACATTGGAACCACCCTCTCCCGGCGTGGGATAATCTGGAAGTTTAGCCCTCCAGCTTGTCCGACCTGGGGAGGAATTTTTGAAGCTTGTGTAAAGGCTGCCAAGACACACTTGCGTCGCGTGATTGGAGAAACTATTCTCACGTTTGAGGAACTTGATACGGTATTTTGTAAAATTGAGGCCGTCCTCAACTCGCGACCCTTGTGCCCGTTGTCTTCGGACCCGAATGACCTGGAAGCGTTGACCCCAGGTCATTTCTTGATCGGACAGCCCCTTTTGGCTTTGCCTGAATATCCGATTCAGGATGTAGGATCCCATCGTTTGTCGCGATACCAACTTTTGAAACAGATGTCCCAAAACTTCTGGGCACGTTGGTCGATGGAGTATTTGCATATCCTACAACAGCGCGTGAAGTGGACAGATAAAACCACCCCACCCCAGACTGGCGACCTCGTGTTGATTAAGGATGCTAACCTGCCGCCCCTATGTTGGCGAAGGGGGCGCATTGTTAAACTCTACCCCGGAACTGACGGAGTTCCTCGTTTTGCTGAGGTTTCGGTTCGAGATTCGGTTTTGAAGAGAGCAGTTAGTGGGCTCTCCCGATTACCCGTAGATTGACGTACCGTTCTTAACGGTACGGGGCGGGGGGATGTTCGGAAAAGATCGACGTTTCTGAACGCATCTCTAATGTCACGTCAAATTGACATTAGCTGTCACTTGAAGTTGATAGTTCCATTTGATTGGAATTCTTGTAAGAAAAATGTCGGATTAATTTTGCTGAATTGTTAAAAACCGCTCGCGTTGAATATGCCTGGCATATCGAGCCTGAATTGAATCTTAAATTATCGATTTGATCCCGTTTTGTACGACCAAGATTTTGACGCCATCTTGACGAGTGGCCGGTCGCGGTGCTTTGAAAGATAACCTTCCACCACGCGTTGTTGTCGGGACAATATATCTTAATAAGCAAGCCCCGCGTGTGTTATTGTGTATTGTTGGGACGCCCAGTGTTTTGGGACCCTGTGTGGAGTTTGTTTTGTGAGTAAGGTGACGAATTGGTAAGGTCTGCAGAAGAAGAAGGAGCATAAGATGGGGGCGCGCCCCCTTATACCACTTCTGCCCCGGAGACCTTCGACACCACGGACCCGTATGTAAAAATCACCTTACTTCACATTAAGTCGCTGTGTATCGCAGTTCAATTGTTCAGTTTACATCCCGGCTGAAACCAAGTTTTGTCCGGAGTCTATACTCATGATAACCTTCCACTGCGCCATGCCGGTTCCGCGGGTCTAGGCAGGGGTGTACTGAACACTTACCTTAGTGTTATAAATAATTTTTCTTCCGCAGAAATACATGGTCGCATATTTGTATCTGTGCCAGTCAGTTTGTAACGATGTCGATTCGTACCAGTCATTATGGATGGTTAAAAACTCTATGATGACTGGAAACTCCATCTAGTTCTACATACTGACCATTAATTTTATCGAATCCTATCCTGTTCTTTCAATTCAAATTCAAAATCTTCGTTTCACGTGTCCTGTTCATCATTTTTGATTCAGTTCTACTAAAATCACCAAGCCGTACAGAGCTCTCGGAGCATTACCAGATTTTTATACCAGTTTGAGTTGTTTGTTATAGTTTTAAATAAGCGGAACCCTTGACCCTTGGAAAGGGGTAAGTTTTCATCATCATACCCACTACTACCTACTTACCTACCTACTTTTTGTTATTCATGTATTTTTTATCTTGTTGTTACAGTTCCTAATCTTCCTATTCTTCCTATACGTTTCTTTATTACTACCTTTACAATAAAAAGTCCAAGTCCCTATAAACATCATCTTTTATTCATCTATTATCTACAAATTAAATACTGGGCGGTGATTTCCGACGTTCCGGCTAGTGTACCACTGGCCGACGAGGACGTCCCGTCGCACTGGCTCTCCGGCGGGGAATCGAACCCCGGTCTCGCCACAAGTTATTTGTGGTTTCAGAAGACACAATAGCTCATCAAACAAACGCACAGACATTCTTGCGTAATTAAAAAAATTACGAGGGTATTTTCTCACGTCTTCATAAAATACTTTAAACATTCCTTTTTCAAATCAAATCAAATCAAATAATTTATTGCTAAACCATAATGTTATCAGAGATGTTACGTACATAATAAAAGACCATTGTTATGGACCCTGTAGGGCACGCAAATTTGGGCTAGAAGAGAGGGGGCGTTTAACTCACATAAGCCGGTGTGTACTTATATGCTGGTTTATTATTTTTATCATTACTATGATTAATTATTATGATTAATCCCTTTATTACATTTTAAATACTTACAAAATTATATTTCTAAACATTAAATTTTTACAATGTATAACACTAAAAAATATAACATTTAAAAATACAAAAATGCAGTTCCCCAACGGCAGCAAGATCAGGGTCCCGGCTACCGATGGTTAAGGATCCAGAGACAGGAACCTTCTCACTATACGGGCCGTGTCCAGAAGTACTGCCTTCTGCATCTGACTCCCGATCCATCCACCTAACGCAAGCCTCTAAAGGTGTTTATCGAGGCTCTTGGCTATTAGACCATGGGCAGATATGACTATCGGAACAACAATTGCTGAATCAATGTCCCACATGTCAACAATCTCGTGAGCTAAATCAAGATATTTGTTTTCTTTATCTTTTTCAGCTTTCACAAGGTTGTCGTCATGGGGAACAGTGACATCAACAATTATTGCGCGGCGTTCGTGTCGATCTATCAATACAATATCAGGCTTATTAGCTACAATAGTCCTGTCTGTAATGATAGATCGATCCCAATACAATGTGGCATGGCTATTTTCAAGGACCTGTTCTGGTGCATACCTGTAGTACGGCACCTCGGATGCCACAAGACTATGTTTCAAAGCAAGTTGTTGGTGTATTATCCTGGCCACTTGGTTATGTCTATGCAAATACTCGCCGTTTGCGAGACGAGAACAACCGGAGATTATATGCCTAAGGGATTCACCCGGACGATGGCACGCTCGACAAATATCCACTGTGCCATCCCTTAGGATATACTTTCGGTAGTTATTCGTCATCACAACCTCATCCATAATTGCACAGACAAAACCTTCGGTTTCACCAAAAAGATCACCAAAACGGAGCCAGGATACTGAGGCTAATAAATCTACGTCGGGCCCATGGAGAGCCCGGTAGAATCTGCCATGTAACTCCTTGCTTTGCCACACAATGCTGCGGTCGGAAGTACTAAGTACTACAGGTTTGCGCCAGTTTTCTTTTGCTAAAAATAGAGGAGTCAGTCCATTGTCAACAGCAACTACATCTCTATGAGACCCAATATCGACTTGGAGAAAATACTCCCTAAGATTGCATATCTCGCGGTTATGCAATGTCTTAGCATTTAAGAAGCCACGACCACCGCACTTCCGCGGGATATACAATCTCATGGTCGATGAACGTGGGTGATGCATGCGGTGTGCTGTTAGCAATGTACGAACTTTTCTATCCAGGGCATCCAGTTCAGTTTGAGTCCATTTAAGTATGCCAAAGGAATACATCAATACCGGCATGACCCATCCATTGTATGCGCGAACCTTGTTTCCGCCAGACAAAAGACTTTTAAGGACTTTTGAGAGGCGCCCCAAGAAACGCTCACGCAACGACTGTTTCATGTCAGCATCGTTGATGCCTAATGCCTGTGACATACCTAAATATTTATAGGTTTCGTTAACGGAGAGAGATCTAAGATTAATAGAATCCGAGAGTTGTATACCCGTGGATTCCATTATCTGACCACGCTTTACATGCATGACTGTACATTTGTCCACACCAAATTCCATTTTAATGGCATTACTGAAAGCTTCAGTAACCTTCAGTAACGCTGTCAAATGAGAACTGCTATGGGCAAATAGTTTCAGGTCATCCATGTACAGCAGGTGTGATATTACTTGACCATTTCTCCGTAAACGATAGCCTAACCCTGAACTCTCGAGAAGTGTACTCAGAGGGTTCAAGGCCAGACAGAACCACAATGGACTCAGACCGTCACCCTGGAAGATACCTCGCTCTATTTTTATAGGGTCGCCCTGACCTAGAACCCGTCGAGATCCTGGATAGAAAAGGACGGTTCTCCATTTTCGCATGCACGACATCAAGAAAGTGCGTAGAGTTGTATTAATTTTATACAACTCCAGCACCCTCATGAGCCACGAATGCGGCACGGAATCATAGGCCTTCTTATAATCTATCCAGGAAGTCGACAGGTTCTTTCGGTTTCGACGAACCTGTTGGTTAATAGTCATGTCAATGAGGAGTAGCTCCTTAGTACCACGGGCCCCATTCCTACATCCATTTTGAGAGGCGAACATAATAGAATTTTGATCAATGTGTTTATTAATCTTCGACCTCAAAATGGACGTAAGAATTTTATAAATTGTTGGCAGACAGGTGATAGGTCTATAGTTTTTGGGGTCCGCAGTACTACCAGATTTATGGAGCAGATGGGTTATGCCTGTTGTCATGAATTCTGGAAGCGATCGAGATAATAAAGCACATTGAAATTGAGATGCTAAGCAAACGTGCGAGCTAGGTAACCATTTATACCAGAAATTGTGCAGTCCGTCCGGGCCTGGAGATTTCCAGTTGGGTAAGGAACGAACTGCACAAACTACGTCTTGGTAGTCAATGGTTACTTCATTCATATCAGGTATAAGCTCACACGAACGCTCAACATCCTCCATCCACGCGCCTTCAGAGTGAGTGACAGGCACGGACCAGATGTTGTGCCAAAAAGAAATCATGGCTTCATCATCTGGCCGATGCATATCAGTATCACTCTGATCCGATCGCTCCCAGGATGCATAAACACGTCGTTGATCTCTCTCGAACATGCGGTTCTGAGTAAAGCGATCGACTCGCACCCTATACCTTCGAATACGATTAGCCCATGCACAAATTTTCTGCTTCAGGAAGTCGATGCGCTCTGTGACACATAAAATATAATTTTGAGGACTAATACCAGTCCCCAAGAATGCACATTATTATTAATGTTCCCGTTCATTACATTTAAAATACTTCCAAAACTATTATTCATTATTATTAATATTTCGTAGCCCCTATATATGAGTTGTCCATAAAGTATTCATTAATGCTATAGTAACATTTACTAGTTAGTAGCTGTTTTAATTTTTTGATAAATATGTTATCATTGTTTTCATTTTTTATTATGTCAGGTAATTTATTGTATATTTTTATTGAAGAACTATAGGTTATTGAAGATGTTAGTTTTAATCGGGAATTTGGCAATACTAATTTATTTTTATGACGTAGCGTGTACCTGCATGGTAAATCTTCTCGTTTTGTATAAAACTGTTTTTGATTTCTGACAAATTTACACATCTCCAAAATATATAAGCTAGGTAGAGTTAATATTTTATATTTTAAAAAGTATGGCCTGCAGCTATCAGTCTGTTCTATATTTGCAATTATGCGGATTAGCTTTTTTTGGAGAATGAATAATGATGCTGCATCTGTGCTGTTGCCCCACAGAATGATACCGTAGCTCAGCCAGGCGTGTGCGTATGCATAGTAGGTTGTTATTGCTGTTTCTATGTTCGTAGTCTTTTTGATTTCGCGCAATGCATATGAGAATCCCGACAATTTGGACATCATTCTATGGACATGTGCTTTCCAGTTTAAGTGGGTGTCTATATCTATACCTAGTAATCTAAATTCTTTCACTGATTCTACGACTGTACCATTGTAGTCAAATTTTAATTTTAATTCACTTTTTTGATGTGGATGAAAAGGTAATATTTTAGATTTAGTAAAATTTATTTTTAAATTATGATCGAGTAACCAGTCAGAAGTTTTGGTAAGAAGTAAATTTAGTTTTTCATAGATATCCCTATCGTTTTGACATGCAGTTAAGAAGGATATGTCGTCGGCGAATAGAACACACGTTTCCTCTGTTGCTTTGGGAAGGTCATTGATGTAAATCAAAAATAAAAGGCTTGCGACCACGCTTCCTTGAGGAATCGATGCATTTATTACCTTGCAATCAGAGCGCACGTATGAGATGTTCCTGGTAGTGGTATCGAAGTGTTCAATCTCAACGAATTGCTGTCTATCCTTTAAGTACGAAGCAAACCATTTATGGGCAGAGCCGCGAATACCTATCCCGTACAGTTTATTTAGTAGTATGTTATGCTGCACTCTATCATACGCCTTCGTCATATCTAATAGTATGCCGACACCATATTGTTTTTTATCTAATATTTTGACTACTTCGTTTATATATTTGTATACTGCTAAAGCTGTGGAGCGGTTTTTTCTGAAGCCATTTTGGCAATCATCAAATATTTGGTATTTTTCACAAAATTTCACTACGCGATTATAAATGGCTCTTTCGAAAATTTTTGATGCAGTTGGCAAAAGGGCGATTGGGCGATAGTTGCTTGGATCGGTTTTTTTATAAACAGGTTTTATTATTGCCTTTTTTAATTGTAATGGGAAGGCGCCTTCGTTAAATGATTGATTTATTAATTTAGTAAACGGTAAGGCTAGCTCTTCTGCGCACTGTCTTAATAAATTAGGTGGAAGTTCATCTATGCCGTAACTTTTTTTATTTTTTAAGCTTTTTATAATTTTATACACCTCAGGACAGTCGACTGGGCTCAGATACATGGTATTTTGCGTCGGTTTGAGAACAGGGCGTCCGCGCGCGCCGCGCACACTAGTGCCGCCGTCCGCCGCCGGTGTCGCCTCTAGCTCACCAATCGACGCGAAGAAGTTATTGAATGAGTTTGCGACCAGTTTTGGATCTGAATTTAGCACATTGCCTATTTTTAACTTTATATTACTTTTTTCTTTTACGTTTGTTTTATTTGTTCTCTCATTTATGATTTGCCACATCGTTTTTACTTTATTATTTGAATGTTTTAATTTATTAATGTATTGAATTTTTTTAGCACTGTTTATAGCTTTTTTTAGTGTTTTAGCGTATTTTTTATAATGAAGTTTTAGTATTTCGTTATTTGTTTTGGTTGTAAGTATTTTTAATAATCTTTTACTCTTACACGATTTTCTTATTCCTACTGTTAACCAATATTTTTTTGGCTTCGGTTTTATTTTAATTCGTCGTTTTGGTATAGTCTGGTTTAGTATTGATAATAACTTATACTTAATGGAATTTATTGTAGTTTTCATCAATATTATTTTGTTCGTCTATTACTTCGTTCCAATCTATTAACTGTAACTCTAATTTAAACTTAGCGATTGCACTTTTGTTATAAGTTCGTTTTTCTGTATGCCAATCTTGTTGTTGTTTAGTTTGTTGAGGAAATTTCAGATGTAAAATTGTTGCCGAATGAAAAGAAAATCCTAGTTCCTTTACAGTAGTACTTAAATATCTATTATTAAAGTTCGTAAAGATGAGGTCTAGGCACGTAGATGATGTTCCTGTTATATGAGTTGGTTTTTTGATATGTTGACTGAATTTATATTCTAACATTAAATTGAGGAATCCAGAAGTTTTATTATTAGGTTTTAATAAATCTATGTTGAAATCTCCGCCAATGACAATGTTATATTTACTATATTTTTTATTAATATATTTTAAAATTTCTTGTAATTGGTTTAAAAATATGCTCTCCTCTCTTCTATTCCAATAAATTACTACAATTAACATATTTTCTTTACATAATTCTACTGCAGTTATTTCTAAAATGTATTCTAAGGACATGCTTGTAATATCTTTCTTCTCTATGTATTCTATATGCTCTTGTAAGAGAATGCATACACCTCCTCCAATCCGATTTTTTCTGCAAAATGAGGCTGCTATTTTGTAGCCGTTAAAATGTATTAAATTTAACTTTTCTTCCGTCAACCATGTTTCAGATATGCATATAGCTTGGTATATAGGGTCATCGTGTAAAAATGCTTCCATTGTATGTTGCTTATTGTATATGCTCTGCATGTTTTGGTAAAGTATATTAAATGTTTGATGCGTTTTCTCGAAAGGAATGGTTCTTATAGCTATTTGCACTGTCTTGATTTTTTCTTGGTGTTAACTCCTGTTCTTCCGTACTATCCAACAAGTTTTGTGTTCCATTAGTGTCTGGTGATTCGTTGTTATTAATAATTTTCCCCTCTATGTATAATTGGTTGTTCCGTAGTACTGCATGAAGTCCGCTTTTTCGAGCCAAAACCATTTTTTCTCGCATAACTTTCCTTTTCAGTCGACCACATCATGACCACATGATGACCACATCTACTGTGTTCCACAGTTTATTGAAACGAAGGTTTCTCATGCAAAATTAAGTAAATTAAGCTAAACCTACCTTACTAGAAAATAGTGTCCGTAATCCAGGGGGGCTGAACGTTGTCTCGCCGGCGCGCCTGGCAAAACGATCTCCACACAACCCCCGATGGGAAACTCTTACAGCTAACACTCTTATACTACACAATGCCCTAATAGGCAGCTAAAACTTTCCCGGCGCTTTTCAAAGCGAACACACACGGGTCACAAGTCCGTACCCGGACCGGGCGCTCCTAGGTGCAAAAACGCTCGAGATCTCGGTCACGATACGGGTAGGTAACTGGCGCGGCACGTCGCTACAGAAACACACAAACTTGCCTCGCGGCTGCGGACGGCCAACTGGTCGCGATGTCGCGCGGCGCCGAACCCACGAATGAACGTGAATGAACAAATCACGCGCGGCGTGAACATCCCCCCGTCCCGGACAGTAGCAAACTGTCCGCCAACTCAATCTAAGGGCAGGCGAGAGAGGGTAGCGATCGCTCGCTTCAAAACAGAGTCCCCCACCAGGACCTCGGCAAACCTGGGCACACCATCCGACCCCGGATGAAGCTGAACAATGCGTCCTAAACGCCAGCGGAGGGGCGGCAGGTTTGGATCCTTTACCAACACGAGGTCTCCAGTCTTGGGTGGGGTCGTCCTATCCGACCACTTAACGCGTTGCTGCAAAATGTGCAAATACTCCAGATGCCAACGGCGCCAAAAACTCTGCGTAAGCTGCTGGAGCAATTCAAATCGCGAGAGCCGTCCGGAGGGCACTTCGGAATAAGGATATTCCGGCAAGGCGTTAAGCGGTCTGCCAATCAAAAAATGGCCCGGCGTAAGGGCCTCTAAATCATTCGCGTCCGAAGACAACGGACACAACGGACGCGAGTTGAGGACCGCCTCAACCTTACAAAATACGGTCGCGAGTTCCTCAAACGTGAGGACCGTCTCCCCAATAACGCGACGAAGGTGAGTTTTAGCGGCCTTTACAGTTGCTTCAAAAATCCCTCCCCAGTGGGGGCAGGATGGCGGGGAGTACTGCCATCGTACCCCTCTGCGAGAGAGTGTGGATCCGATCTCAAAATTATTCCTATCCAAAAATTCACACACTTCCTTTAAATACCTATCGGTGCCCTTGAAATTGGTTCCACAATCGGACCTTATTAACGACGGCATTCCGCGGCGAGACACAAAACGATTCAACGTGGCTACAAAGGCTTCTGTGGTGAGGGCACTAACCACCTCCAGGTGGACCGCTTTAGTGGCCAAACAAACAAATACACACAAGTAAGCCTTTTCCGTTCTAGCATTACGAAGCCGCGATGTCTTAACGGTAAATGGCCCCGCAAAATCCGTTCCAACTCCTGAGAAGGGCATCGATTCGTTCACTCGATCGGCAGGCAAATCACCCATCTGGGGCTGCATCGTATCGGCGCGCAAACGATAACACGGGAGACAACGAAAAATAACGGATCGGATTATTCTCCGCGCTGACAAAATCCAGAACTCTCGTTGGAGGAGCGCGGTCAAAGCATTACAACCGGCATGAGCATTCTTTACATGTCGGTCTGTAATCAACAGTCTAACTAACGGTCCATCCTTGGGGAGCAACAAAGGGTGGCGTGATCCGTACGGCAGGTTGGCATGTCTGAGCCTACCTCCGACACGCAGCAATCCGGTACTGTCCAAGAAGGGATTCAACCGCACCAAGGGTCCCTTCAACTTGGGTTTACTTGAGCGCAGGGCTTTCAGCTCCGGTTCAAACTCTCGCTGTTGCGTCACTCGCAACCAATGCAACAGAGCGTCTTGCCGCTCTTGTGGGGCGAGGACCGGAGACAACGATTTCTCCTGAGGCTGGCGACAATTTCGCACAAAGCGCCTCATCCAAGCAGTCACGCCGAGCAACTTGTCAAGAGAACTGTAGCGGTCTAACAAAAACTCCATCTGCGGAGCCGCCACCGTCTCCACGGCGTGAACACGCATGCCTAGGTCTGGGACTCTGGCCACAGCCGGGGTGGCAGGCCATGAGCGCTCAGGCCGTAACAACCATGATGGACTCCACCATAGGTGGTGGTCCACTAACTCAGGCGCCTCGCAGCCGCGGGAGGCACAATCTGCGGGGTTCAATTCGCCCGGTACGTGGCGCCAAATCAACGGGGCCTTTGAAGTCTGAATTTGTGAGACCCGGTTGGCCACAAAAACCTCAAGGGTGTGGACTGAACTCTTCAGCCAACAAAGGACGACCTGGCTGTCAGACCACGCAAATATCGACCCCAAGTCGACACCGTTTCCCAAGGTGTCGGCAACATGATTGAGTAGCCGTACTAAGAGAGTGGCGCCGGACAACTCCAACTTCGGAATGGTTAGCCTAGTCCGAAGGGGGGCGACCTTACTCTTGGCCGTAACTAAGTGTACGGCGACAACGCCTGCTGCATCCACCGTTCGGATGTAAACGGCTGCCGCGTATCCGCTTTCGGACGCGTCACAAAAGCCGTGCAGGGAGGCTTTAAACTTTCCCGAAGGCAGCATTTGCCTCGGTATACAAACCCGATTGACGTCGGGTAGGGATGACACGAACCTCACCCACTCTCGTAGGAGGCTACCAGAGAGGGGCTCATCCCATGACAATTCCGCAGCCCAGAGCTCCTGTAGGAAGCACTTCATCGAAAACACTACAGGGCTGAGCCAACCGTTCGGATCAAAGGTACGGGCTACAGTGGACAGCACCGTGCGTTTTGTCCAGACCTTTGGGTCTGGCAGTTCCAATCTATATGTGAACAAATCCGGGACTGGTCGATACTGGACTCCCAAAACAGACAGCATGTCTGGAGTCTCCGGATTTTCAAAGAGGAGCGGCTCTTGCTGGTGGTCCTTAGGCAAATCTGCCAATAGGTCCGGTGAGTTAGACAGCCACTTCCGCAGCTCATAGCCACCAGCCCTCAAGAGCGCAATCAGCTCATCACGTAAGACGAGAGCCTCATCTAAGCTCGAGGCCCCCGTGCAGATATCGTCGACAAATAAGGCCCCCCTCTCAATAAGAGCAGATGCCCGGGGATAGCGTAGCCGTTCGCGCTCTGCGAGCTCCAAAAGCGAACGGATCGCCACAAAGGGGCTCGACCGCAAACCATAAGTGTTGGTGTTCAGCTCGTAAGCCAACATCGGATCCTGGGGATCCTCACGCCAAAGGATGAGCTGGTATCGTCTATCCTCCGGGTGAATCACGGTCTGTCTGAACATCATGCGGATATCGGCCACAAAGACGACAGCGTGCCGGCGGAAGTTGGTCAAAACATCACAGACATCGTGATGCAACTTCGGCCCCGCATGCAGACACTGATTCAACGACACTCCGGTTGACGTGGGCGCTGAACCATCAAAGACCACGCGGATCTTCCCATTGGAAGTCTTCAAAACAGCGTGGTGTGGCAGGAAGTAATGTTCCACATTACGCCAGTCCAACTGCGAGATGGACATGTGCCCAAGGTCCAAATACTCCCGCATGAAGTCTATATACTTCTCCTTGAATGCGGGATCCCTGGCCATCCTACGCTCCATGGACAACAATCTCTTCTCGGCCATCGGTCGGGAGCTCCCTAAAGGAGGGCGAGCCGCCAAGAAGGGCAAGCGGGTAATCAAGCGACCCGAGAGGAGGCGCCCAGTGTTGTTCTGGTAGAACAATTCGCACTCCTCGGCTAACGGATCCAACCGCTTGGCAGTGGGGGGTTCCTCCACCTCCCAAAACTTTTGGAGAACGTCGGACAAAGTAGAACCGACAATGGTCTGGCGGTCTACCGACGGGGTCTCTGGTGTCTGTGGTACCTTTCCCATCACCACATGACCCAGCGACGAGGACAAGGCGACAAGATCGGCTGTCTGCAAAACTCGCTTGCTTCCACACAGTACACGACCGAGGACATCCGCACCAATCAACAAGTGTATTGGGCCCGGTCGGTGGAAGGAAGGATCAGCCAAAGCCAGTCCAGACGTCAGCTCAATCGTGGATGGCGGCACTCGCACTTGCGGGAGTGGTCCAACCACCTTATCAAAGACTATCGCCGAAGCACCGATCTTCGGCCTTGGCGTGAAGTGGGGGGAGAAGGAGAACTCAACTCGACCAATCGGATCAGGGATCCGCGAGTCTCCCACCCCCCGTACCGCTTCGTGATGCGGCACAAGCAAAAGACCCAGCTGTCGGACAAGCCACTTGGACATTATGCACCCCTGGGCACCTGAGTCCAAAAGGGCACGCACCGTGACAACATTGCCCTTAGGTCCCCAAACATTCACGGAGGCTGTTGGCAACAGCACAAGCTCCGGAGGGGTGGTTGGGTCCGACAGGGGCGCCATTAAAAATTTTGGGGGGGTACTTGTCCCCCTCGCGCCTGAGTCGGCGCGCCAAATGTGGGACGCTCGTACCGGGCGAGCGGGTCCCAATCGGGTACATACTGGCCCCGACCAACAGCACTCCTAGGTGCAGGGTAATACCCGTGTGGGGCGTGCCTCGGTACATAGTACCCCAATCGAGGCCTCTCCATTAGGGGGGGGGAGTAGCAAATAGGGCCCGTGCCCATCGCCACCGTGGCGTACTCTTGTGGTACCCCCCTACCCCCGCCCGTGGCGGGGGCGTCTCTCCTATAGTTCCCCCTCTCCGGGGGGGACTGAACGGGGGGGCTAAGCCCCGCCGACTCTCTAGGGGACCGGTTCCGGGCTGCCGGGCCCCCGCCCGTGCGCGAGGAATTCGAACCCCGGTCGCTCCCGGCGTCCTTGCGGTCCAAACAAAGGAGGGGGTGATGCCTCCCTCCGCAAAGACGACAATCCTCGGTCTGGGGACACGCCGACTGCATGTGTCCCCCCAAACACCTATAGCACCATTGGCGCTGTCTAGCAACGGCCCTCCGTCCCTCTGGGCGGAGGCCTCTAAATTTGGCACATTCGTGCACCACATGCCTATCTCCCCTGCAATACCTGCACCGCTCACTCGGTGCGGGGGGAGGGGACTGCTGGAAGGCAGCATATCGATTGGTCGGGCGACGGGGCTGTTCCCTCGCCGCCACCATACGACCAACACCTGGAACCGGGGCGGGCTCCAGGTGGTCCGTCACCCTACATTCGTCCTCCAAAAAACGAAGGAGGTCCGCGAAGGGCGGGAGATACGAGGCGCTGTCGCCTCCGTACCTCTGTTCGAAACGCCCCTTCATTTCAGCGGGCAATTTGGCGAGGACTATGTGCAGCAGTACAAAGGACCACTGATCCACCGGCAGGTCCAATCGCCTTAGGGAGTTGACCGCTGACAGTAGCGGGTTCAGCAACTCCCTCCGTAACAGGTGTACCCGCGTGATTCGCGGGAGAGCCAAAATCGTGGCCACGTGGGTGTCCGCCAGTAACCGGACATTCTGGTACCTGCTAACCAGAAGCTGGCGAGCCACCTGGTAGTTGTCGTCGCTGATGAGCAGGTGGTGGATTACCGCGCTGGCCTCTCCTCGCAGGGAGGAGCGCAAATAGGCCAACTTCTCGCTAGGGGATAAGTCCCGTCGTGAATCCACCAAACTGTCAAACAAATTAATGTAGCCCATCCAGGCTGACAGATCCCCATTAAAAGTGGGAATCTCCAGCGTAGGTAATCGGCCTAGCAACGCCGTCGGGGTAGGTTTGACCTCCCCGCTCAAAACCGGCTCCCCCTTCCGAACAGCCAGGGCCCTCTCAGCCGCCTCCGTGAACTGGTCAGCCAGCTCATAGGCCTGGGCTACATCCTGCTCCAGCTGTTCCGACACGGCATCATCAGCTGGGGGGTTTTCCAAATAATGCGCGCGACACTCCATGGCGTGGCGCTCCAGGTCTTGCAGCCGAGCTGCCAGCCCGCCATACCGAGCTAGCAACGCGCCTACCCGGTCGGCTCGGTCTATTAATGTGACCGCACAAGCAAGCCAACGCAGAACTCCTTGGATGCCAGCCCTGGATACGGCGGTCGGATTCGTAGGAGCCATTTATAAGCCGTTTAATAAACAAAGCAAACAAAGAAATATAAAAGTGGTAAACATCAACAAAAAAAAACAATAGAAATAGGTCGCGTCACGATAATATAAAACACAATTAAAATTCGGACGACATACACGGACCCTACTATTTTCATAAATTATTAGCAACTTACCAATTTCAAGGGCTAACAATATAACGGTATAAACAAAACGTATAGGATTAACGGTATGGCATACCTCGCAAATCAACTACTAAACCGTTATCAACAAACGAAAACAAAACTATTTTTAATAATAATACTCGTAATTTAATACTACTAATAATTAAAACTAGTTCCACTTTTTTAACTAGGCAAGCGGACTCGGAACAAACACTAGTATGTGGTACTAATAAACAACACTTTCGAACGAAACTATTCGTCAAATAAATCCCGACAAACAAAAAAAAATATACACATCTAGGCGAGTAAACTCGTATCAAATCACTAGTATGTGATACTAATAAACACACTTTCGAACGAACTATTCGTCAAATAAATCCGGACACACAAAAAAAAATATACACATCTAGGCGAGTAAACTCGTATCAAAACACTAGTATGTGACAACAATTATATAAGTGTCTATCTATTATCGGATCCACCAAGTGAGAAACATTCGCTTCGAGAATTTACTAGAACAATTTCTTAGTACTTCAAATCGTCTCGGGATCTTCAAATACCCTCGAGATTTCAACAAAAAAAAATAATTTTTAGGTACTCTTTTTAGGTACGCTTTTTATTTTTACTATGAAATTTTATGTAGTTAATTTTAATATGAAAATTAATTATATCAACTAAGCTCTGCTACCAAAAATATGATCACGCACAATTGTGATGACCACATCTACTGTGTTCCACAGTTTATTGAAACGAAGGTTTCTCATGCAAAATTAAGTAAATTAAGCTAATCCTACCTTACTAGAAAATAGTGTCCGTAATCCAGGGGGGCTGAACGTTGTCTCGCCGGCGCGCCTGGCAAAACGATCTCCACACAACCCCCGATGGGAAACTCTTACAGCTAACACTCTTATACTACACAATGCCCTAATAGGCAGCTAAAACTTTCCCGGCGCTTTTCAAAGCGAACACACACGGGTCACAAGTCCGTACCCGGACCGGGCGCTCCTAGGTGCAAAAACGCTCGAGATCTCGGTCACGATACGGGTAGGTAACTGGCGCGGCACGTCGCTACAGAAACACACAAACTTGCCTCGCGGCTGCGGACGGCCAACTGGTCGCGATGTCGCGCGGCGCCGAACCCACGAATGAACGTGAATGAACAAATCACGCGCGGCGTGAACATGTAGGCTTATCCAAAAATTCTGATATTGATAGGCCAGTTTTATATAAGTAGCTACTATTGTCAATTAAGTACTTGACCATTCTCTTGCTGATCAGTTCCACGACCAAGGGCCGGTTTCCATTTCCATTGTATCGACCGATTCGATATGTATCTTCAATGTATCCACTCAGGTTCACCTGCATCAAATCCTGAAAACACCTTTGTATTCGATCAAACAAGTCATATTCTGCTTCTTTATAATACTCTTCTAGGCCAAATAAAACGAATTTTTTACTATCATTTTCATTCCTGCTATCACTGAAAGTTGTGGATTTTTTTGTTTTGAAACTGTTTATTATATCTTTTTTCAGTAATTCGTTTTCTTTTTGTAGTTTACAAATTTTTTCATTAAGCTCTTGTATTTCAATTATTCTGTTCTTATTTTGTTCATTTAAATTACAAACATCTTGTTTAAATTCTTCTCTTAATAAGTCCATTGCTCGCTGTACCTCAATTTGTATTGTGTTCTGTAATTGTGCTATAATATTTTTATTATTTTCTTGAAGGCTTCGTGTTATCACGTCGCTTACACTTTGCAGAGTTAACTCAGTTTGTTTATTAGTTTGCTCGATTTCTGGGCAGATAGTGTCGCCTAATAATGATGTGTCTTCAGAGCTCAACGTGTCGTTATATCGAGAACCTGTGTTTTTTATATGGGTTACGTTGCTTATTTCAGGTGATTTACATTGCTGCTCAACAGTATTGCTATTCGTTGATCTTACAGGTGTATCTAAATTTCCAGTTTTTGGTGACTTCCACCGCTGTTTATGTTCAGCAGTCATTGTGTTGTAAAAACGCTGACTAGATACATTGGCACAGTCTATGTCATACTTACAACTGCAATAAAAGCAAGTTAGAAATTCCCTTTTTGGTAGTTTTTCGTGACATCCTGCGCATAAATCAGACATTGTTATTTATTTCTTATTTTAACACAAAATTATCAAAATTCTTCAATTATTTAAATAAATATTTATGATTTATCGATTCAGTTTCAATAACATCAAATAAATATTTATGATTTATCGCCCTCTTGTGGCTTCTAATCAAAACGCATTCTCAATGTTGAAAGGGTTCATGCTTTTCCACAGACAATGTTGATTTGTAGACTCGCTCCTAGATGTCGCTAGGTGTATTTAAATATTGCAATTATATTTATTTCAGCGGAAAGATTCGAATAGAAAGCGATTTATTTCACATATAGTTTTTTCACTTTTGGAATGTTGTAACGATATTTTCTAATATCATTATGCAATGCACTAATAGTTTCGCTTTTAAAATCACTTATTTTTGTTCAGCACGGGCGGTATTTCGGAAATTTATCGTTCTATTCATTCATTGTTTTAAAATTTCTTTATTTTTAGTTTTAATTAGTGTTCAGAGTTGAAAGATAACACTTATGCATATGGTTTTTTGTTATTATAACACTTTGCACTTATATTTTCACTAAATTAAATGGACTTTGTATTTTTAAAGATGTAAATTATACGGAGCAGTTGTTTACGTAGCGCGTGGCGCCCTCTCAACTTTTCTTGTAACAAAGGATGTAACCAACACTCATTTGGTTTTCTTTTATTTTTCTTTCTCTTTATTATGAGTAGCGCTACTATTGCAGCTTCTTCGACGTCCATTCTGCACGAATATACTTAGAATACTGTCGCTCGGCTTTGTCTCTTGGCTCTAGTTTCTCTGTTTTGGTTGCCGAGAGACTGAGTCGCCGGCGACTAGTCGTCAGTGTGTAATGGCTCTAAATATCTGCCCCTCTCCTGTTCGTTGCAGTGTCTTTTGAGACATGTGATAATTATTGCTTGCATGTTTTGTTTACCTACTAAGTCGCATGTAACGCAATTTGTGAATAAAGAATAATAAAGAATACGTGACAACGAGCGTATTAGTTTGCTGCGCATTCGATTGCAATCTATTGTTTAACTTAACATTCGTTTTTGTTTGAATAGATTGGACTATATTATATTTGTTTCAGTTAAAAACATTTAAGTACGTACAATGGCGTCAACTAGTAAAGAAGCTGGACTAATGAAGAGAAAAGTTACAACAAGTGGACATATAACTATTTATTTGTAGAAATAACCAAAATGTGTAAATATGCAATTAATCGGTTTCTGTTATGAAAGAGAACAACATTAAACGTCACTACGATACTAAACATGCAAATAAGTTCGATAAATACAAAGGTCAAATTTCGACAGGTTAACTTTCAGCACAACAACAACAACTTAACAACTAGTCAACTTTATTTACAAGAACCAATTTAGAGTCAATATTTTATGTAAAAGCGAGCATGCTGCAAATTCAAAACGAATGATCGTAAAAAATTACTATAATCACCGATATCCGATTATAGTATCGGTATCATTGCATCCCTAATATTTATCATAGGTTTTGAAATATTTGCACATTAGTGATTTCATACAAAACATAAAAGTGCCAATATTTTTAAATCTACAATGAATATTAAAAACAAAATGTAACGGCCTAGTTCTTCTTCATTTAACAACATACCGATAACTCATTGCAGTATGTTAAGGTTTAGAGGGTGGAAAACGTTATCGCCGTTATGTATGGAGACCGTTTGCTACACACTCCTCTTAAACACTACTTATTTCCAATATCAATGTTTTATTTTCCTTATTTATGTTTACTTTTTTTATATCAGGAGAACAATGGATCTTCAACCACCTACCTCTCGCTCAGCTTCCATTAACGATCCACTTAATAACAAGTATTTGTTGAAAAAGTCTGAATCCTAGACACTACTTTTGTTTGATGTTGATTATTTTGAGTTGCCTATACTTTGCTTATTTCTGATTCTTCTTTTAAATCAGGAGAGCAATAGATCAGCCTTCTACCTCTCAGTCTGCTCCCTTTGACATCCACTTTATGACACCTTATCAACATGGGAATCTGCCTACATCGCTAATGATGAAGTTGTCCATAACGAGGGCTTGTCGTATGATGAGCTCTATGGAATATTGGTGGATGATGATGATTTGTTGGAAAATTACATTTGGGGCCTTGAATTAGAAGCACATGATGATTTGTCTCAAGACCCTGAGCATAGGCTCAGGTCTGCTACGCACAGTAGAATGAAAGAGTGGCAGCCAATAGATATGGACACCTTGAAAACTTTTATAGCGTTGGTGATACATATGGGTACAATTAAATATAATAGAATATCTGACTATTGGAAAACCCACTATATACAACGTGTTAATGAATTAACCCAAAACCTGATACACCCCAAACCCTTCAACGACCGCCCGCGCGCCAAAAAAAAAGGTACATATACCGTCACTCGACACCGTTTTTTGCTGCGCTAAGCACTTAGGCCTTTGTTTTGTTCTCACTACCAAATGTTTATTGTTACAGGTACTCGAGTTACATTTCTGGGAAGAATATGAATCGGACTACAAGCTTACGACTGTTTGAAATTTTTATGAAGTGTTTATTTTTTGTTATCGTCTT
This sequence comes from Crambus lathoniellus, assembly GCA_949710035.1. Taxonomy (NCBI): domain Eukaryota; kingdom Metazoa; phylum Arthropoda; class Insecta; order Lepidoptera; family Crambidae; genus Crambus; species Crambus lathoniellus. The sequence goes on from OX453313.1 coordinate 3,793,693, forward strand.
TCGAGGCGGCCCTTGGTAGAATATTGCGCCCGTATGATATGATAAAGTCATTTTATGATACATATGCAGATAAAACGTAGAACAAATGTATATTTTTAGAAATAATATGAAAAAACCTTTCAGACAATAGCAAAACATAAATAGGTTCCCATGTAAAAAAAAAATGAATAGGTATGCGTTTGAATTTTCACCCGCGCGGCTTTATAAATTTCTCTCGGTGTAAACTTGTAAATGTAACTGTGGTGACAATATTGCTTCTAGCGACCTAGTTTCACTTATATATAATACTAGCCTTCCGCCCGCGGCTTCGCCCGCGTGTACTACACGACGTTATCCCGCGGGAAGGTGATATTTTTCAGGAATAAAAAGTAGCCTATGTCCTTTCTCAGGCTCTAGACTATCTCTGTACCAAAATTCATTCAAATCGGTTCAGTAGTTTAGGTGTGATTGTGTAACACACAGACAGACAGAGACGCATTTATAATATAAGTAAGGATTTATGTAGAGTCTAGAAACGTTATAAATACAATTTTTTATTTCAAATCTCAAAAATATCTACTAATAAACTAAGGTTGTGCTAGATTTGCGATAGTAAAATTTGTGATTACATAAATTCATTTTCAATACAGTCGATTTGGGTAACTTGGAATTGCAGTTTAACTTTGAACAAAGTTGTAAAAAGATTTCTTATTTTTATTTCATGAAACCTTTTTGCTGTTTCAATATCGCAACTACGTAAAACGGATCGCCAAAATGTTTAGTAGCAATCGAAAAGTAAAAAAATAAACTGTCAATGTCATAATTTTCATAATTACCGCCTTTTCCATATTGAAGTTTTTGCAAGTGTTTGTTGATGTGATTTGAAATCGTAATTAAATATACAAAACGCATTGTAAACAGGTATGTTTTGGTTTTTATCTTTAAAATGTAGTTTAATTGTTATTATTTTCAAGTCGTTGTCCTCATTTGATGTTAAACATTGTGTAAAACTGGTAAAGTTCTGACGACGATCAAAATCGAAGTAATTTGGGTAACTTTGAATGGTTCAAAGTTACCCGTACTATCAAAAATATTTTTTGGGTAACTTTGAATACGTACATAATGTTGCTCAGTTCTGATTAAAATTTTCCCTTTCACAGCAATATGCCCCGAAAATTTCAAAAAGTGTGCCCCGGAGTTAGGAGGTATGGCGTAAAGAGTAATTATACCCCTGAACAGCTCGAAGAAGCCCTCAGTAAAATTCGTTCCGGTGCAATGTCTAGAATAGCTGCTTCAAAGTTTTACAAAATACCCGCGGTAACCCTTTTTTACAAATTGAAAAGTAAACATAATAAGCCAGTTGGTAAACCAGTTACTTTTAGTAAAGACGAAGAAACTAGCTTCAAGGCCCATTTGTTGCTGCTAAGCGATCTGGGCATTCCTATAAGCATGATGGACTTCAGATATGTAGTAAAGAACTACTTAGACAGCAACAATTTAACAAAGCCCCAATTTAACCTTTTAATTTTTTATTGAAAAAACCTTCCAGGTTACGAATGGAGTGTTTTTTTTAGAAAGGAACCAAGAATTAAAAGCAAAAGTAGCTCATAGAAAGAGGGCTCAAGTCACCCGAGAAATGGTGGAGAAATTCTTTGAAAATATTAAAACGGAACTAGAAGGAGTCCCACCAGAAAACATATATGACATGGATAACATGGATGAGTCGGGATTCCATGACGATCCGGGAAAAAAGAAGTTGCTTTTTCGAAGAGATATTTAAAGGAAAAAAATTGTGGTCAGATTGGCTTTTTCAAGCTCCTTCAGGTTCAAGAATGGCTGTGTCCGAATCTGGATGGATAGATTCCTCAATCTTTGAGGAGTGGTTAGAAAGACATTTTATCCCACACGTTGATAAGCAAGAGGGCAAGAAAGTGTTGTTGTGCGATAATCTCAGCGCCCACATATCAACAAAAGCATTACGTCTGTGCAATGAACACAACATCACGTTCATTTGCTTAATTCCCAATTCAACCCACTTGTTACAACCACTAGATGTGGGTTATTTTTCTGGCTTAAAAACTGCCTGGAGAATAGTTCTCAATGATTATCGACAGACTAGTAAAGGGGAAAAGGTACATACAAGCATTGCCAAAGACTCTCTTTGCCCAGCTGCTCAAAAAATCTCTAGATAAAATTGAAGGCACGTCTTCTGATAATGTGAAAGCCGGATTTCGGAGCTGTGGCTTGCATCCAATTTCACCTTCTACCGTTTTAAACAAATTACCTTCGTATACGTCTCAGGCAGATGTTTGCGACTCAGTTGGTACAAGTTTTATTAACTACATAGAAGAAATAAGGCAAGGAGATTTAAATGTGAAGAAAGGAGCAAAATTTCAATTACCTGTTACGGCGGCTAGAAGTGTTTCGGCTGAGGAGGTCGAAAAATATTACGAAGAAAGAGACAAAACAAACAAAAGTAAAGGACAAAAGGGAGATGAAAACGGCGTGCAACCTAAAAAACGAGGACGGCCCGTAGGATCTAAGAACAGAAAAAAGAAGAAGGTTACAAATGATAAAGAAGAGGAAATAAATAAAGATTTTCAGAGTGCCCAGATGGAGAGTGGAGAATTAGAAGACCCAAGATCACCAACCTCCTTCTAAACTTGCCAAGACATCTGCCGGTGAAGTGAGCAATACTTTTAAAACTCAAGTTGTGACAGAAAATATAAGCCAGGAAATAGAATTTGTAAACGAAAAAAATCTGGACTTAGACTTAGGAAGTGAAGTGATTTTAATGAATGAAGACATTATTGAAGAATATATAGTAGATGAGGCAAATGGGGAGTTACAAGCTATGACAACTGAGAATTGTGCAGGCAAGGGAGACGTTGAAGTCCCAAAAATAAAAGAGGGTACATATTGTGTCTTTAGAGAAGAGGGTAGTTTGTTCCCAGGAAGGATACAAAAAGTTAGACCTTTACAAGTCTCTGTGCTCCAAAAACACTTTTTAGGAGGGTGGTCTTGGCCTTGCAAAAAAGAAACATATCGAATTGAGGAGTCTAATATTGTAAGTATTTTAAAAGAGCAGCAGGTATCCAGAAAAGGCGGCAAAATTTTTATTGACGACGACATTTTGTTCATGGAATGAGGTGAATGACTTTGTTTAAAAAAAAAAGTGTAATAAAATGTAACTATTAATGACGATTTTGATCTCATTCGATAGCCAAATGAATAAGTATATAATTTGTTAGGTTAAACACTATTTTCCTTGTTTATCTTGATTAATAAATAATCAATAAAAGATAACGTTTTTTTTCCACCAAATTGGTCCACTTTGATTCATATGGCAAGAATAAGCTATCTGTCATATTTATACGTCAGTGTAAATGTCATGTTGATAGCTAAGGATTTTTTAAATATATAAACGTCATTTAATCTTACCCAAACCTTAAAATATTCGAATAATAAAGGATTTTCAATATGAAAAAAATAATATTCAAAGTTACCCAAAACTCATGATAACATTGAATTTGAGTTTAGGGGGAAATAATGGGTAGTTCTGTGGTTTTTTCATTAACTTTATTATGTTAAAAATATAAACCAAAGATTGAACGTTCATGAAAATAAATTTGTGTGTAATAATTTACAAAAACTGTAAAAAAAATTCAAAGTTACCCAAAATGACTGTAACACCATTGCATAGTCTATAATATTACCTTTCTATTGATATAAAATACAAATAGGCTTTTCATACAAAAATATTCATAGAAAGAATTTCAAAGTTGCTAGAATATAAATGCCGGCCGATCATCCGACGCTCGAACGGCTGGAGGTTATCGAACGCGTTGCCATGACTACGCGCGCCGAGTCGAGGCCAAGGAGACGCGTACAGCATGTTGCATTTTTAGTAAACTAAACGTTTGAATTGTACTATTAGTACAATTATTATAATTATCATTATTTTATTATAGAAACCTTATTGATTTATTATAAAGATGCTTTTTATCTACAAATATCTCCTAAACTAATGTCATAATAAAAAATATTTTTATGCGTAAATTGTTGTTTTCATTCTATATTCAGAGCAGTTACTTAGCTAAACTTACCTAATGATGATGTTCTCCACTACTGCTTCGTTCCCTAAATTATGTTATGACAACTCAATGGTAAGTAGTGTTTTCGATCGATTTTATCGATACTATCTTATCGATTACTGAGAACACGAAGTCACATATCGTCGGAGATAGTGCAAATCCGCGAATCTAATCCTACGTAAAATCTTCATTTTTAGGTACTTTTTTAGGTTTTCAGGGGAAGGTTGTACGTTTTATATTTATGTATTTCAAAAGATTTGTCAGCGAAATCGACTACATTTCTTCAATAACGCGAAATTATCCGATGCTCGTTACGCGGATTTGTACTATCCCCGGCGATATACAGGGGGGTAATTGTCTAACTCAACATCAATCGCAATCGCATTCAGTTTGAAAGATATTGCACGGCCATTGCTGCTTATGTCAACAAAAATTTTGACAGCTTTCTTCAACAACAAGTGATGGATGCATGATGGATGTCAAACTGAAAGCGATTGCGATTGATGTTGAGTTAGACAATTACCCCCCGGATTAGTATGAATGTTGTCCTAATAAACAGTTTTTATACTCCACAAAATTTTTATTAGTAGATACAAAGATTTTAGGGGATGATAGTGATGATGATAACGATACGAGTAATTTTTACTATGGAGCCAACCACAATGTTGTACTTTTGTATGGAACAAGTGATTTTTTTTTTCGCGATTCCGTGGTTGGCCCAATAGTAAAAATTGTTCGTATTTAGTAGTTTATTTCGTAGTTCGTATGAATACATACCATCATCTCCTAAAATATTTGTACTAATTAAAATTTTGTGGTGTATATTACGAAGTTCAAGTAAATGGTCAGAGCACTGGCTTGACCAGAATAATCTGCGGGTAAGTCCTGCATGAATTTGAAAGTTTGTACAACTCGGGCGAACTAACTTGACACCCTTGACTCCCGGAGAGTGAGAGGGACGGGTATAACCTGCAGGTTATACCCGTCCCTCTCACTCTCCGGGACAAGGTATAATTTGCAGGTGTCAAGTTAGCTCGCCCGAGTTGTATAATTTGTCGATAGTTACAAGAGTAATAAATGAACATTTTATACTGTACTAGCCTTGCGCCTGCCCGCGGCTTCGCCCTCGTGGTTTACACGACTTATTTATACAGCGTTATTTTACGTTGATACAAAACAATTGGTGGGCTGTTTATTATTTATTTATTTTTATTATTATTTATTTATTATTTTATGATCAATTTTGGTACGGAAGTAAATCGCTAAAAGTCGTCCCTTTGTCCCTTTGTCGTATTTGTGCCTTTTCACATGTACACGGTTTCGGCCCGGTTGCTGGGTGAAATGTATGGCCGGGTGACCGCACGGTTGCCGTGCACTGTCACCCGGCCATACATTTCGCACGGCAACCGGGCCGAAACCGTGTACATGTGAGAATGCACTGAAAGTAACGCTATATAAATGTATAAGTTTTGAATAAACATAAAACAAATAGATAGGAGGAAAAAACAATGACTCAACGTAAAAAAAGAATATTTTATTGCTTACAGTCAATCATAATTTTTAGCAATGAGGGGAAGTAAGTGAACGTTCTCATTACGAGATAAGATTTATCAGTGTTGTCGCGAGAACTATGCTAAGTGATGATGCAGGCTTCCATACTGTTTGTGATATGCTGTTGTGCGATTCTCTAAAACTCAATCAACAAACTCGAGGTTCTTTTTCGCTTGACTTTCACTTGTTTGTTATGAATTTGACAAAGAATCGAAGCTGAACGACGAAGTGAAGGTGAAACTTCGTTAGAGGGGGATGGGAACAGTGATTCAGGTTTCCATACAAATCTTCCAATTGTGTCTTGACGTAGTATGACATCAGGCTTGTGCGTCATGTGTGTGGCGTTCAATCTTTTCGCTTAGCCTGCATTTCTTCAATATTTATGTAGCGATCTGAGTGTAGCTTGCGCTACACATCTATCACCATACCATATCACTTACATCACTTTCATACCACCTCACAAATACCTACCATACCTCATACATACGCCACACATCCTTCACCATCCAGGGTAAAAAGAGGAACATAAACAAGAAGAAAAGAAATAAAAAGATAAAACCAATGCACTTTAGGTATGCCAATAAGGTTCGATGCCTATTACAAAATTTGTAGTGTGTGGTACTCCGTCCAACAGGTGTCAGGGCACAATGGCACATCGCAGAAACTGCACATCAGTGTGACCATTGTGCGCCTGTTTGCGGCAAGGCATCGCACGCACCTCTTCTGAGGTTTCCTGGTCCCCCTCCCCAACCGTACGCTTGACATAAAAAAATAAAACCGCCTTCTAAAAAACCACATCAAAAAAGTAAGAAATAATTCGTCACCAAATAAATAACGTAAGTACTTTGAAGTCGGGCGGGTTTTAGCAAAAACAACAAAAAATTGTACATGTTTCACGCCCGACTTCAAAGTACTTACGTTATTTATTTGGTGACGAATTATTTCTTACTTTTTTGATGTGGTTTTTTAGAAGGCGGTTTTTTTTTTTTATAAAAATAATTTTTATTTCACTCTTTTTAGTGCATCGTGCAGGCAATTTGCGTGTTTTCTGGTAAATAGGTATGTGATCAAACTCAAAACCTCCTTTTTCGAAGTCGGTTAAAATACCTTGAGGTATCCCCTTTTTAACAAAACAAGAATCATCTAAATCGGTTTATAAACAAAGGAGTTATGCCTAAAGATATGTATTAAATTCACATAAAGTGGTAACGAAAACGACAGTATTTTCAAGATTTCCTGAAAACTACTGAATCGATTTCAAAATTTCAAAAAATGGGACCAACTTGGAAACCAACCTGATGTAATAACGTTTGAACCATTTCAATCCGTTCAGCCGTCTTCGAGTAATCGGTGGACATACATAAAAAAATAATAATAAAAAAAAAAAACATACAGACGAATAGAGAACCTCCTCCATTTTGATTTAGAAGTCTGTTAAAAATGGTCCACCCCCTTCATGAGTCGGCGCGGTACCTCTGCCCTACTAAAATTGGGCCTTATGGGCCTAACACGGGTCTCTTCCGGCTTTTGAAATTTTTATAAGAGCCCTAAGGCTACTTCTTGTCTAAACTGGCGGTGGTGGGTCAAAAGCTTCGCAGCCAGGGGTTTTTTTTTTGTATATTATAAAGGTGTTTAAAAGGCTGGTGGTCAGCAGCCTTTTGAACACCTTCATATACCATTTAACCCCCCTTTTGCGCTCCATGAGGAACATCAACAGCTGTTGGTCCTTGCTGTCGACGCCCCCCATGTACCGATTGTAGTCCACATTCATCGGGAACATGAACCCGACGAGGGTTTATGGTCCCGATGACATCGGTTTTATGTTCTTTTAGGTACCTTGTCAGGGACAACTGGTTATACCAGTTGTCCCATTGTCCCAAGGCAATGACCGGCGTCTAAGAACCCATCCATGAGTTCGAGAACTACCTTTGCGGTAGAGTTCTCGAACCCATGGATAGGTTCTTTACGCATAGAGGAATTCTTCCCCCCGTAAATCAGGCACCGTGAAAGGTAACCCGTTTCGGCCTCACAAAGCTCAAAGCTTTTGATGCCGAAACGGGCTGCCTTGGTCCTAATGCACTGTACCCAGCTTAGACGGCCCTTCCATAAGAGAAGGGACTCGTCTAAGCTGAGGTACCTGCAGGGCGTATACATATTTTGAAAGGCTCGTTACAGTGGTGAGTGGTGTCGTGTGAGGCGGGCCGTTACGTTCCCTAAAATATGGTTGAGCGAAGCGATGGCTGGTTCATGCGTCATGCTCGTGAACGGGTGCCACCAGTGGGATGGGTCTGCTCCTGGCTTCTTGTCTCAAAATATGCAGACTTTTAATGTTTTATTGTTATTAGTTTTATTTTATCGTGGCATGTATGGCACTATTTATTATTGACTCTTATGTTCTTAAGCTATTCAAAGTTTTATTACCCTTGTTTGGCATTTATATTTATTATTTTATTTGCTACGTTTTTGGTTAGTGTGTATTTTAAAGAAACTACCTTTTGGATGTCTATAAAGTCACTTTTCAATTTGACGACTCTGTATGAAATATGACAGGGAGAAAAAAATAGCCCTTGGCGAGTTTCTTCTCGTTACAAGGCCTCCCACCGTAGGATTTGCGAACCGATAGCGTAGCTTCATTCACGTTCACAAGTGCTGTATCAGCCTAAAATGAATAAATGATTTTGAATTTTGAATTTTGAGTGCTCCAAAATTGGTTTAATTTTTATAATTTTCTTCTCATAGTTGGATAGAGAAGAGTTGCGCCAGGTGTCGTTATCGACGAAGTGAAGAAATCGAGAAATAAGTAGAAACCGATTCCTCGGCATCAGTTGCCGGAAATCGGGCAAACCCAGAATTCCTTTGTATCGTTGCACGTACATATTTATAAAATAATACGTAATTTTTAATTAACTACATTTTAAAATAAAGAATATACAAATTAAAACTATATTATTTATTAAAACTAAAGAAAAAACATTGAAAAACTATATACAACGATAACCTAAATAATAATAAAACTTAATAAATATTAAATCAAACTATAATATTAAACATCCAAATTTACTTTAATATTAATCACTAACACAATAACGTCATTATTCAAATGATATAACTAAACAAAAATAAAATCAACAAATAAAACAAATTGAATATAATAATAATAATTGCCCACCGCGATGTGTGACTACTTGTACTTTAAGTTGTTCCTTTTGTATTCGAAACCGGTCGACGTTGAGCTCGGAGCGACATTAGAAAAGCGTTCGGTGGGCAGATCAAACCAAGGTGGCTTGGAGAGAATACGTTCTAACATTTTTTAGACATTAATCGTATATTTCTTTCCCAAATTATAAGTTGATTATTAAAAATCAAAGGGGCCTACTCTGAAACGCAAAACCCTAAACTCTTCGGTATACCCGTCCCTCTCACTCTCTAGTCGGGACAGAATCGAGTGAAAGGGGCGGGGCTAACCGAAGTTTCGGATTAGCGTTTCAGAGTACGGTCCCAGTTCAGTATCGTTATACAGCTTTTAAAAAAGAGTGTTTTCAACCCCGAGTGTTGAACCTATTTATTTGTGTTAGCTTGCAACTTCGTAGTGACCTAGGTATTGGATTTTATTTAAATGTTTTGAATTATTGTAGTTTGGTGGTTGATTGTGACGCTCCTTGTTTCCTAGCATCAGAAATGTAACAAATGTACTTAAAAAACATTCACTAATATTTTAGTTAGCCGTTACGATTTATAAAATTTCTACCTTCAATATAAAAAATAAAATTGTTAAAGTTACGAAATTAGTTCATTATACTTATATTAATTAGTAAAAGTAATTCCCTTCATTATAATAAAGTTCAGTAATTCTTTTTTTGCATAAATTCCTTCTGCAATTATCGTCTTATTCGAGCCACTACACCGCTATTATCGGTCATCCCTGGTAACCTTTTGCCGCCGTTGATAGAATAGCTCGATGTGGTGGACGTTATCTAATACGCACAATGATGGTGAATTCCAGGGTTTCAAGCTGGGACATTTTAAGCCGGAACATTTCAAAGTGGGACATTTTACATTGCGACGTTTTTTTGCTGGGACATTTTACGCACGGATTTCCTGCTTGGACTTATTTTGTTCCGGACATTTTCGACTTCATACGCACAGACGCACTCACGGCAGATAACTTGTGGCCCACTACCATCCGTCGCCGACTACCTGCGCAACGAAGCTGGAGGCACCGCTGACTCAGGGAAGTGCCGATCCGCGGAGCACAAATTAAGGGGCTTCTCCCCACGACCCTATCTCTCATATTTTTTTATTATTAATATACATTTTTTTTGTTGACGCGTAGCCTTTCATTCCTACCAAACGGCTGCCCCGTCACACCTGTCGTCCAATACTCAGTCATCACAGCCCTGTTGCACATAAGTATAGCAAAATACCGATATAGCTCCTCGGTGGAGATATCCCTCCAAGTGCGCAATGGCTCTGGGAACTCTCCCTCCACCTCGTATATCGGCGCAAACCTTTGCCACGCATACTTATTTGTTTCTCGCATAATCTCTTGCATAATTTGTTCATCCCAAACAGTCACAAATAATTCTGTGGGATCATGAGTCGCGACCGTAGGACCAGTTGTCCGTAAATACGTTTCTGGCTGGCCAGAAAACGAAGAAGCAGCAGCACCAGCAGAAATCGTTATTTACTGGCCTTGGTTCCACCACACGCAACTCAAGAGCCCCACCTTCCACATTCTCCATCCTTTCTTCGTCTTGCACCTGCTCCCTTACTTCCACCGCACGCAACAAACCACCCCCACCTTCCACATTCTCCATCCTTTCTTCGTCTTGCACCTGCTCCCTTACTTCCACCGCACGCAACTCAACATCCCCACCTTCCACATTTTCCATTATTTCTTCATGTTGCACTTGCTCCCTTACTTCACCAATCATTCTTCCCTCACTTGGATTCTCTTCCACCACATCATCAATTACATCTTCCTCACATACATCATCAATGACATCTTCCTCACATACATCATCAATGACATCTTCCTCACATACATCATCTCCCAAATCCTCACGCAGAAGTCTTTTTAGTGTGGCAGAATACTTCAACTCTTCGTCGGACTCGTCTTCCTCGGAGCCAACGGACACCTGGAGGGCCCGGGCGATGGCATCGTCGTCGGGGAGTCGGAGGCTGTGACAAGATTTTTGGGGCGGGAACAAGATGGCATGACGACCACCTCAGGTGTAGCGGGTCGTCTGCATATCTAAAGCAAAAAGAAAACAAGAACCATCACCCTACCGTCGCCAATTATCAAGCGTGTTGCCCCCTAATACATACACACGTCATAAACATACATACTTCAAAAACTTATGACCGTGCTTTGTTGGGCCGGGAGCAATCCACCTCAGGCGTGGTCCATAGTTTGAATTCCTATAGAAAATATCAAAAAGAAGAACACGTCATCACCACGCCACCACTAATATTCCTGGTTGAGCCTCTAACACATAAACACACACACAGGCACACACGACATAAACAAATTTCAAAAACTTATAGCCATGCTCGGTTGGCTTGGAAGCAACTCACCACCTCAACAAGTATGATCGGTTGTTTGCAAAACTATTGAAAAAACAAAATGAACTCATCACTCTGCGGCCACTAATCATAAAGCGTGCTACACTATACACCCTACACTATACTCATGAAGAAACTTAAAAAAAAAAATACAAAAATAAACTCACCTTGAGGTTCCGCCCTTCAGGGGTGTGCTCTAAAAGCACGCGCCGTTCCCTGCCATCTTTGACCCGCATGGATCCTCCAGGAGTCAGCTCCACCTCCATCGCCGGCACTAATTTTCGAGACATCTAGCGGATACACAAGAATCATAATAATAATTCTATAATAATAATAATAAATTGGCCTAGGCTAGAAATTACAGGATAACGCGGTTGTAATCAAGCGAAACGTAAAAAACTTAAGTAATAATAATAAGTCTATGCTGAGAAAACAAAAATCAAAAACAAAATAATAATAGGTAATTATTGTTATTATTTTTTATCATGAGTCGTGTTGAAATAAGGGGATAAAATAATAATGTAATTTTGTATTTCCTTTTCATATTGTGATAGTAAAATTTATTTATTTTTTCTCTACAAACATGTAACCAATAATAATAATAACATGTATTGAAGCTACTACTATTCACTCGAAAGTACTATAGTACTAGTACAGTGAATAGTACAAATATAAAATCGAATGCCAAAAAAAAGCATCATGTTTAAACAAAAATGCAATGATATAATTAAAATATAAACTGAGTCAAAAATATTTATATCTTAAAAGTTATTTAACGATAGTTTGGTGGTGCCCAATCTATGAAATTTTAAAGTCTACGTCCGGCCGCCCCACCGCCCCCGCCGCGTCCCCCGCAGCGCTCCGCGTCGAGCGCTCATGCATTATAAATAATTTAGACATGGGCCAATAAAAATGAAAAATATAACCTATATTGAAATATAGTGCGATCGATTCGCAATACGATTCTGAGCAAACTACTTTCTGGTTTTGGGTAAATCCATTAACACGTTGTATATGAAAATGTCATTTTTAATAAATATGTATAGAAATAGGTTTTTAAATATTATGCGAAAGTTAAATGTGCAAAACGTAGCAGGTAATGCGAGCCTCAACAAAATTAAAACGTTTATTAATTTCAAATAAAACTATGAAAGAAATTTACCATCCCACTCGCGAAATAACAGTCGACGAGTCTTTAATGTTATGGCGATGAGGATCCAACTGAAAAAGTAAATTTAATTACAGAGAAAAGGGTACACATGCTGAAGGCCAGAGCATTTTATCGTTTGCTAAAAGAAAAAAGGACGACTTAGTTACGTTTTCTATTGATTGCCAAAAAAATCAGGTCTTGCCTAAAATATCAGATCAGGCGGCATATTAAAGTCGTCAATTATACATTTATAATTTTGGAATCGTAAAGTCGATGCCAGAAAATACTTTGAACAGAAACAACGTGACCCTCTATACATTGACCGAAGATGAATACCTTAAAGGCGCCAATCAAATAGCTTCGGCCGTCTACAATACGCTCCAAAATATCATGTTCAATGAAAATGTAAAAACTGTTCGACTGGTAGCGGATGGTTGCGGTGCCCAGAACAAAAATAGCATTATGGTCGACGTGCGCTAAATGGTTGACATTAGCACTGCACCATATTAAAACAGTCGAGCTAGTTTTTCCCATTCCCGGTCACTACTTTATTCCACCTGATCGGGTTTTCGGTCTCATTGAGAAAGAAATTAAACGTATGGAGACTATTTTAAAACCTGTGGAGTACATAGAAGTCTTTAAAAAATATGGAACTATTTTGTTATTGAACAATGTAAAAGATTGGAAAACTGCTGTCGGAAATATAATGCGTCCACTAGAAAATTGGCAGTTCCAATTTAACCAATGTAAGAGGTTTTTCTTGAAACGCAACAGAAGCAATGATGTTTACGTAAGAGGGGAGCTAACTTCATCGCTGATGTCGGAAGTTACAAATCTATATTAAAAAGAGGAAAAACATTTATTTACCTAAACCCGGATTTGAAAGAAAAAGATTAAGTTGTAGTAAAAACAGATAAAATAAAAGATGTTAACTCTCCTAAAAAAACACTTTGGAGATAATTGGAAGTCTAGAGAAGATTTAGAATTCTACAAACAGAATAATGCTACGAGCAGAAAACGAAACAGCTGAAACTCAAGATTATAAAGATGAAGAAATCAGTGAAGTTGCAGTACCTGAGACTTAGAATTGAAGACTTAAGAATTTAATTACAAAATTAAACTTTACCAATTTAATTCCACAATTAAACCTTGACGAGTAGTCTGTTGGGAAATAGTGTCCAAGGGTCTAATGGTGGAGCCGGAAGAAGGCCACAGGAACTCAGTATTGCCACCATGCAAGCAGCTGTGAAGAAACGAGACGAGAAGATTGAAAAGCGTCAAATATTATTGGGTAGAGCATTGGGAAATTTCTGAATGCTATTTCTAAAAAAGATTATGATAAGGTTTCTGTAATCAGAAAATTAAATCATGCCAACAATCTACTTTGTGAGCTGCATTATCAAAATACTGAGTTACGAAGAAAATTAATTTTGCCGTTCTTGGACCGGAAGCCTTTAAGAAACGTGATCAAGACTGTTTCCTGTTTGGGGATAACCTAAATGAAAACATAAATACTACTTCACTATAAATTAATAAATACTATAAATTAATAGTGGATTTATACCGTAAAAAACTTATCGATAGTGTGACTAGATACGAGTGGGTCCACATCGTACGTTGCGACGAACCCTCTATCTAACAAGAGTATTCAGGGTGGTGCGAAATCTTGAAAGAATTTGTTGAAATAACAAAACCAGTCGCATTTAGGGAAAATTCCGTTCACACTGTGCAACATCATATTATTACTGCCGGTGCTCCGGTATGTGCGCGTTCAAGGCCACTATTAGGCAAGAAAAAGGGGAATGGGCAAGTCCGCTCCATGTAGTTCCAAAAAAGGACGGACTATTTCTTAATTGTCACAGGGTCTTTCCTATTATAAACTTATCAGAGAATAATGAAACCAAGGTGCAGGATTATCACACTATTTATTTAAGATCGTTACACAAAGTGACAGAGTTTCCACTAGATCAATGCCCAGTACAAGAATGTCCTCTTAAATGACAAACACTAGTTTAAATCATCTTTCCCCACCCTACCATACGGAATAATCTGACTTTGACATAATTAAGCTAGTCGATACAAAAACTATTTACAGTCCCTTTACAAAATAAGCAAATTAACACATCAGTTAAATCATTTCATAACTTGTCCCAAATAATATCTAACACTAAGGTGTTTACAGAGCGCTGAACACTATTGTGAAACCGGACCGCTGCTGTCCTATACCCCGTAAGTATAACAACAAAACCTAACAAAAACAAAAAATTGCCTAACAATATTTTTTTTTAAATATACATATTATACAGGCTGTTTCTTTAAAAGTGTCAAGCCGTTGCGAGGTGATAACCGAGTAGCCTACCTATTGATTTAAAATGATTTAAACAAATGAATCCTATCATACCTATTACCTAATTGTACCTACATAAGACCAAAAACAACTTAATATTGTTAAATACTAAAAAACTAAGTGCAATGATATTAACGTTCAAAACAAATTGCAGATTATTGACAATCAGTTTTGTATAACATGACGTGCTGCTGACTATACCTAAAGTAAAAAAAAATCATTTAAAAAACTAACTTATTTGTTTTTTAAACGCTCTTAATGTGCAGGAAAATAAATCCACATCATCTAACTTATTATTACAAAGTGTACAGGCACGCCTTATAAACATAAAACAAATTTCTTTTACAACATTTACGTTCCTGTCTACGAGGCACTCTAAAGGAAATATCTTGTAACAATGAAGGGGTATCGAGAACATTATGAATTATTTTGTAGATAAAAACAAAGTCCACATAATTAAAATGAGTATGACCAGTTCTGTAGTCCAGTCAATGTCTTTATAAACTTTTTCTGAATTTTTTTGATTCGGTTTATATGAACTTTTGAGTAAGGTTTCCATACAGCACAGGCAAATTCGAGTCGACTGAGAATAAAACTGTAATACAAGATTTTATATGTTAAGGAGTTTAGAAAAGGTTTTCCTACACGCAAGATAAAACCTAGCTGTTTGTAAGATTATTCTACAATGGTATCAATGTGAGGAATAAAAGTCATTTTCGAATCCATAATTACACCAAGGTCACGTGTCTGTGTAACTCTATTCAGACATTTTCCATTTAATTTGTAGTTATAATTTAAGATATTTTGTTTTTTAGAAAAAGTTATCACGTGACACATATCGAAATTCAAAAACAAGTTATTGTCAATACAAAATCTTTCAAAATTATCTAAATCATGTTGTAGTAATTCACAGTCATTTCTATCCCTAACAATTCCAAAAAAAATGTATCATTAGCATAAAGTAGTACACTTGAATGTGACATATAGTTGCAAGTGTCATTAATATACAAAGTGAATAAAAGGGGACCGAGGAGGGACCCTTGTGGAACCCCAGAACTGACATGTTTTTTTTGCGACATGAA
Organism: Crambus lathoniellus; assembly: GCA_949710035.1. Lineage (NCBI taxonomy): Eukaryota > Metazoa > Arthropoda > Insecta > Lepidoptera > Crambidae > Crambus > Crambus lathoniellus. Next base: position 3,809,461 of record OX453313.1, read on the forward strand.
ACCAGAAAGTACAACACATTGATTCCTGTTTTCGACGTAGGATTTGAGCCAACGGAACAGATCACCGTGCATACCAAGTCGCCAAAGCTTCATTAATAAGGTTTTATGACAAATTTTATCAAATGCTTTGGCGAAATCGGCATACACGGCATCCACGTTGTATCAATTGTCCACAGCAGTTAGTATTTCATTAGTAAGTTGCTAGCAATATTGCCGTTGAAAGGAAACACTCGATAAGAAAATTTATTCAAGGTCATTGATGAATTTAGGTATTACTAAATCTAACATCAGTTATGATAAAATATTGTCGCTTTCAACCGATCGGGGCCCCAGCAATGATTGGCGAAGAAAAAGGTGTAGTGAAGAGAATCAGAGATAAAAATTCAGGTCTAATATCGTATCAGAACATAATTCACCAGGCAGCCCTTTGTGGAAAGCTTTATGCTACACTGAAAGAAGTTATGGATAGCTTGGTCAAGTTGATTAATTTTATGAGATCTTATTCTGCTCTTCAGCTCCGACATTTCAAGGAGTTTCTTTCTAAAGGTAATTCAGCGTATTCTGGCTTACTACAACACAACAATGTTCGTTGGCTAAGTAAAGGTCAAGTTATTGAACGTGTTTGGCTAATAAAAGAATAAGTAATCCCCTTCTTGCAAAACTTAGATAAGCATCTGCTTGTCTAAGTTTTGCAATAAGGAACTTAAAGTCATAAGCACTTCTAGTAACAAACGGGCGCAATATGCTAGAGTAAGAAACGACCGCAATACGATATTAACAAACGAGCGCAATATGCTGGTTGTGGCTTTTCTCAAAGATATTTTGAAATATTTGAACGCGCTCCATACAGAGTTACAGGGAAATGGAAAATTAATATGTGATCTGATACAAAGCGTGTATGCTTTTCTTCGTAAAAAAAAGGAGAACTCTAAAGACAGTGTTTGTTTATAATTTAGAATGTGATTTGAAACCTATCATTATAGTTACAATATTTGTATCATAGTTTTTTCTGGACCTCGTTTAAATTTTCCCACAGTTTTCGGACCCCACCTAAAACTACTTGCCGACCCTTGCTGTAAAATATGTTCACGGTTCCTACGGAAAGCCGTTCCTACCGTTTTTCGTGTATTACTTCTTGCTGACAATGGAATACTTTGAATGGCAGATGATGTAACTACGTGGATGGACATCAGTTTCAGTTATAATACCTGGAGATCAAGTGTTGTTTGGTTTGTGTTTAAAATAGACTTTATCTCCTGGTTGAAGTTCTGAAAGAGGTTTAGTATTTATTTAAGTTAGTATATGGCTATTAAAAAAAACATGCTTTCATTACATGGAATGCTGTCATTGGACAATAATTGGTGCGATTGTGAAAAGTTATTTATTATAATACATTTAAGACAATGACAGCATTCTGCCTAAGCATTGTTTAATTTGAAATAATGTTAATAATATTTCTAGCGGAATAATAACTTATGCTTACTGTATTACATTCCTACGTGTATTTCTTCCTAGTCTTTAAAAAAATATATACTTTCAGTGTCCACATTTTCAATGAGCCACTAATTGATGATCATTTAGTGTTGTCTTTTGAAGATGTAGAACAGAGGCAAGCATTTAGTCACTTTTTTAACAATAAATAAAAGATACTAACATATTGTTATTGTTTATTATAATTAAGAAAGAAAACTCATTTATTTGGGACATCACAGATATACATAAAAATAAAACATAAATACAGGCCTATTTCTCTTGCCACAGTGCTAGCCAAAGTGTTTGATGGTTTGCTTAATGCACAGTTAAATAGATACGTTACTTTAAATGATAACCAGTTTGGGTTTCGTCCTAAGCTGTCAACCGAAAGTGCAATACTGTGTCTTAAGCAAACCGTCAAATACTATACAGACCGTAAGACGCCCGTATACGCCTGCTTCCTGGACTTGTCCAGGGCCTTTGATTTGGTTCGCTACGATCTTTTATGGGATAAACTGAGTAGCATAAATCTGCCTAAGGAACTGATCAGCATGTTCCAGTACTGGTATGCGCATCAAACAAACAGTGTACGATGGGCGGGCACAGAGTCGGAGTCGTATCGACTGGAATGCGGTGTCAGGCAGGGCGGCTTAACATCTCCAACGTTGTTCAACCTGTATATGAACGAACTGATCGCCAGACTCACCAGCCAGCATGTCGGATGCCACATTGACGGACCTAATGTCAATAATTTGAGTTACGCAGACGACATGGTGCTGCTGAGTGCGTCGATCTGCGGTCTGAGGAAGCTTATACAGATCTGTGAGGAGTATGCTTGTGGACATGGTCTAATATATAACGTAAGAAAAAGTCAGTGCATGGTCTTTAAGGCAGGTTCAAAATGTCCCCAGAATGTACCACCGGTATATTTAAATGGTGTTGCATTAGATTTTGTTAGTAGTTTTAAGTACTTGGGGCATATACTCACAGTCGACCTTAAAGACAACGCAGACATGGAGAGGGAGCGGAGAGCGCTGACTATAAGAGCTAACATGATAGCTCGCAGGTTTGCACGCTGCTCTCAACAAGTTAAATTGACGCTCTTTAGAGCTTACTGTACATCACTTTACACGTGCAACCTGTGGGCCGACTACTCTAAGCGAAGTTACAGTAATCTCCGTATCCTTTATAATAACGCGTTCAGGGTGATTATGGGGCTGCCCCGATTCTGCAGCGCCTCGGGCATGTTTGCAGAGACGCATACTGCCTGTTTCCACGCGACTATGCGCCTGCGGTGCGCGTCATTGGTGCGCAGGGTACGGGCCAGCTCCAACGTCATACTGAACATGATCGCTAACCGAATAGACTGTGTGTATCTGCGCCACTGCTGTGATAAACATGTACCTGTAGCGGCGCCGGTGAGGAATTATTATTAATTTATTGAATTATTGGTTTGATTATTTTATTTAATTTTCTTTATAATTGTATTGATTTAATTTGATTTAATTTTATTCATTTTGATAATTTAATTTATAATTTTATTGTAATAGTCAAATTTTATATTAATGCTGTCGCGTATTTTATGGACTAATGTTGTCTGAAATAAATGATATTTTATTTTATTTATTTTTATAAAGCACAGTAGGTATGTCCCAAAACGGTCCCGACTCAGCATAATTACTTGTCATCCTAGCCAACGCAGCGGCGCGTCCTCGCCAACGACGTGGAGCAGGTAGCAAAAATATGAACCTCGTTTATGTGTATATCGAAAGTCGAGATCAATTAAACATTTGAAATATTTCTTTTTTATTAGAGTTACAACCCTCGAATTTGGAGGCTGCAGATGGTAGATTGACAGAAATTGAAAAAGCCGGTACTGATGCTGCAATGGAGCCTGCTACGCACAGACCAATGTTGGCATTAATCGATTACTTTTTCAATCGATTCGTTAGTTTGATTGATTTAATCGTGATTGAATGGGCGATTTTCTAAAAGCTCGTTGTAGGCATGGGTAATCTTGATTCACTACACTGACCTTATTCACTTAGTCTGATTCACCCAAATTAATTGATTCACCTTAACAATTCCCAATTCACCTAAATGATTTAACAAGCGCCTTTGCAAATGCCTCTTTTTCTTAAACAAAATATGTTGAACAGATGTTGTACAAAAATCCCCATAGGTAAGGATTGCCGGCTTTCTTTATCTTATCTATTGTTTTGTTTTATTGTGTTCACTGACAATGACACTACTGTGTTGTGCTGGTCTGCCTGGTTTATGAAGTTTAGAGATATTACGCTTTTACGCGAAATAAAATGTTAGAATAATAATGACCATTGTTGCTAGCATTCTGGTATGTCTGTTTAAAGTAATTATTCACATTGTAACTAAATTATTGATATATAATTGATTTTCCTTCATGCTTTCTCAGGGTTAGGACTGTCAATAAAATTTTGTTAGATTGCGCAGTTAAAATTCAATATTTTTACAGTAAAGTTGTGATCATTTTAATACAAATTTAATTTTACAAATTGCAAGTACTCCATGTGATACAAAAATAAGATTTGGCTAACTTTTGAAAATGTCAGCCGTGATCTTTGATGTTTTTAGATGACAATGAAAAAGTGAATCATGTGAACGAACGAACACGAATTAATCCGAATTATTCCGAGAGACACTACGACTACTACGAGTCTACGACTTAAGAGTCTTCGACGCTGCATGCACGCTGCGCACTACCCTGACACACTGACTTATTAATTCCTCCGGAATCGTTATGTTTTCAAGTGAATCATTAAGTTAATAATTCAGTCTTGGGAATCAATACATTTGATTCACTCTGAAGTGAATTACCCACGCCTAGCTCGTTGTGATTAGCTCACTAGTTGGCGCTGTCCCACCTCTGCAGTTAGAAGGAACGGAACGTTATAAATTTTGCTTTGACGCGACTTTTGTTTCGTAAAACGGAACGTCAGACAGATGTTATTTAATTACCATAATCTTTAAATTTACTTATTTCGTTTCTGTTCCTCACAGTAGTACCTATCAGTACTTATTTAATTTATTATTAGTTTCCTTTGGGTTTTTAAAAAGTAATTAATTTAAATATGATTCATACCAAAATATACCATAGACATGTACAGTCACGAGCAAAAACATGGACACATACCGTAAATTCAAATTGATATAAGCAACATTAAATTCTAAAAATATGTCATGCTAAGCTGTGACCAATATTATGTAGCGGTCTGAAGTTAGACCGCCACATTTCCGATATTCTGCTGGAACATGTCGTTCCCTATGCGGGATATATCGGTGATGACTTCCTCCTTATGCACGATAACGCTCGTTGTCACACTTCCCGTGCCACAACTGAATACCTCGAAGAAGTCGGTATCGCCACATTGGACTGGCCAGCGCTCAGCCCGGACTTGAATCCCATTGAGCACGTGTGGGATGAACTGAAGAGGAGGGTTCGTTCCAGAAATCCTGCTCCTTCAAGTGTGAATGAGCTGAAATCTGCTTTGATAGAGGAGTGGTAAGGTAGATGGTATGTGGTACTTGGGGGAGGCCTATGCCCAGCAGTGGGCGTCGTTCGGCTGACATGATGAAGGTATCCCGCAAGAATCGATACAGAGGCTGATTAGGTCAATGAAGAATCGTCTTCGAGCAGTTATTAGGGCGAGAGGAGGGAACACTAAATATTGAAACTTGATTTTAAGGACAAATAAAATTTTTATTAGTAAATTTTTGTTGTTTTCTTTATTTATTATTTTTTCATATTCCTTATTTTTTCCTTACTCTTTCACCTTATCCGGGATATCTCCTTAAATACTGATGTGATTTAAATGAATTTGGTATCAATTTAAAGTTAACAGTTTAACCTTTAAAATAGTACCATTTTTATTATTCTTAACTAGTTATTAAGTACTCAAGATCGCGCAGAGTCAATTCCAAGTAAGTGATTCCATACTTTTGCTCGCGAGTGTATATATATACTCTATGGCTATTTTGTTTACGATGAATTTGAGATGGGGTACTGGCAACACCATTCTTTCTCTCTTTGGTCTGCACCTGAATAAAGGAACGATACGAAATTGGAATCCATTATTGGAATCAATTACATTTTTTGCATGCCCTAACTGGGTGAATGTGTCTTGGACTAAGAAGGAATGTAATTAAAATCTATATTATGTACCACATTCTTGCGAAATAAAATATTCTATTCTATTCTATTCTATTCTATTCCAGATTTTATTATTGCTTCGGACCCACTAATTCCCGATCGACCAGGAACATTATAAAATAAATTAAAATGCCGATAATTTGAAAACGGTTAAGTTTGGGATATGGGGTTCTATAGTCAAATCAGTCAGGAATGATGTAAACTACCACGTCTTAAGGGATTTAGGTCGACTTAACCTGTAACCCTGTATAATTTTGTATACATATATCCGTAATGGAGGTTCAGTAGCGCCCTGCTCATTTCAGGCTCGCTTGGTGATCAGTGTTCTTTATTATTTTATTTTTTTGTGCTTCGTATGTGGGTACCTACATTGTTTTTTTTTATCTGAGTTTGTGTAACGAACGGCTAACCGTGAAGATTTAACTATAATATTTTCTTTAAATATCAGCCTTTCCTTGGTTCTAAACCAGGAAGCCTGTGATTTTTATTTTAACCGACTTCGAAAAAGGAGGTTACTTACCTTTCCTTATTTTTTTTACTGTTTTAACTTAAACCTTTGGTATTCATTTAACCTACTTTAAACAAGGAGGTTATTTACCTTCTTCATTTAAATTGTCAATTCTTTTTTTGCAAATTTAACTTACAACTGTTATAGTTACCCACATACCCTTTTAATACTTAAGATTTGAGTAGGCTCGACGCGCAATAGACTTTAATATGGCTGTGCGTAAGATAAATTTCGGAACTTGAATACGAAGTCGGACTTCGCGGAGAAACACCGGCTGATAGCGTGGCCGATTTAAGAAAGCAAATTACAAAGATCTCTAAAGAACTTCCTTCTGAGGAGAATTTAGCCTCGCACTTGTCTTCTGCTGGCGACTTAGACGGCATCTCAGCCGCATTAAACAAATCCAATACAAACCTGGAATTATTAAAATCTAAATTTGATAGAGGTGTTTATTTAAAAACGGAGGTTATTCTTAACCACGTTTTTCATCGGCTCGGTAGAGCTGACGCGGCCGATGACGCGTTATTCTTGGGTGCCCTTGCTGAGTGCAAGCGTTGCTTGAAAGCCCAAGACAAGGAATTGTCCACCCTAAAACCTAGGGAGACACCTGTTTCAAGCGCGAATGCGGCTGACCTTTTACTCCCCGGCTCTTCAACTTCCAGCCGAGAGCAAGTCAACGCGACGGAGTCTATTAACTATAAATGTAACTGTCGATCGGGCACTTTCCGATTTTACTAAACTTAAATTCAACGGGAATTCAACTTGTATTGTTTCCTTTATTCAAAAGGTTGACGAGTTTGTCACAGCTAGGGGCATAGATTATAGTAGGGTTTTGTCGTTTGGTTACGAATTTTTTACCGACGACGCCTTGTATTGGTTTCGTTGTTCCAAGTCAAAAGTAAATACTTGGGGAGAGTTAGTAGCCTTGCTGAAGGCTGATTTTCTTCCAAAAAACTATGACTCTCAATTCAAAACGGATATAAGAGCTCGTACCCAGGGTGTTAACGAACCTCTTTTCTCGCCTCACGAAACCAATATAGAAGAAGATAAATTAAAAATTTCACTTACTTATATTAGGCCTTGCTACGCTAATGCTCTTACTCCGTCTTCGGTGATCAACTCCATCGACGATCTTAAAGCTATTTGTCAACACGTTGAAAAAATACAGTGTCAAGTGGCAAATTTTGTTGAGCCTTCTGCTTCTAATATGTCGAACTTAGCTACGGAGTTCGTTTACCGCGGTGCTACTTGTTGGTGATCGTTATTAGAAATATTTTTGATTTATTATTTTGTTGTACTTGTAACGGCTACTCAATCCTTTGACTACATTCCTCACCTGACATGCAAATAAATATAGATAGCTATGCGTCTACGCACCCGATGACGTCGCATCGGTCTCGGCCGATCACGAGTATTGATTGCAACCGCGCGTGCGCCGCTCCCTATTTTTTTTATTGGGAAATTTTCATATTTTGCAAGAACTGTCTGCATAAGAGTGTTGCCTATTGTGTCTGCAGGGTATTTGAACTGATAAGTGTATTAGATAAGCTTAACTACGTCGAATGGACACTTGAAAGCTGCTACCACGTGGTGTGAAGTGCTGTACGAATTTTATCCAGGACTGAAGCTATTCTACGAGTACGTAAGTGCATGTTTTCCTTCCTTAATTTCAGCTGTTTCCTGTCATTTCAAAAATTACCTAAAAACAGCTGAATTCCTTTACAATAGTTGTTACAAGTGCCTTGCGTTACGATTGTAGGTTCGTCCATATATTCGCTGAATTTAATTTAATATACTTATTTATCTCGCAAATAAAAAATACAGTCCACAAAATTATTACTTTACCAGCGCCAAAATTCAATTTAAAAATAATATAAAGTACCTTTTCCGCACAATTTCTTGGTACCTTCGTGTCATAAACCCCACCACTACTAGCACTCCGGTTGTTAATAAACCTTTTATTAAAACTAATAAGTCATTTGTTTCAGCTGTGAACAAATGATAATATACAGGGCGTCCCAAAATTAACTCACATGGAGGGAAAGTACCTTAAATACTGAAGATATAAAATTTTACTGAAAAGAGACTTCATTTTTATTTTAAAAAGAAAACGAACTGCATTCACCGAATTTTGAATAATCACTTGTCTGAACTGGGAATCGATCCCGCTGAATGTAAAAAAAATATTTCTCTAATTTAATTGTACCGATCGAAAGACTCGATTATACCTAAGCATTTCTTCTAAATAACATAGCATCTTAAATAAAAGGAAGACTACGAAATTTAACATTTAATGTTGAATAACAAGTTTGTGCAGCATTATGAATAGCCTTTTCTGTGACTGTCGTGCTCAATACAGACTTTAACATTTCAATGTAGGTATTACTAATGAGTGAACATTGGAGCAATTATACCTAATTCCCTATCATAAGTGTTTGATAATGTGATAAGTAACACCACCTCGATTGGTTTTAAAAAGTTTGAATAATTTCGTGCGGGTTCGATACTCGGTTTGGACATGCTATTATTTAAAAAAAAATTGATTAAATAAATAACTTCTTACAATCACACCAATTATCTAAGCCCATGTTAATTTCATTAAGAAACTGTATCATGGAAAACTTGATAACGGATAAATATTTACTTATAATTATATTTTTTGTTTGTAAATACATACTTAATATACATAGTAAACACCCAGACAAAGACAAATAGACATGTTCATGTACACAAATATTTGTCTTGTTCGGGAATCGAACCTGAGACCTCTGGCGCAGAAGGTGGGTAGCCTACCCCTGCGCCAAATCGGTCGTCTACAAATCGTCGTCTGAATGCAGTTATATTGTTATTTAAATAAAAATAAAGTCCTATTTCAATAAAACTTTGTATCTACAGTATTTGGTGTGGTCTATGCCACCATGTGACATAGTCATTGGAAGCCCTGGGAGCGTCCCACGACTATGCCATATGTTGGAATAGACCGCACCAAAGTAACTATTCAAACATTTTTAAACCAATCGAGCTGGTGTTACTTAACACATTATAACTTTATCAAACACTTTATGATAATTGCTCCAATCTTCACTCATTAGTAATACATTGAAATGTTAAAGTTTTGAGCACGACAGTCACAGGAAAGGCTATCCATAACGCTGCACAAACTTGTTATTCAACATTAAATGTTAAATTTCGTAGTCTTCCTTTTATTTAAGATGCTATGTTATTAAGAAAAAATGATAAGGTATGATCGAGCCTTTCGATCGGTACAATTAAATTAGAGAAATATTTTTTTTACATTCGGCGGGTTCGATTCCCAGTTCAGACAGTTGATTACTTAAAATTCTTTGAATGCAGTTCGTTTTCTTTTTAAAATAAAAATGAAGTCTCCTTAAGTAAAATTTTATATCTTCAGTATTTAAGGTACTTTCCCTCCATGTGAGTTAATTTTGGGACGCCCTGTATATTGTCCTAGATGTCGTTCTAACACGCATAATTTGAAAAACTGTACTAAACCTCGAACAATAGCTTGTTTTAAGTGTGGCAAAGATGGTGTTCGCACTCCCGAATGTCCGGATTGCAATAAGCCTGCCAATCAAAAAAACTAATTGATCGGGATTGTGAAAGTAGGCAGCTTCGCTCGAGATTCTCTAGTCGTTGCGATGAAGCTGAATGGAAGGAATGGTTATCTATTATATTTAATCTATCTCATAGTAGTCCTGTAGCCCGTGGACATTCAAATTACGAAAAATGTTACCGTTTGTCTTCGTGAAATTATTATAGATTTCGCCATTGTATATACTATAAGCGAAGTCTTAAAGATCATAACTCGCCGTAACCATAATAGTGATAAGTTTAAAATCTCCAATTATGTTAGTTATTTACATTTCTAGGTTACCGCATTGTTTCGCTATTGTCATGTTGTACAGCTTTGTCCAATTACCATACGTAATAATAGTAAGACTATGGAAAGTTGCCAAATGAAAGACCAGATGTAGTCCGACCATTTTGATCATAATTTACATTTTTGAGTTACCGTTTAAAATTTATACATCTGTTAGTAGGCCCTCTGAACAAACCATATAGGTACTTATTTTAAGACTGTTTCTGTGGCCGGTTTAGATTTTAAGACTCATTTGGTCCATGAAGAAGAAATGCGAAAATGGCGTAAGTAAAAGCGCATTGAGTAAACTTACTTCTGCATAACATAATGGAAGACTTAAAACTTGAAGGACAATGAAATCTGGTAACTGCCCCCCTGTCAGATTACTATAAATAAAGAGGAAATGCTAGTTCCTAATATTTTGTCTAGTTTGTTATGCCAGCTCTCTCTCTCTCGGGGTGCGAGCTAGATAACCTCCACGCGTGCTCACCTGCTGTTCGTCCCACTCTATGTTCGCATACGCTGGGAAGAACAGTAGGAGGGACGGTGCACCCTGGGCCACAGAATATATATTAGTACCTTACGGTACAGAAATTTCACTCCCGAGTTTAGGTATGATAAACGCAAGCGTACGGTCACCGGACTAGTATCAATAGGCTGGAACTCGCTCGACTTGTCGCACACGCAGCGCACGCATCCGCATGTGTCGCCATCTGTCTTGCTTCGGGTGTATTACTTTCACAGATAAAGTAGTACCTCTGACAGCCCTAGCAGATTGAAGCGAGACGGCAGACAGTTATTGTACTATGAACGCTATACGCAATGCAAAAGGTTGAAATCAGGTTGTTTTCCAGAATAGTAGGTAAATATCTCGGGGATTTTGCGCCGCTTGTATGGAAGTGAGACAGGCCTGCCTGGGCGCCACTGTAAGTAATTTTCTTGATTGTAAGTAATTACTTACAGTGTTGGCCGATAATCTAGCGAAACCCAATCCAAGGTGTCAGACGTACCGTCGCCGAGGGATGCGTGGCCAAGGGGGAGCTTGGTTCCGAACGGTGTCTCCCCAGGGAGATGGCAATCCTGGATCAGTAATTTTGCCTTACTCGAGCAATCGGAGCTCTGCTCGAGTGGACCTGTTCTAACGCCTAGCAAAGTGGCAAGTTGTACTCTTTGTTATTCTGTATAACTTGCCGCAGCGTATGAATGTGGTCTTTGGTTGGTGCTATAGCCTTTCCGGAACCCGGCTTGTTCTGGAGGTTGGAAGTCGTCGAACCTGCGAGTGAGACGATTTGTAATGACTCTCGAAAACAACTTATAGATATGGCTCAGAAGCGAGATGGTTCTGTATTTCTTCAAGAGAGTCTTATGTGAGAATTATTTTGTTACGTGAACAAATAGTAAGATTTCTAGTGCGCTGTGTAGTGCCGGTACATAAAAAGAATAGACTACCCCCTGTAAGTAATTACTTACAATCAAGAAAATTACATACAGTGGCGCCCACGGTGCACCGTCCCTCCTACTGTTCTTCCCAACGTATGCGAACATAGAGTGGGACGAACAGCAGGTGAGCACGCGTGGAGGTTATCTAGCTCGCACCCCGAGAGAGAGAGAGCTGGCATAACAAACTAGACAAAATATTAGGAACTAGCATTTCCTCTTTATTTATAGTAATCTGACAGGGGGGCAGTTACCAGATTTCATTGTCCTTCAAGTTTTAAGTCTTCTATTATGTTTTGCAGAAGTAAGTTTACTCAATGCGCTTTTATTTACGCCATTTTCGCATTTCTTCTTCATGGACCAAATGAGTCTTAAAATCTAAACCGGCCACAGAAACAGTCTTAAAATAAGTATATGGTTTGTTCAGAGGGCCTACTAACAGATGTATAAATTTTAAACGGTAACTCAAAAATGTAAATTATGATCAAAATGGTCGGACTACATCTGGTCTTAAATTAGTGTTTGGCAACTTTCCATAGTCTTACTATTACGTATGGTAATTGGACAAAGCTGTACAACATGACAATAGCGAAACAATGCGGTAACCTAGAAATGTAAATAACTAACATATTTGGAGATTTTAAACTTATCACTATTATGGTTACGGCGAGTTACGATCTATAAGACTTCGCTTATAGCATATACAATGGCGAAATCTATAACAATTTCACGAAGACAAACGGTAACTTTTTTCGTAATTTGAATGTCCACGGGCTACAGGTCTATAGTCATTCTGAGTATCCAATCCCGGAATCTTAAACTAATTTTTCTCGACCTTATATTTCTGTCGTTATTGGTGATAATCATGTCGTTGGTCTTTTAGATACCGGTTCCGGCTTAAGTGCTTATTACACTTGGCTAAATTCAGCATCTAATTCAGCATACATTGCTTGTTTTGATTGCATCACTTGCTACAAATGAGCTCAAAGAAAGCAATGTATGCTGAATTAGATGCTGAATTTAGCCAAGGTGTAATAAGCCCTTAACCTTACTTGGGAATAATTATCAGGAATATATATGTCGGCGCCTGGCCTATATCAATAATTAGGTTCATAAAAACGTACAAGTTATTTTTATTCATTGCCTAAAATATTTGAGTGCTACGGAAAAGGGTTCTTGTAGGATTGTAAGAGTCAAGTGTTACAATATTGATTTGACGTTCTGGGAACAAGCGGTGTATTACACACTGAACGAGGTCGTGGGCCCGCAATTATAGTGATTTATGAGACATTTATAAAAACAATGGGATGCAAACTTGATGCATCGGAGCCATAAAGGCATTCGGTTAAATTAAGTACACTATAAAAATATCGTGATGAAATGTTTTGATAGGTTTTGTGTTTACATTGTATTTAACTTCCGGAGGTCCGTGGTTCGAATAACAGTGGGCATGCTTTGGTGTTACTTAATTTGGGTCCGCCCACTATCTGTCGCCATTTGTCTGAGTTTTTGCCATTTAGTTTGTTCTTTTTAAATAGAAATAAGATAGTTTTTGGACTGAATCCACTGTTTGTGGATTCCGGGAGGCCCGCTATCTGTCGCCATTTGTCTGAGTTTTTGCCATTTAGTTTGTTCTTTTAGATAGAAATAAGATAGTTTTTGGACTGAATCCACTGTTTGTGGATTCCGGGAGCATCCTTGTCATTATTTTGACATCGAGAATGATGATTTTGCGGCATTTATTTACGACAATAATCCATTGAATTTTATGTTGTTGGACACTTCTTGACATTAAGTAGGTACTTAATTGTTAAATAATTATTTTAACATTGTTCATTGATAGTGTATGGAAAAATGGAAAATGAAGTATTTAGAAAAAATCGACCCGTCTCACAACCAGCTCCGATGGGACTCGAACCCACGACCTTTCGCTTTCCGGGCGACTGCTCTAACCACTGAGCTACGGAGTCGTTGTTGACAACAACGACTCCGTAGCTCAGTGGTTAGAGCAGTCGTTGTTGACAACGACTCCGTAGCTCAGTGGTTAGAGCAGTCGCCCTGGTTGTGAGACGGGTAGATTTTTTTTAAATACTTTATTTTCCATTTTTCCATAATAAAAATTGCATTGTGAATGCCAAAGACTAAAAATTAAAATAACTTGATTGTGTATGGTTTGTAAACTAACTAACTTATTAAATAAAGAATTCATAAAATTTTATTATTTACAACTTACGTAAAAGAAAATGTGTGTATGATACATGCCCATTGACGCCTGACCGGCCGAATTCGGCCGGAGAGCAGTGGAGGGTCTGTTGTGTCTCATTTCTGGGGCGTTGAAGGAGTCCCTTCTTTTCCTACAAGGACAAAATCGTCCTCTATATTGCCGTTCCGTCAACGCCTGAAAGGACTAAATCGTCCGACACAGATTATCGGTGTTTTCTCCATGATAGCGTCTTTTCGTGTATGGGACACTTTATTTCATTGAGAAGCTTGATAAATTTGAGTTACTCTGTGACAAAAATATCTTTCCGCTCTGTTTTTTCCAATTGACATTAAAAAAAGAAAGTCGACAAATTCTCGTGGTGTTTGCTAATCGTGGTGGATAAATTGTTGTGAAAATTTCTGTTGTTTCCAAGTTTTAGCAAGGTGTTTTACATAGGAATACAAAGGGTTTTTAAGAGCGCTCGAACTTTGAAATGGAATAAAACAACCCGTTTAAGTGATAATCCCAAAATTTTTATTTTATTTTAAAGAGCATTTGATGACATTATTTATGGAATATAATTTCAGCCAAATGGTCACCGCGATTCCGCTAAAGGTGGTGTATCCTGATGGACCAATTTTGGACGACAATTTCGCATAAATGGGGCTAAATCTCATGAATAACGCGAGTTATGTTGGCCTTCAGGGCAGCAATTGTCTTTGGTTTGTCATAGACTCTGGATTTCACGTACCTAGCCCCACAGAAAGTAATCGAGCGGAGTTAGATCACACGATCTCGGTGGCCAGTTGATGTCACCACCACGCGAGATAACGAAGCCCTCAACTTTTCATCCGATCCGATGATAAAATAAATAAGAAAAAAATTACAGTAGATGAAAATGTACACTGTTGCGTGTATATTTCGCAACTGTGGTGTTTTTATCATTATACCAGAGGGATGTTGTGTCTTATGGCCTGTTCGTAGGACTCGACGCAGGTCGTGTGCTGAAATTATCACCAGCGAAGCCAAGAAACGATCATGGGACACAACACCACCAAACGTATTGGTTTAAAACACTATCTTGCAACACTTTTCGGAGTTGGTTACTCACCATATGTAACATGCATATAGATTAGTTGCGCCGTTCATTTTATTATGACATTTCTCCGCTTTTGTGCATATTTTAAACATTAGTTTCATTGTTTTCAATATTTTATTATAACCTGAAAAAGGACGTGATTTTGACAGGTGACAAATGACGTTGACGTTTCAATGACAGGCTGACAGATGTCTTCCTTTCGGGTTGTAGTGTTGATATGCTCCTCAAAACAGAGGACTACTCCCTGCCAGTCACACTTTCCGACGGTCTTCATTTTTATATTTATTCAAAACCCTTAGAAGTTTTGGAATCATAGAAGTTTGTTTACATAATGTCTTCAGTATTTAATACAATATCTTAATTCGTCTGAAAATAATAAAAACAATCCATGTATGGTAGGTGCCGTGTAGTGCCGGCACATAAAAAGAATAGAACTACCCCCTCTCTTCCCCTGGGTGTCGTAAGAGCCGACAAAGGGAAAACTGCCAAAGGAGATGGGCAGCAGCGTCTCCATTTAACAGCAGGCCATACTGCGATCGCCAACCCGCCTGCCAAGCGTGGCGATTATGGCAAAATCCCCCAAAATGGTTACACAAACAAAAAATCGGCCCCAGTAGGGGTGGGCGTTGAATGAACGAACCGACCTTTGTTTTCCTATAAGGACGAAATCGTCCTCTATATTGCCGTTCCGTCAACTCCCGAAAGGACTTAATCGTCCGGCACAGATTATGGGTTCGACAAATTTTCGCGGTGTTGGTTCGCGGTATTGGATATTATTTTAGTGAAAATTTCTGTATTTTTCAAGTTTTAGCAAGGTAAGTTCCATTTTACTGTTATAAAAAATAAAAAGAAAAAAAAATGATTTATTTCTCACCACAAGCCAAAAGTAGTAATAACTAATAAGTTTATATTAAATTTACATTACTATACAAAATATAGTACCGCTAAGTACTAACTACTATTTCTACTAAATAACATTAGGTTTGGCTGTGGATCGCTGGTGGTGTGGGTAATAGTACCCGTCATACAGGTCACCAGGTCTCCACCCCATGATTTGAGCTATACAATCTTCAATCAACAATAACATATAAAAGGTGTTCGTCTGGTGTTTTACATAGGAATATGCAGGGTGGAATCGAAGTCGTTAGCATCATTTTAAAATAAGAACATACTCATGATATAGAGTTTTTTCCACAAATATGATGCAAATCCAAGTGGGCGTGGCTAGAGCCGCGGTCGTCGGGGAGGGGTGCGAGGAGGGGCGCGGGGAAGGGCGCGGGAAGGGGAGCCACGTTGGGAGGTGGGGCACACCCTTACTGAGATTTGGCGGACGGATGCCGACGTCCCGCCTGAAATTTTAAATAAGGTGATGAATGTTACGAGGGTGCGAGAGGAGAGAGCACAAGCCGCTGCTAGAGTTGAGCGAAACAGACGCGAAAGAGACAGACCGGAAGGGGAGGAAGGAAGTGAGAGCGAAGAAGATGGATTTGCAGACGCCATAATGATGGACGTGATCTCCTGGAAGGTCGGAACCTCCGTTTTGATTGGGCTTCTATGGAGTCCTTTCAAGGCAAGGAGGAAGATTTTAGCCAAACGCGTACTGGGGCCGTAAAGTCATATTCTTCGGCGTATGATTCTTTGTGGTACGAATCAGGCACCAAACTATTTTAAATGCCGTGTATCGGTTTCGGGATCATGGCCGATTTGACCCACCCACTTCATGAAATGATAAATAACTTGAAACTTGAAACCTGCCATTGACGCGGGGAGACCCCGAATCCTAGCGAATTTGGAAGAAGATATCCTCGACTTCTTCGATCGTCATCCCATGGCGAGTACTAAGGACGGCGCTGCAGTATTTGGAATCAACCATATTTGCCAAATCAGTGCGATTGCCTGTAAGGCAGGTGCAGTACCAATGAGGACCTAGGTGTTATTGTTGATCGAAGAGGCCATCGCGAAAGTGCTCGTTGCCCGCTGCACAGGCGGTCGTCTTGTACCCTCTATATCTAAACGAATGGCACGAGATTACAGTACCTGAAATGTACCGGTATTACAGCATGCTAATTTTAATGAGCCTATGCTACAGGTTTAGGATACGGGATTACTGGAGCAACAACATTCTACAAATGCCAGATTTCTAAAATGAAGAAGTGATGGATAATTTTTACAACTCTCCATCACTATCAAGATCCCTAAAAAAACAAAAAACTGATACAATGGGAACTCTAAGATTAAATAGAGAATTTGTACCAAACAGTTTGCGCAATAAAACAAAGCATATTATGAATACCGGTGAGGTGGCATATAGCCAAACTAATGATCTTACCATAGTTGTGTGGAAAGACTCAAATTAAGTGTCCCTTATCTCCACATTCCACCCAATCCAGGTTGAGGTAAAGAAAAGTATGGCTACTATAAATATAAGCCGGGGGGCGTTGACAAGAAGGACCAGCTTTTACAAACGTTCCCATTGAGAGAAAATGTAATTTAGTATGGTATAAGAAACTGTTTCGCCGTCTCCTTAATATATCGATTCAGAACGCATACATCATTTATTCTTCTTCTAAAAATAAAATATCCCATCGCCAATTCCGGGCAACTCTCGCCTTTTAAATTTAAAAAAAATATAATGCCAAACTTCCAACTCGGGTTATTGTGCTAGTGCGAGAGGCCGGTCACTTTATTACTAAAAATGAGTCGGGGAGGGCGCGCTGCAAATGGTGCGCAAGCAAAAAAAAGAGACTCGCACGGTGTACAAGTGCGATAATTGTAATGTCGACTTGTGCCTTGTTGGGTGTTTTAAATTGTATCACACTCAATAAATGCACAACTTGCACTTATTTACTGCACTTGTACACAGTTCTCGTGTCTTTTTTTTGATTTGTCAAAGTTATTGTCGAGACGTAGCTTGTTTTTTTTCCTTTTATATTGGTTAAGTTTTGTAGTCGAGTTTTTCAGGAATTGTTTTTATTTTAGACTGAACTAAAATTTGTTTGTACTGTAATATAACTTTTTTCGGTATTATTGTAAAATAAAGTGTAATATATTGTTCCACAATCCTGAACCAGAAATAAAAGATGATTTAGAATTGAGAGCTAGATTGAAAAGACGAGCTAAGCATAGTACTTATGGATGGACCTTCACGGGTAATACAGGCGGCAATTTAAGATATTAGTAGTGGTAGTGGGGTAAATCAACTTTCACGCGTGCGATGCCACGGGCAGAAAGCAACAAATATTTTAAATGTCAAAGTTTAGATGTTTGGATATTTGTTACTCAATCACGCCAAAACGGCTAACGGATTTGGCTGAAATTTGAGACACTAATACTTTGTAGCCTGGAGAGGAACATAGGCTACTATTCCCGTAGGATAACGTCGTGTAGTCCACGCGGGCGAAGCCGTGGGCGGAAAGCTAGTGTTACCTATTTCTCTAGTGTTACTATATTTTCTCTAGAGTTACCGTCGTGTCAGTACAGTCGTTACAGTTTTTGGAAATAACTTATTCAGTATTAGTGGTAAGTAATAAAAATTACGTGATAATAAGAATAAATAGATAAACTCCTCCTTTTCAATTTTTGAAGTCGGTTAAAAAGGTACCGCCTGACTTAGATGCAAGTTATACATGACTGATTATTTTTAATATCTGTTTATCTTAAACTGGACATTGACGATCAGTTTTGTCCTAAAACTGTGGCGTCACTCCAAATGGTTTTAAGCCAACTAGATTTCCCCACTGACTGGCGTGACGCCGGCTCTTCAGTTTTCGAACGGCCGGGCTGTTGAAAGACGTGTACTACTTATTTAAGTCGATAAAAAAAATGGATACTGATTCCGAGTAAGAAATACAAGTTAATATTTTGTAAATATTTTAAGCATCTAAGTACATGTTGCCGTTATTATTATCGATCAAAAAACAGCAAAAAATCACGTTTGTTGTATGGGAGCCCCCTTAAATATGAATTTTATTTTAATATAACTTATCTATTTTTAAAGTGAGTGAGTAAACTTACAGCTAAATATTCTGACAATATTTCAAGCGTTTACATATTGCCGTTATTTTTTATATTTTTTTTATTAACAACGGGGTTGCACTTAGCCTTCATCACACCTATCTCATGTTAAGTGGTGATAAGGCTGAAGATAGAAGCGCACTACACCCGGAATCCTCAATCACTGAGGAACTGGCTATCTTATCTCTAACTGCCGGAACACAATAATGCTGAAAACATCATTGTTATGGCGTCAGACTTAGATAAGATGGTGGTAGCTAGCCAGGCGGACTAAGAAGAAGTCCTACCACCAACCAAACCGAATACAATATGTACCCCCACTGGGAATCGAACCCGGGACCTCTTGGTCTGAAATCGGTGGTGTGAACCACTAGACCACAGAGGCGGTTAAAATCGGCGGTTATATCGAGCAAAAAACGGCAAAAAATCACGTTTTTTATATGGGAGCCTACCCTTAAATATGAACTTTATTTTAATATAATTATCTATTGAGATTTTATATTATTTTTATGCATTCACAATGCAATTTTGTAAGTATAGGAAAAATGTATAGATTAAAAATTATAGATTTAAAATAGTCAGTAATTAGTTTTTGTTTTAAAATGTCATGTCTTATGTTTTCATTATTTAAAGATTCGTTTGGTTTAGAGGCATTATTCTGTAAATACAATTTTATTCTTTGTGGTAACAGATATTCATTTTGGTAGTGTATAAAGTCAATTTCAATATTTATTTTAAAACAAAGCTCCTGAATGTACATCTTTGAATAATCCAATTTTATAAATATACTGTTATTGTACTGTCTTAATAGAATTTGCATATTATAGTTTAATAGGTCAATATTTAAGAAATTATTATAAAATACATTTAATACAAATATTCTGAATTCCTTTAATTTGTACAATGCTATTCCTAACTCAGACAATAAGAGATATAGATTTTTATCATTACAACCGATGGCTAAGATAATAATGTCATCTTTATTTAAAGTTTTACTGAGGTAATCACATGAGTTCAATATCTGGGATGAGGAAGCTCCAGGCTTTATTATAGAAGTGACGGTGTACTGGTCCGTTAAAGATTGATCTGTGCGACTTCCATGTAGTTTTTTCATTAATCCCTTAACTTGATCATCTCCTAAAATAACAATTTTCTTCTTCCTGTTTCCTTGTTCATTATTTTCTTCTGAAAGTGTCGTCAAATCTATATTTTTCGTCAGTGTTTGGCAATCACATATGTTTTTATTACTACTAACGCCATCTGTTATGTGTCGGGTCAAAATCGGTTCAGTTAATACATCGGCGCGTTTTTTATCACACGCTACAGATCACCTATCTTCCACATCCTATCTTCATGGATGCTGTCTACGCTGGAGACAATTGAAACTAGTTTTTGAAGTAAGTAACTGTATAATGCAAATAAAAATTGTACAAATATGAACGATAAAAATGGCCGATTGCCAGACAGACGGACGCGCGACATGCGTCTTGCTCGAGAGTTGTATAGGGTATAAACGGGCAGCGGGGGCGATGCGTTTGCGTCGGTCGCCGGCGTTGACTCACCCCGCGCCCCTCCTCCCGTGCGTGCAGAGCTAGGCGCGTACAGATGCAGAAAGCCATGTTCACATGAAATGCTGAAAGCCTGAGAAAAGGTGCTAGTGCTAGCCTAACCAGGTAACTAGATGTTCACCGAAGGAGCAAAGGTCAGTTGCCACGTTTCGATCAGGGGACGCTCAGCCCGGCCCTTAGGGAGTTTTCGCTGAGCCGCTGCTGTTCGGATTAGGATCGGCCGAAGAGTTCTTCGTTATAAAAATATAATCATTTTGTATCAGTTAAGTAGCATAGAATCAAGAGCAAGTAATTCTTTGTAATCATTTAGGAAGTATTATAAATAAAACAAATTTGGCTTGGAGACAAAACAGTCTTTAATTTTATCACCCAAAATTGATTTAGAGGTACAACATTTTGACAACCTTTACACATCAAGATAAATAGAAAAAGCTAGTTTTCAGCCGTTATTATTTAATCTATACATAAATGACATAGATTATATAGCTTGCAATAGTAATATGTTACTTTACGCGGATGATACTAAGATTTTTAGAATAATAAAAAATAATCAAGATTGTGAACAACTACAGAGTGATCTAAGGGCATTTGAAAAATATTGCATTGAAAATAAAATGTTCCTAAAATTAGAAAAATGTCTGTAATTACTTATGGTAGAAAACACAACACTCTTAATCACGATTATACTTTATTTGGTAAAGTACTAGTACGTGTTACACAAATTCGTGATTTAGGCGTCATTATAGATTCACAATTAACATTTGTTCCTCATATAGATCACATCTTGACTAAGTCTTATAAGCAGCTGGGATTTATATTACGTGTGGGTAAACCTTTCAAGTCTCCTTTGACATATAAAATACTTTACAATAGTTTTGTCCGCAGTCATCTAGAGTTTGCGTGTATGGTCTGGCATCCACATTATAAAAACATAGTAACAGAATAGAAAGAATTCAAAAGAAGTTTATTAAGTTCTTGGATTATAGATTTGGTCACCATTACTTGGACTACCTTCGCCAATTTAATACCGAGCGTATTAAAGAAGCCATTGAGCGGAACAAAGGCTCCAAAGTGTTCGCGAGAGATCTGTCTATCGGGCAAAGTCAATTGACGAGGCTGAAAACTGAGGAAGGTAGCATCGTTTCGTCAACACCTGAAATCCTGAGGGAGATTGAGAGTTTCTATGGACAGCTATATTCTACACAAACACCTGTTGAAAGCAAGGCTACAGACCCTAGAGCCAAGCTTACCCGACACCATACCGAAGATATCCCGGACGTCAGCCTGTACGAGATTAGAATGGCTCTCAAGCAGCTTAAAAACAACAAGGCGGCGGGCGATGACGGAATCACAACAGAGCTTCTGAGAGCGGGCGGTAAGCCGATACTTAAGGTCCTCCAGAAGCTTTTCAACTCAGTCATCCTTGAGGGCAAAACGCCAAAGGCATGGGGCAGAAGCGATGTGATGCTGTTTTTCAAGAAGGGTGATAAAACTCTCTTGAAGAACTATAGACCCATCTCGCTTCTGAGCCATATCTATAAGTTGTTTTCGAGAGTCATTACGAATCGTCTCGCTCGCAGGTTCGACGACTTCCAACCTCCCGAACAAGCCGGGTTCCGGAAAGGCTACAGTACCATAGACCACATTCATACGCTGCGGCAAGTTATACAGAAGACCGAAGAGTATAATTTGCCACTTTGCTTGGCGTTCGTGGACTATGAGAAAGCCTTTGATTCGATTGAGACTTGGGCGGTGCTGCAGTCTCTCCAGAGGTGCCAAATAGACTACAGGTACATCGAGGTGCTGAGGTACTTATACCAAAACGCCACCATGTCGGTCCGATTACAGAACCAGAGCTCTAATCCTATCCAACTACAGCGAGGTGTGAGACAGGGAGATGTCATCTCTCCCAAACTGTTCACAGCTGCGTTGGAGGATATTTTTAAGCTGCTGGATTGGAAAGGATGCGGCATCAACATTAATGGCGAGTACCTAACGCACCTACGGTTTGCTGATGATGTAGTTCTTATGGCTGAGACCTTGGAAGACCTGAACACAATGCTCGAAGATCTCGGTAATGCTTCGCAAAGAGTGGGTCTTAAGATGAACATGGACAAGACGAAAATCATGTTCAATGCCCATGTTGCACCCGTTCCAGTTAATGTTGGGAACATTACACTCGAAGTTGTTGACCACTATGTTTACCTAGGACAGACGGTCCAGTTAGGTAAGTCCAACTTTGAGAAAGAGATCTCTCGTCGAATCCAGCTCGGATGGGCAGCGTTTGGGAAGCTCCGGCATATATTCGCGTCCGAAATACCTCAATGTCTCAAGACGAAAGTCTTTGACCAGTGTGTGTTGCCAGTAATGACCTATGGAAGTGAGACGTGGTCTTTTACTATGGGTCTCATAAGAAGGCTCAAAGTCACCCAGCGAGCAATGGAGAGAGCGATGCTTGGTATTTCCCTGCTCGATCGAATCAGAAATGATGAGATCCGCAGGAGAACTAAAACAACCGACATAGCTCGAAGGATTGCATCATTGAAGTGGCAGTGGGCGGGACACATAGCGCGGAGAACCGATGGCCGTTGGGGCGGAAAGGTTCTCGAATGGCGACCGCGTACCGGACGACGTTCCGTGGGCAGGCCCCCTACAAGGTGGACCGACGATCTGGTCAAGGTCGCGGGAAGCCGCTGGATGCGGGCAGCGCAGTGTGATGGCATTCGTATTATTAGCAGATGTGCGGGCCGGGCTCGTAAAACAAAACTAGGAATAAAAAAAAAAATTCAAAAAAATGTTTCGAATATTTCTTCTAATAGATTAAGAGCGACAAGTTTTATTAGCGCACGGCGGGGACTAAGACAAATGAAGTCTTGGGTAGGCCGTAAATTACGCTCAACTGTCAGACAAACTATTCAAACTGGTGAATGATGGACAATTTTAGTTTAAATGCACAGATTTCTAAGAGTTTGGTAGATATTAAATGTGTTGCAGATGGGTGACGACGGAAGGAAAAGACTTGAGTTCTCTGAATTGTTAGGGCGGATCGTGAGAAGTTGTGCGTAGGCGTCACCATGGAGATTGCAAGCATCAAGCTGACCAATGAGGGATCGAGATGGGCGTAGAGCGGGAGGAGATAACTTCAGTAGAGATGGAAGATAGAAAACGGGGATGCAACTGGCATTGGGGAGACGCTATTTGATATTTTAGGACAGTGATAGATTGGGAGTTTCGTGACTCCATTGTAACTAACTGTGTGAGAAATAAAGATTAAAGAGTTAACTATTAATTAAATACTAACTTTGTTAAGTAAATTGTAGATTTGAATATTAAAACAAGTGTAACTATTTTACAAAGTGAATTTAAACAACGTCGAGAGGGGTATGTAATTGTATACATTGTGGCTTATTCCGTGTGTCAATAAAGGTACAATCTCTAGAATAACGAGCGGTATATCACATACAACGTAGAAATGTATCAATACGAAGAACAACACCATTCTGGGGGTTTCGCTTTAATAACCGAATGGAACCCGATAGAACATCTCATTTTTGTGTTGGCTTTAATATGCGCAATAGTTGTGTTAGGGTGTTGTGGATATAAGATATTCAGTTATTGCAATCGTCGAATATTAAATAGACGGAGGTATTTGCAAGATGGTCTACCGAATGAGATAGAAATGCAAAGAGCCGGGTTAGACCTCAATCGAGGCTGAATTGGATTGCGTCTTTTCTCGATGCATAGTTAATCTCAGAGATAGGGATGGTTAACGTGAAAGTATTAATTAAAGCTCTAGAGACTGTAACTTTATGTAGCCTGGTGGAATACGAAACACTAATATCTACCATGAATGTTAATAATCAAGTCTAAATTAGACTAATATGTGAAATAGTTTTCCTTTCCATTTTTCAATCAATGGAACAGGTTTGTTCTATAAATGTGTTCGTATCTCACTTTAGACTTAAGTTGTAAAATAACTATTGAAACTTTAGTGTGTGTTTAATTAAATTTAAGTGTGAATCTAGATGACCTTAGAGAGTTTTTTCTTTGGATTTTCGCTTTCTCTCTATGTAGTATGGTCTTAAGATAGGAGCTGAAAATCTAGCTGTCATTATATAGCAACCTATAGGTGACAGCTTAAATAATCAAACCAGTTTCTTTTTGCTATTTCGAAGATAAACAAAACACATTTAAGTTAAATAAATAATATTTTTTTTTCCATAATTATATGTTTTACTGCTTAGATATAAGATTCCTAAGAGGAAGCACAGTGTGAGGCATAGTCAAATCCGTGTTAAATACTAAGAAATACTTAGGAGAACCATTGAGCTAGTTTGTTTGACTTCGCTTAACACCTTGCGTTCTCACATGTACACCTTTCAGTTGAATCACGATTTCTATGAGCTAAATTCGTTAGATTTCAGTCTAGGTCTAGGTAGATTTCTATACATATACCTAAATAAATAAACATGGGATAGTAGGGAGTGATTAAAGACTTTAAGGGAGAGACTACATTCAAACCGTTGAGGTTACCTGTGTATAGGTAGTTTATTTAAACGTGTTAGTAAAGGGGTCTAGCTGCTGAATTTGGACGAGAGAGACAACAGGAGCAGAGCAGAAGGAAGTATAATGTATTAGTGTTGAATAGGTATAATGTGTAAGTTCATTTTGCCTCTACACAGGACATAGACGCTGTTAGGTGCACTTATAGACTTGTATTTAGGATAGGAAATAGAGATAGGTATACTAGGTGATCTGTGATGAAATAGGACTTGCACAGGGTGTTTAAATCCTGGGGTGTTTGACCGCTTGAGGCTGCGAGCTAGTCATTCCACCCACTGACTTTAATCGAATGAGGGCCCTTGACTATAAGAGATTATTCTCTTAGACTACTGAACGGGATGCTCTGGCCGGCACTCGCGAGCTCAGCCTTATTGAGCCTAAAGGCTATCTGCGTGTGGGTTTCAGTGAACGGGTAGCAGCATTTCTGGGTCGTCGTCACACTTGCACTTCCATAGCGTTCAGCCATCGCCCGATTTGGCCAAATCGAACTTTCTCAATTAATACAAATATGAATAAATAAAGTATACCATGGTATTATGGGGAAAGGTGTCTAGCGAACACCTTATAAAATAAAGTAAATAAATGTCCACATCCTGGAGATGTCTGACATACGCTTCGCAGCGTAACAAAGATGGCTGACGTTCCCCAAATAATAAACCTCAGAAGGGTTTTTCCTAGAAGGTTTTGTAGGCGCTACTAAACGACCAGAGTGTAATCCACTACGTGAGCAGACATCTATTGGTTATAGCTTAGGAATTAGAGTAGAAGAGAGGCGAAGGTCGCGATCAGATTAAAACAATTTGCATTTTAATATTAACAAGCTTCGCAATGTTATTTAAAACCATAGGCCTGCGGAATGATGGATTTATCTCGATGAGCTTCCGTTCTATTCACACGCAGCTACTAAATAGTACAAACATAAACACGATTCGCAGATCACTTAGATGCCAGTAACATCGACTTTCACCAAGACCACCAAATACATAGAAAAACATTATAACTAGACGATCACATATACAAATCAGGGTGAGAGCCACTACAGCAGGACCGATCGTTGTGGAGATCCTTGGGGGAGGCCTATGCCCAGCAGTGGGCGTCGTTCGGCTGACATGATGGTGATGACTTGGACTACGAAACCTCACTGAAAAGATATAATTCATTGTCCTTAGAACTTCGTCGCAACTATTTTGATACTTTAATTTTGTTCAAAATTCTTACCAACGTTATTGATGTCCCCGCCCTTTTACATAATATAACAATTAGAGTACCACGTAGATGTGAGCGAAATTGTGTAAATAAACCATTATTTAGTATTCCACGCAGCAGTACCGTTTATGCTGCTAATAGTTATCTTAAAAGAGCATGCACTTATGTAGACAACAAGCTTTCTCCCTTGTACTTATTCTCTTATCCGTCTTTGGCCTCATTTAAGAAATCTTTATTCAAAATTTTAAAAGAAAAATTGTAATTAATAATTTTGCACACTCAGTTTATATTTTTCTTTATTACTTAGACAAATGTATTAATGTAGGAAACTTTAGGTCTTTGTGTAAAATGTGTATTTATAAAATTATGTATAAGACTGTTTGTTTCTAATAATTCAATAAATAAATAAAATTCATGGAATGAGTCATCAAATTTAAAAATAAGTTATCTATATTACTTAAAGGAGTAAAGCTGAGGAATGCAGATGCCTCAATTTATTTGACACTTGGTATTTTACGTCAGTTGTATAAAAACCACAAAAAAAATGTTTCGTAAAAATATTAGGTAACTTTATGGAATTATTCTATATGAGAAGCTTCTAAGCTCATGTTTTTATACCCCTAACAAAAGAAATCCTATTGGATTTTCTAAAAAAATGCGCAAAATATATGAAACAATTTTAGGTTTTGTGTCACACATGTCACATCCTTAACTTGCAAGGCTGCGCGTGGCTGCGTATGATTTATTTTTTTATATGTTCACAATAGCTTAGACGAAACACTTCATCTGCAACTACCGCAACTCCGGCAAAACTCACGAGTGCGGCGACAAAAAATCAAGTAACGAACATTCAGTCGAAAACGAACAAACCAAGAGGTATGTTTTTCCTAATCTATTCTTTATATAGATAGATAAGTTGTTTATATCTATATCTTACTATTAAAGTGTATGAAGGAAGATGTTTGTTACTCAATAACGCATAATGCTAATATTACACGGTTCAACCAAATGGATTCACTCTGGTTAAAAAGCGCTGAAATACAGGTGCACATTGACATTGAATGTTTCACTTTTACGTTTACATTGTTCAATTTGGTTGTTTCATCCTTTAAAGGCAAAAGTGAACCGTGTATTTCCGCCTTAAAACGATCAACAAATTTGGGTGAAATTAAACTAACATATAGACCATAATATTCTGATTTAATGTTAATCACAGAATATTTTTAACCCAAAAAAATGGAACGATCCCTCGTGATAAAACCCCATCCCGTCATAACAACTAAAATACTCCTTTGATGATTATGTGTTGTGAAATTTTAATTAAA
The DNA here is from genome assembly GCA_949710035.1 of Crambus lathoniellus. Taxonomy (NCBI): domain Eukaryota; kingdom Metazoa; phylum Arthropoda; class Insecta; order Lepidoptera; family Crambidae; genus Crambus; species Crambus lathoniellus. The sequence goes on from OX453313.1 coordinate 3,836,923, forward strand.
ACATATCTGTGATTTTATATTTTTTTTTTTATGCATTTACAATGCAATTTTTGTAAGTATTAGTACATGGAAATCGTACCAAATAAGTGGTGTTGCCTTGCATTAAATGAGGTAGTTCTGATTTTTTTATATGTTAGTAGTGATGAGATGGTAATGACAAATCCAAGTTTTCCACCTCGAAAGCCCTCCGGATCATTGTTAAATATTTAAAAATCCAATAAATTTGCAGTTTTTTTTCAGTTTTTGTAAATTTTTACCACCAAGGATCTGAGTCACGGCAAATGTTACTATGCACTCTTTAAAGTAGACTAAATTTGCAATAAAAAAAGAGTAATTGGGTTTTTGTAAGCCAAATAGTTTTTAAGATACGGCTATTTTAAAATTTGCAAAATCACAAAAAAGAAAGTATTACAGTTTTTTTATTTTTCGTCAACTTTGACCCCCTAGTAGTGGGTTTATGGCAAAAGTTTTTTATTAGTTATTTAAGTCCATTAAATTTCCAACAAAATGAGATTAAATTTGTCGATTTACACCTGATAGTTCCTAAGACACAGCAGTTCAAAGTTATAGAGGTAGGTAAGTTAACAATTATGTAATAGAAGGCTTTGCAAAAGGTAGTAAGCCCTAAAGGAAGAAGGATCTGGGAGACGTTCCCGTTCTACCCTGTTAATGACACGCAAACCTTAATCACCTTGAAAGCATACCAAAGATGTAAGGTTGTACCAGCAGATGTGGTTGCAGGAAAGCAGAACTCAAATGTTCGGCTGTTTGCAGCTACTGCATTGGCCAATCATGCGAGAACATACCAGACCTGATGTGTGATGACATTGATGAACCATTGATTGATAACCCACCATCAAATGACGATTTTGACCTTCCTGAGCAGTTCGATGAAGAAATTATACCTCAGTAAGCTGCCCCCAAAAAGTGTGCTGTGGATTCAGAGGACGTGCCTGGTCCATCAAAATTATACATACAATGTACATAATTGATTCCACCACCTCCCAGATCCTCCTTCCATTATGGCGTACTTCATTTTGCAAACCCTTCTATTACATAATTGTTTACTTACCTCAATAACTTTGAACAGCTGTCTCAGTCAGGAAATATCAAGTGTAAGTTGATATTACTAATTGGTCTCATTTTGTTGGAAATTTAATGGACTTTAATAACTAATTATTAAACTTTTGCCATTAACCCACTACTATGGGTCAAAATGTCGAAAACTAAAAAAACTGTAATACTTCCTTTTTTGAATTTTTGCAAACTTTTAAATTGCCCCATCTTAAAAACTATTTGACTTACAAGAACCAAATTATTCTCTTTTTATTGCAAATTTAGTCTACTTTAAAGCGTGCATAGTAACTTTTGCCGTAACACAGGTCCTTGGTGGTAAAAATTGATAAAAACTGAAAAAAAACCTGAAAATTTATTGGATTTTTAAATATTTAACAATGATCCGGAGAGCTTTCGAGGTGGAAAACTTGGATTTGTCATTACTATCTCACCACTACTAACATACAATAAAATCGGAACTACCTCATTTAACGCAAGGCAAAATGTACGATTTCCATGGACTATATAGGAAAAATGTGATAGTAAAAAAGTAGTTTTTTTTACTATCACATTTTTCCTATAAAACATATCTTTTATTGTAGTACTAACCAAACGGAGAGTAATGCAGAAAATACACATTGCACACGCAGCAATCCTCGGAAAACAGCTACTGAATAGAAATGTTCGCCTCAAATCACTGCTAACCAGCACACATCGAACTAAAGCCGACAGATGCTCATTAGCGAGATGCAATCGTATCTCATCTTATTAAGACAACCCCAGGGTCGATATTGAAGGCACCACAAATTGATCAGTGGGCTCAGTACGTGGTAGAACTGTATCCACAGGAAGAAAAGGAATTTTATTATTTTTCCGTGGGAACTAATTCATCTTCAAACGAATCATCTGGTAGTTGTCAGCTACCTTCAAAAAGTAGGCATTACTATGGCTGCCTTTGAGATAATTGGAATAATGAACGCAAGAAGCTGCGTTCTTAAAGCGTAATACCATTTACAAAGTCTGTGCGAAACGGACGTAGTAGCTCTGTTTCATCAGAAACAACTGCATTAGGTGTGTATGAATAATTTATAAAAAAAAAAACATACAATACAATCATGACATATTTTTCAACACTTTACAAGAGGCCGATTTCTTGACTACTTTTTTTACTCTTGCATTTTTTATATACGATTCTCTTACAGATGCAGAGCAAGTAAATGAGAGCGAACATTGGGTCCTCGGTATGATTAAAGACGGGTCAGAGGATCTGCGCTTACAAGTGTGCCCAGATAACGTAAGATCTGCAGAAATACTAGTGCCACTAATAAAGAAACATGTAAAACCTGGGACAACAATTCATACATAAATAATTCAACCACTCGAATCCAGATAAACCATTTATTTCCCCAGATCCAGATGGGACTCATACACAAAAGATAGAGTCCCAGTGGAAAGCTGTCAAAAGATATTTAAAAAAAGATAATTACAATCAGCCGGACAATTTCGGAGATGCAATTACTGAATATGTGTGGCGTATAAATATTGTTAAATTTAGAAAAGACCCTTTTTTAGAAACCATTGCGGCAATAAAACATGTCTATGCAATAAATTAGTTGTGTGTAATTTCATAATTTTTATTTTTCATAAAATGATAATGTAGGACCTACATTGTCATTTTATGAAAAATAAAAAGCCTACATTGTAGGTACAAGAAGAATTACCTACATTCTAGGTAAATCATTAAATTATGTCAACAAAATTAGTGACAGAACTGAATTAGTCAACCCCGACCTCACGTGGTACTAGTCTGCCCTACTCCTAGAGTGTATATAAATGCCCGAAGGCGCGGAGGGAGAGCAGCCCTAGCCTGCTGTTACAAATTGCAGGCAACATGTGAGCCGAAGCGGCTGAGGTGAGCATGGAGAGCCTGCGGTTTGTTAAGGCGGCGGTTCGCGCCGCGACCGCGACAGGAGACCGAGACTCGAGACCGAAGACAGGAAGACGGTCGCCGCCCCGGACCAGAAGTGTCTCGTGTCGCGCGCAGGCGATGGAATCAATATGGTTCAAATGTTCTGTTTGAATTAAGTTATTGTATTTTTGCATTGAAAGTGATAATAACATAGTAGATAATAAAATGGTACCTTGGTATATACTATACTATTGAAAATGAAGTATGAAACAAACGACTCCGCAGCTCAGCGGTCAGAGCATTCGCCTGGACAGTGAAAGGTCCCGGGTTCTATTCCCGGCGGAGCTACTTGGAGGATGGGTAGTTTTATTTCTAATATTTCATTTTCAACAATAAAAATTGCATTGTGAATGCAAAAAAGTAAAAATAGGTACTTGGCTTTCCATCAGTTTGAATTAATGACACAGTAAAACACAACGAGCCTACGGTACTGAATGAAATGAGTAGATTATTTGCTGTCTCGGTCTCGGCCCACAGTTTCAGAAGAGACCGAGACACTTGTCGCGGTCTCCTGTCGCGGTCGCGGCGCGAACCGCCGCCTTTACGCAAAGGCGGAGGGGCTGCACTTCCCGCAGCGCCGGAGACGTTCGAAGCTTTTAGTTTGCCTTAGTCCTGTAGGTCACTTGATAGGTTAGATTTTATTAGAAAATTGCAAGTGTGAACCTTAAATTTAGTCGTTATTTTTAACAGAACAGAAAGCTTTTGTGGTGGTTGTGCACTGTCCACTACCGTTTCCCCCCTTCACCTAAGCCCTAACATGTCATCTCTCTCTCTTGATTTTTATGCATATTTTATTTTGAGGTTGTTTACAATTTTGTTTTCTTGAAAAAACTACGAATCTCCGGCAGACGGGGGTTGAATAGGGGGATTCCCCTTCCCCTCCCCCTCCCTCGCAAACCCCTATCGAGGAAGCTTATTTCTAAATTTTTACCCCTTTTGCCCCTCTTCCAAAAAGTAAGGGTCCCCCAATGCTTTTTATTTTGGTGAGATTTTTTTCGGTGAGTTTGGTTTTCGGTGAGTTGTTTTCGGTGCGTTTTTTCGGCGAGTTTTTTTCGGTGAGTTTGGTTTTTGGTGAGTTTTTTTCGGTGGGGTGCTATCAACGGGCTATCAAAGGGCTTAAAGAATCTCTCAAAATGAAGACGACTCATAGTCACACACATTGGAAGTAGAGAGGGGTTTTTAGAAGACGCATTGTGGATATTCGAAGCCAAAAAAACTGATGGTGACTACCATGGGGAAATGGATGCTCATAACTTTGAGAAAAGGTGAGTTAATTTTTGAAGGTGTCAGTGAATTCATCATCATCATCATCATCATATCAGCCAAACGACGCCCACTGCTGGGCATAGGCCTCCCCCAAGGATCTCCACAACGATCGGTCCTGCGCTGCCCGCATCCAGCGGCTTCCCGCGATCTTGACCAGATCGTCGGTCCACCTTGTAGGGGGCCTGCCCACGGAACGTCGTCCGGTACGCGGTCGCCATTCGAGAACCTTTCCGCCCCAACGGCCATCGGTTCTCCGCGCTATGTGTCCCGCCCACTGCCACTTCAATGATGCAATCCTTCGAGCTATGTCGGTTGTTTTAGTTCTCCTGCGGATCTCATCATTTCTGATTCGATCGAGCAGGGAAATACCAAGCATAGCTCTCTCCATTGCTCGCTGGGTGACTTTGAGCCTTCTTATGAGACCCATAGTAAAAGACCACGTCTCACTTCCATAGGTCATTACTGGCAACACACACTGGTCAAAGACTTTCGTCTTGAGACATTAAGGTATTTCGGACGCGAATATATGTCGGAGCTTCCCAAACGCTGCCCATCCGAGTTCATGTGAGTGAATTAGCTAGGTTTATTTCTTTATAATTATCAAACCTAGTATAAAGTATCAAAGCAGTAGAACTATTTGAACTTTATACTGTTTTGAATTTGATGAAACATTTTTTTTAGGACTACAAAAATTTGAGGTTTTCAGTTTTGGCTGTATTTTTTTAAGTAAGTACGTATCTACGAGAGGAGGTCAAAAAGTTCGCGGAATGTTCCCCCCATTCCGCGGAGAAGTCGATTGAAGGTTAACCCCAAATATTTTTTCCTTTATGTACTTATATTTTTTTATTACCCCCAAAAACATTTATGAAATTGCTCATATAAATTGATTACTGATTCGAAAAATAAATATTTGTAATTTGAGTGGAAATTTCCCACTTCACCTCTAAGTCGCCGTATTTTTTATTCCAAGCACCTTTTTTTCATTGCAGGAAATTTAAAACAGTAGCTTGGGACAAGGTCTTGACTATAAAAAGGTTGATGAAGTTGTTCGAAGCCTCATCGGTGAATAAACGCCGTTGCAACGTGACTCTCGTGTAAAGCTTAGTATTGCACTGTTCTATTAACACCGCATTCTACATAGTTGAAGAGTAAAATACAAAAAAAAAGAATAGTCCCAAACATTTTTCCGCCTTATTATCCAACTCAGCCCTCTTGGGCGGCGAAATGCTTTTTTTCTGCTATTGTATCGACTCCTTCTTCTACTAGGATTACGGTGGTGAACATAGCTTTCATCTTCAGTTTTAATTCGAACTGTAACTTCATTCTTTATCTCGCCACAGAGCTTCAAAGGCCGAATAAACATTCGAAAAAATCTTGGACTTGCTTGCACGATAAATAACTTAAATATTTATGACCCGATTACCTACGTTTAAATTTGGAATACATACTCATGATGAGATGTTTAATCAATAACTACCTGGACAAATGAACCTACCTCCTCCATCCCTCCCATTCCGCGAACTTATTGACCTCCCCTCGTATGATATGCGATTTCTATGCCGATTGTTAATCGATTTTGATGATTTTTATTTAATTGATCAGATGGTTATTTATTAATAACTTTATTAATAACTTTTTATTTTTTATTACAGGTTCGAAAAAAATTTGAACAAAATAGAGCCAGATTCAGTGGTGGTCATGGTCAACGTGACCAATCATTCACGCAAAAGGGAGTCTGCCTAATATGAGTTGGCGAAAAAACGATGTGTAACACGACATCATTTTTATACATCGATATGAACCCATTTTTAGTTCCGAACGCTCCTCATAGATGGCGCTGCGCGTCATCTGAATCGCGGTACAAGTATTTTTCACAGAATGGCCTAGTAGGCGGGCGTGCCATCGATTGTTATCTAACCTCACCTACTCGTCCCAGTTTATTGCTGACGGAGATCCAGGCTTGTGCTCCCGTACTGGTGTAATCACCTGTCCGGGGCCTTCCCTGCGTCCGCCGCTATAGACTTTAACTTACCATATATTGTAACGACTAGTAATAAGGTTATCTCTAATAAACCTTTTCACCGACGTCGCCGTAATTTATTTCGCCGCCACGTTCACCTCAACTACAGTGGCGCTCAACTCGTGGCCAGCTGGAAGGCACCACACACACACCTGGAAGACCTGGACTCAAGCACGGCATTCCCGAACGAGTTTTGACGGAAAATCCGGCACCTAGGCGCAACTGCAAGCTTCATCTGGAAAAACTGTTTGAACAGCTGGAACACCTGGAAGCCAAATTCTGCGTCAAAGAAGCTCAACGTCGAGTCCAGACACACTCAGCATCGTGGCGTCGCATCCCAGCGGAAAACCCACACCCACATTCGTGGTTACGAAATACGGCCGGCAAACTACGTATGCAGTGAAAAGGAATACGCCAAAGCCAACAAACATGTCCATTTCGCCTGAGCAGTTTCAAGTGCTCCTTTCTTCTATTGGTACGAGCAAACGGGGGTCTATAGCAACCTGTAGAGCCACATACGATGGGAGAAAAGACGTAGATACCCTAGAAGCGTTCTTAGCAGAGGTAAACACCTTCAAGCAACTTGAAAAGGTTCCCGAAGGTGAAGCTCTCGCCGGCTTACCTTTACTACTAAAAGGTGAGGCTGCTAAGTGGTGGCAGGGCCTTAAAAGTAAGGTCACTACGTGGAAAGCATTCGAAGAAAAGCTACGTAACAGCTTTGCTCCGAGTAAACCTGGGTGTTTACTGCTTCACGAGATTGCATCCGTAAAGCAACCGGCAACTACCAGTACGGAAGATTTTATACGGACCAAAAGGATGCAATTCTCTGTGTACCACCGGTTGGACTTCCCCGAAGCGGTGCAGTTGGACCTTATCTACCATCTGCTTCATTTCAGTATCAGGGAGAAGCTTCCGCGATCAGCGTTTGATACCTATGACGAACTTCTCAACACATCCCTAGATATTGAACGGATTCTAGAAGAGAAGCGTAAGGAACTGAAACATCCTCCGGAGTCTAAGATGGAACCTAGTGGGGAAGTCCAGGATAAAAAGCAGGCCAAACCACGGTGCAATCACTGCAAGGCAATAGGGCACTCAGCTGCACAATGTTTTCGAAAACCGAAGTTCCCGAGGCAAGCTCCCCCGCCGCAACAGAAGGCCACAGTGGTCGAGACTGAAACCCAGGTTCCGTCACCTTCGCAGCCAAAGATTTCGTGCTATGGGTGTGGGGCAGCCGGTTTCGTACGAACCAATTGCCCGTATTGTGCAAAGAAGGAAGTCAAAATTGAACAGGTAGATTTCTGCTCGACGAACACACAAGTTACCCAATTTTATGTGCGACCAAGACCGGTGGTATCAATAGCCATTGAGGATTTGCATGGCATAGCATACATTGATACATGCGCTAAGTCAAGCGTGGCGTCTTTTTCGCTAGCCAAGGCGCTTAAGCAGAAAGGATACCCTTTTACGCAACAGACCATGAATATCGCGCTTGCGGACGGCGTATTTAAGCAACAAACCACTTCGTTAGTGACGGTCCCTGTTGCATTGTGTGGACGGATTATTCCCACTACTTTCGTGGTCTTACCCGACGCCCGGGAGAACAAGACGTTATTGGGTATTGGTTTTATGGCGGCGGCAGGAATGGTACTAGATGTACCTCAATTCATTTGGTACTTCAATGATGACGAGAGGACCAAATACGAGCTGTACGATGAAGATTTTTTGATCCCCAAAAGTAAGCCCGTAGTTCCTGCACCCCAGACAGAGCCACATAAGGCCAAGAAGAACAATATAGATGGGATCCACATAGAGTCGGCAAGAACTTGGGAAAGACCGTCGAACCCCCTCATAGCATCCCTTCCTGAGGAGAGTGCTCACTCGTCTTATAAAGTGATCCCCATAGATACCGCCCGAGGGAAGAAGAGACCTCCACCGAGTGCGGTGTTCGACGGATACTCACCGTACATGGACTATATGATGCGGGATGCACAGATCAATGTACACAGTACTGAGGTAAACTTGTCCCCTCACTCTAGAGGCCTGTTTCCAGGAGCTGATCCATACGGTTTGGGGGAAGTTGAAGATATATGTGTGTCTAAGTTCATTTGATATCGATCTTGATTTTTCTATGTCTGACAGCGTACTTTCTGTAGATAAACGTACGAATGTTATTAAACTATTGGACCAGTATAAAGATGTTTTCATTGATAATGGTTAACCTGCTCTAAATATAGAACATAGCATAAATACGAAAGATCATGCTCCCATTGCACTGCCATCGTATCGTTTATCTCCCCCTCGTAAAGAAGTCTTGCGAAAGGAAATAAATGAGATGCTATCCAAAGGTATCATCGAACCTTCTTCGACACCCTGGGCTGCTCCTGTGGTATTGATTCCTAAACCTAATGGAGAAACGAGAGTATGCATTGATTATAGGAAACTAAATGCAATCACTGTTTCCGATACTTACCCCATGCCTAGAATAGATGACCTCCTACATGAGGCCAAGCCAACTCTTTACATGTCCTCTCTTGATTTGAAAGCTGGCTATTGGCAGGTTAGTGTGGAAAAAGGGAGAAGACAAGGAAGAACACCCTGTTGAATACGCAAGCCGGTTGCTGTCACCGGCTGAACGAAATTATTCTACGACAGAGCGTGAGGCATTGGCTGGTCATTATGGCGCGGAAAAGACTCATGAACGAATATCAAAAAGATATTACTGGCAAGGAATGAGAAAATATATAGACAGTTATGTAAAGAATTGCACCGCTTGTCAGCGATATAAACCGTCGAATCTAAAACCCGCAGGCCTTCTGCAAACTTCAGCTATGAACAAAAGGTTTGAGGTAGTTGCGGTTGATTTATTTGGACCCTTACCAACGTCTCCGGATGGAATGAATTGGATCCTAATCGTGGAAGACGTAGTAACTCGCTGGATTGAACTTTTTGCGCTGGAAAGTGCAACCGCCGAAAGGTGCGCCAAAGTACTTATTGACGAAGTTTTTTTAAGATACGGAGTACCCCGAAGACTAACCACTGATAATGGCACGCAGTTTATCAGTGCGATCATGCAGCAAGTAACTTTCTGTTTGAACATAACCCATTCCTTTACTCCGGTTTACCATCCAGAAGCCAACCCCGTGGAGCTACGGAATAGAGATTTGAAAACACAATTGGCTATCCTGTTGGAAAGTAATCATCGGCTCTGGCCACAACATCTTTCTTCTATTCGCTTTGCTATGAATACGGCAACATGTTCGTCTACTACATGTACGCCTTCTTTTCTTACATTCGGGAGAGAGCTAAGAACTCCCAACGATAGTGAAAATGATTTCAAAGGAATTGTGTCCTCCGAGAATTTTGTGCCGGAGATCACTCCCAAACTTTTGATGATTGCTAATACGTTGGAACGCGCAAAAGAAATCCAAGAAGGCAAGGAAATCAACAGAAAGGAATATAAAGACAGGTATCGGCGCCCTAGCCAGACCTACCAAGTAGGTGATCGAGTCTTAGTCAAGTTACATCCCATCAGTAGTTCCAGCAGTGGTTTCAGCGCAAAGTTTGCGCCAAAAAGAGATGGACCTTATACAATTCTTAAGCAACACGGTCCAACCTCTTATGTGGTTGGTAACTTGGAACCCCCCAATGAACCAGTTGGGACTTATCACTCTTCCTGCTTAATCCCTTTCCATAGTCAAGATGGCTCTGCTCTACCCGTGCCGGTGCAGCCCATAAGAAAAAGAGGCAGACTAAAGAAGAACAAGTAACCATCTTCCTCGTCGGGTCGACGTCGGAACCTGAAGGGGGAGACTGTAACACGACATCATTTTTATACATCGATATGAACCCATTTTTAGTTCCGAACGCTCCTCATAGATGGCGCTGCGCGTCATCTGAATCGCGGTACAAGTATTTTTCACAGAATGGCCTAGTAGGCGGGCGTCCCATCGATTGTTATCTAACCTCACCTACTCGTCCCAGTTTATTGCTGACGGAGATCCAGGCTTGTGCTCCCGTACTGGTGTAATCACCTGTCCGGGGCCTTCCCTGCGTCCGCCGCTATAGACTTTAACTTACCATATATTGTAACGACTAGTAATAAGGTTATCTCTAATAAACCTTTTCACCGACGTCGCCGTAATTTATTTCGCCGCCACGTTCACCTCAACTACAGATGTACAAAACAGGTTGAGCGACAGAAGAATATCTTTTGATGACACGGAAATAAAGGCTCAACTTCTATCCAAAATACAGCGAGACGACTATGAAGCCAGATATGTCTATGAGTTGGCCAAATCAAAAAATATAATAGTTTGCCGATTACCTCCTTACCACTGCGACTTCAACCCAGTCTAATTAATATGGGCTCAGGTAAGGTCGTATGTGGCAAAGAACAATAAATCTTTCAAAATAGCTTTTTACTTCAAGAGGGTATAAATAGAATTGGTAGAAACGAGTGAACAAATGCGTAGGCCACGTAATTAAAGGGGAAGAGAAAATGATGTGCTTGGATGGAATCATTGAATTGATGATGCCACCAACGACGTCACCACCCCGTTTATGATAAACGTGAGCTCAGACTCGTCTGAGGACACAGAATCTGATTCTGATAAAGAGAACTAAACAGAACAATCTAGTTTCCTTTAACAGAATATTGTTAATTCGACTTGATTTTATCGTATTATATGTGACAACTATACTTTTTTTACACATTAATTGAAAATTCTACTCTTCAACATCATTTCTAGTTCCTATTACCCAGTTACCTAGTTTAGTAGAAAACAAATTGTATGTAGTAAACAAAACCTATCTGTTATCTGTTAGTGTAGCCATCATTATAGTACAGGGTACAGTTTACCAGATTTTTCACTAGTGTTCAATATCATTACCGCGGACTTAAAACGCCCAATAATCTCTGTTTACTATTTATAGTATTAAGAACACCGGATTTTTTATCAGCCTTAAATATCATTTTAGCGGACTGAAATAATCGTCAATTTTCTGTTTACTATATGCAGTATTGGAGGATACCAGATTTTTGTATGTGTTAAAAATAATTGTTGTGGCATGTTATAAAGAGTATGTTTTGTTTACTATACATATTGTAGAGTTTATCGGATTTTATATTAGTGTTAAATATAATTTTTGCCTTCTGAAACGATAATAATTTCTGTTTACTATATGCAATATAGAGGTTACCAGATATTTTTCAAGTGTTAAATGTATTATTGCAGAGTAAAATTAATAATTGTTAAAAATAATACCTTTAGGGATGTAACACTAGTATTGACACTGCTACATGATATTTAAGTACAACCGATAGTTGACTTGGGGTTTTTTGTCGCCGCACTGGCTTTGACAGCTGTTTTGAAAGCGCGCGCGAAGATCTGTCAGTCTGTGAACTGCTGTGAATGCATGACGTAGGTACTTAAAAGTTTTACGTACAGTTTCAACTTTGTAATAATTAATTAGTATAAATAATTTGTGAGCTTTGGTAAGTGATTAGCTACTTCTTTGTTTGAAATTGAAAATGGTAAAGGTTTTAGATTAATCGAGTAACCCTCACTTTTTTTTTAGATATAAGTAGCTTTTAATGGAAGACCGCCGCAGGCACAACACTGCCCGCCAGCTCGAGGTGATGATCGAGTTTTTAGAAGGCCGTAGAGACCTCGCCCTTGGTCGGATTAGGTCTAAAGAATTTAGAGCAGTGGCTCATCGAATGTGGGAAGAGTGCGCGGAACTTTTGAACCCTTTGGGACCAGCGAGGACCGGAAAGGAGTGGTCAAAGGTATGTTGGGTCAAGAGTGTCGTTTTGTTGTTTTAAGCCAATATGAAATATGGTCAAGTAAGATTGATGGATGTCAATGAAGCGAATGAAGTGTGCAAGAATCATAGCTACTGCAAGTGGTACTGTTCTGTTTAGTATAGGTACAAATTGTAGAGTTTAACAGGTTTTATATAATTTGTGTTAAATATCATTATTGCGAACTGAAACTATAATATACTGTCGAGAAACAGAAATAAGACGGATCCCACACTGCACCGCACGACGCTCCGGTTTGTGGTAGTGCGCTTCTTAACTATGGCTGTAGAATTTTGATGTGCATACAAAACCCGCAGTGTATGATAAATCACGCCGCATCTCCGTCCGGTAGTGCGGAAACCGGAGGCAGTGTGTTGGACGCCTAAGAGGGTTTTTAATTTATACGCTACACTAGCGCCGCCAATGGAAAAAAACATAGTGCTTAAATAAAGACAGAGTTTTGAATTTTGTTCTTATATTGCAGTCCGAAGAAGCTTTATGGTACTTTTTACGGAAACGATTTTTTTCTCCGTGTACAAGATACTGCAGGTCAATTGAATTGAATTTTGCAAAAGAAACTACAGCATTAACTAAAGAAGAGGTAATTTTAATACAGCAGCAAATTGATCAGCTGACCCACGTTGAAGTAGAAATACCTAAATGATTTTTATGTTTTTGTCAAACCTATTTTTTTACTTACAATGATAGACGGTAAAATTTGTAGAACTTTATCTAGTGACATTTCAACTTCATCGCAAACTTGCTATACAGGGTGTTAGGTTAGGGGCACCCTTGCAAAAACTTTAACCATGGCTTCAGACCATCATGCTGAACAACGTACAGCAAGATTTTTGGTCGGAAATGAAAAAATATTTCGACTTTCCATACAAAATCATACATGTAAGAAATCTACCTTGAAACCACATAATGAGCAAGTGTACCGTAAAGTGCAACGATAAAACTGTTGTCACATGGTGGTCCATATCTAAATTAGAACACCAAGACAAGCTCCGCCTTCCAAATATTTATTGTTATGCAGTTTAACCTTCCACTGGCTTCCACCATCAGCTTACCTAAATTACTTGAAAGAATACAACTAAAGGTATATTCGTGCATGTGGTACTTAAAAAACATGCTCTTACTCCTAAGCGTTACGGAGTTTTACCTTCCATCATCAGCTCACCTATATAACCTGAAATATTACAACTACAAGCCTTTACGTATTAACGATATTTTAAAAAATTACCCTCCAACTCCTAACCATTGAGGAGTTGTACCTTCCATCACCAGCTCATTTTCATGACATCATGATAAGCAGATGCAAATACTTGAAAAATATATAAAACACGTAAAATACCTACAAAATTTGCGAGGAAAACTCGCAAATCGCAATCAATTTCCCCTGGATTCCACCATCAGCTCTTAACTATACTCTTTCGAATAAAAGAAGAATGATCGAAATTGGTTAATAGTTCCCGAAGATATTGAAGCGTAAAGCAAGAACTACCAGACGAAAAAAATGAGTTTTTTCAGGATTCAGTACCCCTAGTGTAAGTTTTTATGTCAAAAAACGCAAACTATCGTGAGTGCGTATTTATGTCAATTTGTATGAAAACTGTATCAGCGCCTCTAGCGGCGAGTAGCGCGCTTATGCAGTTTTCATACAAATTGACATAAATACGTACTCGAAATAGTTTGCGTTTGCTTGACATAAAAACTTACACTCGGGGTACTGAACCGACTTCTGTAAATTTTTCATGGGACCAAATTGAAACTTTGGTCTATCAGAAAAAAAAAGAATTATCAGAATCGGTTCACTATTGGCGGAGCTATCGTGGAACATACATAAAAAAAACATTCACTCGACTTGAGAACCTCCTCCTTTTTTTGAAGTCGGTTAAAAAGAGTAAAAAATATAGGTACGCTGTACAGCATATATTCATACAAACAAAGACAGAAAAACAAATTTATATTTTGCTGACGTAAAATGATAATGGAATTTTGGATAGGTAGGCACATAGGCAATCGGTACGTTAAGTGGGTACGGAACCCTTCATGGGAGAGTCCAACTCGCACTTGGCCTATTTGTTATTGCTGTATTGTATGTAATTGTGTGTAGTCAATAAATGTATTTCTTTCTTTCTTCTTTAGACGGAACACATAAAGAGTAAAGAGAGTAAGCTGTGTAGACATCAAAACAAATAGGTAATATTACCAATAAATTGGTTGTGTCAAAGGCAAATACTTACCTAAAATTGGCGTCTTTTTTTTTGCCTCGCGGCCATCAATCAACAAAATGTTTGAACATCAGTAAAGTTCTTGATAATATAACAAACAATATTTGCCAACACAGTATAGCTGTAAACTCAGTCAAAACCAAGTTAGAACCATTTGTCTGTATATAGAACTTTTTTAAAAACCGCAAATGTAACTTTGTCATTCATACAAACACTATGGAAAACAAAGTTAAGTTCTAGCTAGTCTCACTCAGTTCGGACTGAGTTTACAGGTATACTTCCTATGCAAATATTGTCTGTAGTGCTGCCAACAAATTATATTTCAATGTTTGGTTGATGGCCGCAAGAAAAAAAAAGACGCCAGCTGCCATACACAAATGGTCATTGTCCTTTTCATGTGAGAAGAAAACAGAGAATTTTCATCGAGATCTCCTTCAGGAATTTATCAATGTCCTTCTTGTATTCAATATTTTGAGTATAAAAAATCTCAATGTATAAAAATTCCTTTGTAAGCATGGATACACTTTGTGGCACCAAACTGGAAACAGAGGGCAGAGAGCCATTGGTTGGTGTACAACGAAAAAAGTTTTTTGACAGAGAGCATAACAATAAAAATGATTCTCTGATTTCACCTAAAACAATGACAAACAAAAAAAGCTACAGAAGTTATTTAAATTTTTACTTACATGCAATCACAATGCAATTTTTATTATTGAAAAATTGAAAATGAAGTATTTAGAAAAAATCTACCCATCTCACTAACAGCTCCGATGGGACTCGAACCCATAACCTTTCGCTATCCGGGCGACTGCTCTAAATAAATACCACTGAGGTAAATAAATGTAAGTTAAAATGTTTGACTTTTAGATTTCCCCAGTAAAAATTACGTAGTTAAGGTTGTTTTAGCATAAAACATGATTGTATTATTTTGGTGTTGTATATAGCTGTGGGCGTCGTTTGGCTCACATGATGATGATGATATTTAAATTCCCAAAAAGGGTATGATAATGAGCGCTTCATCATCCTCACACATTTTAGGATTAGATTTCTTTCTGTAACAATGCCTTTGAAAGCATGGATACATTCATAATAAAAGAGTAAATCATAGTGAACAAGCAAATAAGTTGTGGCATCAGGCGGGTCACACTGAGGTAAAAGACCCACGGCATAAATGTAAGGAGTTTTACAACAGCAGTGTAACAAAAATGATTTTAAATTATTACAATGATTACTTTATTTTTAAGTGATTTTCTTTTTTGAAATGTCCTACCCATTCTTTTAAAATTATTTAATTTGTACATTTTGAATAAATAGATAATTGTCTAATATAATGCAAGTATTCTGTTTTATTTGGTTTACTTTATGCAAGAAGACATATATATGAGAAGCTCAGGGGTGTAGATCCCCAACTACTCGAACAATTACAGTTTTCACTGTTCCAGCACTTCATGGCTAAGTGAAGCGTCTAAACTCACACAATGCTAAAGTTGCAAGACAGAACAGACAAAATGTTCTGAAAAAGAGAACTGATTATTGAGGGCCTTTTCCAAACTATAAGTGCGTGCCAAATTAAAATTAGACTTTAACTCACATAGGGTGAGTCTTTACAATCACTGGCATTGAAACCAACCCAAAACATAAGATCTGTAATACTTACTGTGTTCTGAGCAAATAAATAAAATAAATGTGTTCTGAGAATTCGGAGCTGGATTTCACAGTCAAACAAACATCTCCTGAAGATGCCCCGGGGTGGGCTGAAACACGTGTAGAGTTGTGGGGTAATCAGTGAAGGTGCAAGTCTTGTGGTTTTTGCGGAAGAAAGCTACATATTTTTATAATTAGTAGTAATGCTGTATGGTATTTTTTACAACATGGCACTTTTTATTTTATAACGATTTTGACAAAAGCAACTCTTGCGATCCCACGATATAAATACAACAATGAATCAACATCGCATCGATACCGATACTTCAGTTTCAGATCCAAACAGAAGCGGATATTACGACTGCAACTTGTTGATTTTTTTAAATAACACCAAACATTTTATTGCACCGAGAAGTGAAATGAAAATATTGAAAATTGAAATGAAAGAAAGAAAACCAACCAAACAAACCATAAACAAACCAAAAACTGACCACAAATTATATAGAAACCGACTACAACCAAAGACAAAGAAAAGAGTAGTAAGTAGTGTATTCGTCCTTTACGGGACTGACGAAGGTCTAAGCCATACTGCCAGTCAGGCGTTGGAATCACCCATAGAAAAGGTCAAAACTTAGTGGCCGGTAGCCCCGATACCCATTCATTGGCTATAATTAAGACCGCCATTTTGTTGGGGTGCCCCCATTGGCTAAAATTAAGGCTGTCACTTTTTTCAAGAAGACGTTTATTTAGTTTTTACTCATTTCGGTTTTCTAGTATTCTTTAGATGTTTTTCCACTTTTTCTCAGATATTTCTTTACAGAAATATGGATACAATTTTCGAAGATGCCTTCGGTACACGTAAGTAAATCTATTTACGTAGTTTTATGTAAAAATTATTTATTACATTAACCTAAATTTGAGTTTTGTTGTTTTAGGTAATTCCAAGAGGCAACTTTGTATTTCTTAAAACTAACCAAAACAAAAGAAAATACAGTTCACAACTTAACCGGAGTAAAGAAGATTCGGTTTCTCAGAAAGTTATGAAATTTATCAAAGGCTAAAGAGTCGCAATAGTTTTTACAAGTGCGTCATGCCTGGCACCACGGAGGCCTCTTTAACCAAAGTTAAACCGTGGGAAAACTCTGCTACCCTTCCACACCCATATGTGCTCATCCAGGAGAAGCTCCCTCCTGGCCTTAGACTTCCTAGATAATTATGGAGATCTTTAAATAGGCTCCGTACCCAAGTTGGTCGAAGTAAAGACAACCTGTCCAGGTGGGGCTTCACCAGTGACACGGATCTCGCGTGCAGGTGCGGTTACACTCCACAGACCATGGCCCACCTCATTGATTGCTCTGCATGCCCGGACACCTGCACGCGTGAGGACCTCATGTTGGCTGCAGATAACGCGGTGAGAGTGGCACAGTTTTGGGCCAACAACATATGATTTTGTACTTGTCATTGACATGTTGAAGAAGAAGTTATGAATGAAAGGTAGGTAATGTTTGTTTATTTTTTTATATGAATGTAAGTAGGTATGTGTAATTAATTATTGATTAGTTTTGTTAAAAAAACCTTCCTAATACCTTATTTCAATATACATTTAGAAGTGATATCATATGGTAATATCATATGATAAAGCACAGTAGATTACTTGGGATTAAATTTAAATAATCAGTTGTCACATTTAACAAGTTTCAATGTAGTGAAGTTGTTAATACCAAGTCAAGAGAAAATAATAGTGTAAGTAATTCAATAACTTTGTCAAAACATTTAAAATGCCTTATCATCAAATTCATATTTCTGATTCTGACAAACAGAACAGAATTATAACAAGTGTATAGGTGGGATAATATATGATTGTTGTCGGTACGAATGATGGTTTATTGTGATTGTCTTATTATGACTATGTTATAACTGCTACCTACTATCTTAGATCTTACTTAATTATATATACTACCTCTCATCAGTCTATGTACAAAGCTTATCTACTTAATAACAGTTATTAACTATAAACATTGATTATCTATAACTTGTGCATAGCGGCACAACAAACAAAATGTGCTTTATACACACTACTCTTTCTTGATTTACAAACTTTTCAGTTCAACTATCACTTATTTGTTTATAAAATGTTATGGCAGATTATAGTAACAATATGTAGAATCTATACTAACCAAATCTAATCTTTTCAGATAACTTGAGTCTCAACGAGGTTCGTGGAGTGCTGCGAAGATGCCCGTGTCTGCCTATTCTTGCGGTAATAAGTTATCAAATCAGTATTATGGTGCAAATTACTGCTGTTAGTTGCTATATTGATTACTTACTGAATTAAATGTTTAACTATTAGAATTAGGTTATTGCGTCTTGTATTGAAAGTGATATTAACAGTAAATAATGAAATGGCAGATACTAAATAAAACTACTAGGAAAAATAGCATTAGCATTTGTGCGTAATAAATATTTGCAAGCAGTTTAATTTTTCTTGTGGCTGATAAAGTATTTATATTTCTTAGTTAATTTAGTAAGTAATTTCATTACTCTCTTTCTTTGTCTTGTATAAATCTCAACTTATACTTATGTACTTTGTATTTAATAAAATTGTAATTTCAAGTAATAAATGACTTCTTTCATCAAATGTGTTTTTTATTTGAGCAGAATTTAAAATAATATATTACTAGGGTTGTACCAAACGTCGATGATTTGCACAACTATCGATAACGAATCAAGGGTGTCGATAGTACTGGCAGCACTATGTTGTCAAACTCTAATCGGGGTCCGTCATTCACTAACAAACGGCCGCTATAAGGCTTGATTCCTATCTGTACTAGTCTATATAATTTGTGCTGCCAGTTCTTCAGTGTTGGTTTCTTGTTTAATGAGCCAAATCTTGAGTCTTTTTGGTATTTTTAAAGGCAAAAAGCCAAATCTTATATTATCTTTTTAACCGACTTCATAAATTGAAAAGGAGGAGGATTTATCTATTCGTCGCGTTTATTTTTTTTTGTTTATATGTATGTACGCCGATTACTCGAAGACGGCTGAACCGATTGAAATGACTCAAACGTTATAACATCAGGTTTTTTCCCAAGTTGGTCCCATTTTTTGAAATCGGTTTTGTAGTTTTCAGAAAATCTTGAAAATACTGTCGTTTTCGTTACCACTTTATGTGAATTTATAACGTGTCTTTAGGCATAACTCCTTTGTTTAGAAACCGATTTAGATGATTCTTGTTTTGTTGGAAAGGGGATACCTCAAGGTATTTTAACCGACTTCAAAAAAGGAGGCTCTCAGTTTGATCACATACCTATTTACCAGAATACACGTAAATTGCCTGCATGATGCACAAAAGAGTTAAATAAAAATAAATTTTATAAAAAAATAAAACCGCCTTCAAAAAAATGACATAAAAAAGAGTAAAAAATAATCCCTCAACAAATAACGTAAGTACTTTGAAGTCGGGCGGGTTTTAACAAAAACAACAAAATATTGAAGGTACATGTTTCACGCCCGACTTCAAAGAACTGACGTTATTTGTTTAGGGATTATTTTTTACTTTTTTGATGTCATTTTTTTGAAGGCGGTTTAATTTTTTTAGTAAAATCTTGTTATGCAATTTTATCTTTTCCAGTTGAAAGTCATATCCGAGTTAAGCTAGAAACACATTTCGCTGGCGCAGCGCAGCGCAGCGTCAACCCGGTCGTGCACACTTTACTAGTGTGGCGCAGCGCGTCCTGACGAAATTTTTGATCAGTGTCAATCGAGTCGTTGCCGAGCTAACATCTGCATTATGTTTTCTTCTAATTTTGAAAACAATTTCTGTTCTTACTTGAACATATTAAATCCAAAAAAAAATATGTTGATGATTACGATGATAAGATGATGATGAATGAATAGGTACGAGATGCAATTTATATCTATACTAATACTAAGAATACACTTTCTTTGTTTGTAATAGATAAACTCAAAAAATACTGAACCGATTTTAGAAATATTTAGTGTAATTTATTTTCAAATCAGAATTCATCATCATCATTTCAGCCGTACGACGCCCACTGCTGGGCATAGGCCTCCCCCAAGGATCTCCACAACGATCGGTCCTGCGCTGCCCGCATCCAGCGGCTTCCCGCGACCTTGACCAGATCGTCGGTCCACCTTGTAGGGGGCCTGCCCACGGAACGTCGGCGTCGTCCGGTTCCGGTTCGCAAATCAGAATTATACATTATTTTTGTTATAAAATTAAAAAGTATAGTGTACTAAAAACACTTTAATACTGTTTTAACAGTATAATTAACAACCCTGCATGATAATGAATTGGTGACTCTTCTAAACAAAAAAAATATTTTTTAAATTGGCCCATTATTGACGGAGAAATCGGAGAACATAAGTAGTAAAAAGCAAAATGCAGAGCTCCGCTGCGCAGTCCGCTAGCGAGCCATCTGACGATACAATGCTAGAAAGTGGTGGGGGGTCTGGCGCAATCGGAGCCGAGCGGATACGCTGCGCTGTGTTTCTAGCCATACTAAATGTATGAAACCGATCGCACTGCGCTGCGCTGCGCCAGCGAAATGTGTTTCTAGCTTTAAGTAAAATAGTCATTATGACATATCCGGTTTGTCACATCAAACTCGAAGAGTGGACATAATAATAATCATAGATGGGGATGAAATTTTCTGGGCGAGCTAGGATGTCCTGTAGTGATGGCGGGATGGTTTTATGTGTTTTTAAGAGCAGGGGGGCTACCGCGTAACTTTATGGGTATGAACTTCATACGTTTTTGGGAACTTCAAGTCAATATAATAAAGACAATAGCCTAACATTTTTAGCATATTAATTTAAAGGTACTCGACGACACAAAGATGTACTATAATAAACATAGATGTATACTAAAAAGTTGAACAACGAAACGATATAATCTTTCCTATCCTCCTAAATGACAGTTCAGCGTGCATTGAAAACAGATGATAGCAATATAGGCAACGCTCCGTATTGAAACCTAGCGCGCCACCAGCCGAGTTTCTGTAGGCCAGAGTGGACTACATCAGTATTCGTGGTTTTTTATTAATTGTGGTTAATTTATGCAAGATTAGTGAAAAAAATCTTTCTGTGGGTATTGCCAAAACACCATGGCTTGTGCTGTAAGGAGCTGCAAAAGTTCCTACAGTAATTTAAAGGACAAACTCGGAATAATATTCTTTCATCGGTGAGTGAACCTCCGTTTTTTCCAATTATTCAAATAACTAGGCCATTTTTGGTAAGCCTTTCTTTGCAAAAATACTGTAGAAAACTTTTATCTTTTATTTTCATACACGTAACTATACCTGATGATAAAACAAATAAATGAAAATCTTTTGTTAGATATCGATCGACATTTTGATTGACATTTCATTTACTCGGCATTGGTCTTGTAGTGTTGGTACTTTGCAGATAAGATATCGATAATATAACATACATATGTGCGAACCCCGACATAATGTGCGCGAACCTTTAGACGAAGATTTTACTTTATGCACTAGAGCATAAAAAGCGATTTTATGCAGCCTATACCCAACATAAACACGAACTTTACGAGCATGAGAAGTGAAAAGGTATTAATTTTAATAAAATACAATAAATTGTAATAAAATAAAATAATATGGGATTGATTTCCGATTAGAATTATAATTATGTTTTGTAGCAGACTATGTGAAAGAAAGTAGCAGATGTGACTTTATGGTATGATGAATGGGTTCCGTACCTAAAAACAGGACCCTATTACTAAGACTCCACTGTTCGTCTGTCTGTCACCAGCATGAAGTTTGACTTAATACTCTGAGGTAACTGGAGCTCTCACCCTGAATAAAAAAGTGTCGCCAGCAAATTTGACATTTATGTATGTAGTGGCAGGTAGTGGCTGTCAGTTGTCTCATATGACCATACGTATTTTTTTAAAGTGTAGGTGAGACGGAAGACAGCCACTGTGTTATTTGTGGTATTCAAAAAATTGTTCGTACTGCACTCTCCAGTTACCTCAGTATTAAGTCGAGCTTCATGGTCACCAGGCTGTATCTCATGATCTCATGAACCGTGATAGCTAGACTTGAAATAGATAAAGCATAAACCTCGTTTAGTTTAGAAATGTCAAGGACGAGACACCTCTATGTTCGCAGACCACAGAGGTTGCATTCCATGCAAAGAGAATATCATCTCAAGACAGCTATTCTACACAGTTCTGCACTGAGGATGTATTTATGTTGCCGCTATAACAAAAAAATCTAAAAACAATAAAATATATATTTAAGTGGGGCTCCATTACAACAAACAATTTTTTTTGCCGTTTTTGCTCGATATTATACTTCATGCTTCGTCCTCAAGATTAGCTTGATTTAACACTTGTAGTACGCCCTAGTAATCGCCAATTTCACACTATATTGAGAATATACCTACTTATAAATTAAAAAAGTAATAAAAGAAAATTATTATTTTTTAAATTTCAAAAGTGGGTAGTCAACACCGATCTGGCTCAAGCGCCCATCATAGCTGTCATTCGCTTTCTAGTGCGTCGCCGATTCACATCTAGTTTTTAAATTGTGTTTAAAAAGTTGTTAGTTGTTGTTAAAAGTGATTATTTAGGATGCCCAAACGAAAAAAAGATAACTGTGAACACATTAAACGAAAAATTATAAGATTGGAGAGAAAGTTGGAGCGAAAAAAGAAGCACCACCACCGGTGAGATTTATCTTGTTCTGAGTTATCGGAACAATTCTATCGCTCGTCGTCCTTATCTTAAGGTACGTTATGTACACAGAACATATATACTCCCTTCGTTTATGTATTTTTATACATTTATAAGTTACTGGCCTTGACATATTATATTGCATATTGAAGTTCAGTGACCTGGTTTTCTAACGTTTCGCAAAAAATGCAAACGATAATTACGTTCAACGATAAAACGGTTTGACTATTTAACTACCTACTTATTACTAAGTTTGTAAAATAAATACTTTCAATAAAGTGTAACAAAATTATTAATTAATTTTAAAGTTATAATTGAACATAAATGCATTAGTTCGTCACAGACTTTTACAAGTTCTCGTATAAGTAGATTTCAAACAGTTTGCGGGCAGTACTTTCTATGAACTGGGACTGCTTCTTACTGAAAATAATTCATATAAGTGACTAAGCTAAAAAAGAGCTGTGTACTCTAAAGTATTATGCTTATTATGATGTGTCGATTTTCAATAGTTTGCGGACAGTACTTTTCTTTTGAACTGGTACTGTTAAACAGTTTGCGGGCAGTACTTTCTTTGAACTGGGACTGCTTCTTACTGAAAATAATTTACATAAGTGACTAAGCTAAAAAACAGCTATGTACTCTAAAGTATTATGCTTATTATGATGTGTCGATTTTCAATTGTTTGCGGACAGTACTTTTTTTTCGAACTGGGACTGTCTCTTACGAAATTTAATTGCATACCTAAGGTTAAGCAATACATAATCTCAAATAATGATAACATAATCATCATTATATACACTGCAGTCACTGGGTCCTACAAACAGTACAACGGGACTGTTATAAGGTACTACTAAGTGTAGTTTGCGGACAGTACGTGTTGTTATAACTGGGGACTGTCTCTTACAATATTATACTGACATGCTAAAATTGTATGAACATGAGGCTTACTCTGTCCCTTACATACGACCAAAAGGTCATAGTTGACCTCGACGCACCATGTTCTAAGGGTTAACCTGAAGGACAATTAGAACAAGTACTTGGAACCAATCCCCAGTACATCCCAGTCTGAAAACATTACAAATATACAGGATGGTCATTCGTCGACTGAGGCTCCGAAGCGTGATCTACCTTCAGATCAAACGTCTGCTCTTGAAACAGAAAACATACACTTAGATAGTGAAGTATTAGAAATATTAGGTACTGACCCTACTTCAGTCAGGAGTGCTGGAGTTTTCCAGCACTGGGTCACAACAGGTATTAACAAAGAATTGCGTAAAGAACTCGTAAGTACATGACCCCAGAAAATTGCAAATTGATTGACCCACCTGAGCTTGATCCTAAGATTAAAGCAGCTGTTTCAGATATTATTGCTAAACACAATAAGGCCATTCAACTGAAACAGAAGGAATCGACTGCTGGAAACACTTGTCTGGTAAAATCTATACTATTATATTGTCTGCAAATGAGAAAAATACAGCCTTGCTAAAACACTTATGGATTTGGAAAAAATTATGTGTGATTGTCAACATTCTAATTCAATTTACAATTTTTTTTCTGAATGCCGTGAAGATGGATCTAAGGGATTCTCTTCAAAAAATCAAAATTGATAAACAATTATTCGGCGAAAACTTAAGGGAAAACAAAAAATCAGCTAAAGCTATTAACAAGTCTAGCACAGACCCAAAGCAATCAACGACACAAAAGTTTCCTAATAAGTAAGTTATACAGTTCTTCGCGAAATTTAAACTGGAAGGGTCCGGGTCCTAGTCGCAGGCCGACGGGCCCTCCCAGGACGAAGGAGCCTGCAACGACTTCGACGCGTAGACGGCTCATCAACTTATCGAACCAGTCGCAGTATCCGTGGCAGAGACAGAACAACAGCCGACGCTAAATACGTTAACGCATGCAGGTCGTTTATCATTATTCTATAAAGACCCACTGGTTCTTTTTCATAAAAAGGATATAAGATTCCCTTCAATCGAAAGCCGATGCAACCTGTATCACCGTCAACCCAAAAATGTAGTGAAAAGGAAAAGGCTCTTTTCATACACGAAATAAAAAATTTGCTGTCTCTGCAATTTCAGAGATCTCTGAATCTGATCAATATCTATCAACTATTTTTTAGTACCCAAGCCAAATGGGAAAATGCGCTTCATCTTAAACTTATCACTAAATAAATTTATTGACTCAAGACATTTTAAACTCAAGGATTTAAGAACAGTAATAAAATTGATACCGAGAGATTGTAACCGTACCCAGTAGACCTGAAAGACATACTTTTTGTTAAAAATTCACAAGGAAGACCGAAAATATCTAAGATACCAATTTGATCAAAAAGCATATGAATTTAATGTCTTATTATTTGGTTTAAACACAGCTCCTTTTTTCACTAAAGTCATCATGAAACCGGTCATGAAATACTCATGATTATATGGTTACCTGTTAACAATATATTTGGATGACCTCTGTCTAATATAAGGGTCTTAAAACTTACAAGATACCGTAAAGTTGCTTACAAGCTTAGGTTTCATTATAAATACCGATAAAAGTAATTTTATACCTTCTCACTCTTGTAAGTTCTTAGAATATAGTTTAAACTAAAAGAAATTCTAGGTCACTTTGCCAAAATTAAATTTGCAATACAAAAGTTTTCTAACTTAAAAAGGTGTAAAATTAGAGAAATTGTTAGTTTTATTGGACTGTTAATATCCGCCTGTCCCGCCGTGAAATGCAGCTGGTTGTATACTAAATTATTTGAAATATGTATAATTAGTACATGGATATACCTTGTTACTTGGAACAGGTTTTCTATTGGTGGAGCCGCACCAAAATAAAAATAGACAAGTATGACCTGGAAGTTTTTCATGTGCCTCAACTACGGGGTGGGGAATTGCATGTGGAGACGACAGAGCTAGTGGTTTATGGAGTGTAAAAGAAAGTAGCAGACAATAAATTATTTAGGAATTCTTGCTGCGTTTATTGGTTAAGATACTAACTGTCAAGTACTTCTACGAACTGACAATACCACGGTAATTTCCTACGTAAACCGTATGGGTGATATACACTCCCCACACCTGACAGAGATCGCAAAAGACCTCTGGCAATGGCGTAAACGTAAAAATCTTTACGTTTTTGCATCTCATATTCGATCTTCAGATAATACTATGCAGGCAGACCAAGAATGGCAGCTAGCTGATTATGCCTTTCAACAAATTGTTGAAAAGTTTCATAGATATTTTCATTGATACGCTAGTCGTTAAAAATAATAAATGTCCAAGATATATATCCATGGCATAAGGATCCGGATGCATACGCCGTAAATGTTTGTTTTTCAGTGTCGTGGTCGAAATTAAATTTTAATGTTTTTCCTCCTTTCACAATGATGCCTAAATGTTTAAGAAAGATTATCTCTGACAATGCCACAGATATAATAGTTGTTCCATTTTGGTCCACATAAACGTGGTATCCACTATTTAAGAGTCTTTAAATAAGTAAAAAATTCGTTTTCAAAGCAGACCTAATTTTGTCTACAAATTCCAGCCGCAAACAAATGCGCAACTCCATTGCCCTGGTGATGGTGATGATACGAAGAGGCGTCAAATAATTTTCTCTGGACGTCATGCTTAACCCCTTTTTTGGATAACTCGTATAAACAATACGAAGTTTGCTATTAAAAGTGGTTTATTTATTGTCAACAAAATAAACTAAACTTATACGAAAGTATCAATTCCCGATATACAAAATTTTTTGCATCTGCTTTAAACAGTGGTGCTCAGTATGGCACAATTAACTGTTATCATTCTGCTTTGGCTTTAATAACTAAAATTGATATATCACTAAATCAAGAAATAAAAAGATTTATTAAAGGAGTTTTTCGTACCAGACCTCCATCCCCTAAATTTAATGAAGTCTGGAATATAGCACAGATTTTAAATTGTCTTGAAAAGTGGTTTGCTAACGAAAGTTAGAATCTGGAATATATATATATATATATATATATATATATATATATATAAAAAAAAACACATTGCTCGTTATACCATTCTATAACGAAAAGCCAAGTATTTGTCCTGCAAGAGTTTTGATTACTTACCTTGAAATGAAAATGTTTCTCTGTCCTGATTCCGACAATTTATTTATTAGTTACCGAAAGCCATATAAGCCTGTTACGTCACAAACCTTATTCAAATGGATAAAAAATACGTTACATTTAAGTGGAATTGATATTTCTACGTTCACTGCGCATAATACCCGGTATGCTGCTACGTCAGCTGCGCAAAATTTAGGTTTTAGCATAGACCAAATTATAAAACTGCAGGTTGGTTTTCAGAATCACATACGTTTGCCAAATTTTATAACAGGCCAGTAAACAGCAATTGTGATAAAAAATTTGGCACCACTGTTTTGAGTGCTTAATCAAAATATTTTTCGTTTATTTCATAAGCGATGTTGATTTTTTATGTAACAAATAATACTTTTTTATTGCTTTTTGTTTCTATGTTGAGAAAATAAAGAAGCAAGATAGTATAAGTTAAGTTATAATTTCAATCTATATTATTCAGTAGCCTATATATTACAATTTTTGCATATTTTTCGAACACTTAGTCTCTAAACGTCTACAAGTGTTAAATCAAGCTAATCTTGAGGACGAAGCATGAAGTATAATTAGAGATTAAACGAACTTACCTGAAGTGAAGTTCTATCTTAATTATACGAAGGCTTCGTCCGAAGAGATTAGCTTCCCTCCCTCCCAAAAGTTATTAACTACTCCCCTATATGATTCGAAAAATATAATACTCTAAACTAAATGACAGCTATGATGGGCGCTTGAGCCAGATCGGTGTTGACTACCCACTTTTGAAATTTAAAAAATAATAATTTTCTTTTATTACTTTTTTAATTTATAAGTAGGTATATTCTCAATATAGTGTGAAATTGGCGATTACTAGGGCGTACTACAAGTGTTAAATCAAGCTAATCTCTTCGGACGAAGCCTTCGTATAATTAAGATAGAACTTCACTTCAGGTAAGTTCGTTTAATCTCTAATTAATAACGGCAACAGAGGGGCTACCGCGTAACTTTATGGATATGAACTTCATACGTTTTTTTTTTTATCTTTAAGTAAAATTTATTAAAAAAGATAGCTACTATCAGTTTCTTATTTTGTGACGTCGGGTATAATAATGGCTAGCTAGCAACGTTCAACAGAACAAAGCAGAAATTGCAGCAAAAATCTATCAAAATGAGAATTCAAATGTCAGTTGAAGCCCATACCCATATCCATATTTATTAGCCGGTATCCCCTCAGGGGGGCTACCGCGTAATTTTATGGGTATGAACTTCATAGGTTTTTCCGAACATTATAAAAAAAATTGCCGCTATCACTTCCCTGTTTATTGACGTTCGGGTATAATAATAGCTAGCTAGCAACGTTCAATAGAACAAAGCAACAAAAATCTATCAAAATAAGGAATTCAAATGACAGATGAAACCCATATCCATCCCCATATTTTTTAGCCGGTAGCCCCCAAGGTAGACGCTTGAAATATTCACAGAATATTTAGTTGTATATTCAATTTAAAAAGAAATAATTAAATTAAAGTAAATTAAATAAATATCATTTGCATTTGGCTGGTTTATCGTGATAGCCCGTAGATTTAGCGCGCCAAGGGGCGACTCGAATCTTCGCAAAAACATCGCGTATGCTCGCCAACGATAGTTTTAGCGCACCCACGCGATACGAAGTATCGACCGCTAATAATCAATCATCATTGTGAAAATCAAGTAAAAGTGAAAAAATAATATATCTTATTTCACTACCTACAGTCGTCACAAATTAAGATGCCCGATGATTTTGACACATGGTAATGACCATAGAATGTAACTTGTTACGAAAACAAAAAAATCAAATATATGCTGATTACTTATCAAAGGTGTATGAAAATAATATGTTACATTTTTGAATGCATCATAAATTAAGGCAAAGTGTATTCCGCGTATTATTTTTACGTTTATTCTAAAGTAAACGCAGATTCGATTAACTACGAAACGTCTCGAAAAACAGTTACGTTCTCAGTCTTTATTTTTTTAAATACTAGTGTTGTAAACGTTGTGTGCAGGATTTCTCCAGTTTCATTCAATAATATCGAAATAAATCGTTATAACCACTTTAATAGATTAATTTGTAAAATTGATCTTTTTTGTGTGAAAACTAGATTGGCGTTTAAAGCATTAGTGAAATTATGAATTGGCAACAATGATTTCGATAAAACGGTTTCTTGGCAAACGTTAGTTATCCAAGGAGAACGTTTCGAAAAAACCGAATGAAAAAAATTAAAATTCTTTAAATAGAACCTAGACAACCTTGCACACCTCACCATGTCGAATCGTCACGTTCACCTTTCCAGAGATTTCTTTAAACATGTTTCGTTCGGCTTGTTCGAAGCGCTCGCATCGGACAAGCGTGCGTTCACCATAAGCGGTCTGTACACGTGGGTCCAACCACTGGCCAATACATCGTACATTGACACTTTTGAACGAACAAGACGTTTTAAAAGGTTCTTTCAAAAGTGTTAATTAATATACGACGTATTGGCCAATGGTTGGGCCAACGTGTACAGGCCGCTATAATAAGTAATGTAGCTACTCTATGACCATGTCTATGCTGTGAGCTGTAGTTAAAATACTTGCACTTTTAGAGCCAACGCGCACTTGTGATTTTTAGTCGACCAATAGTTTAGTCGGAATCGTAAGACGATCGTGATCAAACTGTCGGCCGATAGTTTGGTTTTGAGAACCTGCGAGAACTTGTGATTTTTAGTCGACCGATAGTTGGTCGATAGTTTAGTTGAATCCGGGCGCGCGCTCACATAGTCCTTCATGCACAGGCCGATAGTTGTATAACTGTAACTATAACTATAGTTGTAGTTACTATTGGCCAGTCATTTTCGATAGTTCGATACTGAATGCGCAGTCTACCGATAGTTGGGCGATAGTCTAGTTGAATGCAGTGCGCGCGCTCACATAGTCCTTCATGCACATTACCGCCCGGCCGATAGTTGTGCGATAGTTTGATCGTACAACTATCGGCCAGTCGTTTTCGATACTTTGATCGGTCCATAGTTTAAGCGCACTGACGATTGCCACCAGGGGCGTGCATACCATATAGGCAATTAAGCTCTGCCTACCTCATTAAAAACCTAAATAACATGCTACTAATTTTCCACTACTTTCATTATATACTTAAAGTTAATTTAGTTTAATATGGTCCAGATATTCTATAATAAAACGTCTATTCAACACCTCACCCAATAAGTTTTTCCTCGCTAAATACTAAATACTTAGGTACCTAACTCTAAGGTAGGCAGACTCCGAATCGCCTATTCGATGCAAGCAGCCTTTCATCTATCTATATATATAAAATTCAAAGTCCTGACTGACTGACTGACTGACTGACTGACTGACTGACTGAGATATCAACGCACAGCCCAAACCGCTGAACCTAGAGACTTCAAATTTTGCACATAGATACGTTATACAGTGTAGGCATCCACTAAGAAAGGATTTTTGGAAATTCTACCCCTAAGGGGGTGAAATAGGGGATGGTTGTTTGTATGAAAGTCCGTCAGTTTTGAAGTTAGGATCTTCAAATTTTGTATTTAGGCTGGCAATTGAAAATTAGTATTTACCTGTGTCAGCGTTTTTGACAATTCCGCCCCCGAAGGGGTGAAAAGGGGGATGAAATGTTGTATCTGGAAAGTCCTTCATTTAATTTATTATTTAGGCTAATGGTCGGAAAGTAAAACAAATAAGCAAACACATAAGTATTACGTATTTTTTCGAAAATCAACCCCTTAGAGGTTAAATGGGATAAATAAACCTAAAAATCGATATGGATGTCGTTATTGAGGTTTTATGGGATGACGATTGCAAAAATGGCATTTATTTTGATGTTCAACACGCTGAACATGATTCAACCCCTAAAAGGTTGAAATAGGGGTGGAATTTTGAATGAAAAATCAGGGGTAAAATAGACATTTCAACGTGAAACTTTGTAGGCTTACTTCTTAAAACAAATAGACAACCCATTTCGTAGTTTTCCGAAAATCAAACCCAGGGGGGTAAATAGGGGATGAATATGTGTATGAAAGTCCGTCAGTTTTGAAGTTAGGATCTTCAAATTTTGTATTTAGGCTGGCAATTGAAAATTAATATTTTCCTGTGTCAGCGTTTTTGACAATTCCACCCCCGTAGGGGTGAAAAGGGGGATGAAATGTTGTATCTGGAAAGTCCTTTATTAAATTTATTATTTAGGCTTATGGTCGGAAAGTAAAACAAATAAGCAAACACATATATCGTATTTTTTCGAAACCAACCCCTTAGAGGTTAAATGGGATAAAAAACCAAAAAAATCGATATGGATGTCGTTATTGAGGTTTTATGGGATGAAGATTGCAAAAATGGCATTTATTTTGATGTTTAACACGCTAAACATGATTCAACCCCTAAAAGGTTGAAATAGGGGTGAAATTTTGAATGAAAAATCAGGGGTAAAATAGACATTTCAACGTGAAACTTTGTAGGCTTACTTCTTAAAACAAATAGACAACCCATTTCGTAGTTTTCCGAAAATCAAACCCAGGGGGGTAAATAGGGATGAATATGTGTATGAAAGTCCGTCAGTTTTGAAGTTAGGATCTTCAAATTTTGTATTTAGGCTGGCAATTGAAAATTAATATTTTCCTGTGTCAGCGTTTTTGACAATTCCACCCCCGTAGGGGTGAAAAGGGGGATGAAATGTTGTATCTGGAAAGTCCTTTATTAAATTTATTATTTAGGCTTATGGTCGGAAAGTAAAACAAATAAGCAAACACATATATCGTATTTTTTCGAAACCAACCCCTTAGAGGTTAAATGGGATAAAAAACCAAAAAAATCGATATGGATGTCGTTATTGAGGTTTTATGGGATGAAGATTGCAAAAATGGCATTTATTTTGATGTTTAACACGCTAAACATGATTCAACCCCTAAAAGGTTGAAATAGGGGTGAAATTTTGAATGAAAAATCAGGGGGTAAAATAGACATTTCAACTTGAAACTTTGTAGGCTTACTTCTTAAAACAAATAGGCAACCCACTTCGTAGTTTTCCGAAAATCAAACCCAGGGGGTAAATAGGGTATAGAAAGCTAAACCATCTTAAGTACCCTAAAAGTTCTTGGTACCTAACAAGTTCTTGGTACCTAAGCTACTCAGAACTAACTTTTTGATTGTGAAACAGACACTTATTATTTACTAGCTTCCGCCCGCGACTTCGTCCGCGTTGACATTCGAGAAAATACTAAGGGGACCAATAACCAGGATAAAAAGTATTCTATGTTTTAATTTTATAAAAATCCGATCAGCTGTTTTTACGTGATTAGGCGGATCCTCCCTCACCAAGTGAGCAGCCTCGTGCGAGGCCCGCCGCACGTGGCAAACGTTCTGCCTCGCGCGAGGCTGCTCGCTTGGTGAGGAAGGACCCGCCTAATCACGTAAAAACGGCTGATAGGATTTTTATGAAATTAAAACATAGAATACTTTTTATCCTGGTAATTGGTCCCCTAAGTATTTTCTCGAATGTCAACGCGGACGAAGTCGCGGGCGGAAGCTAGTACAACATAAGTTAGAAAAAGTACTGGTCAAGGTAATACGACCGCGTATAATGTTTACCGAAAATGTGCGTTGTCCTTAGACATGCATATGTTCTCAATTTAACTGGGTTAGGTAGTTGAGCTTACTTAGACGAACTGTCGCGAAATGAACCGATGATTTCCGACCCGTCTCTTTCTAGTTTCACGCGCTGCAGTGCGTGTACGTTCAACGAGTTTCAACCTTATTGCGCTGATTTTAAGAGTGATTGTTAACCGCCCGCACCCGTGATTGAGTTAAAGAATTATTAATAATTACGGATGTAATTTGCAACAACGAAAGTTCCTGCCATTTTGTTTTTAGTTCGTTTTTGTCTTCTTGGCATCACACGCGCGCAAGACCTAATTAGATAATTACTGTTAGTGAGTGTTCGTACTGTGATAAAAAGAAATTGCTGTGTGTGTTTGTGCTAAATATAGGTAATCAATAATTAAAATATAATGGAGAAATTAGAGTGTGCCGATTCGATTTGCTTACAGAAATTACGTACGTATCCTTTCGCACAGTTTTCGTTCATAGATAAAACAAAAATTGTTTCATTCAATAGACCTATGCCAAATATTAGTTTAACTCAACAGAAAGGTAAAAATTTCAGACATTTTAATGCCAAATATTACGACAGTTATACTTGGTTAGCTGGTTGCCGCCATACGAATTTATTATTTTGCTTTCCGTGTCTTTTGTTTTCTACAGCGAAGACTGTGTTTATTTCTAAATTTTATTTAATCTAGTTAAATTTAAATACCTCTCAATATGTGTGTGTTATTACTCGTTTATTAATTAATTAAACCCGGTATTCGTGATCGTGAGTGATGTGAAGTGACATAAAACAAATACAACGGCTTTTCTAAAAGCCACTACGGCTATCGCTCAAATGACATGTGTGATTCTTTACGAGTCATGTTTCCTATATTCATGCATTTTTGAGATATCTGTGGTGGTTAAAAATTCGCTCCACCGCACACGACCGCCAGGTGCCAAAGGATAAGAGCAGAGCAAGTTCACTAGGAAGTAAGTTCACATAACATACAGAACATTAGTTATAGTCTGAAGAAGGCGGGAAAATATATGGTAAGCGAATTTATATCCAACATAGCCTTCCGCTCGCGACTTTGTCCGCGTCACGCACGTCGCCGTCGCTCGGCCTAAATATTACGAATTTTAAAATGATAAGTGCAACTACCACTAGTTAGATCTACAGTGCCTACTGCGCTGGAAAACTAATGCACGCCCCTGATTGCCACTGCCATATAACTATATACTGAATCCGAGAACGACCAAACTATCGCCCGATTAAAAATCACAAGTGCGCGTTCGCTCTTATATAAATTATGCAATTTAAGTGGATTCGATTCAAGTTTATATAACATAAATGGTCAATTTATACTTTAATAATATGTTTATTAAAAGTATAAGTACCTATATAGTAAGTTTAACATTTTATAATAATAACTTTAGTCTTAATCCACATAAGTTGCAAACCTACTATAATCGATTAGTTACTCAGAACCTTAATCGATTAATCGCGAGAATCGATCACAGACTCGTATGGTTACATGCCTAATTATGTCAGTTTAGCATGTGTCAAAACGGGCATCTTATTTTGTGACGACTTGAAATAGCATCTACACACGTTCCGATCCGACCGCCGATTTGGTCTGCTCCAGACCAAATCTGGACGTGTGTAGCGTCGTCGTCCGACCATAATTATTATTATTCGTGTTTGACGCGGTCGGCCGGATTTGGTTCGCACGAACTTCACTTCCTACCAAATCGGAACGTGTGTAGGCTTCCGACCGGACCAACTTGGCAGTGTTGACAGTTTTGGAGGTTTTCCCCTAGATTTAGGGAGAAAATATGTAAAAGCGGAAATATTTAAAGCAGATCAGAGTATTCAATTTAATGCTCGTTCATGAGTTTTACGTAGGACTGAACAAACGAAAGGTTTAATTATGGCAATTTGTGCAAAGATTCTTTTATCTATTACCTAGTTTTTTTTTCGTTTATTTTATTTAAAAACTCGCAATTTGTCGTAAAACTAAATATTAACACACCTTATCAATTAGTGCTGCTTTTAGTAAATATTTAGCATGTTTTAGTATTTCAATGAAAAATACAGACAATAAAAAAATAGGTAGGTATTGTAACTGAATTCTTTAGACGTAATAAAACATTAAAAACAGAAAATATTTTGCTTTTTAAACTAGGTACCTATCTATTGCAAGCAAATCGATGTTTTCAGTATTTATAAATAATATTAATATTGGGAGATTAGCAGTGGCAGGTAACTCTGTAACAACGGCTAGAGGTCGGCCAGACCAAATCGGAACGTGTGTAGCGCCGACCGATTTGGTGCGGCAGATTTGGTTTGAACGTATGTTGGCGCGGATCAGGGGTGCAATACGGTATTTTACAGATTTTTTTCTATTTCTTTAAAATGTTTTTCAAAATATTAGCTACACAAAACAAGTTTTCATTTTGAATTATCTTGAATATTTTCAAAGATATAGGACTTCAAACTTTATAATTAGACAAGGACAGGACGCTATCTTAGTGACGTCGGTGGGTTAGTAGCGTCATAGTCACGCCATAGAAGATTTCGTTTTAGAAAGAGACAGCTATAGTCAAAATCAAACAGACTCTAATTCTTCACTACTTAGTATAAAACAAAGTCGCTTTCTCTTTCCCTATGTCCCTTTGTATGCTTAAATCTTTGAAACTACGCAACGGATTTTGATGCGGTTTTTTTAATAGATAGAGTGATTCAAGAGGAAGGTTTATATGTACTTTTTATCCCGATATTCCCACGGGAACGGGAACCACGCGGGTGAAACCGCGGGCGGCCGCTAGTTTATTATAAAACAGATTCAAATTATTTTTTCACATTTGGTATTCTTAATTGCAATATTTTTTAAAGTCATCATTAAATATCTACATTTCAACAACAGTAAAATACCCTATTGCGTAAGGTAATCGTATTAATTTGACAGTTCATATCGTATTCAATCGGTGGCAATGAGAAGTTTTCCAGTAGGTTCTATAATGCTCAATAGATGTCGCTGCGACCACTTTTCTTTTTTTTCTTAATTTTCATGTATAGTGCCACAAGCTTTTCTGTTCCGGTGACAGTCGTGACAGAGGAGCCACTTGTAATACGAAATTACCTGTCAAAACGGACTGTCGTATGAAAACTGTTTTAGTTCCAAAGAGAATCACCGGAACAGAAAAGATTGGCACACTATATGGTATGTTTTTTTGCGTTCCCCAGTTTACGGGAAAGTTGAATGTATTGTTTCACGAATTTTGTTGCGTATATATATTAATGAGTTATCGTTTTTTTCTTATTTTACCTGATTTTGATTATATTTTAATTTAAATAACTGTTAACGTCAGAAAGAAAAGAAAATATGGAGTGTTGAAATTAATAGCTCAAATTAATTATGAAGTTAGTACCTATGTACTGAATTTTCATTCTCTAGATGCAAAAACAAACTTGAACAAACTTTTCAACTTGACAGTTATTGTACATTTTTATAGGTACAACAAAAATAGCGAAGTATGGATAAAAACCTACGGTTGAACTTTAAGTCATATCCTAAAAGTAGTAATTTAGAAATAAAACCTTATATAACAAGATTATTTACATATTTATTTACATTTTAAAATTTTATTTTGTTTTGCGTAGGCTGACAAACGTCCAAGGTATTGTTATTTAAAAAAAAAAGAGAAAAGTTTCGCTAGCGCCATCTCTTGCACCTATTTCAAATAAGCTAATGCCCCCAGTACACGATGGCCGATCATGGTCGGCGACCATGACCAATACATCGTACATTGACACTTTTGAACGAACAAGTTTAAAAAGGTTCTTTCAAAAGTGTCAATGTACGATGTATTGGTCATGGTCGCCGACCATGATCGGCCATCGTGTACTGGGGGCATTACGATACCTTTTGGAAAATTCCTCATTAGTATGGAATGACATTTATTATGATACAGGCTACGTTCCGTTTTGCGCCAACAGCGATAATATCACTGATATCGCGCTCACACATCGTTCCGATTTGTTGTGAGCGCGACAACGAAAGCAGTAATTACGTCACGGATGACGTCACTACCGCCGCCATTTTGCGATCACGGTGATATCGTTCTTAAGCGTTAGCACCATAGATTTAGAATGTACAAGATACACAATGACGGCTCGAAGATGTGACTAAAAAAATTATGTACATGTGTTCATGAATGTCTATGTGTGAGTTAAAAATAGTGTTGTCCAGGATATACTTTTACATTATCGATTGTTTCAGTAGGTAGGCCTTGTTATACATCGTTCGTCAGGAAATTTTAAGTTGGTACCTACGTCACACGTTACTAGCGCCCCCAATAGAAATAAATCATTTAGGTACTCTACTTACACAGACCATTAAGAATAAGTAGGTACTTAATCTCAAGGACTTGGATCGAAATTATTGAGTGTTTGGCGCAAATATCTAAATATATAGTCTAATCTGCTTTTTAAATATTTTAGCCGAAAGTATAGACAATAAATTATGTTTGTGTAAATGGTCAGAAGTCGTTTAGTGGTAAAGAATTAGTAAATTAACACTTAACAAATACGTTTTAAAGCCGGTTTTGTTGTTCTTTTTAATATATATTTTTTCATGTTTATTATTAATTTTAATTAGTTTTATTACATAAGAGATGGCATCCGCGGAAGAACAGCAGCGTCTTGTTTATTACCAGGATATAATTTATCCTGGTAAATGCTGACTCCACATTCACGTACATTCACGTACCGAACATGTCACCATAATTGCACTTTAGACTTGTAATCGAAGGATTACTACAAATATGCTCAAATTGTAACGAGACGTTGAACAGCTGGGACGCTATGGCCTCTTACTCGTGAAAATAATGACATAGCGGTACTTATTTGCTGTCTTTTTCTCTCTTGGACATTTATAACTTGATTAGGATTTCTCGCTCCCACGCTTCGTAGATCTTTTTGCGTAGCGAAAAAATTCTACATCTATGGTTAGCACTGTGAGCGGGCTGTCATATTTGACGTTTTGTTGTCAAACGTCATTGTTTGTTGTGGTTTTGTTTGAGTAATCTCTGCGTTTTAGGTTTTATTTAGGTATTTTATTTGTTTATCCCAAAGCAGAAAGCCAGAAAAATGATAGTGCTTATTAAAGATGAGACGACGGGTAGAGACATTGCTCTAAATTTAAGCACGGATTACTATCATCATCGCTGTCCAATAAAACGTTTACTAATTGACGAATATCCATACTAAACCGGTGATTATTTACTTACAAATTCAAATCAAAACAACGCTCGCTCGCGATGCTTGCAAATAGCCGTTCCGAATTGAAATCGCGTCAACAGTGCTGTCAGCGCGATAATCAAATCGGAACAGCTTTTAGCGCTCACAGCGCCAACAGTACTATTGACTCAAAACGGAACACGGCCACAATATGAACTGTCAAATGAATACGATTGACAGCATAGACTAATATATAGTGAAGTTCGCCCGCACCAAATCGGCGGCATCCAGTCTGGCGCAACTTCCATACAAAAAAGTGTTGTATGAAGTTTGTACCAGAAATATCGCTGTCTTGCTTTCACCTATTTGACTCTCACTCACTCTGACTGACAGTCAGCCGCCAGCCGCCAAATTTGACATTCTTGTCTTGTTGACTGTTTGTAAACGAAGCTTGATTTTAGTATTAATTGTGTGAATTTGTGCATTTTGTGAATTACTCGCAAAATTTCGCCTTATTTGTACGTTTTCGTGGTCCCGTGTGATCTGTTGAGAGATGTATTACAAAACTTGTGAAACATATTATGTGGTTTACGAGCCGGCCGGTCAGAAGTCCAAAAGCGAATATTCATGGCCAAAATTTCCATTTAATGAAGAAAGGTAAGCATACATTCACATTTTGTTATAGCCATTACATTAAGGATTACGTGATTTAAAAGTTTTCTATTAAAATTTAAAAAATTGAGAAGATAACCTGATAAATAGTGCTTGTCATTTTTTTATCGACAATCGATAATTTTTTAACCGACTTCAAGAATTGAAAAGGAGGAGGTTATCTATTCGTCGCGTTTTTTTTTAAAGTAATTACACTAATTACTCGAAGTCGGCTGAACCGATTTAAATGATTCAAACGTTATTACATCAGGTTTTTTCCCAAGTTGGTCCAATTTTGAAATGCCTATTGCATAATGAAGTAAAGTCCGTTCGGTTAGATAGCGTCGGTACACCCGCACGGCATTGTGGCTCTTTTTTAGTTCATTCGTGCATGCAGTCGGGCGGTAGGCGAAGTACGTATACTTAAATACGTATTAATTACGTACCTACGTGAATTTTTTAAGGCGGTTTGTATGATTTACATTATTTATTTATTTACATGCTATGCTATATTAACATGTTTCTTGTGAATATTTCAGAACCTTCAACTACAACTGCAAAAATAGCACCTGCAGCCCCTCGGGAAAGAAAACAGGTTTTTTTATAGTATCTATTGCCAAATGCATGTATATATATTATAAGTACGATTAAATTAGACTTTGACTTTAATAATGGAGTTTACTTTTAGCCCCATTTGCGCCAACGTGAAATTCTTGTTAAACTTGGTTTAACTTTTTGAATGAAAATTTTATTGTCACATAACTCTTGTTTAATTTAAACCGAGAATTAACGTTAGCGTAAGTAAGGCATCAATTAGACCCTAAAGTTTGCAAAATGATAGAAATGGAATCCTGATATTTTTTAATATCGCCATCGATAAAAAATCCCACGACTGGTACATCACTATTTCGGTTATTATGTTGGGAACCCTGTACGTCATGTACGTCATAATTTCAGCTATGTGGTTGGTATTCCGTTTTAGTATAACTTCCATACAAAACGATAATTTTCTTTTTTTCTATGAGAGACCCGTCTCTTAAACGTAGTGATTACATGCTCTTTGGCGGCATCGGCGGTCGGATAGGAGCGTGTGTAGCGGCTATAACAGTTATGACTCGATAATTATTTTAACTTCTCAGAAACGGCCGTATAATTTTCAACTGGCAGCCCTGGTTATTTTGTGTTTTTGAGGTTCAGCTACTTTTTAGAATAGAAGTTTAGAATTATCTCATTTTTGTAATAACAAGATGTTGTGTTTGTCTTTACAGAAATATGAATAATACCTTATCCTAACTAAGATTCCTACCGGTACCGCAGTACGTAGTATGATAGTACCTATCTCGTATTTTTAATAACCTAAATTTTACTTTGTTGTTTTATTAAAGGTTAATATTACAAAAGTCAATTCGGTTCGGTATTTATTACTCAAACTTACAGAAAAAACCCATGTCCACAAATTAACCGCCCTACTTAAAGAAGATTTCCAGAAAGGAGTGTAAGTTTGTAATTTTTTTTTAATTTATTGATTAGTTCTACCTTATTTCAATATCTCTCATAAAGTATCATAGATTCTCTTACTATTTTGCACATGAAACTGTAGGTAAAGTAAAGTTTCTTGATTTTGCAGCAAATTACAAATATGTAAAATTTAACCTAACAGTTGCCGCTTAAATAAACTTTCAATTTTAGTAGTTGTTGTTAATTAAAGTAAGTATAGCGAGAATAACAATTGTAAAATAACATATTTGTCCAAGCATTTAAAACTGACTAGGTAATCTGCAAATTCATATTTATTTGTAAATCAAGTTGGATACTAAATTGTGACAAACTGCTTTCACCATATTACTTTTTCTCGATTTACAAAAACGACTAAACATGCAACCTATTCAGTCATCTCTTTATTTGTTTATAAAATGTTATGGCCGATTATATATACGTTAGTGTTAGTATTTATAGTTATATAGCTAACACAAGCTGATCTTTTCAGATAACTAGTGTGTTAAGATAGAGAGAGTTTGTGGAGTGCTCCGGAGATGCCTGCGTCTGCCTACCTATTCTTGCAATATTATGTCATCAAAAGAGAATTGGGCAAATGACTTCTGTTAGTTGTTATAGTGATTGTAGTACTACTTACTGTGTTAAAAAGCTTGTTGAAAGTGATATTGTCGAGGATAGTGCAAATCCGAAAATATATCAAATGTAATGGGCAGACACTATGGCTTAAGAATCGGAGTATTTTTCATCTCCAGAGTTGGGTTCCGATTTTTAGAAACTTTTCTCCAGTGGCAACACTGTCCGGAACACTAAATGTTACAAGTACAGAAAGTTCACTCCACAACACTAATCAAACAAATAGCACTAGTCTTCTACAATGCAATTCACATCACACCGCGTTAAATGCGTCTCTTTTTATCGCATAACTCGTATTCCTTCTCTGCGTTAGAAGGGTTGCCTCTGTGATTTATTTGAAAGTGCTTTGAAAGTGATAGTACATTTATATCTGTGATAACTTCTAAAGTATTCATCTAAATGAAATAAGGTACATGATAATGATAAGGTATATAAATATATACTTATTTGAATAAGGATTCATAGTGATTAGGAGAAATTAGCTTTGCAAATAAAATAATATTTTTAAATTAATTACTTAAAGATAAAATGGTTAC
This sequence comes from Crambus lathoniellus, assembly GCA_949710035.1. NCBI lineage: Eukaryota > Metazoa > Arthropoda > Insecta > Lepidoptera > Crambidae > Crambus > Crambus lathoniellus. The sequence goes on from OX453313.1 coordinate 3,877,907, forward strand.
TGTGAGTCAACCTAAGGAGATAGATATACGCTACTTATAACAAACTTTTTTGTAGGACTATGTATGATATACAATTTCATAGTACATTATTTTGATATATCTCATATGGTTTAGCCAGCGTTCGCAATGTAAGCGCTCGAAAAATGGTTTTTTGCGACGACTTTATCACAAATTATGGAATTTTCTATATTTAATTGGAATTAATTTATTTAATCCGTGTTAAAGCAATTAAACACAATATTTACTTGCTTTTTTATGTTTTTTCAATTTAAAAATCTACCAATTAAGCTATTTCGTCTGACACTACCGTTTATAAATAATTAAATATTTTTGTATAATGCACACCAGTTAGTTAGTGAACTTAGAAACTGTGTAAATGTTTGTTTCTAAATACATACTTAATATACATAGAAAACACCTAAACCAAGACAAATAGACGTGTTCATGCACACAAATAAGTATTTGTCTTATTCGGGAATCGAACCCGAGACCTCTGGCACAGAAGGAAGGCTTACCCCTGCTCCAAATCGGTCGTCGTTTAGAGCTGTCGCTAAGAAATTGGGTGACCCATTGAAACGCATACAGTTGATTGTCATAATTTCATTTGGCATACATCGTATCATTAGGCATAGGTAATATTGAAAAGCATTTTATTCCTTGGCATAAATTTTATACCTAACGCATAATGATAATAATGCATAATAGTTAAAAGGCATAATATAAAAAAGCATAATCTTCGAAATTCATATTTTCGTTTGTCATAATTTCGTAAAGCATACTTTAAAACGCATAACAAGGGGGCTCGGGGGGCGAAGCCCCCCGCCACCGAAGAAATCCTAACAGTCGTTTTAGGTTAGGTTAGGTTAGGTTAGAACAGTGACCAAAACGCCGCGCGAGCCGAGCGAGCGAAGCGAGCGTGCCGCGGCAGCGGCCGGCGAAGCGCCAGAAAAGACTTTTTTATTTTCACAGACCTAACTTCAAAATAAATAAATACAAGATTAAGTATACCCCGTTAAATTTATGCATTTTGAATATTATGCCTTTTAAGTATAATGTCATTTAAAAGTTAAAATTTTAAAATTTTTAAAATTCGGGCAAAAAAAGTATGCGTTATGAAATTATGGCTTTAAGAATTTTATTATGCATTTCGATGATTATGCCTTTCAACACGATGCGTTTCATGTTTATGGCGAAAAATGTTATGCGTTTCATTAGTAACCATAAGAAATTGCTCCCAATAATTTTTGTTAAATCGTAGTTACATAGCCATATTCCATAAAATCACGTTCCTAAATTTATAATGTGTATTGTGAGTGTAGGATTTGTTGTGAATTTATGTTATATTATGAACAATTATAGTCATGAGCATTATTATGTATACAACATAGAACTTGGTCACATTGACGCAATCCAAATAAAAACCAGCTGTCAGTGCTTTGATCAACAATAGTTCTAGGTACACTTACACTAGGTATACATAGGTACTTGGAATGACAGATATGTCCAAGCCTTATAAGCCCACTTGAGAGTATAATTATAAGTCGACTAGCTGACCCAGCGCGACTTCGTTCCCGTGGCCCTACCCCCTACTCCACCCTACCCTACCCGTACTCTACCCCTACCCTACCCCTACCCTACCCTACCCCTACCCGACCCCTACGCTACCCCTACGCTACCCCTACGCTACCCCTACGCTACCCCTACCCTTCCCAACCCCTACCCTACCCTACCCCTAACCTACCCCTACCCTACCCCTACCCTACCCTACCCCTACCCTACCCCTACCCTACCCCTACCCCTACCCTACCCCTACCCTACCCTACCCCTACCCTACTCTACCCTACCTTACCCTACCCCTACCCTATCCCATCCCTACCCTACCCTACCTTTACCCTACCCTACTTCTACTCTACCCCTACTTCCCCTATTTTCTCACCGTTAAAACCATCCTTGGACTTCCACGAACATTTCAAGACCAAAATTAGCCAAATCGGTCCAGCCGTTCGCGCGTGATGTCGTGACCAAGGGAAATAGGGATTCATTTTTATATATATAGATTATTTTGAGTGTCAATAATACTAAGGTTTTTTTAAAACTTGGAACGCTTTCTGTGATTTTTTATGTAAGATCGTAACATTCGTGACCTTTTTTCTCTGTTTAAAAAAAGTCCGTCTGTCCATATAAAGTTTTCATTTAGTTCGTGAGCCTTCATCTAGTACTATTGTTGATCGAAGTATCAGTGTCACAAAAGTCATTCAATATTGTAATATTTCATACCTAGTCCTATGTTGTATACCTACTCAAATTATTGCTCGTGACTGTACTTTTGAGTGAAAGTGTGTTCAAATTCACCCGTCAATACGCCGGAAGTTAATGACAAAATGTAACTATTTAAATTGAATGTGGATTTAGTTATTGATCACAGTATTTAAGAAAATTAAAATTATCTTTAATTTATCATTCAATAATAAATAAATAATATTCAAAAGTAGGTAATTCATTTAAAAAAGTTAACTTGTCATAACTCATCTCAACTCATTCATAGTCATACCAAATAAATTCGGTTCCAGTCAAATTCACCGAAAAAAAAAACTCACCGAAAAGTTTTGATGGGAAAAATTTAGATGGGACTCGACCCACGACCTTTTATTGCCCGGGCGAATGCTCTAACCACTGAGCGACGGAGTCAATCGATGGGACTCGAACCCACGACCTTTCACTGTCCAGGCGAATGCTCTAATCACTGAGCTGCGGAGTCGTTCGATGGGACTCTTGGGTTCTTGTTATTTTCCGGTGACATTTACATTAATATGAGCAGAAATCTACCCGATACGTCGATTTAGATTATTCAAATTGTCGTAAATCAAGAAGTTTTCGGTGAGTTTGGTTTTCGGTGAGCTTTTTTCGGTTTTTTTTTTCTGTGAGTTTTTTTCGGTGAGAAAAGTTTTCGGTGAGAAAAGTTTTCGGTGAGAAAAGTTTTCGGTGAGATGTTTTCGGTGAGTTTTTTTCGGTGAGAAAAATTTTGAGAGCGCCATGAAGCATATGAGATTGGAACTTCTTTCTTGGAAAGACCATTGCTGGAGACTGCGTGAGCAGAAACGATACAACACGTCACCAGAACCCTTCTTTCGCCGCTTGTAACTTTGGAGACGTTAGTCCATTTAAGAGCTAAGAACTTTTGAGGGCGATGGACCGTCGTGGTTGAGGTTTCGTCCAAATCAAAGACACGTGTTCCTTCTTGGAACTTGGGAATTGTCTCCACAGTCTTGGGAATCTATTCATTTGATTCATTCTGAAGTGTTATATTCTGCGTCAAAACGTTGCAGGGTGTGGTTTTGGGTTGAGGCTTTACTTGATTATAGGGTCCCAAGCTGGTGGTATATTCCAACCATCTTCTCTTTTGAAATTTGAATATTTGCTAATTTCAATAGCCTCGCGCATCAATCTGGGAAAGTATCTTGGTTCTATAGCGAGGATCTGCGGTTTGTCAATTCTTATATAATGATTAGTTCCCTCAAATGTATGTTGCACACACTGCAGACTTATTACCGAACCTATGTTTAATGTCAGCTACATGGTCTTTAATGCGCGTACCTATGCTTCTCTTTGTTTGCCCTATATAGGAGAGCCCACAGTCACAATATAGTTTGTAAACGCCTGCAACTTAAAAGGGGATATTACACTTGACTGGTGGTAAGAATTGGTTAATCTTCTTCGGCGACTTGAAGTAAGTATTAGTCAAAGCACGCTTCAGAATCCTTCCAATATTGTCAGTGACACCTTTCACACATGGTAGAATGGCAGGTTGACGTTCTACTGTGGCTGCTTTGGTGCGTTTTCTATGATGTTTGCGTGGTACTGGCAATTTTTACTTCGCAGTACTTGCTCGACATGCCGAAGCTCGGCATTCAGGTGTTCCTCATCACAGATGCCGCGAGCTCTTAAGAAACTAATTTTACGATCAATACTATTCATCTCATTCACTCGAACACATCTCATCCACCTGAGATGCATTGAGCAGGTTATTTAGAAACGGTTTAATTAGAAAATAAATAAATAAATATTTTTCTAACAATCACACCAATTATCTAAGCCCATAGTAAATTTCTTACGAAACTGTATACCTAAATAAATGATAAATGACCGTTATGTCGTAGCGTAGGATATACGCAAACCTTTAATTTAGCAAGGCCATACCTACTCCACCCAAAAGCTGACCCCATGTAGGTACTATATTATTTTTGGTCACAATAATAAACTCGCATACTTCTCACCGCGTCCGCCCCTAGCAGGCAACTGAGGCGAACGTGGAGAAAAGAGTAGAGACTCATTGCTAAGTTAGTTTGCGAACCAACGGAAAATATTTGAAGTAGAAGTGGTGTACAGGGGGGCTACCGCGTAACTTTATGGGTATGAACTTCATACGTTTTTGGGAACTTTAAGTCAATTTTATAAAGAAAATAGCCGCTATCAGTTCCTTGTTTTGTGACGTCGGGTATAACGATAACTAGCTAGCAACGTTCAACAGAACAAAGCAGCAAAATCTATCAAAATAAGGACAATTAAATGACAGTTGAAGCCCATACCCATATCCATATTTCTTAGCCGGTAGCCCCCCAGGTGATGTAGAAATTATTGCTTATAAAACATTTTTTTTTCTTTAGAAAATGGAGTTAAAAACTTAAATTCGAGTTCTCCATCATTATATAAATGGGTTAAGAGGATTTGCCTCGATGCAACTGATGTACGGTCGCCAGCACGTCGGGTTACTACAAAATGTCAAAATTTATTTATTGAAACTGAACTCTATCTGTTGGACATAAGGTTGAATTTTATTTAAAGAAATTTGACAGTTTGTAGTAACCTGACGTGCTGGCGACTGTACTTTAACCTATATTTAGGAGTTGCGTTACTTTAAAACCGAAAATCTAAGTAAAACAAGGTTTGAAAGTCTGGCAGGTGAAAGAGGCAACTTTTTGAAAACTACCCCTAACTGTAAAGAGTGATGGTGAGAGTCACCATTTAGATATTTATCTGTATAATGTTGTTTTTCGATACACAGTGTGGCTCAAAGTTTGGTCAGGATTCCTGATAACGAGTACATCTGGAAGGCAAGTTTCTTATTTGCCTCTGACTCCATAGTGAATTTAATATTTGGGTGAATAGAGTTGGTTAAGGAAAGCAGTGGCACTATCTTTAGGTAGTACTGTGAAAGTGTCATCTACGTACCGTTTGTAGAACCGGGGATACACTTATGTTGAGGCCAACGCCTTCTCCTCAAAATACTCCGTAATAAGTCTGCGACTATTGGGAATATAGGAGAACCCATTGCTACTCCATCAACTTGTATGTAGAATTCATCATTCCACAGAAGATAGTCAGTTGTTAATCAATGTTCCAAAAGTTCTGCATATTCCAAAGGCAAATCGTTATCTTCTAGTTTCTTCCTAGTGATATTGATGCAGTCCTTTACTCGTAGGCATGTGAATAAAGATTGTACGGTCGCCAGCACGTCGGGTTACTACAAAATGTGAAAATTTATTAATTGAAACTGAATTCTCTCTGTTGGCCATAAGGTTGAATTTTATTTAAGGAAATTTGACAGTTTGTAGTAACCTGATGTGCTGGCGACTGTACATCAAAACTGACCATGATTTCATCATCTGCGAGATGTAGATGTTGTATCTCACTGATAAAATGGTAGGAATTCTTTACAAAGACTGTTGTGTTGGCTCTTAGTGGCGGGAGGGTTTGCGCTACGTGTCGGGCTAGATTGTAAGTTGGTGAATCAATTTGGCTGACTATAGGACGCTGCGGAGCATCAGTTTTGTGTATCTTCGGCAATCCATACGGTTTTGGCGGTTTAGGGCAAGCAGGCATATGTAAGTTGATGTCGAGATTCAACCTTCTGAATGTTTGATGAGGTCACTAGTATTTTAAGGATCTTGTTGATTTGATCGCTTTTGACATGTTTGTATGTATATTAATCTGATAAAAGTTGGGAGTATTTTTTCGTCATAATCTGACGTACCAATACGGTCGTATTTTATTTTTAGTTATTTTAGGTTTAGTTGTACACTTGGGATGATTTTTAGCTTCAGATTTACGTTCTTTCTTGGGAACCGTTTTTTTAAGTGTATTGTTGCTTGTTTTTTTCGAATTTAAAAGTTCCAGTATTTTTTCTGAAGAAACTGATACACCAGGTACAATATTTACTTTTTTATTTTGTATTTTCCTTAAAGGATTCACTGACCGATTTTCTTTTAAATAGTCTAATAACACGCTATCAACAGTATATTTACTTTCTTTTTCTTTTTTTTTATTATTATTTTATTATTATTATTATTTCTGGTTCATAGTCGGGAAGCTTCCTCAAAATTTTATGGGGATTGAAAGGTACTATCCCTGTAGCCCTAAATCCAGATATGATATTTTCTTTACTGGTCATATCTATTGCCTCTATTAAAGATTTAAGCAGCACCGGAAAATGATATTTGTTGAGTCTAGCTTCTGAGGTATTTTCATATTTGTAGGTGGTTAAAATCTGACGCCATTGTTTTTTCAGTGGGCCAAAAAATGCCACGTCTAAGGGCTGCGCTGCGAAACGTGTGTCGAAAGAAATGCAAACCTAATATTATTTTCTTCATAAAGACGTAATATGTTTATTTTTAAATGGCTGCTAAGATCACCAATGACCAGTTTGGGCCCTTCGAGTTTTTCCGCCCACGGTATGACAATTTTGTAAAACCAGGCTTCAAAAACCGTGGCATCAAACCATCCAGATTTTGTCCGGTTAAATCTGGCACCGCTTGGTCCGTTTTAACACCATGACGTCATCAAATGTTCTGATTTATAAACAGTATAAGTTGGCGAGACCTTTTTATATTTTGCACGACTCTTACTGTTAGCTCGTGCGTGTTTGTTTCGATTTAGAAAATGTTTGATCCACCACTTTCCTGGTGATTTGTTATTAAAAATAATCTGCCTATTGTCTTCTTTAAGATACCTAATTAAATAAAACAAAACTTAGATTGAAACGAGTTAAAGGAGCTCCCTAATCACTTGATGCTATCAGGACATTCACTATGTTTCGTTCTTTCGATTCAGTAAGCTTGTGCTGGCCGCCGGGCTTCTTAATGTGCTTATTTTTTTACTTAGTTATTAATAGTTCGGCGCGGAATATGAAAGCGTTTTTCTGCCTCCCAGAGAGGCAATTTCTTTTCTGTTAACTAAATCGACAGCCACTTCTAGCATTTCTGTAGAATATTTTTATATTATTATTATTATACTTTATTGAAAGTCAACAATATGGACCAATTTACAAATAATAGGTACTTACTTAAATCATAATTACAAAATAGATAAATTAAATATAAATTAAAATGAAATAAATAAATTTAAAATAATATTACATTATTAGCCCGTACGTGTACCATGTCACAGTGATACACGCACTGGCAGTCAAAACGATCAGCGAACGCGCTCAGGATACTGTTCGGACTGGCCCGCACCCTGCGCACCAGGGATGTGCACCGCTTGCGCATGGTTGTAGAAAAACAATCCACGCACGCTTCAGCGAACATCCCTGAGGCGCTACAGAAGCGGGGCAGCCCCAACAGTACCCTCAATGCATTATTGAATTGGACGCGTAGGGCGCCGTACTGCTTCTGCGTATAGCTCACCCACAGACTGCTCGTATAGAGGGACGTACAAAATGCCCTGAACAGGGTAATTTTGACGTCTCTAGAACAGCGAGCAAATATTTGCACGGACAGACAACGCCCTACGCTCCCTCTCAATGTCCGCATTGTCTTTCAGGTCCGGGGTTAGAATGTGCCCAAGGTATTTAAATTGTTCAACTCTATTAAGGGGGCAGCCATTCAGTCTAAGTATAGGTGTTTTACTTAAGCACCTTCCCCGAGCCTGAAAGATCATCCACTCGCTTTTCTTCGCATTATAAGTCAAACCGTGTTGCTTAGCATATTTTTCGCAAACCTCCAGCAGCTGCGACAGTCCACCTACAGAGGCACTCAGCAGTACCATGTCGTCTGCGTAACTAATATTATTAAGGCAGACTCCACCGATATGGCAGCTGACATGTGTGCTGCTGAGCTCCTCCACAAGTGCTTTCACATATAGATTAAAAAGTTAAAGGGCGCCGTTCTCCCATATTCTAAAATCATAAAAAATCCTTAATAAAACGATTGCAGCTGATGATAATATTACCCTACCTAATCAATTGATTTAAAAAAATTATTGACGATTTCTATGTAATTCTCAACTTTCTTCTTATGAGCTTTACCTTTGAAAATGTCAACAAGATTTGTTTCTATGCTCAAAACTTAAAAAAGAATAAGAGTTTTTAACATTGAATAATGAAATCATTCTTCTTACGAAACTAGTATCGTAGTAAGAAGAGTTATTCATCGTACGATACTAGTTACGTAGCACCGGTTTCGTAGGCGGCTGAAGGAAAATTGTATACCTAATTAACGAAATTGTATCGATTTCTATTTTATCACTAGCTGCCCGGTGCGACTTCGTTCGCATTGTTTCAATGTAGTTAACTCCCTACTGAATATTTAGTGTAAGTAACGGTATCCGATGATGATGAATAAAATTTAAAATTATTTACAACAAATTTTGTGGCAGCCCTAAACCTGAACCTGAAAAATCACCAGCGCGAAGCTTTTGCTTGTGGTTGTTGAATTTGCCAGCAACAATTGCGAAGTTTAGGGGAGAGTCCTACAGTACCGTCACCTTAAGGTTTATCTACAAAAAAATCAAAATACCTAAGGTTATATGTTCAGTACCTGCTTATATATTTATAAGTACTATTAGGCTATTAAATAAAAATAACAAACTACTAAATCGTTTTGAAATAATCAGCTTTATTATTGCAATTCAAATACTAGAAAAAATAAGATTAAAAATAATTGGCCTCCAGTACCGGCCAGTAAGTAGGTAACCATTTAGACAGCACAATAATCGCAAGTGTACTGATCAGACAGCTCCGATATGTTTGCACAAGCCTCATGAACCCAAATTTTACAGTTTCCACACTGTATCCAATCTTCTTCATGACATTCAGCGCACAAAGGGCATACTGTGTCTTCTTCAATCGGTGTGTGAGTAGGAGGTAGATTTTCTTTGGTATTTTTTTTGGTTTTCTTACTAACATCTCTTCCCGATAATAAACTCTTGCCTTTTCTATTAACACCTTTTCCTGAAATCTTTGTTTTCTTGTTACCATCTTCTTCAAAACAATGTTTATTTTGCTTTAGTGATTCAATTTTCTTTTTGTCAATTTTTTTCTCTTCCAGCATCTTTTTGTAAGGAGAACTCGTTATAATTTCACTTCTTTCAGCTTTTCGACGTCGTGCAGTAGGTCTTCTTTTGGAAGCATCAGGAATTGGCGAGACATCCATAAGTGCAGCTCTAAAGTCGGGTTGCACACAAGTTGTAGTTTGGGCATCAAAATCAGAGGCAGGATTCGGAGATCCAAGTTGTTGAGAGAATAAAGTGGTCGTTCCTGTTGCTGCTTGCTGCTGTTGAGGTCTTGGATTCGGCAGAATTGATGATTGAGCAGATGTTGAAGGAGTTGGGTCTGACAAATAAGAAGGAGAAAGCAATGGTTCTGATGTTCACGAGAGAACCAACGAAATCCAAATCACTGAAGATATTTTTATTAAAGGGGCTTATGCCTATGCAGCGAAAGCCATTAACCGCGATTTCCGTGCGTGATACTCGATTAAATGCACTCGAAACAAACCCTGCAATCTCGTATTCACTGATTCTAACAGCAGGGTTTGATCTCATCCACAAGTCACATGCATCATTATAAGCTGATTTAAATGGTTTCATGAACGTTCTATCTAGAGGCTGTAATTTGTGGGTTGTGTGAGGTGGAGTGCTCAGCATATGAATATTATTTTTCCTGGCAAATTCAATAACATCCAAGTCTTTATGACTGGCATGTCCATCCAAAATCAAGAGAACTGGGTTTTCGACTGTAGGGTTAGAATATTTCACAAAGTGATGCATCCATTTCAAAAATAATTCAGCATTCATCCAGCCGTTTGGTTGAGCTTCACCTACACTCTCATTTGGAGCATTGATCATAAGTCTTTCATTCATTCGGGCCCGTGGAAATACGAAATAAGCTGGTACGAACTGACCTCCAGCGCTCATTGCAAAAAGCACTGTCACGTTTTTTCCACGTTCTGCTGACGTAAGCTTTCCAACTTGTCTTTGGTTTTTAGTCGCTATTACTTTAGCATGCTTTTGCACAATGCTGACGCCAGTCTCATCACAATTCCATATTTTATAGGGATTGAATTCAAACTTCTGCATCAAAGTCTCAAGCCCTACAAAGAAACGCTCAACCTGAGGTCTGTTAAACCCAACTGCTCTCATTAAACTTGTGGATTCAGCACTTCGCAACGATAAGTCACTATGTCTTTTCATGAATGAATAATAGTAGTTTTTCCCTGCAGATCTTTTGTCTTTATTAAATTGGTGAGGTAACTTTAATTTTTCTGCCAATTGAAAAGCAAGACGTAAAAATTCTTGTTTATTTAAAGGCATTAGCCTATTAGCCAGATCTTTAATATGGGCCACCAATATTTCTTCATGTTCAAGACTAAAAGTATTGTGAAAACGACCCATAACTGGTTCCATGGACATCTCTGCATTATTTTTAATAGCACTAATTCTGTCATTCAGCGTAGTTCGGGGTACCTGATAGCGTTCTGCGGCCATACGTGCACTTATCTCGTTACTCAATACCTTTTCTACAGCTTCATGCATATTTGCCGGATCCCAGGCGCCCTTCTTTTGCCTCGTTTGACCATTATTTTCATCATTTGGCATTTTTGTGTATCTGTAATTAATGCAAACCTTTTAAAAATGAATTTAATAAATGGCCGGTACTGCAGGACATCGTAATGGCCGGTACTGGAGGAAACGAAAAAAAAAGAATTTCGATTTAAGATGAAAATAAACGAAAAAAGGTTGAATAATTATTCGGAATCTAATAGTCATATATGCATAGTAATCTTACCAGGAGTTATTTTTTTTGGATTGAATCCCTGAACTTCGAAAATCACGAACAGAAATTTAATAACGTAGCACGCGTTCATCGCACTCCACATAAATCTTTGCACTGACAGTAAACCTGTCGCGACAGGTTGACGCCGCGCGGGGCCTGTACTTGCACCAGTGTTACGCATTAAAAGCGATGAGACTCTTAGCGCCATCTATTATAGAATTAAAGAACTTGCAACTGGCCGGTACTGTAGGACTCTCCCCTATATAGCTTGTAGCGACCGAAATGAGCTTTTATTTAGTAAAATAACATAAAGAAAATGTGATATAAAAAAATTATTTACGTAGACAACGCTTTTTACCCCCTATTTTACTAAGAGTTGCGGAGCACTGACTACTTTCGTCACCAACAACCAAAAAGTAACCTCAAAAATCTCATGACACAAACAAGCTGGGTTGCCATACCTCATTTGGTGATGCCATTAAATTATAACATTATATTTCGTCGTTTCATTCTTTGATATAATATTTACAGAGTAGTCCCTTTAACCTACAGGCAACTTCGCACGTCTTTAGAGATTAATAAAAAAAAAAAGTTCTCTAATCTGTCATTTACTGTTCTGTGGTCAGTTTGACGCCATTTTTCTCATTCCTTTTTCGTGCGAGGCAACGAGCGCACGCGTCTATTTTTAAATGCCGAAACGCAGCGCACAGGAAAATGTTGAACGAGTCCAACGTTTATATTCTTCAGAGAATGAAGATAATGCCACAGGTACGTTTATAGTGCTTTATCAATTCCTATTCGAATATTTGTGCATACAAATTATTAACAAGCTAGACAATAGTTAACTAAATTTATCAGATAATAAGATACAATTAATACTTTTTTGTTTCTTGTTGTTCACTGGTGAACATTAACAAGTGATTTCACTAGATGCGTTTATTTAGTTACATAAAATCAAACTTAATCGAGATTGACTGCGAGTCAATTGCGATATCGTAATTAGCTGCGAGCTAATTATGGGTCATATTTATGTCATAAAGTAGAATCTACCCGCGTTCTAGGATAGACGCAAGTTACCGACAGTTTATTTAGTTACATAAAATCAAACTAAATCGAGATTGACTGCGAGTCAATCGCGATATCGTAAATAGCTGCGAGCTAATTATGGGTCATATATTATGACATGAAGTAGAACCTACCCGCGTTCTAGGATAGACGCATGTTATCTACACTTTTTTAGTTACATAAAATCAAACTTAATCGAGATTGACTGCGAGTCAATTGCGATATCGTAATTAGCTGCGAGCTAATTATGGGTCATATATCATGACATAAAGTAGAATCTAACCGCGTTCTAAGATAGACGCATGTTATCTACAGTTTATTTAGTTACATAAAATCAAACTAAATCGAGATTGACTGCGAGTCAATCGCGATATATCGTAATTAGCTGCGAGCTAATTATAGGTCATATATTATGACATGAAGTAGAATCTACCTGCGTCCTAGGATAGACGCACGTTATCTTCAGTTTATTTAGGTAGTTAGTCAAAATCAAACTAAATCGATATTGACTGCGGGTCAATCGCGATATCGCAATTAGCTGCGGGCTAATTATGGGACATATATTATGACATGAAGTAGAATCTACCTGCGTTCGAGGATAGGCGCACGTTATCTACAGTTCATTAAGTTACATGAAATCAAACTAAGTCGCAATTGACTGGGGGTCAACCGCGATATCGTAATTAGCTGCGGGCTAAGTATGGGTCACATATTATGACATAAAGTAGAATCTACCTGCATTCTAGGATAGATGCACGTTATCTATAGTTTATTGTCTGCGGGACAATATAAATTATTAAGCCATAATAATTTATTAAATTATTCTTAGAATTTTATTTTTTACATTCTACCCTCATGTTGTTTTTTTGGCAAAAAAGAGTATGTTTGTTTTGGATACAATAAATATCATACAAAACGATGCGGGACTTTATCGAACAATCTTTGGAAATATCCATCCAACAAACCTTGGATGCCGCAGTATCGCAAACGGCTCACTCAAGAAATTACATCGATAACTTTCGATCCACAATAATATTGTCAGCGTTGAGGGCGTCTACGTCCGATACGCCTGATTTTGGAGATGCCATTCAGCTTAGCTAATTTATGGACACCTTTATGAAAAATAGGTCTACCAAAAGATCAGAAAGAGAACTTGATGCAGCGATTGCTGCCGCAGTTTCTGAAGTCGTCGTCGTGAGGGGACGCTACAAAATGTTTCTTGGTTTTCAACAACAACTTGATATGGGTACCTCGGCAATAGGTAAATAGAGCAATGGACACACTGCTCTCCTCAGACGATAAGATACAATCTCTTTAGTATTTAAGCGACGACTGTCGCATTTTGGTATTGATTTACACCCTTTCCTAACGAAAGATAGGATTAAACTTATTACATCTAGTTTAGAAAATAATTTCCTGCACGTCCTACCAGACTCCGATAGATATGACTCTTTATTGGGTAATACATCATCCGAAAATATAAAAGCCAGTAAGGCAATCGAACGACAAGGTTCACAGATTTGGAAAACATTCACAATTCAGAAACCTTCTGCAGTCCAGTCCACAGTCATTCGTCCTGCCCATCAGGGAAACCGGTCAGGACCTCCTCAGTACCCGTGAAACAGGGGGGCGGCGGGGAGGTCAAAACACAGGACAGGACAGAGGCTAGCGCCGCCACCGCGACGAACCTACCCTCAGCCTGCTTCGTCTCATGCGAAGAACTACAATCAACCCAGGCCCCGTGCACGGCCACAATAACAAAGGTACACGCTGGCAGAATTCAAAACTTTTATGATTGTTGGTTTCATATAACATACAACAAAACGGTACTATCATGGATACAAAACGGATATTATATACCCTCTTGTACGGAAGTGACAGTCTGTCGTGCTTTAATCTAAATTTACCCCCGAAGAAAGTCACAAGATGGTCCAAGCTATAAATAAATTAATTGAATTGGAGCAATTTCACAATGTTCCCCGGTAATTGACCAGTTCATATCAAGAACTTTCCTTGCACCCAAGTCTAATGGTGGTAAACGCTTTGTCTTAAATCTTAAATCATTAAATAAATTTACTGAGAAGAAAAACTATTTTAGAATGGAAGACTATAGAACATCTCCTTAACTTATACCACAAGGTAGTTTTGTAGCACCGATTGATCTCAAAGAGGCGTATTTATGACTTCCAATATGTAAGGAAGACCGAATAATATTTAAGATTTCATTTTCAAGCTCCAAATTCAAACTTAGCTATCGACGAATTTACTGACTTGCCTTACGGCCTATCCGTAGCATCAGCATCCAGGGTTTTTACCAAAATTATGAGAGAGGTTATATTATGTCCTATCTTAGAAGCCAAGGTCATAAATCAGTAAATTTATTTCGACGATGCTTAATAAATAAATTCTTTATTAAATTTATCAGACAACACTGTGGCCCATAGAAGGTTAGTAAAAAGAATCTTAACATAAGGCATCGGGGACACTTCCGTACGACTACGTACGGTACGACTCTTAAATTGTTACAATATTTAGGTTTTGTTGTAAACCGCGAAAAAAGTGTGTTAACGCCTTCTCAAGTCTGTACTTTCCAAGGCTTTTTATAATTATGATACGCAACATTTCTCGCTGTAAAACGCAGAAACATTGCACAAACGATCAGAAATTATTTAAAATTACCGAAACGTACAATAAGAATCTTTGCTAATTTTATTGGTGTTCTAATTTCGGTCTGTCTAGCAGCTAAATAAGGATTTAACTTTAAGAACGCCAGAAGTTTTTGGCATTGCAGCGCCATAACGGTAAATGCAAAGCAAAAATTTAATTTTAAGAAGACCAAAACTGGTGCCGCAATAACTTTTGTACAACATTCTGTCCTATGAAAGCTTTTACAAAGGAAGACGATATTTTGCAATATTACTGTGCATGGATAATACTACAGTAGTATGCTACATTAACCGTCAAGGTAGATGGAATAAAATTTCCACGCTTAAAGAAGTTGACACGATGTAGGTAGATTCATCGCCATTTGGCTACACGCGTCATAAGTAAACACAAAAAATAACGGCTCAGATATCGAGTCAAGTAAAAGCAACCCCGATACTGAATGGGAGCTATCTGACGAAGCTTACGTTGATATTAAATCACCGTCCCGCGCCGTACCGTTTCACTGTTCTTAAACCATTAAACAGTAACATCGGCTCACATGAGTGTATTTAACGAGTTCTAAAAGGCGCTTACAAAGTTAAACCAAGTCGCCCTAAATATACCTCTACTTGGGACCCACAACTTCTTCTCAACCACATACCTAATTGATACCCAAATTTAGTACTGAGCCTAGACAAGAACACTTTGTACAATGCACAGGGTACAAACTTTCACGCTTATAAAACTAGAAAATGTATTCATTTCTCAAGACGGTGTTAAGATAGCCATAACCGACATTATTAAAACTTCGGTCCCGGACCGCGAAAAACCCATGCTGTACTTGCCATTCTTTCACGAGAAAATAAATATATGCCCTGCTTCAGTCCTCGTCGATCATATATATTTTTCAAAAAATATGATTACTTCGAATGCAGACAAACTGTTGTTAAAATACAAAAAACTCCACAAGCGCACCAGCTCGCAGTCTATAAGCCGCCGGGTTAAATAAGCTATTGGGAGCTTGGGAGAGAGTGGCGATAGCATACGATACGCCTCCATCTCGACCGTGCTTGCTCACGACTCAGTGTTTGTAGACGAGATAAGAAAGACAGCTGGTTGGACAAGTACCTACATCTACACAGCCTTTGCTCGGTTCTATAACCGGCCTATTGAAAGCGAAGATGTCTTCGCGAGAACCGTAACGTTCCCTACTAATGATTAGTTGCTTTTTTTTTTGTTGCTGATTTATGACTAGGTATTTAATTTGTACGGAGAAAACTTAATATTATTTAAGGGTTGATTGTTTACATTCTGCTTATGAACAAATACATAATATGTTTAATTGAGATGGTTATTTATTCTTATAAAAACAACCCATCAACACTTCTAGAACAAAACTTAAATCTCTAAACATCTACTCTGTAAATATTATATCAAAGAATGAAACGACGAAATATAATAGATGATCAAACGAACTACTGTGAAGTTCGATCGCTATTATATGAGTCGTTTCATTCGAAGATATAGCAACCCGCCCAGCCCAGTAAACCTCAGCTGCAGGCGGAGGTTTACAAACCCACTAGTTAAGCTTTGTTCTAGAACACCGCTATTACTCTGAACTTGCTCTAAACGAAATGAGAAAAATGGCGTCAAACTGACCACAGAACAGTAAATGACAGATTAGAGAACTTTTTTTTTTTATTAATCTCTAAAGACGTGCGAAGTTGCCTGTAGGTTAAAGGGACTACTCTGTAAATATTATATCTTCGAATGAAACGACTCATATAATAGCGATCGAACTTCACAGTAGTTCGTTTGATCATCTATTTTACAATAAAGGCATGTTAAAAAGTTTTTTTTAACTGTCTACAGTTTTACCTTAGTTGTCAGCTATGGCAAATTCTCCAGCCCAAAAAGCTTAGACTAAATACTGAGGTAACTGAAAAAGTGCAGTACTAACACTTTTTTGTGGCACTGTGGCTTTCTTCGGTCTCACCTACACTTTGAAAAAATATGTATGGTCATATGAGACAACTGACAGCCACTACGTACTAAATGTCAAATTAGCTGGGTACACTTTTTTATTCAGGGTGAAAACTCCAGTTATCTCAGTATTTAGTCTAAGATCTTTGCGCCCATTCTTCTTGTCAGTTAAAAAAGTCTTGAATGGGTGGTAGGAAAATATTGACGATTCATAAGTACATGCTTATTATGTCTATGTGAATAAATAAATATTTTGATTTTGATTTTGATTGATTTTTGATTTTGCACCAGCCTTTGGCAAAGCAAGCAGCTTTAAATAAATAAATAAAAATAAAAATAGATTTATTTCTCTCGTCACAAGAGCTTTGACGGTATACTAACTATCGCATTTAGAGGAAAGCATGAGGAAAGCGTTTGCACTTTGGCAAAGTTACACATTGTGTACAGGCATAGTGTATATATTCTTTGGTACAGGTAACAAAGTTTGTAAAATTGTGAAGTTAGATTATCAATGTTTCGGTTTCATTATTGTTTCTTTGTTCATTTTAATTGCCATTTTTGTGAACTGGAACACGCTATTTAAACGCACGCTTTGTCCCGACCACGACCCGACTACGACTCGGAGCCGACCCGATCCCGACCCGTAGCCGACGGTGCAGCAGAAAAGAACGTTCCTTTTTTTTTGTGCATCTCAAATGGAACCATCGTGGACACTTATCGCATCCGATATTTTTCACATTATCATCCGACGTGGACACTTATCGCATCCGATATTTTTCTCATCTTCATCCTCGTATGGCACTAATAAGATCATCGTCACAACCCACGCAATTTAAAATTTCTCTCTCAGCTTTCTTTTTATTAACCTTAGTTCCAATATTATCAATCATGTTTATGCTCTTCATACTAGGTGATTTCTTTTCCATACTTTTCTTTACATGTGTTTCTTCGTGTTTTCTCTTCATTCTACATAATTTCTTTCCCAATCTTCTGTTTACATGATTTTCTTCTGTATCATGTCATCTTTATTATACGCTCTACTGTGGAACGTACGTACTTTCGGTGCCGTTACACTTTTATCAGATTTTGGTGATTCAAACAATGAAAAGTTGAAGTCGAAAGCTACGTCTGCGTTAACTAAAAGACTGTCAGTCATAGCGGTTAGCAGTATCACGGTATTCGTCAAAAACATTTAAATCAATAATTTAAATTAAGTATATTCTATGTATAGTACCTCAATATAAATTAGTTAAGTAAATTATAAGTATTTTGCCGTGCCCTTACAGGGTTCTTGTTTGTGCCTAAAAGTTTTATGTAACACCATACCTACAACAAGATGCAATAAAGGAATATGAATATGAATATGAATATGAAATCTGAGTTCAAGTTTTTTGTTACTCTTGGGTCTAAACTTCTACACCTGTGCCCCTTGTTTTTCTTCTACTTTATCACTAAAATTAAATATCTTGTTTTGTTTGTTTTCTGTTGTATGTTTTTCGTTGTAAGTCTGCTGTGTAAATCTGGGCAATTGTGATTGTTTCTGCTGTTTCTTCTTCCTGGTCAATATCTGTATCTTTAATTATTTTGATTTTTTTAATTTTTTATTTCAACCAATAGAAACCAAACCTCCACTCTCACAGGACGCACTGCTTGGTCACGATTTTCCTTGCAGGTATTATGTGTTCGCTCGGCGAGCCCCCGCCCCCACCGCTGCACAGTGTCGCGAGTCCATACTACAACTTATCATAATTCTAAAGGACGATGGGACTAAACGTCCCCAAAAGCAACAGATTTGAAATGTATCTCAGGTGAAAGATATTAATATAGTGACAACTTTTTACTTTGGCGACATCCCTCAAATGTGTGGGAATTCTGGGATAATAATTTTTTAATATTGTTATTTACTACAAAAGTAACACCTTTGATGAAATTGAAAATTGAAAATTGAAAAAAATAAATGATTTTTACCATTTCTAAGCGATCTCGTATCAGATCATCTATTTTCTTCTCGTATTCACATGTTTTGACAGCGTTTTTTAATTCAATTAAGAAGTCTTCGCATTTTTGGCCCTTTTTCTGTACTATCTGATTAAATTTATACCTTTCAAAAATTATGTTTTTCTTGGGAGTGAAATGTTTCTCAATTTTTTTTAACACAATTTGTAAGTTTTTAGATGCGGAGCTGTCATTGAAGGTGTTGTA
The DNA here is from genome assembly GCA_949710035.1 of Crambus lathoniellus. NCBI lineage: Eukaryota > Metazoa > Arthropoda > Insecta > Lepidoptera > Crambidae > Crambus > Crambus lathoniellus. The sequence continues at coordinate 3,896,853 of OX453313.1, forward strand.
AATTTGTAATGCTTCTCTGCCCATGATGTTAAGGAGCAAGGTCACGCTTCGTCTGTCTTTTGGGTCCATGCCTGCTGCCATTAAATAGATTTCCTCTCCAGACTACAAAGTATCTGTGTCCCAAATTTCAGCCAAATCCGTTCAGCCGTTTTGACGTGATTGGGTAACAAACATCCAAACATCTAAACTTTCACATTTATAATATTAGTAGGATGAAGGATGGTTTGACCTTATCACACACCGCCTCCACAAGGAGTGTGTCCAACCATTCCTCCAGTAGGCCCTTTATGTGTCTTACCTTTGGAAACCTGAGGGTTCCTGGGTGTTTCAGTCTAAGTGCTGCTTTCGACTCTTGTTTCACGTGAAGATGCAGTGGAGTAAGGTTAAGCATTACCTCCAGCGCTGCAATTGGAGCAGTGTTAATGCAGCTAGTAAGAGCACAGCAGGCCTGTCGTAGATGACTCTGCAGTTTCTTTGCTCCTACAGTCTGAGTAGCTTTGGGCCAACAGACTATGCTCGCTTGAGTACCCATTGTTAGTTATTTACACTATAAAAGTGACTTGAGTTAAGGAGTAAGAGCAGGTCGTCTACTACCAGGTTCCATAGCAGTGGAGAGAGGACGCCTGCCTGGGGGCATCCTTTTGCCACAAGCGTCCTTTGGTTTCCATCACCGGATACCTGTATCACTCTGTTGCAAAGCATGTTGACAATGCATCTGTTGACACCTCTCCTTACCAGCGCTTCTTCAATGCTACTGAAGGTAGTCTTGTCAAAGGCCCCTTCAATGTCGAGGAACGCACCAAGGCATATCAGTTTGTTTTGAAACGCTTCCTCTATCTTACCGACTAGTTGATTGAGTGCCTATTCTGTGGATTTGCCAGCACTGTAGGCGTGCTAGCGCTTATGTACAGGGTGTACATATTGTATTGTATCTCGTACAAAACATTCACATACCCTTTCCATGGTCTTAGCAGGAAGGAGGAAAGGCTAATAGGTCGGAAAGCTTTCGGGTTCGTGTAGTCGGACTTACCAGGTTTTGGTATGAACAATACCCTGAATTCCCTCGAGGAGTTTGGGATGTAGCCATGCACCTGCCTGGCGATGGATAATGACCGCAACGAGTTGCTGATCCCCCCATTTAGTACATGGAAATCGTACTAAATAAGTGGTGTTGCCTTGCATTAAATGAGGTAGCTCTGATTTTTTTATATGTTAGTAGTGATGAGATGGTAATGTCAAATCCAAGTTTTCCACCTCGAAAGCCCTTTGGATCATTGTTAAAAGCTTAAAAATCCATAAAGTTTTCGGTTATTTCTCAGTTTTTGTCAATTTTTACCACCAAGAATCTGAGTTACGGCAAATGTTACTATGCACTCTTTAAAGTAGACTAAATTTGCAATAAAAAGAGAATAATGTAGTTTTTGTAGGCCATACAGTTTTTAAGATACGGCTATTTAAAAGTTCATAAAAGAAGTATTACAGTTTTTTTTAGTTTTCGTCATTTTGACCCATAGTAGTGGGTTTATGGCAAAAGTTAAATTATTAGTTATTAAAGTCCATAAAATTTTGAAATGTTAAAGTCAGTTGTTTTGAGCACGCACACGCACGAAATGGCTATCCATAACGCTACACAAACTTTTTATTCAACATTAAATGTAAAATTTCATAGTCTTCCTTTAATTTATGATGATATGTTACTTAAGAAATGCTTAGGTATAATGGAGCCTTTCGATCGGTACAATAAAATTAAAGAAATTTGTTTTTTCACATCCAGCGGGTTCGATTCCCAGTTCAGACAGGCAATTATTTAAAATTCCTTAATTGCAGTTCGTTTCCTTTTTTTTTAAATAAAAATGAAGTCTCCTTTCAGCAAAATTTTATATCTTCAGTATTTAAGGTACTTTTCCTCTATGTGCCATAGTTTTGGGACGCCCTGTATATATTCTCTTTGTGTGAGTCTGCTGTGTAAATCTGTGCAATTGTGACTGTTTCTGCTGTTTCTTCTTCCTGGTCAATATCTGTATCTTTAATTTTTTTTAATATTAAAAATGTTTTATTTCAACCAATAGAAACCAAACCCCCACCCTCACAGGACGCACTGCTTGGTCACGATTTTCCTTGCAGGTATTATGTGATCGCTCGTCGCTTATGTAGATATTCGTAATAGGTTAGAATGAAGTACCTAGTTCAGATATTGTCCTGCCTCGAAAACAATAACGTTTTCATGAAATTCATAATAAATTATTATGTAGATATTCGTAATAGGTTAGAATGAAGTACCTAGTTTAGATATTGTCCTGCCTCGAAAACAATAACGTTTTCATGAAATCCTACTAATATTATAAATGTGAAAGTTTAGATGTTTGGATGTTTGTTACTCAATCACGCGAAAACGGCTGAACGGATTTGGCTGAAATTTGGAACATAGATACTTTGTAGCCTGGAGAGGAACATAGGCTACTTTTTATCCCGGAAAAATATCACATTCCCGCGGGATAACGTCGTGTAGTTCACGCGGGCGAAGCCGCGGGCGGAAAGCTAGTTCATAATAAATTCTGTTACTATTGGTATGAATGGATGGCTCCGGTAGGGGTGCGTAGTGAACGATATAATTTCATTTGGTATAATTTCATTTCAATAACGTTCAGATGACATAATAAATGTTAGTCATAACAACACTTCAACTAATTTCATTTTACATCCTTAATGTTTATTTCATATAATCATCATTTTATATAATATCATTTAACATAACTATTTTATATTTAATATAAAACTTACTTGCTATAACGGTCATTTGATATAATTTTGTTTCATATAATCATCATATTATGTAATAATTTTATTTGATATAATTTTGTTTCATATAATCATCAATTAGTCAATTAAATTTATAGGACAGGCAAAGAAGCAAGGGTAACGGGAGCACAACGCTCGCCCCCCCGCTATGAAAAGCCACGACGTTGACGGTGACAAAACAATTGATAGGTTAGCTTAGGTTAGAACTGTGACCAAAACAAAGCACGAGCCGAGCGAGCGAAGCGAACGTGCCGCGGCAGCGGCCGGCGAAGCGTCAGAAATAGTTATTCGTTGATTATACGAAATGAAAGTTCTATAAAATGATTTTATGTAATGTGTTGTTATACTTTGTGAATATTATACGAGATGTTATTATGTCATATATTACACACCCAAAAAAGTCTTTTTTTTTTGTTTATATAAGATTTTAAACTTTCGCGTTCCATTATAATTATAAACAAGAGTAACGGGACTCAACGCAACATTTATTATGAAGTAAATATTATTATGTACTTACAGCATGACGTTTCGGCTGTGTTGCTATACAGGGCGTCCCAAAACTATGCCACATGGATGGAAAGTACCTAAAATACTGAAGATATAATATTTTACTGAAAGGAGACTTCATTATTATTTTGAAAAGAAAACGAACTGCATTCAAAAAGAGTTTTAAATAATCGCCTGTCTGAACTGGGAATCGAACCCTCTAATTGTGAAAACAGATATTTCTTTATTTCTATTGTACCGATAGAAAGGCTCGATTATACCTAAGCATTTCTTGTAAGTAACATAGCATCTTAAATAAAAGGAAGACTACGAAATTTAACATTTAATGTTAAATATCAAGTTTTTTTAGCGTTATGGAAAGCCTTTTCTATGAATGAAACAGCTGACTTTGATTAACATTTCAATGTATTACTAATGAGTGAAGATTTTATTTTATTTTATTTTATTTTATTTATTTCGAAACTCAACCGCTTATTTACAATTTACATTACACAGAGTATCTTAGTTAAATAATCTTAAGCTATTACAGAGTTTCCCAACGTGATCAATTGAAACTTAAAAGACAAAACAGATTATACGCTGTCTTAAACTTATGTGGCATCAATACAATAAGAAAAAAGGAAAGGAACACGGCAAACTTCAACGCGTGTGAATACAAAAACAAAACAAATTAAATTTAACAAAACGTACGTTCACAGTATACATAGATATTTAAAAAAACATAAAATCATGCAGTTAGAACTGATGCTATATCACGCTTGAAAGATTTTTTATTAGCATTAAATATGTCAATATCATCAAATTTTGTATTGTATAACCTGGGTAGTCGCGACATAGTGGTGTTGTATGCATAGTTAGTCCGGTGCCAAGGTATACTAAATAACGGTGCCTGTCTTGTGCGATATTTAGGTGTGAAAAAACTTATACTAGAGAGAAGATCAGGCGCGTCTAGGTTATTGTGTAATATGTCATGAAGTAGGCTCATATCAAGTAGCTCGCGCCTAGATTCCAGGGGCAAAAGACCATAGTGATTAGAACAATTATACCTATTTTCCCTATCTAAGTGTTTGATAAAGTTATAATGTGATAAGATAAGTAACACCACCTCGATTGGTTTAAAAAGGTTTGAATAGGCGCTGCTCTCAGGTCGTCCAATGACTATGCCACATGGTGGCAATTACTGTATATTGAAAATTTTATTGCATATTACGAACTGCATTTAAAGATTTTTAAATAATAGCATGTCCAACCGAGAATCGAACCACCACCAAACTTTTTTAAACCAATCGAGGTGGTGTTACTTATCACATTATTATAACTTTATCAAACACTTATGATAGGGAAATTAGGTAGAATCGCTCCAATCTTCACTCATCAGTAATACATTTATTTATTTATTCATACATTGAATTGCTAAAGTCAGTTATTTTGAGCACGACAGTCATAGAAAAGGCTATTGATAACGCTGCACAAACTTGTTATTCAATATTAAATGTTAAATTTCGTAGTCTTCCTTTTATTTAAGATGCTATGTTACTTACAAGAAATGCTTAGGTATAATTGAGCCTTTCGATCGGTACATAAAAAAATAAAGTAATATTTTTTTCACATTCAGTGGGTTCGATTCCCAGTTCAGACAGGCGGTTATTTAAAATTCTTTGAATGCAGTTCGTTTTCTTTTTAAAATAAAAATGAAGTCTCTTTTCAGTAAAATTTTATATCTTCAGTATTTAAGGTACTTTCCCTCCATGTGGCATAGTTTTCGGACGCCCTGTATATGCTATATAATAAATGTCGCGTTGAGACCCGTTACTCTTGTTTATTGTTTTGTTGTTGACTCCTCCATTAAAAACTGTAATTTTCACTACCGAAGGATTTCCCTTTCGGTTTGCTCGTAGAGTACCAGTCACATATGTATTTTTATCTAATAATTCATCGGCTATTTCTACGCTGGTATAAAAATTGTCTTAAGTATAGGGAATGTCCTTTATCTAATTACTTTTTTTACGTGATTTCGACCACCAGTTGATCTTGCAAACCGGCATAAACTTGTATTTTTAGTATAAAACGATTGGCGTCGGCTAAAATGTATAATTAAACGCCGTATTTATGTGCTTTCCACTTTAAATATTGGCGAAGAGCATGTCGCCCTTTCCACAAGATCAATGACTCGTTCGTTAGTTCTTTAACCGTAGAATTTAATGGAGTTATTAAGGGCGCATAAATCTTAAATCCTTAAATATCATTTATATTAATTGTATCTTTGGTGGTTTGGTGATTGATATTTAAGGATACACTTTTTATATCATACACCGTAGAAACACGATTACTTGTAATTTCCTAGATGGAAAAAAAATCCCAAGTTATCTCTTAAACAAAAAATAAACCCTTAGTACGGCGTAAATACTTCACGGGAGGTGATAAGTTTTTGAATAACAACAAAACTGTTGGAGAGTACGCTGCGCAGTAGACACAGGAACGGGCGAGTGTGCAGGAAAATGAAGGTTGACGGCGATGATTGCGGTCAGAGCCACGTTGGTAATTCATCTTGATGACAAGTTTTCCTGGTATCCAGAAAATAGTCCATGCTTTTTGGTGAAAACCATCCAAAAAAACCATCCAAGGAGTTAAAGATAAGATAAATAAAGCATATGTATATATTAAAATAAAAAATAGTGGGTAGTTGTCCGTGACCACGGCCCCTGGAAAGGTGCCGAAACGTCGGATAAACCAAAAAACCTATAAAAACAACAAAAAATTGAACCAAGTTGCTAAATAAAAGCGTGAAAAAAATCCGTGAAAGTGTTTTATTTAAATGAACAGTTCGCGCAGAAATCTAAGATGTGTTTATAAGAATATTGTTGTCAGACATTTGATTGTGCATGTTTCCGAACGGAGCACTAAGCCAGGGCCACAAGCGGAAGTTCGATGAATTGGTTCTGTCATCTGTCATCCATTGCTCCATGATGTTACGAGACACAATTAATTGTACTATTTGTATGAAGCTAAATAAACATTTACTATGTGATCATCCAGCGTCTTTATCATTTTAGTATCATATACAATAGTGGCGACGAGTTAGTGACTGAATCTACCCGATGTGAAATAAAAGTGCACTTAAGTACCTCACAGTGCACGTGTTTAACCTCAAAATTATCGTGAAAATTCGTGTTTCCAAGTGACTCCTTTTACCTTTTCCTGTCTATCCAGGGGTTCCAAAGCCTGTGTTGACAACCCGCTACACAAATTCCTTTTTTTTCCTTTACATAACTACCTACTAAAATGGAGTTAGGCGAAGTTTTGTCACAAATGATGGAAACCATGAAAGGTATGCAATTACAACAGGCTTAATTACAACAAGCGTTACAAAGCAATGATAAAACAGTTGGCGGTATTACATTACAACCGTATGATGAGCAGAATGAATCGTTTTCATCTTATTTACAAAGACTCCAAAATTACATAACCCTAAAAGGAGTAACAAATGCTACAGTAAAAGTACAAATATTCCTCAACTGTATTGGTCCCAAGTACTACCAAGTAATAAAGAATATTACGGCACCAGAGGCCCCAGAGAAGATATCATTTGATGTACTTATTAAGTTGTTACAAAACCACATTGCCCCAGAACCCGGTGAAGTTGCTTTGTAGCACAAATTCTGCCTGAGGCAGCAAGAAGAGGGTGAAAGCGTAGCTAATTATGTAGCCGGTTTGAAAGGAATAGGTGGTAAATGTAATTTCATTTGTAATAATTGCCAACAGAGTACTTTTGAGACACATCTTCGTGTCCAGTTCATAAGAGGACTAGGAAATGCTGAAATAAAAGAGAGGCTATTACAAGAAAAACATACAGTTCGACATAAATTCAATACATAAAGAAGAAAATGATATTACAGAAAAAGAGTTTAAAGAACAATTACACAGACTATTAGAAAAATACAGAGAGTTATTTACAGAAGAGATTGGAGAAATTAACAACTTTCAAGCTACATATAAATTAAAGGAAGGGGCATCACCCATATTTCTAAAACCTCGTCCAGTACCATTGGCATTGAGAAATCAAGTAGAAGATGAAATAGACAGACTTGAAAAAGAAGGCATTTTAGAAAAAGTTGCATACTCACAGTGGGGGACACCTGTCGTACCTGTAATAAAACAAAATAGCAGGGTGCGTTTATGTGCAGATTACCGAGCAACATTAAACAGGAATATAGAAGATGATAATTACCCTATCCCGAGAATTGAAGAAATTTTTTCTAAGCTAAGTGGCGGAAAATACTTTTGCACATTGGACATAAATTCGGCATACTTACATATGCCAACCAGTGAAGAGACAGCAGAGATGCAGACCATCAGCACCTGCAAGGGTACCTACAAAGTTAAAAGATTGATGTTTGGTGTCAAGGTAGCTCCTAATATTTGGCAACGGTATATGGACCAGACATTACAAGGCATGAAAGGAACAGCATGTTTCTTCGATGACATAGCCTTACAAGAAAGTACATACATACAACTCCTACAAAGAATTACAGCAGTTTTCGAAAAATTAACTAAATGTGGACTACATCTAAATAAGAAGAAATGTCAATTCTTCGAAAGGTCAGTTACATATCTTGGCCATACCATAAACGAAAATGGATTACATCCTACTCAAGAGAAAATTAAAGATATCAAGAATAGTCCACAGCCGACAGATGTATCATCTCTACGTACCTTCTTGGGAATGATCAACTATTACCAACAGTTCATTCCGAACCTGGCATCCAAATTGAATCCACTTTACCAATTATTAAAGAAAGACACAGTATTCCATTGGTCAAAACAATGCGAGGAAACTTTTCAAGAATTAAAAGAGGAGATCTGCGGAGAAAAAGTATTAATACCATTTCATGCCGACTTACCTGTCACTTTAGCTACAGACGCATCACCTACGGGATTTGGAGGAGTATTATCACACATTATGCCGGACAAGACTGAACGACCAATAGCGTTTGCATCAAAATCCTTGACCAAAGCTGAGAAGGGGTACAGCCAGCTAGACAAGGAAGCAGCAGCCTTGATTTGGGGTTTGAAGAAATTCTTTCAATACTGTTATGGAAGAAAAATTACACTGATCATAGACAACCAACCTTTGGCTAGAATATTACATCCAGAGAAGGCTACACCTGCTACTACGGCTATTAGACTAGTACACTACGCAAATTTCTTAGCAGGCTTCGACTACAATATAAAACTTAGAAAAACCACAGAACATGCAAATGCGGATTACTTTTCAAGATTAAACAAGGATACGACAGGAACCGAAAAGTACAACTTGACGGACGATGACACATTTTATTTAAATCAAATTTCGGAATTGCCTGTTACATTACAAGAGATAAGAGAAGGAACAAGGAAAGACCCAGACTTACAAAAAGCTTTACTTGGAAATACAATCGGGCAGAAGCGATCCCAAGAAACTATATGAGTTTTCCCTGCAAAACAACTGTATATTTTATGGAATAAGAGTTGTCATACCTAAGGCATTACAAAATAGGATCTTAGAAGAATTACATACTGCACACACAGGCATTGTTAAAATGAAGGCGTTAGCACGAAGTTACGTCTGGTGGAAGAATATAGATTCTGATATTGAACAAATGGTAAAGGAATGTAAAGATTGTTGCCTTATGCAGAAAAATCCAGTAAAAGTACCAGTTCACATATGGGAATACCCAAAAGAGCCTTGGAGCAGAATACATATAGATTACGCGGGACCATTCCTGAATAATTACTTTCTCATAGTCGTAGATGCATACACCAAATGGCTTGAAGTTGTGCCAACTACGTCCATTACAGCTACAGCAACGGTGAATATTTTAAAGAAGATATATACAACATTCGGTTTACCTATTACTCAAGTATCGGACAATGGAAGGCAATTTCGCTCACAAGAGATGTTACAATTCTTAAAAGAAAACGGAACACAAGCAAAGTTTACGGCTCCTTTTCATCCAAGCTCAAATGGACAAGCTGAACGATACGTGCAAACGTTTAAAAATAAGCTTAAAGCAATGGCAAATGAGAAGGGAACATTACAGGAAAAACTACAAAAATTTCTTATGACTTACCGGAGAACACCTAACAGTGCTACTGGATTGAGCCCTGCAGAGATGATGTTTAAACGGTTGTACAGAACAAGGATTGATTTAGTAAAAAGAGAAGACACAGAAAAGGTAAACAAGAATGATAATCTGGAAATAAATAAGGAATTTAAAACAGGAGACAGAGTACAGATTAGAATGTATGATAATAATAAATGGAAATTTGGAGACGTTATTAACAGATGTGGAAAATTACATTATGAGATAGAGGTAGATGGAAAGATACACCACCGACATGTAGATCAAATCATTAAAAACTACTGTATGAGTGACAATAAATACCTACCTGATACTTACCAATTCAATCCAATGCAGCCACATGAGACTGTGCAGGCAACAGCTGAAAGTAGAGGAAGTATACAACATATTCCCGAGGACACAATGCATACAATACCTTCACCTTGCCCTATAAATAAACCTGCCAGTCCTGCGAGGGAACAAAAAGAAATGCAGCAGGAACAAGAGCCTACACTCCTAACTGTAGTGCCTACGGAACCTACAAATACAAATATGCACTTACCTTCTCCGGTCGCAGTCCGCCGATCGCAGAGAACCAGGAAGATGCCGGATCTTTTGAACCTCTGATCTAAAACCTGGAAAAAGAAGTCAGAAGAACAAGGGAGAGACTGTCAGACATTTGATTGTGCATGTTTCCGAACGGAGCACTAAGCCAGGGCCACAAGCGGAAGTTCGATGAATTGGTTCTGTCATCTGTCATCCATTGCTCCATGATGTTACGAGACACAATTAATTGTACTATTTGTATGAAGCTAAATAAACATTTACTATGTGATCATCCAGCGTCTTTATCATTTTAGTATCGTATACAATAATTGTTTTGCCGCAAAGTACACATACCTCCATAGTTCATGTGTCCTAGCCGTTTGAGCCAAACTTCAGCTGACACTAACAATGCATTCTGATTCTCCTAAACTCCATTCTTCAGGGGATCTGAAGAGTACCAATGGCTGCGAAATAATTTTACCTGGCGTGGTGCTGTCCAGCTTGTAAACATCATTGAAATCACATGCATGATCTACTATCTTACCTGATACCTTACAGTTCCTACCTTTATAAAAATGACACCCTTTCTTATCAAAAACAATGACATAACCTCCCTCAACTAACTTGCTAACAGAAAGCAAATTTATAGATAATTTAGGAACGAGCATGGCTTCGATTTCTATATTGCAAGAAGGAATAACAAATTTACCTGATCCTTCACAATCTAAATATTCATTGTTTTCTATGTATATTAAGTATGTATTTACAAACAAAAAGTATTTAAGTAAGTATATATTTATCCGTTATCAAGTTTTCCATGATACAGTTTCATAATGAAATTAACATGGGCTTAGATAATTGGTGTGAATGTAAGAAGTTATTATTATTATTATTCCCTTTATTACATTTTAAATACTTACAAAATTATATTTCTAAACATTAAATTTTTACAATGTATAACACTAAAAAATATAACATTTAAAAATACAAAAATGCAGTTCCCCAACGGCAGCAAGATCAAGGTCCCGGCTACCGATGGTTAAGGATCCAGAGACAGGAACCTTCTCACTATACGGGCCGTGTCCAGAAGTACTGCCTTCTGCATCTGACTCCCGATCCATCCACCTAACGCAAGCCTCTTAAGGTGTTTATCGAGGCTCTTGGCTATCAGACCATACAATACAAATAAATACAAATACAAAAGCTTTATTTGCTTGTAAACATGGTATACAATATGGTAGTTTAAATAAGGTAAGTAGCCAAACATGTTTAGCCAATAATATGACATGCAAAAATATTTCTTATAAACTAATACATGGACAAAATTATTATTATTATTACATTTTGAGGAATAATATATTTAACATTGATATTAAAATAAAATTAAACATTAATGCTTATTATTAAAAAAATCTTTTATGTCATAAAAAGTGTGCGTTAGAAGCCATTTATGCAGATGTGTTTTGAAACGACTTATGTTTAGTTCCCTTATTTCGTTCGGTATGTTATTGTATATATTTACGCACATACATAAACAGCTTTTTCTAAACTGTTCCGTATTCGGTATTTCTTGCGGTACTAATCTAGCGCCGTTCCTAGTATTTCTCGGATAAATATCGCCTGCTTTTGTGAACAATAGCATATTTTGTTTAACAAACAAACATATTTCAAAGATATAAAGCGATGTCAACGTTAATAACTGAAGTCGTGGAAACAGAGGACGACATGATGTTTGTGGAGGAACTCCGCATATTGCTCTAATGCATTTTTTTTGAGCAATTTTCGCTCTGTTAGCATGTGAACTATTTCCCCATATCAATAACCCGTAACGCAATATAGAACCTACATACGCATGATAAGTGGTTATCGCAGTTTTTATATCTGTCACAGATCTGACTTGTTTTAGTGCATAAACAAACTTATTGATTCTACCACAAAGATTATCGATATGTGCTTTCCAACTCAGCTCCTGATCGATTGTAAGTCCTAGGAATTTTGCGTGCTTAACTTCATCAATTTTGATGTCTCCATAATGAATGTCAAGATTAAAATTTTTGCGTTTATTAAATTGTATATAATTAGTTTTTGTCAAGTTTACTTTCAGATTATGTATGTCAAGCCATTTAATTAGTTTTTCATGTCATGATTTTAGAAGGTTTTTCATATTTTTTAATAGCAACACTGGTAATGCCGTCTCTTGCCGCCATTTTGTTAAATTTAATAGGCTAATCTGTGGTAAAATTGGTGGGGGGTAGCTAGACTTGAGCCCGATTAACGAGCAAAGAGAGGTCATTCTTCAAACTAGCCTCGAGGGGATAAGTTCACTAAGACGTCGACTGTATCTATATTGTTATACCTGTACTATGCCTGTACCTGTAAGTTGGATCAATAATTATATGAGTGTTATCTGGAGTCTGCGTTTTCTTCATATTTCAGAAGCGGTAAAGTACCCACGTAAGTTTATTTCTAAACCTGATAATAAGAATAATTTGCTTATTCTGTGCTATAGTAATGCCAAACGAGTTATTTTATTCTCTTCACGCAGAGAAAGGATAAATATTCCAGATTCCATGTTAATGCGTATTTTTTTTTATCTAAATGACATTTTAAATACCTTTGCGGTGGATTGTGTTTTGTACATGGTCGGGGCTACTCTCCGACGGAACGGACATAAACTAAATCGCATTTGTGTTTTAATTGATTGTGTTCGTATACGGTCGGGGCTACCCTCCGACTATACTAACATAATTTAAAAAGTCTATATGCGTAGCTTAGTACTAAGATTTTACTAATTCGTGTTCGGGGCTACTCTCCGATCGTGTTAGTTAAATCTAAAGCGTTAAAATTGGAATATTCGTGTGGCGGATTGTGTTCCGTACATGGTCGGGGCTACTCTCCGACGGAACGGACATAAACTAGATCACACTTTTATTTGAATTGATTAATTGTGTTCGTGTACGGTCGGGGCTACCCTCCGATTATACTTACATAATTTTAAACGCGGGTATGTAGTAGATATTTGCGTATGGCACGATCATAGCGTACCATGAATCTGGCATAATATCTTGATTGTTGTTGTTTAATTTACATGATGTATTAAATGTGGATTGTACAGAATTAATGGAGATGATTGGCATTATTATATTATAAGAGTACTTGCTGTTTATGTTGTTTATAATCTTACACATGGAGCTAGGACTGGCAGTTTTGGCTGTGTACCTACATGTAATGTTTTAAGTAATTAGTGCTAGCACTAATTGGAGCTAGTTTTGATTGCCTTTACTGTTGCACAGAGTGAAATCACTTATGGCTACTAAATCTTGCATACAATCCATGTTTTAACGTGGTATCTAATACCAACAGTAAATAAAAGAAAACTATAAGTTATGAAGCTAGTAAGAAGTAGTAAAGAGTAAGAATAATTTATGATTGGTTGCTCACATTTCATTTATCTTAATATTATTGAAATTAATTATTACTAATTTTCCTTTGTTTTTAATGTATTGAGCGAACGTGTTGTTCTCTGGGTTGAGTGAGTCATGTATGCTTACTGGTTACCTACGTTACTGGTAAGATTGGTTTAATAGGTACGTATTACTTACTTACAATTGAATTCTGGCTTTCTATTTATTGATATATTAATTAATAGGTACAAATTTTGTGGATTCAATTAATATGAACACCGTGAATAGCAATATAAATTGCTTGAACTATGAATATGAGTTTAAATACAAATATTTTAATATGGTATCTTTAAATATTTAAATATGAAAGTCTTTACGTGAATTTGGATATCTCTAATGTGAATATTTTTAATTTTTAATGATGAGCGAACAAATATAAGGTGTTCACTGGGTTGAGTGAGCAAGCTATGCATGCTCACTGGTTATAAGAGATACATTGAATTTGTTTGTTGAAATGCATTAAATTGAATTTGATATTAGGGGGCGATGTATGTATGTTGCATACACTCGTCGGATATTAGAGGGCGATGTATGTATGTTGCATACACTCGTCGGATATTAGGGGACGATGTATGTTTGTGGCATACACTCGTCGGAATTAAGGGGGCGGTATATGTTTGTGGCATACACTCGCCGGATTTAAGAGTACGAACGATGTATGTTGGTGGCATACATTCGTCTGAATATGTTTAAATGTTAAGTGAGTACGTTTCTCACAGGCTGGTTAAATGAGTACCTACTTATATTTCATACTGGTTTACTACCCGTATGGCCACTTTTAAGATTATTAGATTTAAATGAAACTACAACAGAACAAAGATAATTTCAAACGTTTTATTCTTGTTTTTACAATACTCATTTTACATTTTTGCACTAGATAAGTAGCTCTTAATAAAAGAAATGGTTTTTGTAAATAATAAAGGATGTAGGTAGCTACTGTAGCTAGTGAACAGTATAAATCATGAATTTTCCTGAAGGGCATATTGTGTTGATAACCTAATGATTTTATTATAGAATGACACGGAACGATCTTTTGCCGATGAATAATGTATACATTCCAAGGTAAATAGCATCTGAGGACGAATACGGCCCGCGCCACCTGGTGCGCCGCTTGGTAGGCCTCCAGGGTGACGTGGCCGACCCAGGGGAGTCTTGAGCGAAGGAGGAATACCCTTTCTTCGTAGCTGAATCTGGTCAAAGAGGATTTGAGATGATGCAGAGCATTTTGTTTATGGGAAAGTATTGAAGTTGTTTTGATTAAAATGTTTCATGTTTATTTATTTGCATATCGAATAAAACTATTTAAGATTTAATTTTCATCTCGCATAACCGACTAAATTGATTGTAACACCCCCTTAAATAAAGTTTGTAAAGGTCTACCTAAAACAAAACAAAACTATAAAAACTTATCTTTTCATAGAATCATTTAGATGTTATCAAAATACTTTTAGGGAAGAATGAAAAGCCTTTTAAATCTACAGTTGCCTACGTGCTTGACATTGAGTATCTAGTAGGTACCACAGCTGTAGCAGTAGATACCTTTAAAGTATTATTGTCAATATGCGCTCTAATTATCCAACATAGTACCTACTTACTTATAAAGATATTTATATACTAAATTATGTTTGCATCATTTCTTTTTCCTTGCATAATAAGTATCCACATGCTCCATAATTTGAGTAGGGGTTATTGTCTTATCTATTTAAGATTTTTATAATTACCTTAGTTTCCATTTATACGAAATCCATACCATATCTTGATTCTCATGAGTGGTCAATATCCATGAGCTAGGTTTGTTTTTCTATGCCTAGGTCTATGCCCAGGTGACCTTTACGCAGAACTGGATGTATTTCTGATCTTGATAAGATTGGACATGATGACGATTCACTTTTGAATAAGAGCACACTATTAAAGTCGCGAATTTAGTATTCCAAGATTGCGATTGGGTAATACTTTTATAAACTGTGATCTGTGTCACTTAGATTGTTATAGACCTTTTAACTATGGAAACAATATTAATTTCTGGTATAAGCTTAACAATCTCCATAGCAGTGTTGTAGATACGGTGTACGTACGCATAGTTTTCGGGGTGCCGCTGTCTCTGAGGTACCTACCGGGTTCGATTCCCTGTCGGGTGAATGTTTAAAGCGGACTTTTCAACATTCTGCCCGATTGTATGTGGTAATCCCCGTCGTTGTTCCCAAATGCCATAACACAAGTGCTTGAGTTACTTAGTTCGGGATGGAAGCAATGTAGGTATGCAAAGATATCCAAAATTTACTATTTCCTATTACTTATTTTATTTTTTGTAACTTTGTTCAAGTGGACATTTCGTCTATTATTTTTGTTATATGTAGCTTAATTTAAAAGAATTCACTATGCTTGACTTTTTAAATTTGAGTTTAGTGGCAAACTTAAATCTAAAATTTTATTTAAATTCAAACTAAATTGTGGATGAGTGCTAGAGAAAGTTTATCAGGAACATACTTTTCCGAGTCTTCTACATAATTAGACAATAAAGCCATAAGACTGATTAGAAATCATCATTCTTTACATTTTTCCGGGAACGTCGAAGATTCTTTATCTAAGTACCTAGTTTGATAGATACATAGATTAATTCTTTATTTGTACACAATATTACGAACGGAACAATCACACACGAAATAATAATAATAATACAAAGATAACAAACTGTTAACCAAATGGTGGCCTTATCGTCTTACTGCGGTTTCTTCCGGGCAACTCAGTTTTGGTTTAGACGGATGGAAAATTTTACAGCCAAAATCACTAGAAGCTATTTTGCTATTTGTGCGTACTGCGTAGTGTTCTAGATCTCTCTTAATGATTTAGATGCAAATCAAAAGCAGAAATACTTAGTTGCTTAGACAGCACTGCAAGGAGCATTCACTGATATCTATTCTAGTTGTTTTCATTAACATAGTGATGAAATTATGTTTTTAATGCAAAAACATGTAAACAGTCCATAGTGCATTTAAGTAGATCGTGTTTATTACACTGTCAAGTTGTAACTGATGTTTTCCTAATTAAGCAAAATAAAGTAAAACGATTATTGCTCAATCACACCTCTCAATTTATTAAAATGTTCTATACAGCTTCATGCAAACATTTTAATTCATGTTTTAAACTTGTTCTAACAAATAAAGCCACAAGTAACCACTGCTGTAGCATACCAAGTTAGTTTTTCCGTGTTTTTATTGTTATTGGCGGTATGATTTATAATTAGTTTTTGAGGATTTTAATACTACCGTCCTAGTGTACGTATTGACAAAATATGATTTCAAATTATGTGAATCTAATTTATTGTTATTTTAATGAGAATTAATATCTTTATTAAACCAAAAATCAAGTAGATCTGTCAAATTTACCGTCTCATTTGGTAGGCTCGTGATACTAAAATTCTTAGCAGTTTACCATTCTCACGGACCTTTGAAGTTCCTTCACATATTGTGTAGTAATCATTTCCATATTTTTTAGATCTGGTCAGTTGATCATTTGTTTCTACTATGGTTGAAGTTACTAAGTACCTTACATACTAATGTTTATAAAAGAATATGAGAATTCATATACTTACATTTATTTCTATTGATTCATTATCAGATACATCTATTTCTTTTGAATGATTAATAAAATTGATTTGGTTACTATGTGTGTTGTGAGTTTACTGCTTTCAGATGCCAATTGTAGCATCCAGTAGGTACTTATCATGAGCTAGCATCGAGTTAATATAATAATGAGGATCCCGCTACCCTTGAACGTACGAACCAACACAGCATACAAACTGGAGACAGCAGAGTGTACGTGCTGTGGTAATGAGAGGAGATAATATGATACTGAAGGTGCAGATCACAGAGTGATCGTTGTTGTGATGATGATCATCGTGGGCTGTGGTTGTAAGTCGGATATTGAGACGAGTGGATCGCTGATACTGAAATTGACTTATATTGAAGTATATATTATCATGTCATGTATCTTATCTCATTTTACTATTATGATTGCAAAAGCTTGTATGTTTGTTCCCCAATCACGGCTATCGGCTGGACGGATCTTTGAAATCTTTTGTCTGTGGAATAGCATATCGGCTTCTTTTGACCCCGGGAGGATATTTTATTCTCACGGGAAATCATCGTGTAGTTAATTCATTTGGGCGAAAAGCTGTTCATGATTTTACTTGTTCTATTTCTATCCATGAATATACTTCTTCATATCCCAATTATAATTATTAAATCTATTTACACTAATATTATTCATAGTAATATGAATATTTGTTGATAAGGATGCGGGTCATGCTCGTATGAGGATACCTTGTAGACATTTTTAAGTTTTGATATTAAATTGCGAACTTGTTTAAAATCATTAACTTATTCATTAGAAATGATAATAATATGATCTTTTGATTTTCATGTACGGAGTGGAACCATGTATTGTACTATTCTAACAGAGGCAGAGAATAGATGCATTTAAGATTTGGTGCTGGAAAAGAATGCTCTGGAAACCTTGGACAACTGGTTGACAAGTTGAAAAAGCAAATTGTTGCTGTGACGGTTCAAATTGTACCTGCGGCATCTTCATTATCAGTGTAACTTCCTTATAAGAATATTTAAATTAATCGGTAATAATGCATATTACGAACATGCCTTTAAATAATTCCTTTAGTTGTCCTAACTCATATTTTGATTTATTACAAATTGTGCACTATGGTAAATACGTATCTATAACTTGGTTTGTTACTCATATCTGGGTAAAAATTGGTAACTGTGCAGAGGCCTACAGTTGTTTTTGTAAGGACTAAACTAGGTCAAACTTAGCGATAGTTAAATTCATCTAATATTAGGTCTTTAATCCTTTCATGACTCGTAGTTGCTTTTTCCACTATTTGAGTGAAGTGATAAGGGTGTCTAGTTATCAGGTTAAAGTTAAATTCTGTACCTACCTATTCCTAATGTAACATTCTTAGGGATTTTGCTTCTGACACCATCTAATATTCTTGAATGTAGCTCCTGACAATGCATTGATGTAAACTAGTACCAAGCTAATCCATTTTTCTTTTATGACCCATAACTAATGCTTATAGATTATAACCAGACTTTACTTTAATCATTCCATATACTTACTTACACAATACATGATTATATAACAAGTATAGTTTCAAAATAAGTTTTCTAAGTAATAATAGTCGATTGTTAACGAATGTCATGATTATGTTAATTTATACATTGATTCAAATAGTTTTAGATTAGTTTGTTATTGATAATTTATTTTATTTGATTATGTATTACTTAACGATTTACTAAAACAATATTTTCACGATAATATCTATATTCTAAACAAGTCATCGGCTTCCTTAAAAGATTATTGTTGAGCATTGTGTAATATAATGTATTTGTTTCAATTATGTTTTAAGTTTTAACTTAAGGTTTTTATCACTATAAGATTAACCTAAATAGGTACATAGTTGTAAGACTTTACTATTGAGAATAATTGTGTATCAGTATATTAGCTGTATACTTACCTAATTAATTGATTCTAAATAATTTTTATATGTGCGTCGGGAGACAGCACGTTATCAGATGGCCGAATGTCATGATTTTAGAAGGTTTTTCATATTTTTTAATAGCAACACTGGTAATGCCGTCTCTTGCCGCCATTTTGTTAAATTTAATAGGCTAATCTGTGGTAAAATTGGTGGGGGGTAGCTAGACTTGAGCCCGATTAACGAGCAAAGAGAGGTCATTCTTCAAACTAGCCTCGAAGGGATAAGTTCACTAAGACGTCGACTGTATCTATATTGTTATACCTGTACTATGCCTGTACCTGTAAGTTGGATCAATAATTATATGAGTGTTATCTGGAGTCTGCGTTTTCTTCATATTCAATATTACTATTTATGTCATATTCATGGTCAGCTATAGTCTTATTAGATCTTACCACAATGGAAATGTCATCCGCAAAAGCAATACATCTTTGATTTGTAATGTCAACAATGTCATTAATATACAGTAAAAACAAAATAGGACCCAGCACGCTACCCTGTGGTACACCGTAAACATTCTCACTGTAACACGATGAATGTGCTACATATTCATTTTTATCATTATGCTTGTCTATAATTACGCATTGCTTCCTATCGCTAAGATAGGATTTTATCCACTCAAGTGCCAGGCCTCTTACACCGAGTGTCTCTAATTTCCGTAGAAGCAAATTGTGTAAAACATGATCGAACGCCTTAGTTAGATCAATAAAGACAGCACTAGTCAATTCCTTTTTATTCATACCAGTGAGAATGCTTTCGACTAGTTTGTGTGATGCTAGAAGCGTTGATTTGTTTTTTTGGAAGCCATATTGGTCGACATTAAGTAATTGATATTTATTGCAAAAGCTGATTAACTGTCTATACATGCATTTCTCCAGAATCTTGGAAAATACTGATAAAATTGCTATAGGTCGATAACTACCAACATCAAAAATATTCCCTTTTTTAAACAACGGCATTATTGTAGTCAACTTGAGCAAAGCTGGGAAAGTGCCTGACGAGAAGGAAAGATTTATCAAATATGTCAAGACTGAAATTATTTCATTAATAGCCTCTTTTACAACAAGAGTACATACTTCATCGTGACCCTCGGATTTCGTATTTTTTAATGACATAACTTCCTTCATTACTTCTGCTTCAGTGAGTGGCATGAGGAATAATGAATTTAGTACATGTTTTTTAGAAATTATACTATGCGTACCATTATTTCCTTCCTTATTAGATAATTGACAAAGTAATCATTAAACGCCGTAGCTATTTGGAAAGGATCTGTTATTGTTTCCTCATTGACAATAATTTTCTCAATGCAATTACTTTTACATTGCGTGTCATATAACTCATTTTTTACTACATTCCACGATGCCTTACACTTGTTTTTACTTTTATGAATATAATCAATGTTGGTTGTTTTTTTAGAGCTATAGATACATTTTTTTAATAAATCTGAGTATTTTAAGTAATTGTTTCTATCCGTTTTTGATTTAGTTTTGTAGTATTTAAATCGCAGTTTACGTTTCCTTTTACAACTAAGCCTTAAACCTTTTGTTACCCATTTTTGTTTCTTTTTTTGGAATGTGTCAATTCTTATCATGATTTTAGGAAAGCATAGTTTATAAAAGAGTATAAATTGTTCATGAAATTTATTAAAACTTTTGTTTAAATCGATCTCATCATAGACATCTGCCCATGAGAGTTGTTTAAGGCAATTTCTAAATCTTGATATATTTTCTTTACTATAATCTCTCCTAAATATGGTATACGATGAAGAAACTGGCTTCAGAGGTTTCATGGGAAAACTTAATATCTGGGCCGTTTCATGATCCGAAATGTGTAGCGGCAAGACACTGGCTGTAGCATTTTCTATATTGCTTATAATTTGGTCAATGCATGAAAGTTTTCGTGTGGGTACTGTTATATGTAATGATAGATTGTAATTTTGTACTAAGTCTCGTAAATTTTCTGTGACACTATTCTTATTCAAGATGTTTATGTTGATGTCACCGGCCAAAATAAGTTTTATTTTATATTTATATTTTCGGAATATTTCGTTTAATAAACAGTCAAGCTTGTTTAAAAAGAAGTTCGGGTCAGACTTTGGTATTCTATAAAGACTTATGATTACTATTTTGTTTGAGGGGAATTCTATACCACTGTAAGACCACTTTTTATAATACTATAAAAAGTTATATATATTTTTAGTTCATATAAATTAGCCTAGATGGCAGTATTTATTTCTGTATCGCGGCAACGAGTTGTTTTATGAATTTAGGTATACTTTCATGTGAACACTGTATTTTTGACTATCCCAATAAACCGTTGTGTGCAAAGGTGGCTTCTAATTTCTTGCACACCCTCGAAGTGGTGACCTGGTTTTCATGGTCCTTCGAGCCGGATTTTAGTTAGATTACACACTAAAAAAAACTTAGAAAATTTTGAAAAAAAAAAAAAAATTTTGGACTTAAATTGTTTTTAACTTTTTTTTGACTTTGAAAATTTTAGGCTACTTTGTAGCGGTCAAATTAGTTATTTCAAAATTGACTTTGAAAATTTTCGGCAAATTTTTAGCAGTCAAAAGTTATTTAGTTTTGTTCCCAAATTGAATTTCTTTGAGTTTTCGGCTTTAAAATGGAAAAAATAGTAAGTTTACAACAGAGTCTTCACGAAAGAATTGAGAAAGCCTACAAAACTTTTTTGAAATCGCCTAAGCAACGAATTACCGTTCCTTATTGCGATACAAAATTAGAATTATTAGAAAATTTATGGTCTGAATTCGTCCAAAATGAAAACACTCTTGTTAAAGAATACAACGAGCAAATAAAAAAGCATGAGTACTCGATCAAAGATGTTTATTCTTTAGCAGAAGAGGAGTATTCTACATACAAGGTAGAACTTAAAACTAAGTTAATCTCTTTGCAACAATGTCAGAGTTCGGGTGGGGCTAGTACTAGTGTAAAGCCAGAATTATGTGCTAGACCTGAACCATTTAAATTGCCCAAAATTGTAATTCCTACCTTTTCAGGAAAATATCTTGAATGGATTACATTCCGAGATCTGTTTACGTCGTTAATCCATGATAATAAAAGGTTAGATAATGTTCAAAAAATGCATTACCTAAAAAGTTCTCTGGCCGGGGAAGCGGAACAACTCCTTCGTCAAATACCCATTTCTGACGCAAATTATGAGAGATGTTGGAATCAGTTAAAATCTAGATATGATAACAAGAGGTATTTGTCACACTACATTTTGAAACGCTTGCTTAGTCAGAGAAACTTAATGGTTGAAAATTCAAGTGGTTTAAAGGAATTAATTGACACGACTAACGATTGTTTAAGTGGTTTGGCTAATTTGGGGATTGACACTAGTAGCTGGGACATAATTGTTATTCACATTCTTTGTTTAAAGCTTGATTCGGAGTCGCGTAAACAGTGGGAGTTCAATATTACCAATAGTACTTCATCTGAGGAACTTCCCACTTTTAAACAATTTCAAGAGTTTCTGACGAACCGGTATAGAGCTCTTGAATTTCTGGATACGAAAGTAGTTTCGAATAGGCCACAATACAACAGCAACTGTAGCAACAATAACGTGGTTAAATTTAAGTCTCTCCATGCTGCCACTAAGATACAATGTGCTTACTGTTCTGAGGAGCATAAGATTAGCTCATGCTAAAAGTTTGCTAATTTGTCATGTGACCATCGTCGTAATTTCGTCCAGACCAATGGATTGTGTTTTAACTGTCTAAGCACAAATCACAGTGCTAAGACTTGCCGTCTCCAAGTTAGGTGCAAACTTTGTCACCGTCGTCATCATACTCTCCTACATCCCAATAGTGAAAGCGGAAATGCGCAGGTTAATGTCACCAATATTGATTCGGGCAGGGATAGTTCACCAGAAGCAGGGCCCAGGGAAGAGGCAGGACCAGCTGAGAAAACATCAGCATTTTTAGCGTGCGGTGTGTCGACTGGGAACATTAAGCGGGTATTACTAGCGACTGCGCTAGTTGATACCGAGTCGAACACTAGCACTAAGCATGTTTTGAGAGCGTTGTTAGACCAAGGGTCTCAAGGAAACTTTATCACAGAGTCGACTGTAAATGACCTGAAGTTAAAACGAACACCTATTAGAGGTAAAATTTCAGGTGTGGGGGGAGGTAATGAGTTAATCTCCAAAGCTACGGTCGCTCTGAAATTTACATCAAGAGTCAACAAAGAAGAGTGTTTTACAGTACAGGCATACGTTTTAAAGTCCATCACTTCATTCCTTCCGAACAAGAAACTTCCGAAACTGGAGTACACTGAGTTTAAAGGAATTGAATTGGCGGACCCGGATTATCACCGACCCTCTAAAATTGATCTTTTATTGGGTGCGGAGGTATTTAGTCAGATAATCCAGGAGGGCATCCGAAAATCAGCCAATGGTACAATTGTGGCTCAAGCTACTAGTCTTGGTTGGATTTTATCGGGTACTGTAAGCACACCAGTAGAAAACGCTGGAGGTATTTTGTCGTTGCATTGCCAATTACAAGAAGAAGGTGATGAAATGTTACGAAAATTTTGGGAAATCGAAACAGGAATAGGTTTGTCCAAAGAACAAACTTATACAGAAGAAGAAAAACAATGCGAAGAGTTTTTCCTAAAAACTACAACGAGAGATGAAAACGGACGATATATCGTAAGGTTACCTTTTAAAGAAAATGATCCAGATTGTAAAAGGGCAAATACACGGTTAATTGCTGAAAAGAGGTTAAAAGGTTTGGATAAAAGATTTGAAAAAGATTCGCAATATAGAAAAAACTATGAAGCCGTAATTGAAGAGTATCTGGAAATGGAACATATGGTAGAAGTCGACCAGCCTGATGATAAAAGAGATGTGTCAGTTTATCTGCCGCATCATGCGGTGATTCGCGAAGATCGAGATACTACCAAGGTGCGAGTAGTATTCAACGCTTCTCAACGAGGTTTAAATGGGGTATCCCTAAACGATAATCTGATGGTTGGGCCAACTATCCAACCCGACTTGAGACAATTAGTATTACAATGGAGAATAAACCCTATAAGTTTGACCGCTGACATCGTGAAAATGTACCGGCAGATTAAAGTTCATAACGATGACACGGATTTTCAAAGGTTGTTGTGGAGAGATAAAAATACCGGACAGATAAAAGATTACAAAATGCTGCGGGTAACGTTTGGCACTGATTCTGCTCCCTTTTTGGCTGTAAGAGCGCTTCAACAAGTAGCTGTGGATGAGGGTTCGAAGTATCCACTCGTCGCTGCATCTGTAAAAGATAGTTTTTATATCGATGACTATATGGGAGGATGTGAATCTGTATCAGAAGGTATAGAGATTCATAGCCAAATGAAAAGTTTATTAAATGAAGCAGGATTCGAACTACAGAAATGGTCTAGTAATGATGAGCAATTACTTAACCCTTTCACGGGCAATACTCATTTCGTGGTTAATTTCGGTTTTAACTGTTTTAAACGTGTTTATAAGTGATTCTTAAAATATTGACGATAATTTTTAGCCCCCCAAACACCCCCTACTATTTAAATGGGTCATGGCAAAATGCTTGCCAATGCCCGTTTGTACTTTGTTTTGTGGCAAAATTGTTGCCAATGCACGACTTCAGCTTTTTAATTATTCTTGCCAATGCCTTACAGTGACTTGATTATGCATATATTATTATATTATGTATATTGTAATTTTATCGATAATGGAGGTGTACGTAAATAAAAGTTTTTATTGTATAGTTTTTATTTTTTTTAAGAAATTAGAGATTTTTAAGATCAACATTGAATAAGTACTTTCAAACAATCAGGCACATTGACCATAATTGAATACTAAAACAACTAATAATTAAGTAGTTAACTTTGACTTTTAGCCAATATTTTTATAAAAAATTATCAGCCTCAACAGATAATTGAATATTGTATCTTACTTATTATTATTATTATCACAAATCAAATCAAATACCTACGAGATCAAGAAGCAAATTAGATAAATCAATTATATAATACCCAAAAACATTACTGAACTAGGTATTTACTAATAAATTGGCTTTTACTAAAAATATAGAAAAATTACCAGTCTCAAAGTGATTGCACATCTTAGTTTGTTTCAAAAAATATAAGAACACCTTGTTGTTTCAAAGTTGGTGAAACTTGTGAAAACATGGCGTAATACATAGTGTTACGAGGCAGTTGGAGCATCTGATACGAGATCTTTTGTTTTTTGTCCTCGTGCTGCATAGATAGCATCGCCTGAAAGTTGACAGCTCTTCAGGCCAGTGTAAACCAAGTTGAGCATAGCGAATCTCTCGGGGTACACTGCTTTTGCTAGAGGAGACATCAGGCAGAGATGTATTGGATCGCTTCCAGTGTAGATCAGCTGCCCTTTTTCTTGAAGTATAGCCGTCAATCAGACCATAGGCCAATCTTTCGCGAAATTTCATTTGACTAATTTTTTTGTCTCTGTGAATGGATTTATAGAGTATGTATGCATTTATTGCACCACTCTCCACAAAAAAGTAAAATAAACGCATCCACCACTTCTTTGATCTTCGTCCTAATTTATAATGTGCTCTAAATTGGTCGAACTGATCTACTCCACCCATCCTTTTAGTGTATTGAGCAATAGCAAGAGGACATTCGATTAGGGCCTTATTGCCGTCTTTTTGTGTTCTTTGGACACTGACCTTTGTTTTAGGATTATATCCCGTGGTGAGAATACTTACAGGTTTCGTATCCTTCCATTGAACGTAAGCTGTTGTACCTGTTACAGTGGAAACACGCCATTTACTTGCGTGTTTTTCCATTGAATTTTTTCCTTTCGTCACTATAGGTAGGCCTACTCGGTCTGTTCTTACTGTTCCTGTGCTGTATATTCCCCGTAAGTACAGGTTGCGCATCAAACCCACCGACGTGAAAAAATTGTCAAATGTGACATGACAACCATTATTTTGTATCGTTTCTGTGAGTCGTAGAACAACATTAGGGCCCAAGCCGACCTCCACGGTCCCTGCAGTTTTACCACAATATATCTCGAACTGGTACAAATATCCCGTAGCAGAATCTGATCTGGCCCAAACCTTGTAACCTCGCTTGATTGGTTTCATGGGCATGTACTGTTTTAGTGAGGACCTGCCCTTGAACTGCACCATACATTCGTCTACGGATTGGGATTTAGAAACTGAACATTCTTTCATGAAGCGGTCGTTCAAAAGCTCTATCAGAGGGCGCAGCTTGTACAATTTATCATGCCCTGGTTCATTTTGCTTTGGCATCTTTGAATTGTCGTTTAGATGAAGGCACTCCATCAGTTTCTTGTACCTTTTCAATGGCATGATATCAGCTATTTGCTGGACATGATAAAGTGGATTGGAGGACCAGTACTGTGTTTCTTCGTGTAGAGGGTGTAAAGACATCAACATGTGAATCCCAAGTAGCGCCTTTATTTCGGCCGCATTTGTGTCAGTCCAGTTTTTTGCTTTTTTTTGATGAGCATATAAATTTGTTTGTTCTGTAATAATACCTATCACGTCCTTGTTAAAAAACCGCTCAAAGTATTCTACTGGTGGCGTGACAATGGAAAAAAAATAGTTTGGAGAAATATCTACATCAAACCCATTTTCTTCATAAATTTTAGTTATTTCGTCCAGCTGTTCTAAGTTTACTTTCTTCCATTCTGTTTCATTACAATCCGAATCATCCGAATCATTATTTAGCTCAACAGGATCATCATCGCTAACACACAGCTCCGAATCGTCACGTGTAATATCTTGATTTTGTGTTATTGAATTTTTCGCCTTCTTCCGATGTTTATATTCTTGTAAAGGTTCTTCATCGCTTGAAGACCAATCACTTTGATTTTCATTGATGAAAAGCCCATCTATATCTACTAATTGTTGATGTGAAACTGTGTTTGTATCTTGAAAACTGTTAGTACGGCTAGTCGATGGTTCTAAAGAGACTGTTGAAACAGATGATACTGAAGTTATGGCATCCTCTTCTTCAAAATCATAGTTTTCGAGGTCATCTTCTGATTCAGACCCATCAGGTATGTTTATCAACTCAACTAATTCTGAATATGCCAGTGGTGCTCCCCGTTTACGCTTTCGATGTGGCATCTGAAGAAAAAAAATCGGGCATTGGCAACTATATAACCAAGATAAAATAATTGCAGCAGCTATTTTGCCACGGGTAGTGGGCAAAGGCAAGGTCGAACATTTCGTTTCGTAAATGCACAATTACTACACAATTCAACAAAATATTACTACAATTCCTTAGATTAGACATTAGACACAAGAAATATATAAAGATACTCACTTTTTACGCGGTGAATTTCTTGATATTTTTGGATTTCCAACAAATAACCTAAAAACCGGCCTCCAATTTCACCTCCTGTCACAAAATGTCAAATTTTGTTCCCGTCATTCGATTGAATGAACGTACAATTGTTGTTATACTTTGCTAAGAGATGGCGCTAGCTGTATCAAATGTCGGAATGCCAAACCACGCACGATATTTTACTGGACAGTAAAAAAACCGTCTTGGCAAATATTTTGCCAATGCTCGCGAAAGGGTTAAAGCTATTGGAAACAATGAAATGGATAAAAGTGGAAATCATACTGAAAACTACAAGCCAGGAATAATAATTAAAAGTGACGATGTGATGAAAATTCTTGGACTTACCTGGGAGAGACACGCAGATCATTTCCGATATAAAGTTGTACTCTCGGACTTGCATCCACCTATTACTAAAAGAAAAATTATCGCCGATATTTCGCGATTGTTTGATCCATTGGGTTGGGTAACACCTTGCATCATAGTTGCTAAAGCGAAATCCAAGGTGGCTCCAATCAAGCAAGTGTCCATCCCAAGACTTGAACTTTGCGGCGCAGTGGAATTAATGAGGCTTATGATTGATGTGGCCAAGGTGTTGAACATTGAAAAAAATAACTGGCACGCTTGGACGGATTCTACTATTGTATTGGCTTGGCTGAATAGTTTTCCAAGTAGATGGAAAGTATTTGTGGCTAATAGGATTTCTGAGATCCTGACCCACATGAACCCAAACCAATGGTCTCATGTGAGTACCACAGAAAACCCAGCCGACTGCGCTTCAAGAGGTGTATCGCCAGGAGAACTGAAAAACAAAGTGATTTGGTTAAATGGACCTAAGTTCTTGTTAAACAAAAATATAACCTACAACAAACCAACTGAATTAAACACTGAAATGGAAGCTATTAAAGTTCATACTATAACTGTAGAGGAAAATATATGGGAAAAGTACTCGTCTTTGATAAAACTAATTAGGGTTATTGCTTACTGTCGAAGATTCTTGCAAATGAAAATAGATAAAAAAGATCGATATAATGGATTTTTAAAAGCAAGTGAACTGAGAGAAGCTTTGGAATGTTGTATAAGGAAAGATCAAAGCATACATTTTCAAGAAGAACTAGAAGCTATAAATAAAGGAGTACCATTAAAAAGAAATAGTCCGTTGTATTCTTTAAATCCTATAAAGGACATAAATAATATCATACGAGTAGGAGGAAGACTAGAAGAATCCAAATTAAATAGCAATAGAAAGCACCCTTATATTATGGCAAAGAAGTCAAAACTGACTCAATTGATTATAACCAATGCACATCATCAAACATTGCACGGAGGACCGCGTTTAACTTTAACGTATATATTAAACAACTTCTTTGTAATAGGTGCTAAGCAACTAGTGAAAGCGTTTATTCGCAAATGTATTACCTGTATCAAACAACGTGGTCGTACGCATCAACCTCTGATGGGACAACTTCCATCAGTGAGAGTGGATCCATCACGACCATTTTTGAACAGTGGCGTGGATTTCGCCGGCCCTGTACAGATGAGAGCATCCAGAGGACGCGGACATAAGGCTTATAAAGGCTACATCTGTCTCTTCGTGTGTATGTCAACAAAAGCCGTACATTTGGAAGCAGTCACCGACCTCACATCCCAGGGATTTTTGCAGGCTTTTAAACGGTTTGTGTCACGTCGTGGCCGGTGCAACGCACTCTGGAGTGACAACGGCACCAATTTCGTTGGAGCCGCAAAAGAAATCAAGAAACTCTTTTACGAAGAAAAAAGTAGTATTCTGCCGGAAATTGCGGAAAATCTGGCTAGCAACGCTACTGCTTGGAATTTTATACCACCACGAGCACCCAATTTTGGAGGGTTGTGGGAGGCCGGAATCAAGTCCGTGAAATTCCACCTGTCGCGCGTACTTGGGTCATCTTCGTTGACTTACGAAGAGATGTCAACAGTACTTGCGCAAGTTGAAGCGTGTTTAAATTCCCGACCGCTGTCAAGACTCGAAGGGAACATAGATGATCTAGAAGTGTTAACGCCAGGGCACTTTTTAGTAGGAGAGCCTTTGGTCACCCCACCAGATCGAAATTACGAAGCTTATAATGTAAGCTCCCTTCGTAGGTGGCAGTTCACGCAACGCCTTGCTCAAGTTTTTTGGCGTAAGTGGTCAAGGGAATACCTAAACAAATATTTCCATCGATATCGTTGGGCAACTAATTCCCCATCACCAAAAGTAGGTGATACGTGTTAATTAAGGAGGACGAGTTGCCTCCGTGTCGATGGCTTTATGGCATAATAATTGAGGACCATCCCGGTAAGGACGGAGTTACGAGGGTGGTTACTTTGAAAACCAAAAACTCGACAATAAAACGAGCTACTAACAGACTTTGTATACTACCGATCAGTGAATAGTATCGTTCGCTGGGTCAATTAACAGCACAGAAGTTATAATGAAATGTAAATACTTACTTTTATTCGCTGGTTAAATGAATTGTTGTTTTTGTTTATAAATGTTGTATGTTGTTCATTTTAATTGATGTAAATATGAATTGTTGTTATTGTTTTTAATTTAATTTGTTGAATTATCAGTTTAAATATGTAATGTGTTATTACTATAGGTATGGTGAGAAAGTTTATTTACTTATGTTAATGTCTGAAACTTAATAATTCTTTGTTAATTATTTCCATTTTATTTGATGTTCTTGAATACTAGTTTTATTTTATGTCTTGTAATTGTCCATCAGTGGAATAAAATGTCCTCGGGACGCTAAATTTAAAGGACGTTCTATCAATAAGTCCTTGGCGGCCGGTAATGTAAGACCACTTTTTATAATACTATAAAAAGTTATATATATTTTTAGTTCATATAAATTAGCCTAGATGGCAGTATTTATTTCTGTATCGCGGCAACGAGTTGTTTTATGAATTTAGGTATACTTTCATGTGAACACTGTATTTTTGACTATCCCAATAAACCGTTGTGTGCAAAGGTGGCTTCTAATTTCTTGCACACCCTCGAAGTGGTGACCTGGTTTTCAACCACAACACTCAAAAGATTTTTGTATGGCATGTTTCCTTACATACGACAGTTCTCGGCATTGATGATTTTTTTTTACTAATATGCAAGTACCCCCGCGCTTTTTCTTTCTAGAGAAAGTTGAGGCCACTTTATAGTTATTAATTTTAATGTAGCACTCTTGGCCTTCCTCCACAAAAGTCTCTGTTAAACATATTACATCTGGTTCGTTATTTTTTTCGATTAGATCTAGGATGGTAAGATCTAGTATCTCTTTTTTAGACAAAATGCTAGCAATATTTTGATGAAGCACGCGAAATTGACTTGCTTCAGGAACGAAAAAAAATATTACTGGGCTCTGTAGTCATAAGGTTGACGTCGCTTTTATCCGATTTATTTTTTAAAATCCTAAAATAATACGGAATAGTACCTTTTTTTGGTGAAACGGATTTTGATACATGTAAACACTTGTTATTACTTTTTAACCTTTCTTTTTCCATAGCGTCATTATTTCTCATTAGTCTAAGTATATTATCATATGTCAAAAACTGTTTCTTGTATTCTATATAGTCTACACAAATATTTATTTTATTACAGATAGTTTTAATAAATTCAGAGTTATAAGATGAAAATAATTTAAGGTTTAAGTCAACGATTGTACAATTATTAAAGTGTTTTAACCATAATTTCATAGAACTGTATAAGCGATCTTCATTAAAATATGGATTATAATAGATGGGAGTCACATAAATGGTAGATTTTGACAAGATATTAATGGCAATACATAAATTGGAATGCAGTTCATGAATGTTACTGTCGTGAGATCCCATACTAAGGATTACTATATCATTTTGTGTCAAGTTTTTTGATATTATTTCACAGCTTCTGAATATTTCTGAGCTTGGAGCCCCTGTAAGAATCGTAGCACTAATCTTGTATTTGTCATTCCACGTTCCTAGCCTGGAGCTGGATAGAGCTGCAGATAAACCTTTCAGTTGTTCGTCTCCTATTATGTAGATGTTATGTTCCTTAGGTTTGTGAGTTGGCGCATAAGCGCTCGTGTTCAGACAAGAGGGATTGTAGTCTTCGTTTATTTGCGGAGTGACTTTTCTTTGTGTATTTTGAATACTCTCATTCGTACATAGTTTTTGCTTAAGGTCATTAATTTGTTTGTTAAGGTCATTAATTTCGCATTGTGCTTCTAAGAGAGACTGCTTTAAGACAGCTATTTTTGTTTGGAGGTATGTAAGATTTTTCATTCCTTCGGTATTTCTTTCTAGAGAGTGTACCCTCGGGGGAGTGAAAAACTGGTTTTGTTCTAACAGTTGTTTCTTTTCCTCCTGACAAGTATGTCGTGGAATGGTACCGCAAAGATTTTTTAACAAATGTATTTCTTTAGTCAATCTGGTTATACGTTTATTTAGATCATTATTTTCAAGGATTTGATTTTCTAATTCTGATTCAGATGAAATTAATTTTGATCTTAATAAGTTGATTTCCTCTCTCAATTCGTATTCAGTGCAGCTATTATTGAGTAATGTGTGTTCAGCGCTTCGTGAAAATCTGTTTGTCTCCAAAAAAGACCCATTTAGTGATTCTTGTTGCGTTAAAATATTCGAGTCGTAATTTAAATCAGAAGCGCATGTTGATAGAGGCGAGGCAAAGGGGGGTGTGGCTAATTCTTGTATTATCTCTGATTTATTTGGTGATTGATAAGCATTTTGATGAGCTTTAGTCGGCAATTTTCTTCGTAAGGTGATATTGCTATGTTCGGTTGTAGTAGGTTTCGTTTTAATTTGTTGAAGGCATGCCTGACACCTCCAGCTCTGCTTCTTATCTTTATGCATTATACGGTACAACTTTTCAGATAAACCAATGCAGTCAAACTCATAAGAGTTGCGACACTGAGTGCATTTTACTGTGTCCTTGATATTACTGTTTTTACCACATTTAAAACAATTCACTGACCCAGTTAGTTTTTGGTTACTCATTTTGGGTATTTCACTAGTCAGATAACAATAGGAAAAAAAAACAAAGTTTCTAATTTGGGTTTCGAATTCACTTTGTAAAATAAAAATAAAAAAGTTTATAAATTAAATCCATTAAAAATAATAGGAGAAAGTTCACTCTCACGCACAAAAAAGTTTATAACTTAGGTTCCGAATTTACTGTGAAAAATAAAAAAATAAAAGTTCTATAAATAGTCCATAAAAAGATGAAAGCAAAAAGTTCATTTCAGTCTGGCAGGATCAAATTGGCATCAAAAACAAACAAAAAAAATAGAATAATAGCGTTCGTGTCTTGGGAGGTTCGAACTTTCGACCTGCAGTGCAGACTATAAAGGCCGCTATAACACCAGCCAGACCGGCCGGACTCGCACGGCTAGCCGGCACTTAACAGAACTGACAAAAAATCCAATTAGTATTTACTGGCACTTTTGAACGCTGTTAAAGTCGTTAGTAATGAGTCATAGATTTAATTGTTTTGCACTTTTCTTTAAAAAATCCACTCAATTTCGATTTATTTCCGCACTATAATGATTTTATTTTTGCACTGTAATGTTAACACTCGGTTTACTATTAATAGTTTTCTTTAAAATGATAATTTATCACTGGTTTAGGTCACTGTTTAACACTGGATAGTTTTGTTGTGATTTTTTGTAAAGGTGCTGGTTATTTCTTAGGATAACAGTATCACTCGCGTCTTGTGGCTTTGCGAATATTTTGCAATGGTTTTCGAACAGAAATAAGCACTTAAATTATTTTAAACGAAAATAAAACACGGAGCTTAAGTGTACATGACGGCAGCAGCGCCATCATGGGC
The DNA here is from genome assembly GCA_949710035.1 of Crambus lathoniellus. Taxonomy (NCBI): domain Eukaryota; kingdom Metazoa; phylum Arthropoda; class Insecta; order Lepidoptera; family Crambidae; genus Crambus; species Crambus lathoniellus. Next base: position 3,930,005 of record OX453313.1, read on the forward strand.
AGATATGACTATCGGAACAATAATTGCTGAATCAATGTCCCACATGTCAACAATCTCGTGAGCTAAATCAAGATATTTGTTTTCTTTATCTTTTTCAGCTTTCACAAGGTTGTCGTCATGGGGAACAGTGACATCAACAATTATTGCGCGGCGTTCGTGTCGATCTATCAATACAATATCAGGCTTATTAGCTACAATAGTCCTGTCTGTAATGATAGATCGATCCCAATACAATGTGGCATGGCTATTTTCAAGGACCTGTTCTGGTGCATACCTGTAGTACGGCACCTCGGATGCCACAAGACTATGTTTCAGAGCAAGTTGTTGGTGTATTATCCTGGCCACTTGGTTGTGTCTATGCAAATACTCGCCGTTTGCGAGACGAGAACAACCGGAGATTATATGCCTAAGGGGTTCACCCGGACGATGACACGCTCGGCAAATATCCACTGTGCCATCCCTTAGGATATACTTTCGGTATTACTTATTATTAATATAGTTAGCAATGCACAATTTACTATAACTATTTTTAAAATTCTTAAGTAAGTCTTTGTTCCTAGTCATATGATTACTGCAGCCGCTGTCGACAACAAAGTCATCTTGAGTAACGGAATATGCAGCATCAGTCACGATGAAAGCCTTCTGATTATGTTCTTTCTCCTGGTTTCTTAGCTTATAGCATTTGTTTCGCATGTGTCCAGGCTTGTCACAGAAATTGCAAACAATCTTTTTCTTCTTGACAAAGTAAGCATTATCACTAGAAGTCGTCTCTTGTTCTTGCGCATTTCTTCTTGTAGGAGACGTGTTCTGACAAACTCGCTTATTAGGGAAGTGCTGATGCAGGCAGTTTCCAAGTTGCTCACTACTACTCATCATCATCAGAGCAGCAGAGTACATCATATTCAGACAGAGGCCAGCCCCGAGAGCAAAATTTCAGCCACCTCTCCGTCTTCAATGTTTTTTCCAATATCTGACAGTTGTGACACCAGCGTCATGATTGCATTTATATATTCTTGCATGTTAGTATAGTTCTTGAAATCAATTCGATGCAGCTATCGCAACAGAAGTAAACGCCGGTACAAACCACGGTCCTCTAATACTGCTGCCAGTCTGTCCCATGCTTTTTTTGCACACTTAGCTTCTCGCACACATTGATAGAGGGAAGGTTCGACACTGAGGCATATTCTAGCCAGTGCCCGTTGATCACGTACGGGTTCTACAACAGATTGATCCACCACGCAAGTCCAAAGACTTTCCAATGTGAATAACGTTTTCATAGTGAATTTCCACGATACATAGTTGGAAATACCTCGAAGCTTTTCAATGTTCACTGCTCCAGCGCCGTTGCCGAATACGGCCGGCTGGCCAGAAGCAGACACGAGGTTCGGTGTTTCGCTATCGGTTGGCATATTTTCGATAAAACGTTGCACACTCTCTTCTTCAGCCCATAGTTCCGTATTCTATTCTATCTTTTCTCACCTCTGTTTTGTATTTGAGCTGGGTCAATAACCTGTTGGAGAGTACGCTGCGCAGTAGACACAGGAACGGGCGAGTATACAGGAAAATCAAATAAAAGGTTTTGTTCTGAGATTAAATTGGATTTTAAATTGGATAATACATTAGAACGAGGCAATCACATTAAAGGGGAATTTTTTATATTATAGAGAAAATAATAAGATCATTTTCACAGTAAGGCAATTTTATTGTGTCAAGTAGACAAGAGTGTGAAATACACTTCATAAACATAGAGTATTAAATTTAGAATAGTACAGGCTGTTCACAATGACAAAGGAGGTTTTAACACCCCCCCGCAATGTGAACACCCTGTATCTTCCCATACATGCTCCAAAAAATACAAACACGACATATCAAAGGACAACATACCATAATATACACTAACACAGTAAAAAGAACTTTATGTACACCTTACTTGCTAACTTAACCATTTATACAGACATAACTACCTACCAAAAAAACAAACATGATAAAAAACCGCACAAAAAAAAAAACTATAAACCTATGCTAAACCTAAATAATTTGTACATTTACAATGCTTTAGTTTCGGCAAAGGTTTAGTCAATATATCGGCGATCATGTTGTGTGTAGGTATGTATTTAAGTTGTATGTCATGGTCTGTAACCGAGTCTCGTATGAAGTGGTGTCTGATATCGATGTGTTTAGTGCGTGAATGATATGTATTATTATGGGCTAATTTCATTGAACTCTGATTGTCAGTATGGATGACGATGGGATGGCATGTGACGAATAGTTCACTAATGAGCGACTGGAGGTATATTGCCTCCTTACAAGCTTCTGCGAGAGCCATATATTCGGCTTCTGTTGTAGAAAGCGCGACCGTTCGCTGCTTGCGAGCTTCCCATGAAATTGGGGCGCCGCTCATTAGGAAAACGTATCCAGTGAATGAACGTCGGTCCACAAGATTGTTTCCATAATCCGCATCGACATATCCTTGGGGATAGAATGGAGCATTAGGTCGAAAATGCAGTCGGAGGTCTTTGGTACCTTTAAGGTATCGAAGAATTCGCTTCGCAGCCTTCCAGTGTACCCCCCCGTAATGTGCATTGAACTGAGATAAGTATGAGACTGAGTGTGCAATGTCAGGTCTCGTACAAATTGCAATGTACATTAGAGATCCAATAAGTTCCTGATATGGAACTTCTGCATTTTCTTCATCTTTAGCCGGAAGATTTAGTTTTAGGCCAGGTTCTAGTGGGGTAGATAGAGTAATGGCATCTGTCATACCAAACTTATCAAGGAGTTTCTCGATATATTTTGTCTGGTCGAGAAATATGTTCCCAGAACCTTGTTCAATTCTCATGCCAAGGCAGTCCTTACAAGGACCAAGATCTTTGATAATGAACATTTTTCTGAGTTCCATTTTGAACTGATTTTTTATGCTGTCACTTGAACAAACAATAAAAAAATCGTCTACGAAAACAGCTACTACAAGGAGGTCATTGCCTTCTCTTCTGTAGTACAGACAATGTTCATTGGATGTTTGTATGAGTGATAATGTGCGCATTGCCTCACACACTTTGGCGTTCCATTGACGCGGTGCTTGTTTTAAACCGTAAAGGGCTTTTTTAAGTAGACATACCTTGCCTTTAGCGTTGTCAGAGAAACCTTCCGGTTGTTCCATGAAGATCTCTTCTTCTAAATCGCCATTTAGGAATGCCGTTTCGACATCAAGGTGATCTACCACCAACCCACGATGAGCAGCAAACGCAAATAATAGTCGTACTGACGATAGTCTAGCAACTGGTGAGAAAGTTTCACCATAGTCCACTCCAGCCACTTGGGTGAAGCCTTTCGCCACTAGTCTAGCTTTATATTTGGTGATATTCCCAGATGTGTCCCTTTTTAATTTGTACACCCATTTGCATTTAATGGTTTTTCTTCCCGAGGGTCTATCAATAAGAATCCATGTTCTATGTTTCTCCAAAGAATCAAACTCAGCTTTCATGGCTGTTAGCCATTTTTCCTTTTGCGGATGTTCGATTACTTCTTTATAAGTTTCTGGCTCTTGATCTGATGTCATGTAGAGGTGTTCCTCATATCTTTGAGGACAGCGCCTGTCTCGGATTGGATATCTTCTTTGAGATTCAGGTGCTTGCTCTAATTCTTCAGAAATATCTGATGAGACTTCAGGAGTAGGAGCAGGAGCAGCAGGCTTATCTGACTCTGACAAGTTTTCAGAGTTTGACTTAGCTGGCGTCACAGATATACCTGGCAAGGGTTGGAGTTGTGTTGAAGAAACAGGTTCATTGTCAAGAGGCACAAATATTTCTTGGGATAGTGTTGGGAATTCCAATTTACCTTCAGAAGGTCTAGACTGCTGTAGTGATTTATTTTCTATGAAAACTACATCTCGCGCAACTATAATAGTTCGAGGATTTTTCGGATCTACAAGTCGGTAGCCTTTGCTTTCAGTTGCATACCCGACAAAGATGCAAGTTTGAGTTTTTGAATCCAGCTTAGTTCGTTTTTCTTTTGGAATAAGCATGTGGGCTTCGCAACCAAATACTCTCAAATGGGAGAGATTAATTTTATTTTTAGCCCACACTTCTTCAGGGATTCTGTTTTTTAAAGCTTGCGTAGGTACACGGTTTTTTAAATAAATGGCAGTATTTACCGCCTCTCCCCAGTAAGCTTTCGGTAGATTAGAGTCTTTAAGCATAGATCTGGCTTTCTCAATTATTGTTCTATTTGCGCGTTCGGATACTCCGTTCTGTTGAGGAGTATATGGGACTGTAGTTTGATGGACAATACCATTTTCCTTTAAAAAGGTAGACAGGTCGTTGTTGACATACTCACGACCGTTATCTGAACGCAGAACTTTGATACGTTCGCCAGTTTGGTTCTCAACCAAATGCTTAAACTCTACAAACTTAGTAAAAACTTCAGACTTTGATTTTAAAAGATATCCAAAAGTTTTACGACTAAAGTCGTCTGTAAAAGTCAATAAATATAGGGCTCCGCCCCACGAGTGTGTACTCATTGGTCCACATAGGTCTGAGTGAATTAGCTCTAAGACCTTACTCGATTTATTTTCGGACTTTTTGAACGGCTTTTTGGATAATTTCCCTTGTAGGCACGGAATACAATGTTCAGAAAAAATTCCGTCGTAATCTATGCCTATGCATTTATTTTTTAAAACTTGCATACTCTTTGTATTTAAATGACCAAGGCGTCTATGCCAGAGTACTGGTGACTCTTTAGTTGGCGTATAAAAAGCATTCGACCTATCCATATCTAGCCTAAACATACCTTTATGGTTAGAGCCTGTCGCTATGACTTTACCTGTCAGTTGACATCCACCTGACAAAGTAATTGACGCCCCTTTTGATGTAAACAATACATCGTAACCTTTCATAACTAAGTTGCTTACTGATAAAAGATTTGTCGCTAAGCCAGGAATATACAAAACATCGCTAATTTTATTTACACTATCGGAAATTTTTATATTTACAGTACCTTTCCCATTAGTGAGAAGCTGATCCTTATTCGCAACTGTTACGGGAACGATATGGGAGGCCAAAGACTCGAACCAATCTTTCCTGTTGCTCATATGAGAGCTTGCACCAGAATCTAAGAACCAATCTTGTGAACCTGAGGATGAAGGTGTAATTAAACAAGATGAAAGTGTAAATTCAGTTGTATTATTTGAATAAACCTTTGTCGAAACTTTCTTGTTTTTAATCCTACATTCTGAAACCAGGTGACCTATTTTTTTACAATAAGAGCAGAACGTTTTCTTCTTATGCTTCGTTAGTAGAGCAGCCGTAGTTACAGGTCGGTTTTCTTTGATACTTGAAGTGCAACCAGTTCGCGAATCTTCTTGTAAAAGAGCGGATACTACACTTTCCGATGTGATTTTCGTGCCGGAGTGTTCAAGGGCCATAACAAGTGGTTGGTACCTATCAGGAAGCCCTGCTAGCATTATGATAGCTAGGAATTCATCCTCCACTCCAGATCCTATTTGCTGTAGTTCTTGCTGTACAGCTAGTGATGAATTCAGGTAGGACTGCATATTGCCTTTGAACTCATTTGTAAGAAGCCTTTTCATCAATAGTAGTCTTCTTGTCAATCCACTATCAGCATAGGCCTTCTTCAGGCTGCTGAAAGTCTCGAAAGCGGTTGTCGCCGATCTAATGACTGGGTAGATGGATTCGTCACAGGTGAGACAGATTTTTGCTCGCGCCTTTGCATCTTTGCGTTTTGCGTCAGGATCTTCAACATTGACAGGCTTAATGACTACATCCCAAAGATCGAGATCCGTCAGTAGGCATTCAATTGCAAAAGCCCACGTGTTGAAGTTTTTGCCATTGAGCTTAGTAATAGATATACCTGATGACGACGACAGCTGGTGTGGACTTGACGTGGAAGATTGTGCCGGCTGGCTTGCCGATGGTAGTGACTTCTCCATAGCACAATTTCCTTCTTTTTCCTTATTGATTACAGATCAGCAATATCAGCATGTGGTGCCCATAACCTTTTATATTATAGAGAAAATAATAAGATCATTTTCACAGTAAGGCAATTTTATTGTGTCAAGTAGACAAGAGTGTGAAATACACTTCATAAACATAGAGTATTAAATTTAGAATAGTACAGGCTGTTCACAATGACAAAGGAGGTTTTAACAGAATTGACAAGAGAAGAGCTGTCATTCGTTGTTTTTTATAACCAACAAAGAAAAGCAAAGGTTTTTTTTTTTCGATTGTTAAACATTTTTACAAATGTTTAACAATCGATTAAGATGAAACAGCCATTTAATAAGTCTTAATCGATTGTTAAACATTTGTAAAAATGTTTCTTTCGGATGCGAGGGTTGCCTCGCATTGATGAAGCAACGCTGGCCTACAGCGTAACAAGTGATAGCAAACTTCGACGAGTCGTGTAAGCCTTTCGGTAGCTTAGTTGGTCAGAGCATCGGGCCGGATTCCCGGAGGCGCGGGTTCGAATCCCGCCTGAAAGCTACTTATAGGGCTCGTGGTTTTTTACTATCACATTTTTCCTATACTTACAGAATTGCATTGTGAATGCATAAAAATAATTTAAAATCCTATTAAAAACATATCTGAAATAAGATAGTTTTACAGTTTTAGCCCCCTGTTTTATACATGTTTAACAGTATAGTAACATTTAGATCTGCAGGGAGGTATTTTCTCTCGGCGGATTTGGACTTCCTGCAATAGTGCGATTCAACGCATTTAAGTCTTTGTATAAATTGGTGCACAGACTCTTTTTGCTCTGAATACTCTGAATACGCTCGAAAATCACCTCGAGTTTCAGTTGTTACTATGCCGGCGTAGAAAAACCTTTTCATGACATAGTCAATTCTATGTTTTGTGACTCCATAAATGCTCAAAAAAAAACTATTTGCATATAGGTATCCTTTTACCTTTAACAAATATTGCGTATTTAATTGGAGTTTGCTTTCAGACTCTTGTAGATTTCCTTTGAGCAATCGGATTAATAGAACATGATTTTAATATTATTGCATCTTGGCTTTTCTTGTCATTGTGAGTATAAAACTTCGTGTGCAAATTTTTCATATCCGTAGTCGTTATTTCGGAGCATCTAAATGAAGGTTGGTCGTGTTCGCATACACGGGTTGGCATAGATTTTGATGAGTACCTAAAACAAAGTACCAACTGTATTTTATAGTGTCCCACCGAAGTTTCCAAACCGAATCGTCAAAATATCTACTTTATCTATTTATACTTTATCGGCCAAAAACTCGAACCCGGTGGGTGTCCCAAACCCGAAGCTTTGGGACACCCACCGTCGTAATTCAGTGTTCATATTGTCAGGACAGAAACTTCGTTATTAGACAAATAAAAAACTTTCGCAAAATAAATACTTCAGTTTTAGGTAGTATTGTTAGGTAAAATCAGTTAAATCGGTTAAATCTTACATATTTTGGCTGTTACTTGTAGAGACGGATGTTGACTGCTGCTCTCTAAAACATAATTATAGTGGATTAATGGGTAGCTCACACAAAATGACAACATTAATTAACTAAAATAATTGGTACTTCAATCTTACTTATTTTGGCTGTTACTTAAAGAGACGGGTCTTGACTGCTGCTCTCTAAAACATTACAGTTAACGTAAATTAATAGATAGGTCTATTGAATATGTTGAAATTTTGCAGTCTTTTTGTTACATTAATTAATTGAGTAAAGCTTTGACAATAGCAGCGACTTGTCATACACACCAAAAGTTATGAAATAATGCATCATCATCATGTCGGCCGAATGAAATAATGCATAGGTACTTACACATTATGAATTTGCGCTCTTGTCTCCACTTGAAAAAACTCCATAGAGTCCAACTCAATTCTACATTTGGTGGTGACGGTGATTGTTCCCTGTAACAGAACGAAGAAATATAACTTATAGCGTAGAATTTGTAGTTAACATACATTTATAATAATAATTTTCTTTGGAACAGGTATACAATGGATCACGTAGCTTGTTAATAACTGCATTAGATAAAGAACTGAATTGCAGCACTAATGCCTGTCGTACATACATAGTATGCAGTAAGAAATAGGTAGCAGATACTCACGGTCTCAACACCTGTCTCACTATAATCCTGTAGTGGATTTTGCCGGACTGGTAAATCCACAAATTTATCAGGCCCTATTATTTCACAAAGCTGTTCCTCTAGGATACTTAGTTGTGGAACATCTATCGGTCCACCCCCAGTCTTCTGCTGGCTCTGCGTTATTCCTTTTGACTTATTTTTCACCCGACATTTGTAATCGTTGTAAAACTGAAATAAAAGTAATTTAAGGTCAGGTGGGGAAAGAAGAACATACTTTATTTTCTTTTGGTAACAATGGGACCCAGGACAGAAAGCAAAACTTCTATGAAAATAATAATATATATAAAAGAATCTAACTTTCGTCAGCTTTTCATGACTATACTAGATAATGTTCAGCTTTTAATATCTTCGGAAAAATAAGTCGAAACAGGTACACGGTCGTAATGTTCCTCTTGCCCCCCATGCCGTGGGGAATGAGAAACACATTTAATATCTCGGCAATTAAAATACCTACAGAAATATTAGACTGAATATTACATTGCTAAAAATAGCTTCAAACCAGTATGAATCTTAAAATGTTGAAATAGAATTCAGTTAGTATTAAATATACGAATTTTAAATTTTGGGGTAAAAGGAACGTACAGATGTAATCAGGGATTAAAAACATTTCATCAAAAATTAAAAATTAAACCTTTGCTTGTCAACAGTTTTATTTCTTTTTGAAAACAAATATGATAAAAACAAAGGAAAAAGAAAATTTAATGAATTTATTACTTAACTAGCTTCCGCCCGCGTCTTCGTCCGCGTGGGCATTCGAGAAAATACTTAGAGGACCAATAACCAGGATAAAAAGTATTCTATGTTTTAATGCGCAAGCAGCCTCGCGCGAGGCAGAACGCAAAGACTCATAAACTTAAAATTTCAGTAGCATTTTTATTCTAAATATTAGAAGCAACGGGATTTTTACCATGTTTTGATTTGTTGTCGAGTGCCTATCCGATATTTGATGAATGAGAAAAATGAGATCACTTATAACTTTACAAAGAGGTGTATGCCATTGGAGAATCGTGGCTTTTTTACCCCCTTACTACTTTGAGTAAGCGTTCGTAGGTATTTATTATATTGCGTAGGTATTTAAATGTCTCTCGGCGGTAAAGTATAATATTAAAAAACGACGTCTAAGAACCAGCCTATGAGCCCATAGTCATAAACAAAAAGGGAAGTCATCGTATAGGTACTTTTTCTAGAAAAGGTTTGTGATTCCTGGTACGGGGAAAGAGGAACATATGATCCTCTTAACCCGTATGTACCTGTTTGTCTTACCCCAACAACGTATCTGTTTTTTATTGCAATGTATCTGTTAGTAAATATTGATTTCATCTTTAAACAGCAAATGAAATCGATAACTCACCTTTTATGTGCAATATTTAACACGTTAAAGATTCTCCAGCACTTATCTATCACAAATAATCGTAATTTTAACTCTTGGCGGTAAACTAGCTATCCGGAAACTTGACAACAATTTTTTTTTTAAATATCTCGTCATAGAGACGTCGCAACGACATCTCTGTCTACACATCGGAACTAATTCGCATAGTCTGTTTTACGGACATTCGACCATAGAGCTAGACTCTGTAGTTTATTCGCTATAGATTCTAGTTTCTCAGAGATTCTCTTCCCCCTGCGTTTCTCTTACCCACCTGACGTTAATAAAAATGTGTAGATAAACTGGAGTATGTAACTCCTATAAGTTTGTAGGTAGGTACTCACATTATTCCACTCTTTGGGAGACCTGTGTCCATGGATGGTCTGTGAATTTCAGAGCTGGTACACACTGGGCGCTTTCGAGCGCGCGCTTTCGAGCGCGCGCTTTGGTAACGCGCGCTCTGAGAACCTGTCATCTCATACATTTTTGATGTTTCGTACACACTGAACCGCGCGCTTTTTGACAAGCGCGCGTCAGATGCGAGCTGTCAGTTTTGGCGTTAGCCGCGCGTTCTCAGATACATGGGCCGCCTTGGGGCTGTACATGTGATCGCGCGCTTTCGTGTAGAGTGGACACACGTTGGGAAAAAAATTTGGGAAATTGAGCCTCTAAACTTTTATGAATCATCCTTAATGTCAGTTATAAAATATGTTTTTAAATAATTCATCAAATGATTTTATAGAAATTCTAAAACACTTGAAAAACTTAGGTCAATGTTTTGATACATTGTAAAATACATTTTATGTGTCTATTTTATCTTTTAGTATTATGTGCATCCAATGTTCTTTTTTTCTTCGTCGTCGTCGTCTTTTGAAGCGATTGTAGAGGAGCCATACTCAAAGCAATTTACTTCGGAACCCATATCCGCACTAAGCCAGAAGTATACTCGCCCTAGTAACGCTATGCAGAGCGCTGAGTGTGTACGCTATCAACGCTTGCCGAACGCAACGCCAAGCGCCCAGTGTGTACCAGCTCTAACACTGGGCCAGTGTTAGAGCTGCTACCTAATCCAAGAGATGAGATCTACACAAATAAATAAATAATCACAAACACTATTGTATTACTATGATCACAATTATAAAAGAAACTTTTGAATTGAAACTTTTGAAACTGTGATTTGGACTTTTATTGACAATGACATTGACAGTGTAGCAAAGACAAAAATCCACAGAAGTTGTTTTTTTTTTGTTATTTGGAGTAAAAAGCAGGTTTGAATTTCTTGGTAGCTTAGTTATGATGTTAACTGGCAACTTCTTGTGTCTGTCGATTAAAAAGTCGTTTAGTTCCGATCCTATTGAGTTGAAGACCTATCGAAACTCGTCCAAGCAACACGAGAATACCGATTTTGAATAGGACTTCGATCGAACGACTTCTGAACTACAACGATATTTGGATTGTTTGTTTTTACGAGAATCGGGCTACAGCTCACGAACCGCTTTGCGGGTCGCTCAACTTGCTATCCCCGCGCTTACCGCTAGTCGTCCACGCGCTCACGTCTCTCCGTACCCGAGCTTACGGCTCTACGCACAGTGGTCTGAAAACGAAAATGAACTAACCACATTTCAAAAAATCAGAGTGAAATTCCGAGATTTGATCCCATGTCGATTTTCGATATGGAACCACTGTGCGGCGAGGCGTAAGCGCGGCGTCGCGTCGTCGCCTAGCAGTAGCCGAGCCGACGTACCGACGCTGATCCGGCTTGGTTACGTGCTTGCGTTAGGTTGACGCCTGGTTGACGGCGAGGAGAAAGGCGATACGGTGTCGATCCCTTTCCGAGTTGATATATCTGCTGTGACCTTAAACTCTATATTCACATTCTGTAGATTTCTTTATTTGTAAACGACATTGCCGTTAATTCAAAACATACTTTGACTGGATAGATATTTATTTAACATTATTAATAAAAGTAAAAAAAAGGAAATTACTCTTACGTAAACAGCAAAATATTTAAGATTTTAAATTGTTTTTATGCATTCACAATGCAATTTTTGTAAGTACCTATAGGAAAAATGTGATAGTAAAAAACCACGAGCCCTATAATCCCGCCTGAAAGCTACTTATAGGGCTCGTGGTTTTTTACTATCACATTTTTCCTATAGCAAAATATTTTTTCAAAGGGATGTTAGTAGGATATTTTTTTCACGTACTGGCAACTGGCAACAACAAAATATTTGTGACGCAGGGGTGACAAACCTACTTTAACATGTGTGTGATTATTTGATTGATTTTGATCTGTATTTTGTTTACTTTACGCGGGCTCCTATCAGCTTCGCGTACAGTGCTTCTTTTACATTATTTCGTAGATTTCTTGTTGTTTCTGTTATTGTTTTTGTTTATTGTTAAGTTGGAACCGTTGTTACTTATTACTATTGTGTCTCTACTATTACTATCTAACTCATTTTGCCTTATCTTATGCGCTTTAATCTAAGATATAGTTGTTTTATGTAGATTATAAAAAAAACTGTAAAACCGAAACCTCACCACAAATTTGATTTAAAAGAGACGTGAGGAAAAAGGACACTCTTTTGCCAAACTCAAATGTGAAAGTGACATTATTTTATTGTGCACCGAATTATAAAACGTACTTTAGATATTTCAAAGCAATAATAATAATCATATTAAAAGCCTTTATTTCTCTGACCTTACAACTTTCTCTAATTAATAAATATTCAATTTTAAAATAGTTGTATCCTTAATTTACATGTTGTGGCATCGCCATTCTGTACCTATTCAGTTAGGTTGTCCTTGGACATAGGCCTCCTCCAGGCATTTCCATACTTGTCTGTCACGCGCTGACCTCCTCCAGCCTTTCGGCAAAAGGCATTGCTTCATTATAATTTAGTAACTTGTGTGTTATTAATTTTTTTGTAATCCAGACACGACTCTTTTACTCACCCTACAAATAATACTGCCCTATTCTAGATTGAAACAGTCTCTGCAGATCTTTTTCTTTATATTAGAGTGGTTAAAAATGAATTGGTCATGGACCCGACCAGGGTAATTCTCATTACAATTCAGGATGCGACAATCAGCATCTGCAATCTTAAATAATACAAACGTAATCACCATAATATTACCATAATATTACACAATAAAAAAATACCTAATCTATCTATACTAATATTATAAAGAGGAAAGATTTGATTGTTTGCTTGTTTGTTTGCATCGAAAAGGCTCCAAAACTGCTGGACAGATTTAGAAAATTCTTTCACCATAAATTATATATATATTTATTTATTACATAAATTAAAAAGCTACGTTCTTCCCAAGTGACATAGGCTATATTTTATCCCGTTATTCCCACGGGAACGGGTACCACGCGGGGTAGTACCTAATACTTAAAACCTAACTTACCAATTGTACATTAAAAGATGTTTAGTCATGTCTTTTTAAATACTGGGCATTCATGGGCTTCTTTGGGGGGAATATACTTATGTGAGTACAGTCGATTGCCCCCAGTACATTTGGTACACCAAAGGAGAAGTTGCAGCTTCCATATAAAATTAACCTACGTCGCACAGCTAAGAAAAATATCTCAAAAAAAAGATAAAAGTAGTTATTAACAAACTGCCCACCTCCGATTGTCATCCTTACTGGCTAACGTACTTAGAAATTGCTCCAAAGATTCTGGATCCGCCTGAATAGGCGCAGAATACTACTCTAAAATATTTTACTTTCAATGATGTAAAAGGTACCTAAAGACCATAAAAGAGTGGAATAGAGTTGTCATGAAGTTTAAAAAAATGGACATCTGCGACATTATAAGTTGATTTGCTTTCTTATCCAAGGAAGGTGTAAGTAAAACAATTAAATAAAAAAAACTTATTTATTCCCATTCTATGTCTATCTAAACATTGCCTAAAAGTGCGCTGGGTGGCTAAAAAGATCTTCATAAATCTCGCCCAACCAAGATGATACAATATAGTCATTACATGGGCGCAGACTCCCAGTGTCCTGCGCCCATGTACCTATACATGTACCTACAGGAATATTCTGTTATCGCAGATCTCCCTTCAGCTCTACGATTATATAATATACAGGGCGTCCCAAAATTAACTCACATGGAGGGAAAGTACCTTAAATACTGAAGATACAAAATTTTACTGAAAGGAGACTTCATTTTTATTTTAAAAAGAAAACGAACTGCATTCAAAGAATTTTAAGTAATCAACTGTCTGAACTGGGAATCGAACCCGCCGAATGTAAAAAAAAATATTTCTCTAATTTAATTGTACCGATCGAAAGGCTCGATCATACCTTATCATTTTTTCTTAATAACATAGCATCTTAAATAAAAGGAAGACTACGAAATTTTACATTTAATGTTGAATAACAAGTTTGTGCAGCGTTATGGATAGCCTTTCCTGTGACTGTCGTGCTCAAAACTTTAACATTTCAATGTATTACTAATGAGTGACGATTGGAGCAATTATCATAAAGTGTTTGATAAAGTTATAATGTGTTAAGTAACACCAGCTCGATTGGTTTAAAAATGTTTGAATAGTTACTTTGGTGCGGTCTATTCCAACATATGGCATAGTCGTGGGACGCCCCCAGGGCTTCCAATGACTATGTCACATGGTGGCATAGACCACACCAAATACTGTAGATAGAAAGTTTTATTGAAATAGGACTTTATTTTTTTGTTTAAATAACAATAGAACTGCATTCAATTTTTTTTTAATAATAGCATGTCCAAACCGAGAATCGAACCCGCACGAAATTATTCAAACTTTTTAAAACCAATCGAGGTGGTGTTACTTATCACATTATCAAACACTTCTGACAGGGAATTAGGTATAATTGCTCCAATCTTCACTCATTAGTAATACCTACATTGAAATGTTAAAGTCTGTATTGAGCACGACAGTCACAGAAAAGGCTATTCATAACGCCGCACAAACTTGTTATTCAACATTAAATGTTAAATTTCGTAGGCTTCCTTTTATTTAAGATTCTATGTTATTTAGAAGAAATGCTTAGGTATAATCGAGTCTTTCGATCGGTACAATTAAATTAGAGAAATATTTTTTTTACATTCAGCGGGTTCGATTCCCAGTTCAGACAAGTGATTATTCAAAATTCCGTAAATGCAGTTCGTTTTCTTTTTAAAATAAAAATGAAATCTCCTTTCAGTAAAATTTTATATCTTCAGTATTTAAGGTACTTTCCCTCCATGTGAGTTAATTTTGGGACGCCCTGTATAAGTCCAGTCTACCTACTACCAATACTACCAATGAATTTGTCAAAGCGCCGTACACTCCGACCAATATAAAAAGCCATACTTTAGAGCTATTTTTCAATGTTTTAGCCAGTAAGGATGATAACCAAAAGTATGTCATTCTTTTGTACGTATTTTTAGCTATTTTTGAGATAATTAACATTGATGTTCGAAGTAGGTATTTTTTGCAACTTCTTCTTTGACTTCAAAGTCACTCGATACCTGGCGCCGACTAGATTCTGTTCCAAGAAATGTTATCCATTTTGGTTTAAGTCTGAAGTAGCATAATAATAAATTATATATTAGAAATTACAGTTAAGTAACCTTTTTATTTATTTAAGTGTTGTTAAGAAGGTATTTATGTAGGTACTTACTTTTGGTTGACAGCAGTAACAAACTGCGTCAAAAGCTGTGGTTTGGCCAAGACTCAAATTCTGGTCTTGGTCAACACCACGTTGGTAGTGGCCATTAATTAGAACTTTTAATGAAGCTAACACCTGAAAATAAATAATGATTAACCATCTGATGTATAACATAAGAATTATCACCTATATTTTTAGCATCAGTTTACATTCAGAATTTAACTTTGATAAGGACAGGTAAGCCATCAGCTGTGCGAGGAGCTAGATCATCTTCCAACTCCTCGCACAGATATTCCACCATTTCCTTCCCAACTTTATAATTTTCGAGGAATTCCTCGTCAGGCAACTCCATCGCACTCGCAAACTCCCTGATCTCCGCTCTTTTCGCGTTTGCGCAGTAATTTCTTTTCCTGTCTCATTAAATAAACGCAGAGAGCATTTATCTTTAGACGTTCAAACAGATTACAAATTACATAAATTAAATGTAAACTAATAAAACACAAAACTAATCTTGAAAAACGTTAAAAACCCTTCTTTTGTGTACAAACTTAGACTGTGATGTTGCTATTAGTGAGCGGTTGTCTAAACGCGTTAAGTAGCGATCCCGTTATTTTAATTTCATCTAATATATGAACTATAGCTCTATTATTAACTGTGTGACGCAACAGCTTAAACTGATTCTCAAGCTTGCCGTTTATGGTGTCTACGACCCAACGGCACATTGTTACTTTTCGTGATTGATTGGCCTCTTCAGTAGTAAGTTGAGGACCCCTCTACTAGTAATGGGCATATGGGCTATATACCCGGGCGCTTCTAATGCAGGCACGGAATCTCTAAATCCGCGCTCCAGGATGAATACAAAATTATCTCTATAATATTGTGTGCTGCAGCCTTTGCAACATTTCATTTAAAATTGTGACATCCGATGTCAATGCATCATAAGGAACATCGATATTAATAATATGGCCATCAGTACAGGCAGACGGGTAGGGTTTATACACAAGGCCGTCTTAAGCTATTGGGGGTCGCAAGCCCCCTCGGGCTACCGTCCGGGCAAACTCGCCCATCGTCGCATTGCGTAGCGCGAAAATATGCCAACAATCGCAAATAAATTATTTGAACAAACAAACATCTCGCCTAAAAAAACAAATCATTAAGTTGCCGTCTCACCAAATTAACACCGGTGTTAAACATATCAATGTCAAGTTTATCACAGAGATTATTGAAACACCTGCCTGCACGTATGAGGAACGAGTTCTGTTTATAAATTAGTCTTACATCGTGGGAATGAACTTGTTTAATAACACGAAATAATCTATTGGAGACATTCATGTTAACCAACTGAAGAAGCTCGGGACTGTCCAAAGAACCGTTGACAATTTACATTAAGTAAACGACGTCTGTGATACAGCGACGGTTTTCAAGCGTGTTGAAGTGGTGTTTTTCACAGATCTGGTCGTATATCTCTTGATTGTAATGAGTAAAGGTCCGGTAGCACAAGTAGCGTATGAATTTTTTCTGGATGTTGTCCACCCTTTCTATGTATGTAATATATCTAGGGTTCCACACTTGTGAAGCATTATTACCTGTGAAGATTCTATTGCATTTGCTGTTTTGTAAGTTTCTTTGCTTGACGTTGAAGGTAAATTTGAGATATTGGCATCTGTATCAATCGGTTACTATTTAGATGAGGCAGGACTGACAATCATGACTCAGGTCTCTAACTAAGTACTATTTGAAAGATGCAGAGGAAATAATGACGATAAAACCTTTGTTCACTCAACGTTAACAAAATCCTATAAACTGAAATATTTTAAATGCACAGTCAACTGATGTTACTAATTTGTTAAAACTATACAATGTGTCGTTTATAACTAAATACGCTACTTTCACCTCAATAACGGTATGGCCAACATCCTCTGCAGGTTCTCCTTTTTTGAATAATCTTCTTGGTTACGTCGGCTTCAGAAGCAGCTTGCGAATCGCGATATATAGCCGTCGCATACCTCTGCTCTGGATGGCTTCCACGCTGGCTTTCATTTTATTTTCCGTGCAGGTGAGATGTTAATGACATAAGCCAGCAACATCTAAGCAACATTTGCAACTTAATTATATGGAGGTTTAATAATAAAAACTAATATTTGAGGACAACTTCTTACCGTCAATAAGTGCAATGAGCCGTTACTACTCACCAAAACTGTTCTGTCAATGTCAAACCACAACTTAAAGTACGCGCACAGTATACTTTGTAGCCTGGAGAAGAACAAAGGCTACTTTTTATCCCGGAAAAATATCACATTCCCGCGGGATAACGTCGTCTAGTCCACGCAGGCGAAGCCGCGAGCGGATAGCTACTCAGAAATAAATACAAAGTACAAAACAACAAAAAAAAACAACTGTGATAATTTGATAAATTGCCTAAAAATAACAGAATTACCAAAAAAACAGCTGTGATGGGCCAATCAGGACCCAGCCTCAGCATAATGTTGTGCGGAGTGAGAGGTCATCCCGCAACAACGCTGTTATTCTGGCAGGGCTTGTGGGAGTAACATTTTCTGAACCGAAAATAAATGATTGTAATTAGTTTACGACAACAGTAATTTTATACTAAATATCATTTTATAAGTCCTAGTGGCAGCAGCCAGGGCTGACACAGATATTAAAACATAGACAAAAAAAAAGTTTGACATTGACAAATGAATGACAACTTGTAACTAATCTGTGAATTTAAAGTACTCTATGATGACAAAACAGTGTAACAACATTTTTGTTTTGTTTGGAAAATAAAAATACGGAATATTAAACAAATAAATCAAATAAAGCTCACAATGACGACCGATTTGGCGCAGGGGTAGGCTACCCACCTTCTGCGCCAGTGGTCTCGGGTTCGATTCCCGAACAAGACAAATATTTGTGTGCATGAACATGTCTATTTGTCTTGGTCTGGGTGTTTCCTATGTATATTAAGTATGTATTTACAAACAAAAAGTATTTAAGTATATATTTATCCGTTATCAAGTTTTCCATGATACAGTTTCGTAATGAAATTAAAATGGGCTTAGATAATTGGTGTGAATGTAAGAAGTTATTTATTATTATTATTATAATGAGTCACAGGCCTACCATTGAAGTGTATTTTAGTAATCCTTACCATATTTTCGAAGAGGCATGTACGTTATTTATCGTAAAAAACAGAGCACTGGACATTTCATTTTACCACACCAAAGGTTGTTGAAAAGTTCGAAAATGCAATGCGGATACGATGCGACCCACCCGACGCCAACCACGAGACGTAACAAACATTATGTTGAGTGTTATATTTTCTTGATATTTTAAGAGACTGATGCAAACTGAAATGAAAGTAGATGGGTGTGTAATATATGATATAACTAGCTTTCCGCCCGCGGCTTCGCCCGCGTGGACTACACGACGTTATCCCGCGGATATGTGGTGTATCTGTGTCCCAAATTTTAGCCTAATCCGTTCAGCCGTTTTGGCCTGATTGAGTAACAAACATACAAAGATCTGAACATCGAAGATCTAAACTTTCACATTTATAATTAGTAGGACAACATTTTGTATAACACTCCGAAAATACAACAACACATTACATAAAATCATTTCAAATTATTTCCAACATGAGCTAATTTGGATTTCTTCCAGTAGCACTGAAAAACCATCCAATACTGACACACAGTACTGGATGGTTACAGAGAGGAGAGCAACAGCATGTTTGCACCCTCCTGTTGATGCAGCACAATCATTGCATTGGACGCTGATGACTTTTCCTTCTTTTTCATCTACTATCATAGTCGCTGCATACGATTTCGAGTGGACTTTGTTTTGTACATACCTTACATTTAATAGTGCAGATATTCAAATCGCGCCGAAGTATATCCAACGGCAGCATCACCGTAAGATTCTCTTGCCGACCTGAAAAGACAGGGAACGTTAATATTATATGTTGAACTCACTTTTCAGGTTATGTTATTTTTGCAATGATTTTAAATTTGTAGGCATTTGATTTTATATAATGTAGTGGTTGACAAACTTACACGGATGTTTTCTTGACATTCCTAAATTCGGCAGCATAGCACTCACATCTGAATTAGAGGCAAATAAATTACCGACCATTATTATGTCTACTCCTGCCTGGGCCTGGGACATTGCGATTATCGGCTTTCGTGAAGCGGTTCACAATAGAGAAGGCTGTGCCTGGTTCCATGGTATTATTCAATAGGCACTTTCGATGACTCTTAAAACGGTTTGTTTGGCTATTATCTCAAACTTTTACAGTGTTTTGCAAACAAAAGCTAGAAAAACAATTAGAAATCTAGAAGAACAGAAAACTGATTCACAAATGATCACCCATCACACCTCACATCTGACATCACGCTCACGCGCTGTGATTGGTGATTCGCTAGAGATTACGCACAGATTAAACTTAACGCTCTCGCTTTTGGTAGAAACTATGCTTCAACTGAGAGTTCGTTCGTTGGCCTTCGGCCGCCGTCCACACCGAGTTCGATCTAATGGCTCAATTCCTTTGATGTTACCGCCACGCTCCGGATCGCCGGCACACGCCAACGAACGATCGTTGGCGTTCGCCAAACCGTCCAAACAGGACCAACGAAGGCCATCGAAACCCGTTCGTGTGTACGCGGCATAACAATTTTTTTATTTTTTATTTATTTTTATTTATTTATTTAAAGAAACAAACAGTCTTATAATGTAAGAATCCTATAAATAGACCTAGAGTTCCATTTTATAATAATAGAAAAGGAATGAAAACTTTGGAATAAGTATAGTTATAACTACTTGTACAATTTACAATTTAGCATACAGAAAAATCACATTTAATACACTTAATAATAGTTTCTTAATAATGAGCACCTTGCTGACAAAGATAACTAATTAATGGGAAGGAGCAATTTCTTTAATTCATTTTTATATCTGCCAATAGATGAAGAAAAAATATCAATATTGGTGAATAATTTATTATAGCTATCACATGAACGCCTGATAAAAGTGTTTTTCGCGTAATTGGTACGACTGAAAGAAACTTGGAAAGTTTTTGTGGAACGTGAAGAAATACGAGGGACTTTTAATTTAACTTTTTCTAGAAGAAGGTTCGAGTCGATATATGAATTCAGTATTTTAAATAAGAAAAGTGAGTCGATATATATCGATATATAAGCGTCTATTTTCGAGGGTCATAAGTTTGTTATTTATTAAAGCTGAATCATTATCATAAAAGTAACCTCTTGATTTATATTCAAATGCTTTAAGAAATTACTTTTGAATTTTTTCCAACCTGGATAATTACACAGTGTACATTGGATTCCACACAACGCTACCAAACTCGAGCACACTTCGGACGTAAGCAAAATACAGAACTTTGAGAGTTACGGCTCTTTTAAATGGTTTAGTAAGACGTAGGATAAGACCGAGTTGTTTGTAAGCCCTTTTTACTATATTATCTATATGGATATCACCCAGAAGCTTTGAGTCCAATGTCACACCCAGGTCACGCACTGAGGAAACTCGGGTAAGCACTTGACTATTCAGTCGATAAGGTTCCTTTATTTAATTTTTCTTTCGCGAAAAAGTAATTGTGCACCACTTTTCAGTGTTAAGAATCAACTGATTTCTGTTGCAGTATCTCTGAAACGAGTCCAGATCGGCTTGAAGCTGGAGACAATCTTCGTGTGATCTAATGACACTAAATATCTTGGTATCATCTGCATAACAAAGATGGCTGGATCTACCAAAACATAAGGGCATGTCATTTAAATTTATATTAAATAAAAGGGGTCCTAAATGGGAACCCTGAGGAATTCCTGAAGGAACGTCAAGAAATTCAGACATGTACCCCTTTAGCGCAACTGCTTGGCTTCGATTCCGGATGTAAGACTCCACCCAGCGAAGAAGGTTGCCGTGTATACCGATACTAAATAGTTTTTGTAATAATATGGAGTGATTTATTTTATCAAAACATTTTGAAAAGTCGGTATACACGGCATCCACCTGATGACCAGCGCTCATGGCATTCAATATAAAGTCAGTATACGTAACCAAATTTGTATCAACGCTTCTACCTCGAAGAAACCCAATCCAGCATTACTCCTAGGTTTCTGCATCTGTCCACACGCTCTACGACCTCATTATCCAACTGAACACTGATTTGTTCCCTTTCTAGCTTCTGATTTTTTTTATTTACTACGGGGTAGCACTTAGCTTTCATCACACCTGATGTTAAGTCGTGATAAGGCTGAAGGTGGAAGCGCACTACTCCCGGAATCCTCAATCACTGAGGAACTGGCTATCTTATCTCTAACTGCCGGAACACAATAATGCTGAAAACATCATTGTTATGGCGTCAGACTTAGATAAAATGGTGGTAGCTAGCCAGAAGGACTAAGAACAAGTCCTACCACCAACCAAACCGAATGCAATATGTACCCCCACTGGGTATCGAACTCGGGACCTCTGGGTCTGAAATCAGTGGTTTGAACCACTAGACCACAGAGGACACTGTGTCTGTGGACAGGACTATTTACAGTGGTCAATGTTGTGGATGAGATCAGCACTGAACAAAGCGTACATACTGGGTCCAAGAATAGAGCCTTGAGGTACTCCGCGCGTCACAGGAGAGGACGATGAACGGGATTTGACTCCATGCGCATCTACAAGTTCCACATACTGACGTCCTTGTGACAAATAGCTGTCGAACCACTTCACCGTGGCTGTGTCTGCTCCATAATAGGAAAGCTAGACAACAGCAATGTGGTGTTAATGTTGTTTTCTTTTTTAAGAACATATTAACATTAAATAAAGTCTGTTTTTCTGACCAGGATACTAAATTGACATGTAACATAACTGATATGGAAAATATCAAAGAATGTATGGGATGCAGTCTGTTTGCAGTCTCTTGGGGGTGTAAAAATTCAAACCTGGAAGTGAACGTATTCTAAAGATATAGCCACTTATAAAAAAAATAGCAAGGAACAAGGTCGGCAGCAAAAGTAAAGGAAAATCGGCAAATTTACAATTTCTAGTTATATCACATAGCATTGGTGTTCAATAAAGAATATTTATATAAACATAATACTTAACCGGTACCCTCGCGGTGTGAGCCCGACTCGAATTTGACTAGTAATTATTTGCTTATTACTACTTTCCAGCGATTCTAGGCTATAAATGTCCTCATCTGTGATAGTTAGCTTTGATCTGAGCGGGGATCTCGACGACTTCGAGGATGAACGACTACTGCCCGGCAACTGTCCACTTTCTCGCAATTTTCTCCTTCGTGCTATGTATAAATCTCGTATAACTTGCCACTTCCATTTTTTTAGCTAATTTATTTGTAGCTGATAAATATGCAGAATAATACACTACAACGCGTTCCTTGTGGAATATTTCCACAATTTCGTTAACAAGTTTATCAAATTCTTCACTGGAAATTTTCTTCGCTTAATTGTTTTCTAGTTTGTAGTGTACTAACAGTTGACTCAATTTTCTTCGGGAACCCTCCGTAACCCTCCTTTTCCCTCTTTGAGTATTGCTGTGCCGTCTAAACTTTCCTGTATGTAAAACACAATATGTAAAAAAAATAACAAAATTATGTAAAAAAATTGTAAAAATCTTACAATAAGTCGCGTCGCTAGAGTTGTTTTAGGAGGTGGGAGGGGGAGGGTCAGGGGACCCCCCCTTTTTAAGTTCCACCTGCTGGAAATGCGTAGTTTTCGAGATATGAGCGATAGAAGTTTAGTATGAAAACCGCTGCCGCCTATTAGTTTCCGAGATAATCGACTTTCAAAATTCGCTCGAGAGTACGCATAAAGTCATTCACACCAAGAAAGAAGCAACGGAATGAATGACGCAATCTGTCTAATGTACTAGTCTATATAATTTGTGGTCTAATGTTATGTCCATGAAGCTCGACTTAATACTGGTTACCTCAGTATTAAGTCGAGCTTCATAGTCAGTCAACTAATCAAAATGGTGGTTTGTGTTTTACGTTTCGTTTCACGCAAAATTCAAGTTAAAAAACATATTTCATAAAATGCAGTACCTAATTAACGTTTCATTTCACGTAAAAATGGATGATGATGATGATGATGAGGGTCCTTGTTAACATTATTTATGAAAACCTAAAAATATATAATCACAAGTACGCGAAACGGTCTTAAGAGCGTTAACTCAAAATGCGTCGCGTCGAGTTTAGGTAAAATGAGCAAATTTCACTCGCATCAGACATGCGCTCAAGGTCAAAGCGTGCAATGTCGTGCTATAGTCAAACTAATCACGTTGATCCTTTTAACTTAAGTTTAAATATTATTTAGTGTGTAGTTTTTATATTATATCCTTACTTACCCTAACATAATCATAATAGGGCATAAGTGTATGCTGTAATCTAATGGGTTTACTACATAGACAATATTTTATTGTTTACATAAAGTAGACTTTTTAGTTTACCAACTAATACTAATAAAGTAATCCTTCCCAAATGTGTATGTAGGTATGTAAGTACTGTAAGAGACCTAAGTCTCTCACTTTATTTTACAGGTATTTTTCAATAAAATACTTTCTTCTGGGAATTGGGCTTTTATTTCACTTTTCTCTGTATTATTTTATATAAAAATACATTATATTTTTAATGGAACTTCTCTCTTTATTATCGTCTAGTATATGACTGCGTCAAATCCATCTTTCATTTTTAAACTCATATTTTTAAAGATTGATTTGAGAATATAATCGTAAAGCAGTTTCTATTCCTTTTTAAAAAGCTAACTGCCCACAGCCTACAATTTCATCTAACGGCTGTAGTTACATACACTACAATCATTCCCCCCTCTATTAAAAAAAAAAAACCATCGGAGAAAAAAAAATTTTTTTTTCAACAGGTGACAACCCTAAGAAAAAATTTCGGTCATACATAAGGCATGACCCTCAAAATACATACCTAACTACACTTAAGGTGTAGATCCTAACCCCCAAACTCCTATCCACACTTAAGGCGTAGACCCTACTTAACCAATAACCTATCCACACTTAAGGTGCAGACCCTACTTAAATACCATAGAACCATGGAAACATGACCCAGCTAGGATCTAGCTTCTCGAACGATCATCATTCGATAAACTATCTGGCAAAAAAAACTGGTCTAAAAATTTACCAGAGGTTCCCATGATCCCGTTATTTATTAACCCTAAACTTTCCTCCTTGCCAACCATTACCACTACATCACCAACTCGTGATCTATTTCCACCGAATAGAAATAATCCAAAATTAACGCAGGCAAAGACAGAAGAAAAAATTATCTTTTTCAAATGCAGAAAATAACACATATGTAATCAAGACGATAAAAATATAACCAGATACAAAAGCTTCTTAAAGAATAAACAAATTCAAGATGCTTAAGAATGAGGCCATAGATATTGTCCCAACCACACAGCGAAATCCACTACTTTTAAAGCCGATACCATAATATACAATCATCTCACATAATCTATCGAAGTTCACGAAATTATCTGTTACTATTCAAAGTTTCAAGATGACTATCGTGAGTTCAAACGATTACCCAAGGTAAAATACTACAAAGGAATTCCGAACATGCATAGAATACCCGATTTATTCCATGTCAGAAATTACTTTCCTTGAGAAACATTCGTTATCAACCTTGGGAACAATCTCTTACTCTTACCTTACCAACTCGTCTCAATCTCATTCTTAAGGGCGTGGGACCAAAACCAGGACCCCATGACAAATAGCTTATTGCCTTGCCATGTTGCTCTCAAAAATAAAATCAAGCGATCGGTCCAACAAACTATGTCAACCAACAAATATTTCTCATACAAAGGTAGACTACCACGGAAATTTCTAGTATGCTACAATACATATCCTTGGGTCCTCGCAACGCACGACCTAGTACGCTTATAATGTGGCCTCATTCTCCAGCTCATCAGTCATCAAAGCTCAGGATCAACATGAAAAAGAAACACCGGTTAATATCATATTTACAACAATACAATACATCTTTCCTAAAAAACAAATATACAACATGGATAAAATTACAGATTAAAGATATAACAACAAACAACTTTCTTATTTATGAATAATAACTATCATCTAACATCCTATCAGACAGATACATCAGCGTGGCACGAAACGTTTCAAACGATTCGAATGTACAACCACCCCACGTGATCGCGAATTTATACGACGTATCAACAAATCAGACCGTCCCACATTCTGTACGACCTTATAAGGACCACGGTACAGCCGCTCCAACTTCATACATCTACCCGTAACTCGCCTTGGCACATACAATAAGACCTGGTCATTGACCCGAAACGATCTAGGTCGCGCCCTTCTATAATAATACCGTTTTTTAACAACTTGTGGCCTCGCAAAATTATTTAAAGCCTTAGTAAATAATACGCCTATACGATTAACCTTTTCTGTTACCGTCTCATCTAAACCTATCATATCTAACCTCAACGAACGATCTGCTGCTGAACGCTTTTCCCTACCTAACAAAATACTATCTGGCGATACTTTTGTTGACGCCTGTACCTTAATAATATTCACATGAACTTTTTCCGGCACGTTGATACTAAATAAACCTACACCATCATCAGGTTCAATATGTAAAGAAGATTGCTTCTTTCCTACCTCTCGCCCTTTCTCCTCATTAAACGACTCCCTACTTACAAAATCTACCACTACGTTGGCTCTACCTACAACGTCCCGTTGCACCGGAGACTCATCCCCACTCATCTCTATATTATTATTAAGGGCCGGCTGTAAGCCAGCGCGTAGGTATTGACGAAGCTAATCTGTATATGTGTGCCTTCACGCACACAAACATCTCCGCCCTAGCACGAAAAAATGTAATTCAGAAAATTAAAAAAATTAATAACTTTTTTTTTGTCAGAAAGTAACTTTACGTATTTGATGCGTTTGATTTGCCATGTTTGTCATCTGGGGGCTGATGCAGCATCTTACAGACAGTCGAAGGAACTCGTCAGCATTTCAACGTAACCAGTTGGAGTTTGGGCTCATTTGAATAGTCTTGATGAGAACTCTTGTGCCAAGTAGTTTCCTATGTCTGATGCTGGAGTCATCAGGAGGTGGTTGATGGAACTTTTCAACAATTCAACGTACCATTTCGATTTTGGGCTCGTTTGGATCGTCTTGATGATAACTTTTGTGCCAAAATGTTTCGAAGGTCTGATGCTGGAATCAGGAAGTGGTTGATAGAACTCTTCATCAATTCAACGTAACCACTTTGAGCTTGGGCTCATTTGAATGGTCTTGATAAAAACTTTGGTGCCAAGTAGTTTCCAAGGTCCACTTCTGGAGCCAGTAAGTGGCTGATAGAACTCTTCATCAATTCAACGTAAACACTTCTAGTTTGGGCTTCTTTGAATAGTCTTGATGAGAACTCTTCTGCTAAGTAGTTTCGAAAGTCTGATGCTGGAGTCAGGAGGTGGTTGATGAAACTCTTCAATGATCCAACATAAACACTTCGAGTTTGGGCTTATTTGAATCGTCTTGATGAGAAATCTTGTGCCAAGCAGTTTCCAAGGTCAAATTCTGAAGCCAGTAAGTGGCTGATGGAACTCTTCATCAATTCAACGTAAACATTTCGAGTTTGGGCTTGTTTGAATAGTCTTGATGAGAACTCTTGTGCCAAGTAGTTTCGAAGGCCTGATGCTGGAGTCAGGAAGTGGTTGATGGAACTCTTCACCAATTCAACGTAAACACTTCGCGTTTAGGCTCGTTTGAATTATCTTGATAAGAACTCTTGTGCCAAGTAGTTTCCAAGATCTGATGCTCGAGTCAGGAAGTGTTTGATGGAACTCCTGAACAAATCAACGTAACCACTTTGAGTTTGGGCTCGTTTGAATTGTCTTGATGAGAACTCTTTTGCCAAGTAGTTTCCAAGCGCTATTGCTAGAGCCAGGAAGTGGCTGATGGAACTCTTCAACGATTTAACGTAACCAGTTCATTTTTGGGCTCGTTTGAATTGTCTTCATGAGAGCTCTTGACAAGAAAACAGCAACGCAATGTTCAAAATATTAAAAAATCCAAGATGGCGGCCAACTTTTTTGTTTGTAGGCCGATTTAGATGAAACTCGGTTTGTGGTACTATTTTGACAAGAAAACAGGAACGCAATGTTAAAAATATTCCAAAATTCAAGATGGCGGCCAACTCTTTTGTTTGTAGGCCAATTTAGATGAAACTCGGGTTTTAGTACTGTTTTGTCAAGAAAACAGCAACGCAATATTAAAAATTCCAAGATGGCGGCCAACTTTTTTTAATGTTTGCCGATTTTGATGAAACACGGTTTTTGGTACTGTTTTGATAAGAAAACAGCAACGCAATATTAAAAATATTAAAAAATCCAAGATGGCGGCCAACTTTTTTGTTTATGGGCCGATTTTGATCAAACGCGGTTTACGGTACTATTTTGATAAGAAAACAGCATCTCAATATTAAAAATATTAAAAAATCCAAGATGGCGGCCCACTTTTTTGTTTTTGGGCCGATTTTGATGAAACTCGGGTTTTGGTACTATTTTGTCAAGAAAACAGCAACGCAATATTAAAAATATTAAAAAATCCAAGATGGCGGCCAACCTTTTGTTTTTTTGCCGATTTTGATGAAACACGGTTTTTGATACTATTTTAATAAGAAAACAGCAACGCAATGTTAAAAATATAAAAAAATCCAAAATGGCGGCCAACTTTTTTGTTTGTGGGCTGATTTTGACAGTACTCGGGATTTGGTACAATATTGTAAAAAAACCAGCAATGCAATATTAAAAATATTAAAAAATCCAAGACGGCGGCTAACTTTTTTGTTTGTGGGCCGATTTTGATGAAACACGGTTTTTGGTACTATTTTGATGAGAAAACGGGAACGTGATGTTAAAAATATAAAAAGTCCAAGATAACGGCCAACTCTTTTGTTTATAAGCCGGTTTCGATGAAACATGGTTTCTGGTACTATTTTGACAAGAAAACAACAACGCAATGTTAAAAGTATAAAAAATCTAAGATGGCGGCCAACTTTTTTGTTTGCAGGCCGATTTCAATGAAACTCAGTTTCTGGTTTTATTTTGACAAGAAAACAGCAACGCATTTATATATACATAAATGTAACAATTACCACAGTATAGTTATTTTTTTTTTATAGTAGGCCAACGCCCTTGAAGTTAGTTGATACCGACGTCTGTATAGGTATTTCCGTAATTACGGAAGGATTGTTACAAAATTAAAATGTGGCAGGTACATTTTGGTGTATTGCGAAATAAAATAAAATAAATAATAATAATGGTTAGCATTTTAGAAGTATCAAAATAAAATATATTACATGTTTTATTTAGTTGCAGCTACAATTGTATCTGTCTGTCTGTCTGCCATGAAATTTTGCAAGGTAAATTTGATCTACTCCTGGTCCTGACGTTTGAATGGGTTGAAGTTTTGTTAAAGAAAAATATTCAGATTGGAAATAAGCCGATTCATATTTCTTTACCTTTAAAGCGCTTTCGTCTATATATCAAAATCATCCCATGTCACAATCATTATTTTCAAACTCTGTATCTTAATATCAATTATTATTTTATTTACTTTTTTATTTTTTTTAAATAGGGTTTACAGCTGTCAAAAACACAGTATATTACGAAGGATGTTACGTCGTAATTTACTGTGCTTGTGTTAAAGCAAATTAATAATTAATTAAATCTTTTACTTGACATGATGATGATGATGATACTTGACTCTGTCTCAAGCTTTCAAATAAAAACCTGTTACATTTTAATAAGCGAAAAGAGAGAAACAAAAACACAAAACGGCCACCATCTTGACCATTTGTATTTTTTTACATTGTGTTAAGAACGGTTTTCTTGTCAAAATAGTACAAAATCGTCACATCTTAATTTACATTGTGATATGCAATAAAATGATTGAGTATTGAGTATTAAGTATTGAAAAAACCGAGTTTTATCAAAATCGGCCCACAAACAAAAGAGTCGGCCGCCATCTTGGATTTTTAATATGTTTAACATTTCTTTGCTGTTTTCTTATCAAAATAGTACCGTAAACCGCGTTTCATCAAAATCGGCCCATAAACAAAAAAGTTGGCCGCCATCTTGGATTTTTTAATATTTTTAATATTGCGTTGCTGGTTTCTTATCAAAATAGTACCGTAAACCGCGTTTCATCAAAATCGGCCCATAAACAAAAAAGTTGGCAGCCATCTTGGTTTTTTTAATATTTTTAATATTGCGTTGCTGTTTTTTTATCAAAATAGTACCGTAAACCGCGTTTCATCAAAATCGGCCCATAAACAAAAAAGTTGGCCGCCATCTTGGATTTTAAATATTTTTAATATTGCGTTGCTGTTTTCTTATCAAAATAGTACCATAAACCGCGTTTGATCAAAATCGGCCCATAAACAAAAAAGTTGGCCGCCATCTTGGATTTTTTAATATTTTTAATATTGCGTTGCTGTTTTCTTGACAAAATAGTACCAAAACCCGAGTTTCATCGAAATCGGCCCACAAACAAAAAAGTTGGCCGCCATCTTGGATTTTTTAATATTTTTAATATTGCGTTGCTGTTTTCTTGACAAAATAGTACCGAAACCCGAGTTTCATCAAAGTCGGCCCAAAAACAAAAAAGTGGGCCGCCATCTTGGATTTTTTAATATGTTTAATATTGCGTTGCTGTTTTCTTATCAAAACAGTACCAAAAACCGTGTTTCATCAAAATCGGCAAACATTAAAAAAAGTTGGCCGCCATCTTGGAATTTTTAATATTGCGTTGCTGTTTTCTTGACAAAACAGTACTAAAACCCGAGTTTCATCTAAATTGGCCTACAAACAAAAGAGTTGGCCGCCATCTTGAATTTTGGAATATTTTTAACATTTCGTTCCTGTTTTCTTGTCAAAATAGTACCACAAACCGAGTTTTATCTAAATCAACCTACAAACAAAAGAGTTGGCCGCCATCTTGGATTTTATAATATTTTTAACATTGCGTTCCTGTTTTCTTGTCAAAATAGTACCACAAACCGAGTTTCACCTAAATCGGCCTACAAACAAAAAAGTTGGCCGCCATCTTGGATTTTTAATATTTTTAATATTGCGTTGCTGTTTTCTTGACAAAATAGTACCGAAACCCGAGTTTCATCAAAATCGGCCCAAAAACAAAAAAGTGGGCCGCCATCTTGGATTTTTAATATTTTTAATATTGAGATGCTGTTTTCTTATCAAAATAGTACCGTAAACCGCGTTTGATCAAAATCGGCCCATAAACAAAAAAGTTGGCCGCCATCTTGGATTTTTTTAATATTTTTAATATTGCGTTGCTGTTTTCTTATCAAAACAGTACCAAAAACCGTGTTTCATCAAAATCGGCAAACATTAAAAAAAGTTGGCCGCCATCTTGGAAATTTTAATATTGCGTTGCTGTTTTCTTGACAAAACAGTACTAAAACCCGAGTTTCATCTAAATTGGCCTACAAACAAAAGAGTTGGCCGCTATCTTGAATTTTGGAATATTTTTAACATTGCGTTCCTGTTTTCTTGTCAAAATAGTACCACAAACCGAGTTTCACCTAAATCGGCCTACAAACAAAAAAGTTGGCCGCCATCTTGGATTTTTTAATATTTTTAATATTGAGATGCTGTTTTCTTATCAAAATAGTACCGTAAACCGCGTTTGATCAAAATCGGCCCATAAACAAAAAAGTTGGCCGCCATCTTGGATTTTTTAATATTTTTAATATTGCGTTGCTGTTTTCTTGACAAAATAGTACCGAAACCCGAGTTTCATCAAAATCGGCCCAAAAACAAAAAAGTGGGCCGCCATCTTGGATTTTTTAATATTTTTAATATTGCGTTGCTGTTTTCTTATCAAAATAGTACCGTAAACCGCGTTTCATCAAAATCGGCCCATAAACAAAAAAGTTGGCCGCCATCTTGGATTTTTTATATTTTTAATATTGCGTTGCTGTTTTCTTGACAAAATAGTACCAAAACCCGAGTTTCATCAAAATCGGCCCAAAAACAAAAAAGTGGGCCGCCATCTTGGATTTTTTAATATTTTTAATATTGCGTTGCTATTTTCTTGTCAAGAGTTCACATCAAGACAATTCAAACTGGTTACGTTGAATCATTGAAGAGTTCCATCAGCCACTTCCTGGCTCCAGCAATAGACCTTGGAAACAACTTGGCTCAAGAGTTCTTATCAAGACAATTCAAACGAGCCCAAACTCAAAGTGGTTACGTTGAATTTATGAAGAGTTCCATCAGCCACTTACTGGCTCCAGAATTTGACCTTGGAAATTACTTGGCACAAGAGTTTTCATCAAGACGATTCAAAAGAAGTGGTTACGTTGAGTCGTTGAAGAGTTCCATCAACCACCTCCTGACTCCAGCATGACCTTCGAAACTGTTTGGCACTAGAGTTTCTATCAAGACGATTCAAGCAAGCCCAAACTCGAAGTGGTTACATTAAATTGGTGAGTAGTTCCATCAGCCACTTCCTGGCTCCAGCATTTGACCAGATATCTGTTGTGATGACGTACCAAATAAATTGTTGAGTGGAAAACTAATTATCTTCCGATATTGGTAGGTATCGCCGGATTTTTGAAAATTTGACTTTACCTACCTTTTCTTTACCACCGCTCAAAGAGTTTGCGTACAGATAGTCTGATTTCGTAATTTTCGTAGCTCAGGAGCTGGGAAAAAGCGACGTGCTCTCACCTTGAAATCAGGGGGCTTACTGAATTTTACCCCCGGTGTGGCTTGTATTTATACAATATTTTATTTATCTCCGCGTTCCATACGAAAATGTATGAGCAATTCGCGCTTTAATATTGACAATGTTTGAAGCCAGATTGTTCCCAATATAAAATAAAAAACGGCAAATATCGTGCGGTGAATCAATTCTATGTTTCATTGCCATTTGATTTAACATTAAATATTATTATAAATATTTTTATTCTTTAACAATATCTTTAAAACAGAAAACGTTGATTTCGCTGTTTTTAGTGAAGTTTGCGATTTTTTTGCCATTAACGTGAGTTAAATATTTAAAATTTTCCACGGTGTTATTGTAAAGTAACTTTTCCTGTTCACTATTATATTTTTTAAAGTAATTTCTGTCGATAATTCTATGTTACAAGTTTAAAACCCCGTAAGCTGTTTTACGCGTTTCACTTACCACCTGCCCTTAACTGGCATTATCCCTGGCTTATCTAACTGCTCGCTCGAAAACTCGTCTACTTTCCCCTCTGATAAATCTAACAAACCCCGCTTATTAATCCTACCTAAATCCTTCTCAACCTTAACATATTTCTCTTCTACCCCACACGCAACTTTGCGCGAATCCGACCAATAAACATACCTACTCTTATTCAACCCCTGAAAATCCATCGAACCTACTATATCATAACCCTTATTCTCAGCTGTTCCGCTGAACTTCATTTGTTCGTTCGCGATCGAACTCGAACTGTCAAGAAAAATCGATTCTATCTTTTGTTCTGAAAGAATCCTATCACGAATCGTGTTTTGTTTCTGACTGTCATCACAAAACAATATTTTATTCTGGAAAAAATATACACATGAATTACCCATATCAATATTCATTCCATTCTTTACTAAAAAATCTACTCCTAAAATAACACTACGGTTCAAATCCGCTACTACTAAAAATTCATGGCAAAAATTAAAATTATTTAGAGAAAAATCTATGCTACATTTTCCTACTATCTGTAATAAGCTCCCATTCACTGCTTTCGCACACCTTTCATCATTCGCCACACGCCTTGCATTCATTTGTACCGCAGCGGTCTGGCTGATACATGAAATTGTAGCACCTGTATCGATCAGGGCCACATCTGCAAAATTATGCGCATAAAAAGGAACAACTGGTCTGACCTGCCGATTCGACGACGCTCCGTCCGCAACAACATTCGCATGTCCCAATCGTCCTACTTCCTCCGTGCCATGCTGCTGCATCCGCCAGGAGAGATGCTCTCCCTGTCCTACGTCATTGCGACGTGGTACATATTCCGCTTTCCTAGAATATACATTAAAACCATTAACACTACGATCAACACCAGCTTCTTGAGCACGCGGCGATGATGAATATCTTGCTCGGTTCTGTACCGGCGTATTAAAATTAAATGGCCTGCATGGCCTACTATCTCCTCCCCCTCTATTAGCTGTGGCCATATTTGGACCAAAACTCGCCGGGTTTCTATATACATTTATATTTTCTTCCTTTCTATCAGGGCCAACTTTTTCCATTTGGATCAATACTGCTTTCAATGCCTTTTTACCCGTGAAATGGGTTAGCATCAATCTACTCCGTAAATATGGTTGTAGATTCCTCAGGAATTGTGTTATGAATATATTATCTTCTACAATACCAGCCTTCCCTGCTAGATTGGCCAAATAATAAAAATAATCCAGAGGACTCCTGTTCTCCTGTCTCGCATTGTAGAATTTTCCACCATAATCCAACTCCACGAATTCTTCCTTGAACTTTTCCACCAATTCATCAAATGTCTTAACAGAGCTCTTAATTTCCCTAAAGAAATATAATGCCCCGTTCTTCAAATATGATGGTAGTAACATCAGGAGTTCATTCGAAGAAATGAATTTTTGTTTGGCAGCCGCTTCCTTGAACTCTTCTAAGAATGATGAAAAGGATTCATGCGGACTGCCCGAGAAACAGGTTGATATCGACTCCATTGTGAAAATTTTTCCGTGAAAATATTTTCTCACAAAATGTCCGCCGATCAGAAAAATGATATATTTTTTATTTTTTTTATATCAAAATATTAGGGCCACTCGCTTAGCTGCTTTTTTTCTAGGTACTTGGGGAAAAAAAATTATGCATCTACAATTAGGTAAATATACAATACTTCCATTCGTTTCTCCTGTTTTCGACCCGGCGGCTCCGCCACTGTAAGAGACCTAAGTCTCTCACTTTATTTTACAGGTATTTTCCAATAAAATACTTTCTTCTGGGAATTGGGCTTTTATTTCACTTTTCTCTGTATTATTTTATATAAAAATACATTATATTTTTAATGGAACTTCTCTCTTTATTATCGTCTAGTATATGACTGCGTCAAATCCATCTTTCATTTTTAAACTCATATTTTTAAAGATTGATTTGAGAATATAATCGTAAAGCAGTTTCTATTCCTTTTTAAAAAGCTAACTGCCCACAGCCTACAATTTCATCTAACGGCTGTGGTTACATACACTACAGTACTTACTTACTCATCTTATGTAAAGTGTTAACATAAGGTCCTTCAAGTATGACCGACCATTCGATACGTAATTTAGAAATAAAATACCGATTTCAGAATAGGTACCATTTTTATTACCTGATGTAGACCTAGGTATACCACAGGGTAAAAAAATACTACTACGTATTACAGAGAAACGACTTCATAGAACGGTGCTAAATGATTACTCAACTACAAGCATGCTGGGAATGTGTGCGTGTCCACTGGCTGCTTGTCACTGGCGTGTCATGTACACGGCCTGACTGGAAAAACCGGTTTACGACAGCTCAGCCAGTGGACAAGCTCAGGGTCAACGCGAAGCACGTATGAGCAGTTTTCAGGCCACGCCTTTTAAAAATTGAGTAATATATTTTGAATTTAACCAATCTTTATTAAAATCCAAGAAGGCAGCCAACTTTTTTGATTGTGGGCCGATTTTGATGAAACTCGGTTTTTGGTACGTCGGTAGGGCGTCACATTTCTTTTATTATTTGTAACAACGTTTTAACCTGTGACTTGCAAAAATAAATTGAATTGATTTGAATTGGTACTATTTTGACAAGAAAAGATTAATGACGCAATGTAAAAAAATCCAAGATGGCGCCCAAATTTTTTGTTTGTTGGCCGATTTCAATGAAACTCGATTTCTAGTACTATTTTGACAAGGAAATAGCAACGCAATGTCAAAAGTGTAAAAAAATCCGAGATGGAGCCTAAATTTTTTGTTTGTTACCCGATTTCGATGAAACTCGATTTCTTGTACTATACAAAACGAGTTTCATCCAAATCGGTCAACAAACGAAAAATTAGGGCGCCATCTTGGTTTTTTTTTAAATTTTGACATTGCATCGCTATTTTCTTGTCAAAATAGTACTAGATATCGAGTTTTATCGAAATCGGCCAACAAACAAAAAATGTGGTCGCCATCTTGGATTTTTCTACATTTTTGTCATTGCGTTGCTATTTTCTTGTCAAAATAGTACTAGATATCGAGTTTTATCGAAATCGGCCAACAAACAAAAAATTTGGTCGCCATCTTGGATTTTTTACATTTTTGTCATTGCGTTGCTCTTTTCTTGTCAAAATAGTACTAGAAATCGAGTTTCATCGAAATCGGCCAACAAACAAAAAATTTGGGCGCCATCTTGGATTTTTTAATATTTTTTACCTTGCGTTCCTGTTTTCTTGTCAAAATAGTACTAGAAATCGAGTTTCATCGAAATCGGAGAACAAACAAAAAATTGGGCGCCATCTTGGATTTTTTTACATTTTTGACATTGCGTTGCTATTTTCTTGTCAAAATAGTACCAAAAACCGAGTTTCATCGAAATCGGCTTACAATCAAAAAAGCTGGCAGCTATCTTGGATTTTTTAATATTTTTTACATTGTGTTGCTGTTTTCTTGTCAAAATAGTACTAGAAATCGAGTTTCATCTAAATCGGCCAACAAACAAAAAATTTGGGCGCCATCTTGGATTTTTTTACATTTTCAATATTGCGTTGCTATTTTCTTGTCAAAATAATACCAAAATCCAAGTTACATCGAAAAAGTTACAAAAAAGTTGGCCGCCACATTGGCGTAAGTTGTGTTGTACCTAAAGTTATGAAAAATATAAATTCTAATAAAATTAAGTGGGGCAATAGAACTAATGAACAAGTAAAACATTATACTGAATTATGTGATAAGAACTTAAAGTTACTGGATTTTCCATCCGAATTCATTCAATGTAGCCACGGATTCTGTAATAACGACTGTCATAGAAATGTTATAGACAATTTATATAAGAGTATAGTCTCTGTCTTATCTCATGCGGCGATTGAATCGAGCCAAAATGTTTATTATTATAATAAAAAACATGTTCTACCAGGTTGGAATAAGCATGTCAGTGCAGCACACAGGGAGGCAAGGTCTAAATTTAAAATGTGGGTATGGTACGGCCGACCGAGGCAGGGTTTAGTTTATAATGAGATGGTTAACAGCAGGCGGGTTTTCAAAAGTAGATTAAAGTGGTGCCAAAATAACAATGATCAAATAAAAATGGACATATTGGCTACGTGTTACTCAAAGCGGGATTTCAATAAGTTCTGGAAGGCCACAAATCGGCTTAATGCTGGACCTAGTCTGCCTGAAGCTGTGGGCGGGGTGAGTGATGTAAAGCAGATTGCCAGTCTTTTCAGGGATCAGTTTATAGTATCTTGACCATTGGCGCCAACGACGGAGCCCGTATACAATGCTGAGGCCAATCGTGACCTTGAAATAGTAATTACATCTAAAACTATTGCTGATATTGTTAAAACTATGGTTACTGGTAAATCACCAGGCCACGATGGCCTCAGTATTGAGCACTTAAAATTTGCAGGAGTCCATTTGCCTAGAGTTCTGTCGTTACTATTTAATGTCTGCATCTCGCATTCTTACCTGCCCGCAGACTTAATCAGAACCACAGTTGTTCCCGTTGTGAAAAATCGTTCCGGTGACATATCAGACAGTTCGAACTACCGACCCATATCCTTGGCTACGACAATAGCCAAGATATTTGACAGTGTGCTTGATTCTGTACTACAAAACCACATTGAGCTCCACGATAGCCAACACGGTTTCATGCGTGGCCTATCGACAGAAACAGCAATAATGAGCCTTAAGCACGCTGTCAAATATTACACCGACAGGAGTACACCTGTGTACGCCTGTTTCTTGGATCTCAGCAAAGCTTTCGATCTCGTCTCATACGATATTTTATGGAGTAAATTACAAGCTGCTGGATTACCTGAGGGTTGCACTGATTTGCTTAAATACTGGTATTGTAATCAGGTGAACTATGTGAGATGGGCGAACGAGTATTCTGAGCCGTACAGGATGGAGTGTGGGGTGAGGCAAGGGGGGTTAACTTCACCACGGCTCTTCAACCTATACGTGGACGCACTGATCAGACAGCTTAGCGGCATGCATGTCGGTTGCCACATTGGCAATGTTTGCATCAATAACATCAGCTACGCAGACGACATGGTGCTGCTGGCACCCTCGGTCTGTGCGCTGAGAGCTCTACTCGATGCCTGTGAAAGATTCGCTGTCTCACATGGTTTACTATACAATACCAAAAAGTCGCAGTTCATGGTTTTTAGGGCTGGCGGTAAGTGTCCTAAAGTAATACCCCCCATAACACTATATAATTAACAACTCGAAAGAGTGTACCAATTTAAATATCTAGGACACATCGTCACTGACGGCCTTAAAGATGATGACGATATTGAGCGAGAACGTAGGGCTCTGTCGGTCAGGGCAAATATGTTGGTCCATAGATTTAGTCGTTGCACAGACGCTGTGAAAATAGCGCTCTTCAAAACATATTGCACATCTTTTTACTCGAGCAGCCTATGGACCAGCTATACCAAAAAAGCCTACAGTGCCCTACGTGTTCAGTACAATAATGCCTTCAGGTCGTTGTTGCGGCTGCCGCGGGTTTGTAGCGCATCTGCGATGTTTGCTAAGCGGGCGTGGATAGTTTTGAAACTATCATGCGCAAAAAGACCGCGTCACTGTTGCACAGAATGCGCGGCAGCAGCCACAGCGTCCTGAAGGAGATAGTCGACAATTAAATACTAACATAGTTAATTGGCTCTTTATTTACTAACACATTATGGATTTATGTTGTCCGAAATAAATAGTTTTTATTTTTTATTTTTATTTTATTTATTTTTATTGGATTTTTTATATTTTTAACATTGCGTTACTGTTTTCTATGAAAATAGTACATAAAAAATAAATTATAAATAAAATTTATAAAAGAAACTTAGTAGAGTAAGTAATTTGTAAATAAATATTTCATAATACCTAATAGAAAGCTAACAATTTTAACTTCTTGTAACAACCCTACCAAAATTTTGCACGCTCTATGAAATCAACACTCCGTTTATAGTTGAAGGTCAACATCCCATTTGGGTAATTCGGTCATTTACGCCATGGGTTCGCAAACCCTAGAACAGGAGACCTTGAAGAAGAACCGGCAAGAAACTCGTCAGGGTAATTTTTTTCCTCCTGATTTATTTCATTAAAAAATAAATTCGTCAAATTAAAAAATGACCTTCATCAATTCAGCTGTACGACGCCCACGGCTGGGCATAGGTACATTACTATTTGTAAGATCATTTTCAGGGTCAGTTTCTATTACAATTACATATTCAATTATGTTAAATACAATTAGGTGTATGAGTGAACTAATGATCATAGAAGTAAACAATTTTCAATTACCTATCTAATGAGTGTACTAAGACGAAAGTACTAAGACGTGTCGGTTGCACTTTAAACTATACCACGCCACGCAGCACACTGCAAAGGTCAGCGAACGGCAGACAGCAGAGCACCGAGCGATACGTCCTCCCTCTGAAGAGCCTAGCGGCGGACTAATTTGAAATGTTTTGCGCAGAGTGTTATATAGCACTTTAAAAACATATATATAAAATAAATTATGCATCATTATATAGGTTTTTTGTATTCAAACTTTAGATAATATGTTCTTATTTTACGTAAGACCATAACTTTTTGTAAAATGAAGTAATTTATTGGTAAATTTTGTATGTTTACCAACAGTGATTTCTTTACAACTTCACTTTATTTGGATTTTAATATCGTATGAAAATAATCACAAATTAAACTAATTTCTTTACTAACTATTTGCGTAATGATATGTAGATATGCATATAAATTTTTGTTTCCTATTTTTTTCAATGGTGTTAAAAAATTAGAGCTTCAAAATTGATGTTAAAAGTGAAGTTTATAAAACACTGTTTGGGAAAATTGTCAGTATTCACTAATACTCCATAAAAAGAAAAATGTTTTTTACTAACTTTTTGGACAAAGCTACTGTTTACAATAATTTGTAATTAGCATGTTTCTAAGATTACGTTCTCATGGAAAATATCTCGTTCAAAACTGCCTATTTTGAGTCAAAACGGCGTTCGACCGCGTCAATGCTCTTAATCATTTTACAATTTGCCGTTGACGTTTAGGTGTTGGTGGTAATAATTTGACCTTAACCCGTTATGGTACTAGAAGTAGAGCTGCTACAGTCCATAGCATCTCCTTCTGGAGTATTTTGACAGCATGGGATTAGTGATGTGCCGCTGGGAATATTCCCATTTCCAAGTAATTTACTCTTTGTAAATTTACGGGAATATTCCCAATGTTCCCGGGAATATTCCCAAAGTTCCCAGACTAATTTAATTTCAAGAATGGCAAAATTTTCTGTCATATTTATATTTCCTTTTACTCCCATGGTTGCGCAACTACTTACTAGTTTTTGCCTGCGATTATACTTCTCTAAATCTCTATTAAAACACAGAACAAGACTACTGAATGTTAAACTTAACTTAACATAGTTTAATTTGTTAACTGAGCAAAGTAACGGTCTTAAGCCAACATACTTTGCAGCATTGATTATTATAGATCCCCATAGCCAAGGAAATCAAGGAACAGATCAAGGATCGAAGAAAATATTAACGGATGCCAAGTGACTAAAAATGTTAATCAAGACCTTTTGACTTCTTAAAGATTTATCAAACTACAAGTGCAGACGTTAAATTTGGAGTCGTCCCGTCTTACAACTAGCTCCGATGGGACTGGAACCCATGACCTTTGTACGGGCGAATCGAATTTATTTAATACTTCTTATAAGCTGTTGGCCAGCGTTTATTTCATCAATGTTAAGATATTACTACCCTCGATATTTAATAATAGAATATTTGATCAGATCTTTTTTTATATGGAACTGGGCAGGCATTTGACCACCATCTTGTTTAATCATAGGATGTGGTTTAAGATGCTGGATGTTGCCCAGGATGCCTGTTCACTCTGGCCTTGAAGTGTTCAAGCTTGAAGTTATCGGGGATCACATAAGCAGGCAGCGCATTCCATTCTTTAGCGGTTCGCATAAGAAACGAAACTGCGAAGCGCTTGGTGCGGATAAGTAGAGTGTCAACAATGTAATAATGATAAGATAGCCAGCGTCAGGTTCCCCGATGGTGGAAATGGGCTGAAAGAAAAAGGTCGGGCAGTTCTCTCGCACACTCCCAAAAGCGTATTCGATAAAATACCGATAGACACGCAACTTTGGGTTGGTGACTGGCATTCTGGAGTTCCACCAGCGCCGAAGCCAACGCTGAGTTTCCAATGAACCTCCTGAGACGGTTTTCAATCGATTCCAGAAGTTCTAGCTGATACTTAGCAGAACCATTCCATAAGTGACAACAGTACTCCATGCACGGACGAATCTGCGATTTGTATATCAAAAGCAGTTGGTCCGTCCGGCGTGAAGTACCGTTTAGAGCCCTAGAGAAGACGCCCATTTTCTTAGCAGCACACTTTGCAATGGAATCGATGTACTCGTCAAAATTCAGGTTGGATGGTGAGTTCAGGCCAAGAAGTTGCAGATGTTCAGTTATCGGCAAGAATACACCCTGGAAAGTTAAAGTCAGTTGGAAAGGACTCCGTTTTGCAGTGAATAAAAAAACCAGTGTTTGAGTAGCATTGAAAGTAGCAGATTAATTTGCTCAACAAGGGACTCTCGACAATAGCAATAAATTATTTATGATTTATGACAAGACTGGATTTCATCATTGGTAGCCTTTACAGTTGAGTGAGATATATCTGATGGTAGTTTCATCTGTATACCCGATAGTATTCCTCAATGTCTCAAGACTAAGGGTCTTTGACCAGTGTGTGTTGCCAGTTATGACTTATGGAAGCGAGACGTGGTCTTTTACTATGGATCTCATAAGAAGGCTCGAGGTCACCCAGCGAGCAATGGAGAGAGCGATGCTTGGTATTTCCCTGCTCGATCGAATCAGAAATGATGAGATCGCAGGAGAACTAAAACGACCGACATCGCTCGAAGGATTGCTCAGTTGAAGTGGCAACATAGCGCGGAGAACCGATGGCCGTTGGGGCGGAAAGGTTCTCGAATGGTGACCGCGAACCGGACGACGTTCCGTGGGCAGCCCCCCTACAAGATGGACCGACGACGATCTGGTCAAGGTCGCGGGAAGCCGCTGGATGCGGGCAACGCAGGACCGATAAAGATAAAGGTCTTGAGACTTTTTGCCGTGTGAATATGCCATAATAATAAGTCTGCTATGTGACTGATTATTATCTTGTTCTTTTTTAAACAAATAATGAAATGTAGTAAATAAAGAGAAAATAAAATAAATGTGTATTTACACATGTGGGGAATATACGTTAATCAAGCTGTAATTTTTAATAAAAGTTTAATATTATATTACGACATCATGGTACGAACGACACTATTGTAATTCAAGTTATTTTAATAAATGACTAGCGGATCCTCGCGGTTTTATTTTACCCGCGTAGTACCCGTTTTCGTGGGAATATCGGGATAAAATATAGCCTATGTCAGTCGGGAAGAATGTAACTTTCTAATGGTGAAAGAATTTTTAAAATTGGTCCAGTAGTTTCGGAGCCTATTCGATGCAAACAAACAAACAAACAATCAGATCTTTGCTCTTTATAATATTAGTATAGATTATTATTAAAAGTATTACAAAAAAATCTGTTTTACTAAGTAGGTATTGGGAATATTCCCGGAAACATTGGAAATTTACTGGGAATATTCCCGGGAAAATTGGAAACTTTCGCCATAAAAGTGATATTAAGTTTGGCATATTCATTTTGCTGTGTAATTTTGGCCAATGGAACGGTTAGCACAAAACAAAAAAGATTGAAATACGTTATAAGCAATTTTCCCCAATATTTCCACTTTTGGGAATATTGCCGGGAACGCTTCTGGGAATATTCCCAATGTTTCCAATATTCCCGGGAACGGCACATCACTACATGGGATGCATGGTGTGGCACATTAAGCTACTTTGCAGACATTGCTTGCAATAATCCTTGATCGGAAATCGGCATCTAGTAATGTTTTCTTAGTATTTTGGGTAATGTGCCACAGAAGAACGTCCGAACGAACGAACGACGAAAACATTCTACATTGTTTGTTCCTGGAAACTATACCAGTGGTCCTTTTTTTGCCTGTGAATCCATCTACAAACTGCGAGTCAAACGAAGTCTGAAATTTTGATGTGTGTGAACCGTTTGCTTGTGAAATTGTTTATAGGCTATTTACGCGTTGATGATTGCTGCATCAAACATGAAATAAAATAAAATAGGCGCAACCAATTGCGTCTCGATTTTCGGCCGATTGGATTAGAGGCACGGAAGTTATCAAAATGATCCACACCTGACACCTCCCATGTTCATAGTATATTCGGCAATAGCAGTGGGGATAATTATATCTTTCTTGGAACTATTCTTCTGTGATCGTTTGACTGTAGACACAGATTTTGGATTGTGTGCTGTTGTCAAAATATTTACTAGTTTAGTATCCATTTATCGTATGGCAGAAACGGGAGCTTTGGTTTTACATGAACTCGTGATTTTCAAGTTTTTCTTTCTTGAGTTTATATTTGGGCAACAACTTTTCTGGCAAGCTTTTTCGGTTTAAACGCGCAGTACCAACAGCAAATATTCCTTTCTTTATCAGCAAATCATTCATTAAAGGAATGCCAATGAAAAAGTTGTCGAAAGCTACAAGAGAATTGCGTAGAACACCTTGACATAGTTTCATTATGACGTTATATCCTAAGCCCTATGCCATCACGCCTCTTGAGCAACTACTGCTCACATTGCGGTTCTACGCTACAGGAACTATGCAACAATGCTCCGGAGATCTCTTTGGAATGTCCAAGTCGGCTGCCTGTAAAATCATCCACTGTGTCTCCAGAACAATATGCATTAGGTTTAGACATTTTATTGCAACACATACAGCAGAGGAGATTAAAGATGTAGTGGCAAAGTTTTAGTCGTTGGCAAAGTTCCCAAGTGTATGTAGTGCGATCGACTGCAGTCATATTCGCATATTAAGCCCT
Source organism: Crambus lathoniellus (assembly GCA_949710035.1). Classification (NCBI taxonomy): domain Eukaryota; kingdom Metazoa; phylum Arthropoda; class Insecta; order Lepidoptera; family Crambidae; genus Crambus; species Crambus lathoniellus. The sequence goes on from OX453313.1 coordinate 3,973,407, forward strand.
GGTACATATGTTACACATGAAAATATATATATATTTTCATGTATAAATTTATGTATTGCTCTACCTAATAATTATTGATTAAGCTAGGTGTTTTATTTTGTTTCAGGGGGGGATAATGCTGAGCTCTATAGAAATAGGAAGGATACCTTCTCCATTAATGCCCAGGTGGTTGTTGATGCTGAACTCCGAATCAGAGATTTAGTTGCAAGGTGGCCGGGCTCTGTACAGTCGGCCAAATATGTGGTCTACCACCGTAAGGGTGAAGTTCGTTTGTTCGTCAACTAACAACAAGGTTGATTTTCCTTTGCTAGAATTTTATGACACTTCGCGAATTCGTTTTTCGAATTTCGAATCGTCGAATATTGATTCTCATCAACTCAACAATATACAAATTTCTTGATTCTAATATTGCGGTATAAGGGTGGTTACAAACTGGCGTTTTTTTCTGCGCGTATACGGTCGTTTCGGCATACGCGCTTTCACGCGAGCCACAATATGGACTTCAAAAAACTGAACGCGCGTAAACGGGCATATTTCGGCGTGTTCGCTCGAACCTTGCGCTTGTTTAGCGTATGGCTCGCGCTTATACGAGCATACAAGCACGTCAACGCTCGTACGAGTCGCGCGTGTGGCAAAAGGCGCGCCTATACTATACGCGCCTACATTGCGCTTCCGAAAACGAGCTTATACGCGCGTATAAAACGCTAATCTGAAACCGCCCTAATGTTCCTTGGGAAAGTTGTTCAGTTATCGATAATGAAATACCAATTTCAGTATTTAGGGGTATTTTTGTAAGGATAGTAAGTAATTAAGCGATCGACTTAAAATATTTTAGAGTACCAAAATTACTAGGTGAGCGACTTAGTCGCCAATCTAACCCAACCTAAACCTATTTTTCCGCTGCTCACTTAGTATTTTTAGTCGCTCAACCTAGTAATTTTTAGTCGCCTGGTTTAACACCTTGCATAAATGGATGTCCACTGCTAAACGTAGTCCTCCCCCAATGATATCCACTTTGCTCGATTAGAAAAGGACGGGACAAGGGTTTTAACAAGAAGCGGTAGTGAAAATGCTAATTATTTGGTTGTTAAAAATATTATTTTTCACATGGAATATATCACTAAAAAAAAATTAAATGTTTAAATCTTGTGTAGCCGCCATCTGCCTCTATGACTTCTCGGAGTCAGTCCCTCATTGAGCCCACCAGCCTCGAGCAGATATCAGACTCACGGGTTTCCTCCCATACCTCATTGCAGTGCCCTTGCAGTGCTTCTGCTGTTCTTTAATTGCGGTTCCATCATCTCTGAACTATAAGACACATTTAATTCTCTAGAAATCTCACTAATATTGAAGCCATCATTGTGAATTGCGATTATTTGAGCTCTTTCGGCTATGGATAAATTTCGAGGCATTGTAGTAAAATAATGAATAAATTTTACTTTAGTTTAGGGAGTTTAGGAAAATACCTGTGACATTAATTTGTCAGTGATATATGTTCTTTTCCAGTGAAAGAGTTTTTCTACTTTAAAAACCTCCTTGGTTCTGAAGTTTATGAAAAACTGTGAGGGTTGTTTGTTGTTGCAAATTATGATCTAATGCAAGGTCACAAAGGCGAAAATAACATTGTGTGTTTGCTCTATGATTTCATGTTAGTTTTCTCAGTTAACAAACAATTTTTAAGATTCGCCTTTAGCGATATTTTGTTGACACGGGCACTGTTGTCAAAACTGGTAGACCACTTTCTTGGCCGGCTGTACATGACAGTACTATATTTAACAACAGCAATGTGAAATATGTTATGCAGTCTGAGCAGCTAGGAAAGTGCTGTCTTGTGGGAGACCGGGGATATGCTTTAAAAAATATTTATTAACACCGTTGGCCGATCCTCAAACTGCAGCTGAGAAACTATACAGTGAGAGCCAAATAAGAACCAGAAATGTTGTGAGAAGAGCATTTGGAGTGTGGAAAAGAAGGTTTCCCTGCATAGGCTCACAATTAAGAGTGGCTTTAAAAAATGTAAAGCCTATCATTGTCAGCACAGAAATATTGCATAATATATATATAGAAAAGAAAGAATATTTGCCTACTGACAATGGCGATTTCATAATTCCTCAAGTAATAGAAGATAATCTAATTTTCCCAGAGGCTTTTAATGAACAAGAATATAGGCGGCAACTCATACAAACATATTTTACTTCATTACTAGATGGAGGACCTCAGCAGTGAATAATATACTTAGATTAAATTTAAATAAATAAAATAACATGAAACCTAGGTAATTCATTATGCAGTTTTTATTCAAGATTCAAGATTCAAGATTCAAATATGTTTATTCAATTTAGATTGTTATTTACAATACTTGTGAACGTCATAGAAGCTACGCCATCGGTTCGCAAACCCTACAGCGGGAGGCCTTGGAGAAGAACCGGCAAGAAACTCCAAGGGTTGTTTTTTTCTCCCTGTTTTATTTCATACAGAGTCGTCAAATTGAAAAATGACCTTAACATGGTATGACTAAGGTCAGTTTCCATCACAATTACACAATGGGTTATGATAAATTGATGGGATATGAATATTGGTTATATTATATCTAATATCAAAAAAGCGGGTCCGCTCCCGCTCCGCCAATTCAAGCAATGATCGGATTGCAATGTAGGGGCTGGACTTCAAACCATAAGTATTGGTGTTCAATTCATACACCGTCACAGGATCCTCAGGGCGCTCACGCCAGAGGATCAACTGGAATCTCCTGTCCTCAGGATGTATCACTGTCTGGCGGAACATCATCCGGATGTCCGCTCCAAAAACCACCTGATGTCTTCTAAAGTTCAGGATAATGTCAATTATATCCCTGTGCAACTTGGGACCGGAATGCAAACACTCATTCAACGAAACCCCGTTCGAAGTGGGCGCCGACCCATCAAAGACGGTCCTCAATTTGCCTGTTGCGGCTTTCACCACCGCATGGTGGGGCAAGAAATAATGCTCAGTTGAGCTCCAATCAACTCGAGCCGGAGACATGTGACCCAAGTCCTCATACTCGCGCATAAATTCGATATATTTATCGCGTAGTACGGGGTCACGCTGCATGCGCCGTTCCATGGCCAGCAGACGTTTCTCCGCCAGTGCCCTACTGCGCCCGAGGCTAGGGCGAGAAGCCACAAAGGGCAGCCGAGTTACCAACCGACCGGAGGACAACCTCGCTGTGTTGGCTTGGTAAAAGGCTTCGCACTCTGCGTGGTCCGGATCCATCCTGGACACCATAGGTGGTTCCTCCACCTCCCAGAACCTTTGCATGGTCTTGGCCAAAGACGCATTCACGACAACCGGCGGCCCCTCCCTGGAGTCGCTTTCAAACACAGGGCCCATCAGGGCGAAACCAAAAATGGTGGATACCGCCACCAGTGAGGACGAACCCAGAGCCTTCTGGGGGCCCAACCAAATCCAACCTAAAACGTCCGAGCCCAGGAGCAAGTCTACTGGGCCGGGATGAGCAACAAAGGGGTCGGCCAACTCCAAACCCGATGACAAAGACAACACGCCCGGCGGTATGTCTGTAGAGGGCTGCCAACCCGCAATGGTATCCATTACCAGGGCTGAAGTCGTGATCCTCATTGTGGAGGACTTCAGCGATGAAAAGGTGATGAGTGCCTGTCCCATCGGACACTTCACCTGTATACTATGTTATACAACTACGCTCTGCTACCACAAAATGTTTTGTACTGCTAACAGGTTCCTTAGTTGTAAGCGGATCGATCCCGGAAAATGACAAAACCGAAAAGTGACGCAACGGAACGGGCAGCAAATGCCGATTCCGTTCCGGGGCCTCGATCGGCTTACAACGCAACCAAAACTTATAATAAAATTAACAGTTAGCCCACTTACCAATAGGGGTCCAAACTCTCCACTTGGTGACGAGTCGTCACTGACAACACGGAACGGGTCCTCCCGCCCGCGCTCAGAGCCCGGCGCCGTCGCGTCGTAAGGATAACACACCCTACCTACCCCTTGGCCAAGGTGATACAAACACAAACGACGCCGAGACTATGTCGTTACGAACTCGTAAATAATATTGTCGTTCTTCAAGGACCTCCACGGTCCACAAGCAGTTCCTTTCTTCCGTGAATTAGTTCACGTGTTCACGTCACGAACTATGGTAAAGGTATTAACGCACTGCCGCAGACGTAAACTTATTATTTAACAATATCCAACGCGACCTCGCGAATAATATTCAATGGTTCAAACACACAACCATTCAATGATTATTTAGATATAGATCAATTACGGTTAACAGCGAGCCGCGCGCCATCGCCGGTACAATACTTCCGTGTCACAACACAACGAACGAGAGGCGTCCACTTTCTCTTTCGTCAAAACAGTACACCCCATGCGTCGCCCGCGCGCCCGATCGCACCGCTGCGATGAGACTAATTACGCCATCTCGCGGATAGCTAATCAAACGTAGACATCTGTCAAGTCGAGTTTCACGAGGCGCACTTACCAGCGCGCTCGATTTTGCGGGCCGCCGCGTGAGGGCGCTTCGAACGCCTTTCTATACTAAACATCCCCCCGTCCCGGTCTGAGGAGCAGACCGCTAGCTCACTCAACCGGAAGGCGAGAAAGAGTCGCCACGGCTCTCCGCAAGATCGAACCTTCGACCAACACCTCAGCCACACGTGGAGTTCCATCTCCACCAAGAATCAAACGTAGTATGCGACCTCGCCGCCAAAGCAATGATGGCAGATTTGCCTCTTTTAACAATACCAAATCTCCCTCCTTGGGAGGCTCAGTCCGATCTGTCCACTTCACTCTCTGTTGCAACAGATGCAAATATTCAAGAGACCAGCGACTCCAAAAGTTCTGGCTCATCTGCTGTAACATTTGAAAACGCGACAACCGATGTACGCGTTCATCCCTCCACGGGTATTCGGGTAGGGCGTTCAAGGGCCCTCCCACCAAAAAATGACCAGGAGTGAGGACTTCCAAGTCATTTGGATCCTGAGAAAGCGGACAGAGAGGACGAGAGTTGAGGACCGCCTCAACTTTACAAAATACGGTGGCTAACTCTTCGAAGGTTAGAACCGTTTCTCCAATAGTGCGGCGGAGGTGTGTCTTTGCTGACTTCACAGCAGCTTCAAAAATCCCTCCCCAATGAGGGCAATTTGGGGGACTGAACCGCCAAGTTATCCCCATCTGGGCGGCAATTTGACTTAAGCTGTTACAATTCTTAGTAATAAATTCACAAACATCCTTAAGATAATTTACAGTCCCCTTGTAATTTGAGCCGTTGTCGGAGCGAATAAGTGAGGGTAGACCTCTACGCGACACAAACCGATCTAACGCAGCGACGAAAGCTTCCGTAGTCAAGGCTGATACCACCTCCAAGTGAACAGCCTTGGTGGCCAAACAAACAAACACACACAAGTACCCTTTGACAATCTTAGCATTGCGAAGGCTAGTTGTCTTGATCGAAAAGGGTCCAGCGAAATTCGTCGCGGTTCCATCAAACGGCCTCGCCCCCGAAGGTCGGATCCTATCAGCCGGCAAATCCCCCATTTGCGGCTGCATAGTGGCTGCCTTTACCCGATAACAGGGAATGCATCGAAACAAAACACTTCGGATTGCTCTCCGGGCAGAGAGTATCCAAAACTCTCGTTGCAAAATCGCCAGTAACGCACTGCACCCTGCATGAGCGTTGCGGACGTGTCGATCTGACACCAAAAGCTGCACTAAGGGTCCGCCCTTGGGATGGCGGCTTCCAAACGGAAGGTCCGCCTTCCGGAGCCGGCCTCCAACCCGAAGAAGCCCATCTGAGTCGATGAACGGGTTTAAACGAGCGACCGCGCCCTTCAATTTAGCACGTTCCTCGCGCAAAATACGAAACTCGGAATCAAACCGTTCGGTCTGCACGACACGAACCCAGTGCAGCAATGCGCTCCGGCGCTCCTCAGCACTGGCAATAGGTTCCAAGCGTTTTGCTTGGGGGTTCCGACAATTATGGATGAAGCGCTTAATCCAGCTGGTAACGCCCAGCAGCTTCTCCAAACTACTATACCGATCAAGTAGCCAACCCGGCTCTGAAGTCGACTCAGCGACCACGGTATGTACACGCAACCCTGGCAAACTAGGCGCTGTTCCGTCTACCTGACAAACAGGCCAAGAGGTTTCTGGTCCTACCAGCCACTCTGGTCCCCACCAAAGTGGGTGCGCCACCAACTCTGGAGCCGTACACCCTCGGGAAGCACAGTCCGCTGGGTTAAGCTCTCCCGGTACGTCTCTCCATATTATATCAATCCCAATATTTTGGACTTGGGAAACCCGGTTTCCTACAAACACCTCCAAGGTATGTGGAGCCGCGCGCAACCATGCAAGCGCGACCTGACTATCCGACCAGGCGAAAATATCCCGTATCTCGACCATGGCCGCCAACTCCCGCGCAACGTGACTCAACAGTCTAGCGAGGAGATGAGCTCCGCTCAATTCCAGCTTGGGGATAGTCAGTCTTGTCCGAATAGGAGCAACCTTGCTCTTCGCCAATAAGAGCGAGACATTGACCCGACCATCGGCGTCAACTGTCCGCATGTATACCGACGCGGCGTAGCCCCGCTCCGATGCGTCACAGAAGCCATGAAGGCTGGCCTGACATTTTCCAGGCGGCAAGATTCGACGAGGCAAGGCAATCCGATTGACTTCCTCGATCGATGAGATCAACTCGAGCCAATCGTCCAATGGAGGCCCGATCAGCGGCTCGTCCCACGAGACGCCCAAGGTCCAAAGTCGCTGGAGAAGACACTTCGCAGCGAATATCACTGGGCTTATCCAGCCGTTTGGGTCAAACATGCGGGCTATCATGGATAGCACCGTTCTTTTAGTCCAAGCCTTTGGTACTTCCAAGTCCACTTGGAAGGTGAAAATATCCGTTCGCGGCTGGTACTGCATGCCCAGCACCGCGATTCTGTTGGGATCATCCACGTCCTCAAACAGGTGAGGGTTCTGTTGGTGATCCTCCGGGATCCCTTCTAGAACTCGTTGGTCATTTGACAACCATTTACGCAACTCATAGCCCCCTGCTTTGAGAATTGCGATCAATTCATCCCGCAGTACGAGGGCCTCCTCAATACTTTGGGCTCCCGTGCAGACGTCATCGACGTACAGGTCACGCGACAACACCGAAGCCCCACGGGGAAAGCGGGTCCGCTCCCGCTCAGCCAATTCAAGCAATGATCGGATTGCAATGTAGGGGCTGGACTTCAAACCATAAGTATTGGTGTTCAATTCATACACTGTCACAGGATCCTCAGGGCGCTCACGCCAGAGGATCAACTGGAATCTCCTGTCCTCAGGATGTATCACTGTCTGGCGGAACATCATCCGGATGTCCGCTCCAAAAACCACCTGATGTCTTCTAAAGTTCAGGATAATGTCAATTATATCCCTGTGCAACTTGGGACCGGAATGCAAACACTCATTCAACGAAACCCCGTTCGAAGTGGGCGCCGACCCATCAAAGACGGTCCTCAATTTGCCTGTTGCGGCTTTCACCACCGCATGGTGGGGCAAGAAATAATGCTCAGTTGAGCTCCAATCAACTCGAGCCGGAGACATGTGACCCAAGTCCTCGTACTCGCGCATAAATTCGATATATTTATCGCGTAGTACGGGGTCACGCTGCATGCGCCGTTCCATGGCCAGCAGATGTTTCTCCGCCAGTGCCCTACTGCGCCCGAGGCTAGGGCGAGAAGCCACAAAGGGCAGCCGAGTTACCAACCGACCGGAGGACAACCTCGCTGTGTTGGCTTGGTAAAAGGCTTCGCACTCTGCGTGGTCCGGATCCATCCTGGACACCATAGGTGGTTCCTCCACCTCCCAGAACCTTTGCATGGTCTTGGCCAAAGACGCATTCACGACAACCGGCGGCCCCTCCCTGGAGTCGCTTTCAAACACAGGGCCCATCAGGGCGAAACCAAAAATGGTGGATACCGCCACCAGTGAGGACGAACCCAGAGCCTTCTGGGGGCCCAACCAAATCCAACCTAAAACGTCCGAGCCCAGGAGCAAGTCTACTGGGCCGGGATGAGCAACAAAGGGGTCGGCCAACTCCAAACCCGATGACAAAGACAACACGCCCGGCGGTATGTCTGTAGAGGGCTGCCAACCCGCAATGGTATCCATTACCAGGGCTGAAGTCGTGATCCTCATTGTGGAGGACTTCAGCGATGAAAAGGTGATGAGTGCCTGTCCCATCGGACACTTCACCTGTATACCACCAACCCCAAGAAGTGGCACCGGCGAGTCCTCCACGGCTAGGCCTAATTTAAGTGCCACTCGAGTGGTAATCAAACTTTTCTGAGCCCCTGAGTCTAACATGGCTCTTACAACAACAAACTGCCCCTCTCTACCCCATACGCGGACCGCCGCGGTCGGGAGCAGAACCGTCCGTGGTTCTGTCCCACTGTGGGAGTAAACTAGTTATGGGCTCCCCACTCTCGGGAAACCAGGGGGGCCCCAGCCCGGATAATACTTCGGGCGAGCGCACATCCCCATGTGAGGGGGCGCATAACCCGCGGCCCGGCCGTACCGAGCGTACGGCGGGTGGTACTCCAACCGTGGGTACTCGTGGAGCGGCGGGGAAAACCGCTGAGGCTCCATCCGACTAGTGGTAGGAGCCGATGCGGAGGTAGGTGCCCTACCTCTGGCCTCCGCCCTAGGGCCCCCGCCCATAGGGGGCCAATCCTGGGCCTGGCCAACCACGTATTGGCCATGTGCGTGTGGCTCAGGGTCCCGGTCCGCTGGGACTCGCGCAGGCATCCGAACCCCCTCCCCGGGGGGGGCGCGACGATCGAAGCCGCGTCCTCCGTCCGACGGGGGTGGGCTTCGCACAGGAGCGCCCCCGCCCGTAGGGGGCCCCGGCCGCCTTGGCGGGGAGCCCGCCCCGCTTCGGTTCATGCAGAGTAGCTCGTGGTGTAGCCCACGGCATGAACTGCATGGCTTTGCTCGGGGGCAGTCACGTGCAAAGTGACTGTCCAAGCAGTTAAAGCAAAGCTCGTTCCGCTTCACAATGCGGCGCCTTTCCGCTATGGGCAGGTTCTTCCAGCTCCTGCATTGCAGCAGGCCGTGCCCCATCCGGCCACACTGCAGGCAGTCCGCGTCCCTCGCAGCGACTGCCATGTTGACCGCGAACCGAGCACTAGCTCCACGCTGTAACGGCGTCGGTCCCGGTATGGGCTTACCCTTCCATGAAGGTGCCGAGGGCCTGCGTTCCATCGTCCCTGACGGCGCTGGTTCCGGCATGGAACTTTCCGCAGCCCTAGCCTCAAATTCTAAATACCTCACCAGATCGGTAAAAGTGGGTAGGGTGGTGCTATCCCGTTCAGCAGTTTCGCGCTCAAAACGCGCGCGCACTTCATTGGGCAGCTTGCTCAGCACAATGTGCACCAGTAAGAAGGACCATTGGTCCACCGGTAGTCCTAGGGTGCGGAACGCGTTAGACGCCACTGTAACGGGCGTGAGCAGGAGTAGGCGCAGCTGTGCCCTATTTGCCGCTTTAGGCAGGGCTAGCAACTGCGCGACGTGCGCATCCGCCAACAAACGTAAATTGTGATATCGGGAGTTTAAGAGCTCCCACGCCGTATCGTATTGCGCGTCCTCCACTCGGAGGTGCTGGATGAGCGACCGCGCTTCACCCTCAAGAGTGGAGAGGAGGTACGCCATCTTTTGGGCCTTCGATAAGTCCGGTCTGGAGTCCACCAATGACTCGAACATGTTTTTAAAAGCCACCCACTCTTCCATCCGGCCACCAAAGTGAGATAGCTGAAGAGTGGGGAGCCGACCAGTGACACCTGGTCCCTCCGTTCCGACGGAAGTGCGAGGGGCGAGACCGCCCGCCTGCCTCACTTTGATCCTGGCCGCCGCCTCCACGATGTCGTCGTGCAAGGTCATGATCTGCGTGTAATCGGCCTCAGCAGTTGCCAGGATGGGTGCGTCCACGCCAGCTTCTATAAGCGCCACCATGGCCGCTTCGACGTTCCCTAAACGCTGCTGGAGTCGATCAGCTCGATCCAATATAGCCGCGTCCCGGTCTGTGCGGGACAGCAGTCCTCCAGCACCCACAAACCACCTGAGCTCGGTGCTGATTACCGCCCTCGCAGCCGTGACCTTCGCCATTGCGTTAAGCGATCCCGAACAAATCAAAAGTGAACAACTTAAATCAGCCAAGAAACGACCGGGCGAACGACTCCGACAAAGGCACAAACGCAATAACAAACGGGCACAAATTCAAAATTCAAACAAACAAAATCAAACAATTTCCCAAAATTATATGGTGTAGAATCACCCCACTTATTAATTATAAATCAGGACCTTCACGAAGTAACAATTTACAACTACAATTTGACCGAACAAATTAAACAAACAAATTTCCAATAAAATTTAAATTTAAAATTTAAACAAATTTTAAAATTTTAACAAACTAAACAAACTAGATAAGGTCCGAGATAAACTACGCTTTGCTACCAAAATGTTTTGTACTGCTAACAGGTTCCTTAGTTGTAAGCGGATCGATCCCGGAAAATGACAAAACCGAAAAGTGACGCAACGGAACGGGCAGCAAATGCCGATTCCGTTCCGGGGCCTCGATCGGCTTACAACGCAACCAAAACTTATAATAAAATTAACAGTTAGCCCACTTACCAATAGGGGTCCAAACTCTCCACTTGGTGACGAGTCGTCACTGACAACACGGAACGGGTCCTCCCGCCCGCGCTCAGAGCCCGGCGCCGTCGCGTCGTAAGGATAACACACCCTACCTACCCCTTGGCCAAGGTGATACAAACACAAACGACGCCGAGACTATGTCGTTACGAACTCGTAAATAATATTGTCGTTCTTCAAGGACCTCCACGGTCCACAAGCAGTTCCTTTCTTCCGTGAATTAGTTCACGTGTTCACGTCACGAACTATGGTAAAGGTATTAACGCACTGCCGCAGACGTAAACTTATTATTTAACAATATCCAACGCGACCTCGCGAATAATATTCAATGGTTCAAACACATAACCATTCAATGATTATTTAGATATAGATCAATTACGGTTAACAGCGAGCCGCGCGCCATCGCCGGTACAATACTTCCGTGTCACAACACAACGAACGAGAGGCGTCCACTTTCTCTTTCGTCAAAACAGTACACCCCATGCGTCGCCCGCGCGCCCGATCGCACCGCTGCGATGAGACTCATTACGCCATCTCGCGGATAGCTAATCAAACGTAGACATCTGTCAAGTCGAGTTTCACGAGGCGCACTTACCAGCGCGCTCGATTTTGCGGGCCGCCGCGTGAGGGCGCTTCGAACGCCTTTCTATACTAAACAGATAGGTATAATGTAAGTTCAATCTTGAAATTACGTAAACTTGCATAATAGTTAGGTAGGTACATATGTATGTAAAATCTATTGCTGTCACTTTTTATTTCTTGACAACGAAAAGTGACAGCAATAGACTTAATGAAGCATTAACTTTAAAGGAGCTTCCTGCAAGTGGGTGTGTGGCTACTTTTTTAAGCAAATCAAAATATGGCATCTACATATAGAATTTTTAAATAAAACAAGTTGACTTGTACATTTGAGATAAACCATTTAATTTCACAAAAAAGAAACAAAAAATAATTGAATATCAAACGAACTTACCAAGTGAAGTTCGATCACAATTATGTGAACGGCTTCATTCGACGCGATTTTGTTAACAAATGTAGTTGCGCCCCCAAGCGACAGCCTTGCACGGTAGTTTAAAGTTTTTTTTTTTTGTATTGGCAACACTGATTTCCCGCCAATTTATACATTCCTCTACTCTGTGGTCCCTGTAGTATGTGTACACACACATGCATACGGCAATTAGGTCATGTCGCAACTCTATTAGTTAAAATTAGCAAGTAAGCACTTTGTTTGTATTAAGTATTTTATTTTATATTATTCACTCAATAAACGGACTTCACAGCTACACCATGTTTCCTTAAACCACCAAACCAAACATATTATCAGATGGCGACCCTGCCATTGGGACCACATTTTTTCATCGGAAATTAACATCAGAAGATCACCAAAATAAGAAGATTGCAAGAAAAAGAAGAAAAACACTGTAGAAGATATCAAGAAAGAAGATTTTTTTTTTCAAGAACACACACGAGGTCACATCTCACATCATGGGAAAATCATATTCGAAAGAGGAAACCATTATTGCTCAAAACGCCAATGGCGAAGCCATAGCCACAGCCACCCAATACCACAATCAAAAACTCGCCATTATTGAAATTTTGATCGCCGTTTCCGTCGCCGTCCTGTTGATCGCCTTACTATATTACATAATAAAGAAATGCAAGAAGACTTTCGTACGGACCATCCAACGCGAGCTGAACCGCAGCAATCTGAACACAATTTCACGTGCTGACCTCACTACCACCGCTGTATAAGAAGAAAGAAGGCTACCAGGAGGTGTCCAGGGTATAGCCCGGCCCAGGAGTCCAGGGTATAGCCCGGCCCACCCATCACGTCATCGCATCAGCAGCCTCGCGCCCGATGACATCGACGCCACGTGCCACCACGCCGCCACCACGCCGCGCCGCGCCAGCCAACCAGCACCTGCATCCACCACGTGCTCCCGGTACCACGATGCCTACCTGCTCCACTAAGTAACCACGTTGATGTTCCCTAAAGTATGTACTTAAATAATAATAATTAATCTAAATTTCCTTAAAAATTAATATGAGCTATAAATAAAATAAGTAATTCTATACTTAAGTATGTACTAAGTGTCTAAGTTTCTATTTTAATTCCTCTATATGTAAATTATGTCACAAGAAATTATAAAACTAGGTGAGCTTCAAAAATCATTAAGTTATATTAAAGATTATTTAGTAAAATTAGGACCAGAAAGAAGGCAACAAGACCTTGGTCAAAACAAAGTTAAAGAAGCCGAAACCTTATATTCGACTTTGGATAGTATTTTGTCTGTAGTGCATTCTCAAATTGAATCGGGACAGATAAGTGCAAAAGACATTACATCTGTTCATAAAATAATATGTGACATAAATAACTTTTATAGTAAAATTTTAAGTTATAAGTCTTCAGTTACTGAGCCTACTGAACCAACAAAAATGGGTTCAAAAAGTGACTTTGATATTAAAACTGCTATTGCTTTGTTACCGGTAATGACGGGACAAGAGTCAGTTACTAATTCATTAATAAATAGTATTGAACTATACAGTAAAATGATCCCAGACGAAGCGAATAAACAACTTATTGAGTTTGTAATTAAAACACGCCTTTCGCCAAGTGCGCAGTTACGTATGAAATCAAGTTACAATACAATTGATAATCTTTTATTAGACATGCGAAAACACCTGATCCAGAAAAAGTCAGAAGTGGCTCTTCAATGGAAGCTGAATCAGTGCAAACAAGGTAATCGATCGATCGAATCTTTTGGTTCCGAATTAGAGAATTTGTTTGTTAACTTAACTATCGCTCAATCGAACAGTGACACTAAAGCTTATGATATTTTAAAGCCGATTAATGAGCGCTTAGCAATTAAACGTTTTGCCGACGGGTTAAGTGACCGTAGGTTGAGCACTATTGTATCAGCCAGACAGTTTGAATCCTTACCTGAAGCTATCAGAACTGCTATGGACGAGCAGTCCTTGTCTAGCTCATTCGAGGTCATGAACATAAAACGTTCGTTTCGTGGTCGAACTTATGTGAACAATTATTACCGCGGGAACAGTAATTATTCACGTCCGCCGCGTAATAATAATTCTTTTAATAACTTTGATCGACGCAACCCGAAACCCTTTCCTAGTACCCCACGTGGTCACTATGGTTCACCTCGGTCAGGAAACTATTCCCAAGGTCGCGCCCGCGCCCGCGGATCGCACAGCGCTAGGCCATTTCGCCCAGCTGCACCGGTACGTCACACCGTACAAGAGACAACACCTAATGAGTCTCACTCTGGGACAAGTCAGAACGTAAATAGTAACGTATCTGACGAGTTTTTTCGTTAGTTCAGGCAATATTTTTAATTTTAGTAATTGTAGTACAGTTAAGTTTTATGTAGACAATGAATTAATTAATCTTTTAGTTGATAGCGGAGCAAGCCTCTGTGTTTTAAGGTACGAGTGGATACAAAAATATCCTAAGTTGTTTAATCAATTATGCTATGATAGAATAACTATTAAAGGTGTATCTGGTAGATTAGAATCTGAAGGTTATATATTTTTGAAATTAGTTTACGATAATATAGAGTTTACAGAAAAGTTTTACGTTTTTAAGGACATGACATGTTCAGCAGATGGTATTCTAGGAGATAATTTTTTAAAACGCTACCATGCGATTATAAGCTATAGAGATAATATTTTACATTTAAAGAATTACGATGTTCACGTTAGTATGAATATATACACTAACGCTAGGTATAGACATTTGATTCCGCCGCGATGCGAAGTAATAAGGTTTATTCCTACAGCATTGACACGAGACTGTGTAGTTTTATCGGATGAGATTCATCAAGGAGTTTTCGTAGGGGGGTTAATTGCGAAACCAAAAAATGGTCGCATTCCCATAAGAATATTGAATACCACTGATAACGAAGTGGAATATGACTTTCAGAATTTAACTGTTTATGATTTAAATTATTTCGAAATTTGTTCTCTTTCAGAAGAAACAAATAGCGTTGATAGAGTAAAAACTTTATTTGAATTATTAAATTTATCTAATATGAATCCGGAAGAAAAGAGTAGCATTCAACATATCTGTGCAAAATATGCCGATGTGTTTCATCTTCCAGGAGATAAATTATCGACTACTAACGTAATGACTCATACTATATCCTTAAAAGATAATGTCACTCCAAGTTATACGAAACCCTATAGGATTCCGCATTCCTTAAAGAAGGAGGTACAAAAACAAATTGAGGATATGTTAGCGAATGACATCATAGAAGAAACCATCTCTGAGTGGTCGAGTCCAGTCTTATTAGTTCCTAAAAAAGCAGATAAGTCAAACGAAAAAAAATGGAGATTAGTAATCGATTATAGACAACTTAATAACAGAATTAAAGACGATAAATTTCCACTACCTAACATAACCGATATTCTAGATTCTTTGGCAGGAAGTATTTATTTTTCTAAATTAGACTTATCACAAAGTTATTATCAGTTGTCATTAGATGAAAATTCTCGTAAATATACTGCGTTCAGTGTAGACAAAATGTACCAACTAGAATTGGACCCAGAATCTCGAAAATGCACAGCCTTCACTACTGATAAGACTTATCAGATGAAGCGTTCCCCCATGGGCTTAAAGACGTCTCCCAGTGTTTTTTCCCGCCTTATGACGATTGCCATGTCCGGGATAAATTATAAACAAGCCTTTATTTATTTGGACGATTGTGTCGTTATTGGATCATCTATGGAAAGCCATAATAAGAATTTAGTCACAGTTTTAGAACGACTTCGAGAAGTAAATTTAAAATTGAATCCTATAAAATGCGATTTCCTTCGCACCGAAATTGTATATTTGGGTCACAAAATAACATCGTCCGGCATTTTGCCCGACGACAACAAAATAGAGACGTTGCGCAAGTATCCGGTTCCATCGAACGCGGACGAAGTAAAACGCTACTTAGCTTTTGCTAATTATTATAGAAGATTTATACCTAACTTTGCAAATATAGCGTATCCCTTAAATCAATTATGCAAAAAAGATGTAGATTTTATTTGGACAACTGATTGTGATCAAGCTTTTCAACAGTTAAAGTCAGCTTTAATGTCTCCACCTGTATTACAGTACCCAGAGTTTTCGGAAAATAATACATTTGAGTTACGAACCGACGCATGTAAGACAGGATTAGGCGCCGTCTTGTCAAACAAAAACGGTCAAGTCGTCGCTTACGCGAGCCGTAACTTATCACCCGCCGAAAGTAGATATCCAATAATTGACTTAGAGTTACTAGCGATTGTATGGGCAGTAAGGCATTTTAGACCTTATCTGTACGGCAGAAGGTTTAAAATCTTTACTGATCATAAACCACTAGTTTACTTATTTAGTTTGAAAGATCCTTCCAGTAGATTAACTAAGTTCAGACTATACCTTGAAGAGTATGATTTTGAGATTGTTTACATCCCGGGTCGCGACAATGCAGCTGCAGATGCATTGAGTAGAATACCGATTTCGATGACCTGTGAAGATTTAAAATCAATCGAAGAAAATTTAGTTTCTGTCATGACTCGAGCGCAAACACAAAAACTAAAGCCTCGTCAGTCTATATTAAATAATGATTTGCCAGATAAGTTTTCTAATAGCGACAGGTCTGATCAACCTGACACTGTAGAGATACTTAAAAAACCCAAGGACGTTGTAGAGTTAATTTTCAGTAATAATGAGACATTGAATGATACGAATTGTTTATATTCAGATAAAAAATATTGCATGTACAGTCCTTCCCAGTGTGCTATATACTTAAATACTCGATCGTTATCTGCCCCACAGGAGTTAGCGAGGGATTTAGGTTCACTGTGCGAAAGAGAGAATATTAACGAGATTTTAATAATTAAAAATAGAGAAAATGCAACGAATATAAAAATACTTGCAAGTCATATTAAAAAAATGCATTTTAAGCTTTCAATTTTAATAACGAAAGACGTAATAAGAATTTTCAATTACGAAGATAAAAAGATCATTTTAAATGATTTTCATTTATTACCCACTAGCGGTCATGCAGGGGTAAACAGAATGTTAAATAACCTGAAACAATATTATTATTGGCCAGGAATGACGAACGATGTAATAGAGTACGTTAGGAAATGTAAACAATGCCAGTTAAATAAGTTTTCTAATCGTTTTATTAAAGAACCAATGGTTATAACAAATACTGCGAGCTCTGCATTCGAACGCGTAACATTAGACATTATGGGCCCGTTGCCGTTAGATATTTACAATAACAAATACATTTTAACTTTACAATGCGATTTATCTAAATTTGTAGAAGCCTATCCGTTGCCCAGTAAGGAATCTGAGTGTGTAGCGAAATGCTTTGTTTCCAATTTCATTTTACGATACGGAGTCCCTAAAGAAATTCTAACTGATAAAGGCACCGAGTTTATGTCTAGTATCATGTCTGACTTATGCAATATTCTAAAAATAGATAAGTTAAATTCAACAGCGTACCACCATGAAACATTAGGTTCATTAGAAAATAGTCACAAATCACTAGGTGCTTATTTAAGAATTCAATGTGACAAAAATGCCACTGATTGGAGCGATTGGTTACCTTTTTGGACTTTTTCTTACAATACGACAGTGCACACAGAAACAAAGTACAGTCCTTTCGAATTGGTATTTGGTAAACTATGTCATTTGCCTTCAAACTTTGGAAATCAAATAGATCCTTTATACAATTATAGTGACTACCCAAAAGAAATGAAATATCGTTTGCAAAGAGCTCAATATGATGCAAAAAATAATTTGATTTGCAGTAAGTTAAAAAGAAAAGAAAATTATGACAAAAATTATTTTCCAATTACTTATAAAAAAGGAGATCTTGTTTTGATTAAAAATCAAACAGGAGATAAGCTCCAAAGTACCTATAAAGGTCCATTTGTAGTTATTGACGAAATGTCACCTAATGTTAAGATTTTAAAAGATAATAAGGAGTATCTTATCCATAAGAATAACACAAAAATGTATTTTTCTTAGCATGTATATTAAGACTTCTAGTAATATGAATATGTTGTTATACAATGTGCTGTTTCACTACATAGTATAAAACAAAGTCGCTTTCTCTGTCCCTATGTCCCTTTGTATGCTTAAATCTTTGAAACTACGCAACGGATTTTGATGCGTTTTGTTTTAATAGATAGAGTGATTCAAGAGGAAGGTTTATATGTACTTTTTATCCCGATATTCCCACGGGAACGGGAAACACGCGGGTGAAACCGCAGGCGGCCGCTAGTAAGTACTAATATAAGTAGATATTATATTAAGACGTTATGAAGTGTGATATGACTTAATTTTGTTTTGTTTATTTATCACTTCTCCTTCTGTAGGGGAGGGTGAACAGGACTTTTTCCGGGGAGTTGTAGTATGTGTACACACACATGCATACGGCAATTAGGTCATGTCGCAACTCTATTAGTTAAAATTAGCAAGTAAGCACTTTGTTTGTATTAAGTATTTTATTTTATATTATTCACTCAATAAACGGACTTCACAGCTACACCATGTTTCCTTAAACCACCAAACCAAACATATTATCAGATCCCTAACTTACCTGTTTGGTTACCTGTCACATTCGAATCATTATGTTTAAAGCACTTTTTATAGATTTTTATCAAATAGAGGGAAGGGTAAGTAATAAATACTTGATATTATTAATTATAGAATAGGGAGGGTGTATATAAATCGCGTCGAATGAAGCCGTTCACATAATTGTGATCGAACTTCACTTGGTAAGTTCGTTTGATATTCAATTATGTTTCACGGCTTCATTCTCTGCGATTTTGTTAACAAATGTAGGATGTTTAGAGAAAGTGATAAAAATTTGTAAAAAGATAAGTATGTAATGACATTGTTTTAAGAAAATATTGTCATAACATCAAGTTTCTTATGATCTTTGGTTTTTAATCATCAACGTGGGTACTACATTATTATCTTAAATTATTGTATTTTTCTTACAGAATAATTCACAAATCAAATAAAAACAATACTGATCTACCAAATTGATCAGTGCTTTAGATAATTACTCTATTGTAAACATAGGCGAAAAAGCGGATGAAGGTTCGCTCCATCCAGCATGGAGCGGCATTCCTATCACTTAAATTAATATTAACACCAGCCCTGCTGGTAGTGGAAGTCGCCGCATGGCGTTTGCTATGTGCAGTGCAGATGTGCAGTAAATACAGGAAGACTATTACAACGAAGAATATTTTTTAGTCAGGTAGGTACTATTGTTTGCTTGTGAATTTTCCTATAAATGAGGACGTTTCCAACATTGTTTGTAACGAATAAAAATAGTGTAACTGGTGTTTTATTTAAATATTCCTCAATGCACTTTGCTTGACAGAAATCAGAGTGTGTTATAAAAAGGTCTTTTTATCATGGTTGGAATGAATAAGGTCTGGATTTGTATTACAATTTCTGTTTGTGCTATGGTATAGATTATTTATTCTTTCACAAAGAAATGATTGCTTGTAATGAGCAGTAAACAAAGCCATCAGAGTTAACGACCTTTATTGACAGAAAGTTTAATATTATATTTTTTGACTTCCAAGATCTAGATCTTCATTTGGAACCTTTTGTGCCAAATAGTTAAGTAATGTATTTAGTATCTCAGTTAAGTTGTAGGTACTTAGGCCTTGTGGGTCTATCTGAATATTCCTTTCATAAATAGCTCGATTCAGTGATCTGATCATCATAAGTATTATTTAACATTAAAATTGAGTATAATAATATTAGATTAGATTTAAAATTATTGTACCATATTTGAATTGATTGACAAAATTGTGTGTTCAAAATAAATATTTTGTTAGTTCTGACCATATATTTACTATATTTAATGTCATAGGCTAACCAGGCTTTGATACGTCTATCGTATTGTTTATACATGTTTCGTGACAAAGTGGCTTAAATAATATCTATAGTTCTTGGAGTTTTTTTTTTTTATTTTTATTTTTTTTTTTTTAGTTATGCTTGCCTGATAACTTGTAAGATGTGTGTTCATGTGAAAACAGATTCTAATAAGTAAATATTTCGTTCAAAATACGTATATTATTCAAAATGTATAATTTTCTAACCAATGGCACCACGGCAGTGTCGTCCAACATGAGACAATCACAATGTCTTCCAAGATTTGAAAATGTCTAATAATATAATAATTTCAAGAAAATGGCACAATATATAATATCAATATGTTTATATAATATACATTTAAACTCTGAAACATGCACACATTTGTAATGCAAACAATAAAATTCAATTGTTATAATTCATGACGCGAGCATGAGAATGGAACTAGTATTTTTACAGGATATTATGTAAGCGTCGACTGCCTGTGCTTCTGGACCGGTTTAAGTTATTTAAGTAGAAAATTTTGGTTACAATGGCTTGCAATCTTATTATTCAGAAATGTCCAAGTTGTCATTTAGTAGTTATTCTCTATTGCCGAACTTTTCGCTCATAAGTAAGACAGCTTCACTTTCATCTTTTGTGTTTGTAAGATGCGAACAATTATATTTCCAAAAAATATTATTATAAAATATTTATAGCTGTTTTGTTTTACACATAGGTATGCGTAATATAATACTTATAGCAATCGTAACTTTGGTTATTAACGTGAGTGAATTAATGTGCAATGAAGCTTTATTTTCTTTCAACTGGCTCTGACAAGACTCTGGTTATTGCAAAATGAATCCTAGCCAGACTAACTGGCTGGGGTTGCTTCTATGAGGAGCGGTAGAGTCTAAGACGGGAACGTTTATCGGCTACGATCTTTGGGATAAGTATGCTTTGTTCATAATTAGGATAATTAATAATACACAAACATTTAAAATATTCAAGCCAGGAATAATAGGTGGCAGGCAGGCCAAGAGTAAACGCTATAAGCCCGAGGAACTTTGTGAAGTCTTGCAATTTACATTTATTGAACTTCCCAAAAATAAACGTAAAATAATCCCAAAAAACCTAATACTTTTTAAAATAAATCGCAAGAAATTTACATTTTCTTTTTTCTATGTTATACTAAACCACTTTTGTCTATTTGTTTAGTAGAAAAGTTAGTGAGAAGTTAGTATATCCTTGGTGAACTAAACGTGTCATGAAGGCAACCAGTGTCAAAAGGATTAATTAGGTATACTTATGTCGTTTTAATATATTACTGGTGGTAGTTCACGAAATCTCAAAAATTATATAATTTATTTTATTATTTAAGTATAGACAAACGGAACTGTATAGTGACTAAAGGAACTAGGTGATTGAATTCATGAAGAATTTGAAATTCATAAAGAATTGTATTTTTAACGAAGTTAAAGGTACTTATTCAATGCGAGTTATGTATTGGAATAAGCATGTAAGCGTCTTTGAGGTCTATATCTAGACGTCATGTTACAGTTTTTAGTAATTACTTAGAGTATGTCACGCGGTAGTCCTAGTTGCCAGAGATTAAGTATAAAGCGATTATCACTTTGGTTTCTGTACTAAGTACCTAACCTAAAGTGACATTTTAAAATGATATTGTTTTCCTTTTTTACTTATATTTATTTATCTAGATTGAACATAATTTTCGTATACAAGGTTAAGTTAGTTCATAGGTTAAACACTGGAACTATAATTGCAATGAACAATAAATTTGCATAGTATTTTTCTGCCTTTTTTATCTACAATGATATTATAGGGTCATCGGTAATGTACTAATGTCCAACCATGCATTAGTAAAATAATGCAGGCGACTTACGTATTACCTCGTGGTCTACTACCGGTAAGTTCTGGATGCTGGATAGCGGCGCGTGATGTCGACGTCTTGATGTGACTGGCGGGTGCGTCAGGCGCTGGGTGACCTCTTGCAGCATCGGAGATGGTATTCGCCCTATAAGCTGGTTTCCAATGCTGTGGCTTAAACTGTTAAGGATTCTTGTTGACAGTGTCCTTTCCATGAAGGATTTCAGTTTTGGAGTACCTTCCTATTTCTCAAAACTGGATTCGGTTTTTGGAGACATTTTCACCAAAAACCTGATTGATTCTAATCATATCTATTTAGGTGTATTTTAGGTCTAGATTTATTCTTTAAATTAATCTCAAATTTCATAGCGTTTTAGTTTTTATGAAATTACTATCACAGAAAATGCTACATACATCAATTTACAATATATGTATAGCCTAATAGGCTTTTATTTTTGGATGTTTCGTCATTTAGTATAAATATTGGGAAACCAACACTATCGAAATTAAGTTTTCGACCTTTATCCGACCGGGAATCGAACCCGGTACTTCACGCATAGTGGCACCCTGAAAACTGATGCATACCCCACTTGACCACGAAGGCAAATAGAATAAAGATAAATATAGATTCCATGGCTATGGCCAGGTTTTTTTTTTTTAAAGCTATCCTAATCTGCTTTTCTTTAGCAATATTGTAGTTTCTCTTTGACAAGCGGCTTTGAAATAGCGGCTTTTGCTTCGGGATTGAGGGTAGGAGCTGCTAAAAGGCCACAATAGTTTGGAACTATTTAAACTTTAAAAAGTCTATCCTTGACCTTCAGCTTTATATTGTTACATACGGTTTTTTCCCTCGGCTGAAGAGCAGTGAACAGTCGAGACAACTGATGCTAACCCTTGTTTTGTGGCCGTTGGTGCTGACTCGTCCTGATGTGGCGATGCTGCGGCCGGAAGTGGGTACGGCGATACCGGTGACAATCCCGAGAGCTGCGACGCCGATTCGACTTCTCGAATACGAATATATAGCAACTGAACTGGGTTGCAAACAGTGACTAAGTAGCCCAATAACGTGACGGTATCTGTCCTGGGTATGACAGTAACGCATCACTTAGTAATTGCAGCCATCCGGGACAACATAGTTCTTTTAAGAACGAGTACTTTGCTTGCTCGTCAAGCAAATACAGTGGCTAAGTAGCCCAATAACGTGACGGTATCTGTCCTGGGTATGACAGTAACGCATCACTTAGCAATTGCAGCAACCCGGCAACACATAGTTCTTTAGTAATTTTTTTGCTCGGTGAGCAAATTAAGTGGCTAAGTAGCTCAATGACGTGACAGTACCTATCTGTCCTGGGTATGACAGTAACGCATCACTTAGTGACCAATAATTGCAACCATCCGGAAATACATAAGTAGTTCTTTTTAGAACGAGTATCTTTCTTGCTCCTCAAGCAAATTTCAGTGGCTTAGTAGCCCAATAACATAATAGTATCTGACCTGGGATCACTTCAGTAATGCACTGGTACAGCACAACGACGTTTTCTTCTTCACTGTCTTCATGGTGTTTCCTTTTCTTCCCCAATGTTCAAAGTATCTCGCAGCGAGTAGAGTAGACGTGCGAAGGCTTGAGCACGGAAACGCTGAATGATTCGAATGTGACAGGTAACCAAACAGGTAAGTTAGGGACCACAGAGTAGAGGAATGTATAAATTGGCGGGAAATCAGTGTTGCCAATACAAAAAAAAAAAAAACTTTAAACTACCGTGCAAGGCTGTCGCTTGGGGGCGCAACTACATTTGTTAACAAAATCGCAGAGAATGAAGCCGTGAAACATAATGGAAAATATTAAATCTAAAGTAGAATAATTTAAAACTTTGCTACTATTACCTAGTCTAATAACTTATTAAGTAGGTAATAGAAGCAAAAATTATAATTATTCTACATTTTATTCATTAGATTTAATATTTTCCAGCATTTTTTTCTTAATTTCCACCTTAATTTGATGCAGCTCTTCTTGCTGCTGGATAAATCTCCCATGTTTCTCTTCCATCTGCTGCATGGCCTCCTCTTTATGCAGCATATTTTTTTCATGCTCTTCTTTAGCATAATTAAGTAATTCTACTTCTCTACTTTGTTTTTATTTTAAAAACTCAATTTGTTTATCAGTATGCAAGATAATACGCTTTCTTGTCTCCAAAGGATTAAAAGAAGTTTTCCTTTTATTGTGGGACACAGCTGTAAACAAGAAAACATAAGAAAGAGAGAAGGAAAGGAAAAGCTTTTATTTTAGAATCAGTTGGTAGGTAATTTTTACTTAACCTGAACCCACTGACTGACCCCGAAGACCCTGATTATTTAATCACAAATTTAAATACTTGCACATTTCTTTGGAGACAGGTTTTCTCAGCATAGCCTTTGGCGTAGAGCAATCGAATACATTTGAGACTTCTGAAATATTAAAAAGTATTTAAGTATATATTTATCCGTTATCAAATTTTCCATGATACAGTTTCTTAATGAAATTAACATGGGCTTAGATAATTGGTGTGAATGTAAGAAGTTATTTATTTATTTATTATTATTTATTTATATAACAATTTTATTGTTAAATTCTTAATTTGCAACCAAATTTATGTATCAGAGAAACATTATTTTACCAACCTTTATTGCTGGGAGTGTTCTCGTCACAGACCTCCCAATTCTTATCTTTTATCAACGGCATTGATATTTGAGAAGTGGCTGAAATAACGAATACTTTAGTTACAATTTTTAATTTCAAATAATTAAACAGAAATAGATCTTACTTAAGTAGATACTTACATGGATCTAAAATCTCATCATCAATGAAATGTATATTTACACTGGCACAGTCTCTAGGTGTAGTTTCTGTTCCTACGTTGCTAATGTCTGAAAAATAAGAACAATGATAAGATGTATATTTAAGGTCCGGTTGCTCGAAGCTTGGTTACGTTAACTTTATGGTTAAAGTAAAATTAACCGGCGGTCAAATTTAAAAAGCATTGTTGAAGAAGCGGTTACTTGAACAGTCAAATTACACATTTAACGGCGGTCAAAATAACCGACAGGGTGGGGGTTTAAATTTTGACATTAGTAATTAAGGGAAGGTTAATGAAATAGTACAGACAACACTTTTAACCCAACGTATTTTTCTTTGACCGAGGTCAAAATTGACAACGGTTAAATTTTAACTTTAACTTTACTGTAATGTACGAGCAACCGGACCTAAGTAGTATATATTTTCCTTAATGTAACAAATATTCAAGATAACGTAATAAATAAATAAATAACTTTTTACAATCACACCAACTTATCTAAGCCCATGTAAATTTCATTGAGAAACTGTGTCATGGAAATTTTGATAACGGATAAATAAATACTTAAATACTTTTTATTTGTAAATACATAAGTACTTAATATACATAGAAAACACCCAGACCTAGACAAATAGACATGTTCATGCACACGAATATTTGTCTTGTTCGAGAATCGAACCCCAGACCTCTGGCGCAGAAGGCAGGTATCCTACCCCTGCACCAAATCGGTCGTCATAAATAAGTACCATTAACATAAATAAGTACCATTTGCATCGCTGTCATACACAGCAGGAAGTCCAGATATTGACTCTCCCTTAATACTATTTAACCACTCTGTGGCCTCAGATGGCTTAGGAGGAGCTGGTCCACCTCCAGTTTGCCGCCTTCCATATTTCTCTGCTGCCATTTCCTAAAACATTACTCAATTATGTAGGTATTCTTACATCAAAACCTATAAAGAAACTGTAAAAACAGGAACACGAGAATTAAAAGAAACAAACTTTCTAGCAGTTTTCTTCATATTGTTATATTTCTGCTGCAATTGCTTTATAGTACGGTGTCTAGACCCATCTGAATTATATATATCGCAGAGAGATTTCCATGCTGCATCCTTTTGCTGATTGCTGGAGTGATCAGTTTTTTACAAGGGTAATTATCCAAAAGTTTCATTAATTTTGTAGTTTCTTCTTTGGCGAAGTTAGTACCTAGTACGGTCCCTTGAACAGAAACATTACTTCTAAGTAATAACTATCATTGTAAAACACTTAAGTAGGTATTACAATTAGGTAATAATACATCTATGGTTTTACTTACTTGTTTGAGAGTTGTCTGTTTGTAGACATCGTTAAAAACGTAATGAAACTTGAAACACAAGAAAACAAAACAACAAACTTAGAAAGCGTGTAACGTGTTATTTATAGAAAACTCAAGTAATCGGACATTTGCAAGCGCAGAAGAGTGAATGTAGCTGTCAAAAATGCGTTTCGTACACTCAGAATAACAAGTGTTGTCACACAAAATTAATGTTCCCCAGAACAAATTATATTATTCTTAGGATGTCATTGTTCATTGCACTGGCAACAAATTAAATAACAAAACGGGACTTCCCAAAATGCAAGCGATACTCAACATTAACAAGTACTATGGAGTCGTTGCGGTCGTTGGGACTATGACGTCATACTACCTGAAGCTTATAGCGAAATTATTCTTGCAAGCGCAACTTCAAAGTCCCATAACTTTTTCATTTATTGGAATATTTAATTTTGTTTTATATTGCTTATTCTTTTAAATTACTTATACAAAAAAATAATAATTGGTAAACTTCCTCATAACACTAGCTTCAGTGCCCTTTTCCCGAAATACAACAGTGCGTAAATACTGCTATTTCGCGGAAAAATATCTGGCACTGCGGTGTTACACACCTAGACGGCCTGGTATCAGAGCCTACACTGAGTGAATTTGCTATTATGTTTAACTATTTGATGAGTACGAAAACCACGAAAGCTTACGCGTGAGCTATCAATGAAAGTACCTAACAGAAAGGCTTTCAATTGTCATTGTTAAGACGTCGAATAACGAATGTGAATAATGGGGCATTATTCACATTACGCCACATTAGCGGGCTACGGCGAATTATCGGGTCAACGCTATATGTGTGGCCGGGTATATCGCAACAACGCGTAGTACATCGCGAGATCGCGACAAGACCATGCTATCGGGGCCGTGTCGCGTTGGCGCGCTAAATGTACAGGGTATCTCGATAAAAGAGCCAAGTGCGAGCGATATTTATTAATTTTACTTGAACTACCTACAACTAAATATTCTGTTTTTGGGGCTACATTAGCGGACGATAATTGTGTCGCGTTGGCGCGCTAAAATCATCGTTGTCGGCATACGCGATGTTCTTGTCTACACTAGACTGGCGAAGTTTCATGTCTTAAGTAGGGCTCTCGTACAACAAACGTGATTTACAAGTGATATTAAAATACCGGCAACAGGTAGACGCTTGAAATATTCACAGAATATTTAGTTTGATATTTACTTTAAAAATAGATAATTAAATTAAAATAAATATCGCTCGCACTTGACCGGTTTATCGCGAGGGCCCGTAGATTTAGCGCCCCAACGCGACACGAATCTTCGCCCGCCAAATGCAGACAAGAACATCGCGTATGCCCGACTATGATCATTTTAGCGCGTTAAGGCGATACTCGGAAAAAATGTGCTGAAGCGAGATAGCAATGAGAAAACGACGCGCGCGGGAGCGAGACCGATTTTGCAGATTAGTAAAAAAAAAAACACAAAATCACTTCGTATTAAAAAACTACAGAGATTTTTAAAAAAAATGCTTCTATACGATCCTCAATATTATTGGTGTCCACTAATTAAACCAATTTCCGAAAGTGTAAGTAACCCCATTCAAGAATAATCTTCACTTTTCGTATTTTTTAAGGTCTTTTCGAGAAGAAAAAGTGTCGAGGCAAAATCATAAAATCGTGTTTTTGAAACTATACGATTCTAGATATGAATAAATAGATATCTTATTACCAGATTTGTAACAACTGTAACCGTCCTATAGTTTTAAATCAAAAAGTCCATATTTTTCCGAGTAGCGCCTTAACGTGACACGAATCATCGTCCGCTAATAAGAGAATGCTCGGAACCTATTTCGGTCACAAACAATTATAATAGAAATGAGCGAGATAAATAATGAGTGAAGGAAACAACTTAATCAACTTGTTCATAGCAAGGAATTCTCCGTTCAATAATTTAACATAATAAATAGAAGCACTAGCACCTCTACAATCAGTTTTATGTAATGTCGGACTTTAACGCACTGAAAATAAAGTAGTAACCTCCCGAGGTACCCATTACATAAAACTGTTCCTATTAACCCATTCTTGGGAACACCTAGTTTTCTAGGGCTTATAAGAAAACCTTTGATAGTTTTTGTGGAGTTAATAATTATGGAGGTACAGTGTTTAGATGTAGAATTAAACCATTCTGTTATTTTATCCTACTAATAGAATATAATGTGAAAGTTTAGATGTTTGGATGTTTGTATGTTTGTTACTCAATCACGCCAAAACGGCTGAACTGATTTGGCTGAAATTTGGGACACAGATACTTTGTAGCTAGAGAGGAACATAAGCTACTTTTAATCACGAAAAAATATCACATTTCCGCGGGATAGCGTCGTGTAGTCCACGCGGGCGAAGCCGCGGGTGGAATACTAGTTACTAATAATTTTAAAGTAGTAACTTATTATTACCTAAATCTTTTGTACTAAACAATGTATAGAAGGCGAAATACAAAATGTGTAGTGTTTGACACTGGGAGTGGGAACCCGAATTAGTAATGAGACAACCATTTACAAGATGCAGTCACCGTAGCCGCCATCATGAGAGAGAGCCTCCAATATCTTCATGTCAAATAAGTATTGCCATAGATTAAACCACAGAGTACTATTGTATTAAGCTAACAATACACATCCCTTCTCTCAAACAAAATGATGTTACCACTGATGAACTTTATTTTAATTCCAACTTCCAACTTGATTGACAATCTCCATGCTTTCCCCACTCATGCAATACAATAACAGATTGCACTTTTCTTTGTCACTTCTTACACCGGTGAGTAATAATTAAGTATTGTTCAAATCTTTGTAGCCATCTCGGCCACGAACTTATAACTCGAAAATCAAATTCCTTAAGAGGCTTTTGGTGAGTCGCTAAATGTGCAACCGGCAATGGTTGACTTCTTGTTGGTTGGATTCACAGGTTCATTTGCCATGATTTAATCTCTTTCTTTTTTCACTGAGTTGGTACTTACTATTACTACGTCGTTGGTTACTACGTCGTGTAGTCCACGAAGCCACGGCGAAGCCGCGGGCGGAAAGCTAGTAAACTATCTAAAAAAACTATTGAATTTCAGTTCCTTATACGACCGAAAGTCTACTATCCCGCGGGAATGTGATATTTTTCTGTGATAAAAAGTTGCCGATGTTCTTCTCCAGGCTACAAAATATCTGTGTCTCCAATTTCAGCCAAATCTGTTCAGCCGTTTTGGCGTGATTGAGTAAGAAACATCCAAACATCTAAACTTACACATTTATAATATTAAGTAGTAGGTAAAATCCTACTAATATTATAAATGTGAAAGTTTAGATGTTTGGATGTTTGGATGTTTGGATGTTTGTTACTCAATCACGCCAAAACGGCTGAACGGATTTGGCTGAAATTTGAGACATAGATACTTTGTAGCCTGGAGAGGAACATAGGCTACTTTTTATCCCGGAAAAGTATCAAATTCCGGCGGGATAACGTCGTGTAGTCCACGCGGGCGAAGCCGCGGGCGGAAAGCTAGTATAAAATAAAATAATAATGTACACATTCATTCAAAGGAATAAAGTGCATAAAACAATAAATTTCCAAAATCAAATTATAAGAAAGAAAGAAAGAAAGAAAAAAAACTCATTTATTTGGGACATCACAAAGATACATAAAAATAAAACAAAAAACAAAAAAAAAAAAGCATAGTATGTACCAAAACGGTCCCGACTCAGCATAATGCTTGGCTTGTGACCAGCGCTGATCTTTCATCGGAACCGTCTTGGTGGGGCAGGGAGCTAGATAACACAATATGGTTAACATAAAAAAAATAAAAAACAAAAATATTAACTAATAAAAAAAAAAGAACACTTAATAAAATACAAAATACATCGCCTAGCTCTTGCTACGAACCAGTTTTAAAAAGAAAAATATATTTTTTTCCATGAGTCCGCGGCCGTCACAAGAAAAATAAAAAAGGAACAAGGCTGACTGAAAGCCACGTAAGCCAGGGCCGGCAAACTTTGACAAGAATGAAAAAAGAAAGACGCGTCGCGTCTCCCCTCTCTTTGATTAAATGAAGCGTCACAGAAAAAAGACGACCGAATTTTGTGGCAAGACTGTAACAATAGGGTATTACACGCTTTTTTGAAAACTGAGGTCGTAATGAACCAGTAAAATTTTTATTTCAATGCTATGATACCAAAAAATGCCTTAATATCTAAATTCATTTTTGATTTTTAGTTTTCGAGCTAAAAAGCTATCCGCCATATTGTATCGGCTCGTGACGTCACTCGGATAGTACATTTGTAAACAATACGACTCTGCGTAAGCCCAAGTAAAACATTGTCGAAAATAATGAGTTTTAATGTAATATCCATTGGTGTCTTGTGCCCGGGTGCAAGAATACGAGTATAAAAACTCACAAAATTTATGGATTCAAGTGCCAACTGATATTAAAATGAGAAAAACTTGGTTGAAATTGGCAAGAAGATATCCAAAAGCAGTTTTCACAAAAACTAGACTGTATTTCTGTGAAGATCATTTTGATGTGTATGCGATATATATATATAATATAATGGTTAATAGAGAATAATAATACACAAAAGAAAACTTGGTGTTCTTCAAGAAAGTTGTAATTTGTTACATACAAAACAAACGTCATATTTATAGGTTATGTTTTGAACCTAACTTTAAAAAACCTACATAAATATATAAAATTCCATATCTTAGCTGGAAAATGATATGGAGATTTATACACAGTATAAGATAATGGGTTCTGTGAAACGAATTCAGATGAGGCCAAACTGCAAACCATCCAGATTTGATTGCCAAGACTGAAAACACAAATCCACTCCAAGTGAACCTCAGCAGGCCTTTATTAAAAGGCAAAAAAGAATGTCTACAATTAAGGAGATTGAAGAGGCCATAAGAGAGGAGAATGATGTTGTATCAGTCAGTACCATCTTGTAGTCAAGGTAATTTATTTTATTTTTTGTGAGTACCTAATTTAAGCAGATGTTATAAATTATTAACATTATCAATAAGACAAATATTATACTAACCATATTTTACTATTAGTTCCAGATTATATTTTGACATCTGACAAGAATAATAAGTGTCATGACATGACAAAGAAGTGCAAGTAGTACAAGCCCAGGAACATAAAAGCAGTTCAACATTGTCGGATGACACACTATAGAAGTAGAAATGTGCAGACTTGTATAAAAAACAAAGACATTATGACATCACCTTTGAAGACAACTACACAATTGTCTCGTTGACTTGCATTGCAACATCACCCTTTCATCAACATTTATAGTCTACCGGCCACCTGAGAAAATTCCTTCACCAACCTGAATCTCATTGGTATTTCTTCTGTATACCTACAACAGGTATGGATGTGTTCAGGGCGTTGTGTAAATCACGAAACTGCTTATTCCACCACAAAAAAACATTACAACAAGCAGGTAGGTATACAGAAGAGATAGGTACCGACAAGATTTTTCAAAATCTGGTCGTGGCCGACCTACTATTTATTGTATCTCAGGAAAGCATGAGCAAGCAACTTGCAGTTTTCTTATTAGTAATCTTAAATTGAATGAGATAGTATGCCCATTTAACTATTTGATTTCTTGTTTATTTGAAAATTGGTTTACTGTCAAGTATATTATATGTAAGAGCAAATGTAACTAACTTCTTAAATTAAGTGTGAAAGGTCATTTTTATCAATCTGTCGACTGTATGAAAACAGGCAGAAAAAGATTGCCCTTGATGCGTTTCTTGCCAGTTCTTCTTGCAAGGTCTCTCGCCGAACGATTTGCGAACTGATGCTGTAGTGTAGCTTCTTTGACGTTCATAAGTGTTGTAATCAAAACCTAGAGAATAAAGAAATTTATTTGTTTTAATGCCGTTGGTATGTCTTTTATTTAATTTAAGTGGTTTCAAAGGATTAAATTAATACCTAAACAGACAACTCTGGTTTATACAAGGTATAATTTTTATTATTATATAAGTAATAAAAAATATAACCAACATAAAGTAAGTCTTATTTCTTCCTGAAAATAAATTTAATAAAACAATAATTTTATTAGGTACATAATGGATTTATTGTAAAAATCAACTAAATAGGTTACAACATAATAAACAAGAGTACTACTTAATTTATTTTTATTTTATTTATTTAGTGGATCAACAGTTAAAACTACAAAATATGAAACTATAAATAGCTACAGGAAACCAATTATAGATCCACACCAATATGTAACAGCGTAGCATAGCCACCAGAGTACCATCCAGTTTTACAACGGCTCACTTCATAGCATTTCGAGGCTGTGATACTTCCATATCTTAGTTCATGCCACAAGCCACTTTTATGTTGATCTCTTGTTTCACTTTCTATCATGATTTTACTTAAAAACCTCTCCGTTTTCTTCATCATATTTAATTATTAGACGATGCAGCGAAAAAGTTTACTTTCTGTCAACATCAGGTTCATGCTTCAAAAATGGCATTTGTGTTGATTTTTCTTTTTTTTGCATTGCAAAACAAATTCATTTAACACACTGCTGTCTGGAACTATCTCTTTAGGTTTACTTTTAGAGATTTCTTTTGTACTTACATAACATTTTTATTAATGAGCCAACCTTAGCCAGATTCGATTTACTCCAATAACATTCAATCGAAGTACAGGACGGGGCTTCGGTTCGCCGGTGTAAGTGTAACCACATCAAAAATCAACACCGTGTTTGTAGCCACCTTCTGATGAGGGGCAATCGTGGCATGGCACTGGACACTAGTAACGAGTCTCTTCCTGTTCATTCACAATAAGTTTCACTGCACTAGGACCGCACTTTGTGTTCCGGGCATACCGTACAGTTTGAGTTGCACGTAGCCTATAGCGTCGTCGTCCCCGTATGATTCTCTGACAAGAAAATAGGTTAAGTTGGATAGTAATAGTCAACACAGTGCATTATCACGCATTATCGTGTTGTGTATTGATTTTGTATTTATTATTAGACCAGACTTGATAACATTAAGTAGGTACTTACATTGCTATTTTAACATTTCTCAACTCGGCTGATCAGAAATCTGGTTGGATGCAAAAAAAATTGCCACCATCAACGTACCTATTTATCCTTGGTAGATTCGTGCTTTCTGCTTTCACGAATCCGTCATCCATGATGTGACGTTAATAAAGTATAGAAAAAAAGTCCTTTTACGTGATAGTAACTATTAGATTACGAAAATATCATGAAATAACACAAAGCTCGACGTCGTTAGTACTAATTTGTATGACAGAAATACCTCGCCTATGTTTATGCTAACGGATTGACGTCACATCCTAATCCAATATGGCGTATGGCGTTTCAGACATTTGAAGAACAGATTAAAAAAGACGATTTTTAAAATTGAATTATAAATTTAAAAATCCCTTTTTATTAATAAATATACACGTTTCTCGTTTACTTTTTACGTTATCTATCATAAAAATGCATTTTTATATTTTTTCTTTCTAGGTGTAAAATACCCTATTATAAAACTAATCTAAAACTATTTTATAACATAAAACACGGTGACAAACTATATTTATAACTGCAGTGGACATCACAAAATGTAAAACTATGGCTGAAGAGAGTGAGCCATACCAATACAGTGAGAATAACGAAACAATAAAACCAAACAAATCATTAAACAAGTGACAAAAATAAACTACGTTTTCTAATTACATTTACAATTTTGCAGGGCTCCCTGAAACAAACAATTTAAAACAGGCAGGACAATTTGATCGAGAAAGTTTAAATAATTATGTTTAATATTTTCATATAAGTATTCAAAAAAGAAACAATTGAGGATATAATTTTTTTAATTAATCAAAATGGGTGGATTCATTCTCCACATACGAACGAATATTATCGTGTGACGAAGAATTTGGAATTGCCGCTGAATACTGTAGAAAATAGTTTTGTCCGTGTTCACTATCATCGCATTGAGTACTAAGCTGCGGCGGAGATGTAACGACGACGTCTGAATAATCTCTTAATGAGCGATTTTCTGAGAGGCCAAAAGCTTCCAATTGCTTCACTAGATGGCGTTGAACGAAGTATGTACATGTCTATGGTATATTTTGGTATGAAACATATTTAAATTAATTACTTTTTAAAAACCCAAAGGAAACTAATAATATATTAAATAAGTACTACTGTGAGGAACAGAAACGAAATAGGTAAATTTAAAGATTAAGGTAAATAAATAACACCTGTCTGACGTTCCGTTTTACGTAAAAAAGTCGCGTCAAAGTAAAATTTATAACGTTCCGTTCCTTCTAACTGCATAGGTGGGACAGCGCCATCTAGTGACTGAGCTTTCAGAAAATCGCCCATTGAAAAAATTAAAATGAAGTATTTTAGAACAAATCAACCCGTCTAACAGCCAGCATTAATTTGTTAATGTACTGTGGAGAGTGTCAGTTGAAACGACACGTGGTATAGCCTCTAAAATGATGCACAATAATGGTGGTGACGCACTCGAGCGGCGGGTAGCTATATGATATAGCACAGATATAGCCTATATCTTGCTACCATAACAATATTAAACACTTATCTTTGCACTCTTAGTTGAAGAGTTTTTGAAAGACAGTTTGTCGTAAGCAGCATAGTCATAAAAAACCGTTCTAGTGCAGTATTTTCCACAGTACTGGGCGTGGTATCTTTAGAAGTACTAGAAAGTAATTGCCTTCTTAAGGAATCTCGTTCGGCGGATCTTATCTCTCGTCTTTTTGGTTCGGTTTTAATGAATGATGTTATATTGTTTCTTTTTTTGAGGGGAACAAAATCAACGAAACTCTTATGCTGTTCGCTTTCAGATGAGTCTTCATTACGCAGGGGTAATATCGCTGTCTTGTTGGGAATCTTGCGTGTCTATATTTGTAGATCTCGACCGATTTTGCATAGTCAATAACAAAAACTCCATATTAAGCTTTTCATATTTCCACAAATTTTTTGGGTCTATGGCTTGTCCAGTTGCTGTTTTTTTCCTTGCGACTGCTTGCCGATGTCCATCTCGAAGCTTTCGCCACAATGTTTTGGCTTTTTTAACTGAAACAAACAAATTGTTATTTAATAACCATTAAAGCCTCTACATACCAAACCCACCGGGCGGCCCGCCGGCTTTACCCGGCGGGATAGGCCGCCGCCGGCCTTGTTTACATAAAATAATCGTTGCAAAACAAGCCCGGCGGCCTATCTCGCCGGCTAAGGCTGGCGGGTGGGCCAGCGGGTTTGGTCTGTAGAGGCCTTTACAAATAGGTAGTTTAAGGTTTCGGTAGGTATAGATAACAATTAACAAGGTATGGGTGGGTATATGTACGAGGTATTCCAGTTACCGCACTAATTTGAACCGCACCATTCGAACCGCAACCGCAACCGCAAAAGCATTCCAGTTACGGCACCAATTGGTGCGGTTTGAAAAATAAATAAACTGCACCAATGGTTATTAGTTAGGCGTAGTTGAGCTGTTATCTAACTCAAAAACATCGATAAATCATTTTAGTTCTTTATTATTTTTGAAGACATTATATGAAGTAGGTATTTCTAGTAACAGAACAGAATAGAACTAGTGGCCATAGCTCAACTTTAAGTTTCTGGGGTGTCTTTCTAGTTTTAGGCCATTTGCAGGTCCTAATGGTTTTAAATTTACTTCATCCAGATACCGTCTTACTGTAGATACTTTGTAATTTTTGCACTGACTGCATAGATTCTGCTCGCAAGAGTAGGATTGGCGGTCACAAGAAATTTCTTTAATTATTTCTTCCAATGATTTATGTTTTTACTTTCCATATAATTGTAAGGCTTTATATTATTATATTCCTTGAGTTCAATTTGGGTATATTATGACATAAAATGGCGTGTATTTCCACAGCGTTGTGATCCCATATTTTCCAACAAACGCTTTATATTTTTATATAAATTCTGTAATGTATCGACTGTGGATTTTATTTGACCCAAGAACAAAGTTTTTCCAAGAACTCTGCATTTTTTCCTGCCGTTGCTCTTGTAACGTCATCCCTTATCAGTATGTCTTTAGAAGACGTGACCCTATGTCCTCTCTTTTTAACCCGAGGCGATCATTGTAATCCAATTAATTTAGAGACATAAAGGTCTTATTTCCAACTTTGCAGTTTTGGATTATTATTTTAAGGACATCCTTTTTAGCCTTTTTTGGCAATTCTCATACTTTTTTCCCAGCTTGTATTCTAAGAACTCTTCTCGACTTTTATATTTATCAAATAATTGTTTGTGGTTTTTCAATTATATCTTTAGACTTCAGCTGGTTTCTCTAAAAACGTTTTCTTTGTGTGATTGATTCTGTAATTAGCTGAGAAATCTTATCCTGCTTTTCCTGAATTTGTTTACTAAGACGTCATAATATTCGCCGGTGTTCGTGTGCTGTAGTAATAGCGGCTTTTTGTTTTGGGTTTATTTTAATCTACAACGAGGTAGCTTTTAGCCTTCATCACACCTGATGTTAAGTAGTGGAAGCGCACTACTCCCGGAATACTCAAATCTTATCTCTAACTGCCGGAACACAATAATGCTCAAAACGTCATTGTTTTGGCGAGTTTGATACTCATAAGATGATGCTAGCTAGCCAGGGGGATTAAAAACAAGTCCTACCACCAACTAAACAGAACATTTACTCCCACTGGGAATTGAGTCTGGGACCTCTGGGTCTGAAATCGGTGTTGTGAACCACTAAACCACAGAGTGATGTAAAACTCAATCAAGACAATTTTATTTAGTTTATTAGCTCTGTAACGATGTCGATTCGTACCAGTCATTATGGATGGTTAAAAACTCCATGATGGCTGGAAACTCCATCTAGTTCTACATACTGGCCATTAATTTTATCGAATCCTCTAATGTTCTTTCAATTCAAATTCAAAATCTTCGTTTCACGTGTCCTGTTCATCATTTTTGATTCAGTTCTACTAAAATCACCAAGCCGTACAGAGCTCTCGGAGCATTACCAGTTTTTTATACCAGTTTGAGTTGTTTGTCATAGTATTAAATAAGTGGAACCCTTGACCCTTGGAAAGGGGTAAGTTTTCATCATCATATCCACTACTACCTACCTAACCTACCTACTTTTTGTTATTCATGTATTTTTTATCTTGTTGTTACAGTTCTTTATTACTACCTTTACAATAAAAAGTCAAGTCCCTATAAACATCATCTTTTTATTCATCTATTATCTACAAATTAAATACTGGGCGGTGACTTCCGACGTTCCGGCTAGTGTACCACTGGCCGACGAGGACGTCCCGCCACAGCTCTTTGCTTAATTTTTTCTATTTTCCTGTGGGAATTAATTAAAAGATAGTAGTTATTTGCAACCCGTTTACTGTTCGGTAAAGAGCACAGTTACACAGCGAATATAAAAGTGACAAGCATAGAGCCTCATCATAGAAATGGGTACAGCAGAGTCAATCAGACCGATTGAGGGTGCATCCATTTTATTTTTTAGTTTCTTCCTGAGCAAAATTTGAGTAGAAGAAAGATAGCGATTAAGCTGAGTCTTGGAATTAGGTATTGTCAGGAGAAAGGACGGATCAATGGACGTGGCTATCTCGAAGGCCTCTTGGTTGGCGCGCTCTAATTGTGCCTCCTGTTCCGAAGATCTATTTTTATTAGTTCTGTTCGAACGTCTTATGTAACAGAACGCATTCCTGGGTGTTGAGTCCTCAATCGATACCATTATGCCTACGTCTTTACTGAACAATAGCTGTTCTTCAGGAGGTTCTTAGAACGGATTATCCGGATCCATTATCCTTGCAAAATACTTTTTGTCTAAATCAGTGGAAATACTCTTATATCTGAGTATTGACTCATCGCAACATAGGTTTTCTCGGGTCCATGGGTTTTTACCACCGTCAGTGAGGAAAATGAGGTTCACCCTTGTTTGGCAGAACAACGTTTGATCGAATTTCAATAATTCGAACAACGTTTGAGAAAATAATCACTTTGTATAATATCGATTGTCATAATTTTCATTTCATCGAATATTCATTTGCGATAACAACGGTTGCGCTAATGATCGTAAAATAGAATGTTCATTTCATCGAATATTCATTTGACATAATAATCGTTTGGTATAAAAACGTTTGGAAAAAAAGCCGACTCCTCGGAAGTCCTGTAGAACACGTGATAGGTTAGAAATTTAAGGCGATCGCGAAGCGCAGCGAAGCGATCGCCTTAAATTTCGTGGTTATTTTTTTGTTTTAATACAAATTACTTATGAATTGTTTCACAAAAAAAATAACCACGAAATTTAAGGAGATCGCTTCGCTGCGCTTCGCGATCGCCTTAAATTTCTAACCTATCACGTGTTCTACAGGACTTCCGAGCCACTCAAATATTAACGATCTTTCGACTAAATCATTATTAGTCTAGTTAAACATTGGTTTAAATAAAATTAACGCAATTGAAAATTCGGTAAAATGACATTCGTCTAAATAAAATTAGCGCAATCGAAAATTCGGTAAAATGACATTCGACCAAATAAATAATTATACGAAATAAAATTATGACAAATAAACATTCGATCAAATGAATAATTCTGTGAAATGACTTTATTGTAACTAAAATTAGTCGAACCGATTTTCGACGAAACGTTGTTCTACCAAACAAGGGTGAACCGGAAAATGACCCCTTCACTAAGTTTCTCTCGTAATCCGTCGTCATATTTGGTATGTTTCACGTTCCAAAGTTTTCAAACATTGTCCACACCAATGGCTATCATGGCTGTAGCACCGAAGATGTTTATTACATGAGTTCTCATCAATTGTAGGGTGTTAGATTCAATGCTGTTGAAATCGTCTTGGGGATTTTTTCCCATTGGCTTGAGTGAGCTAGTTTCAACACCATACTGACCCACGAAGTCTTTGTCCTGGTACCAACTCGTATATTCATCATAGGACTCCGGAAAAAGAATAGTCTTCTCTCTGCTGGGGTTGATTCCAAAGAAACGGTAAGTACTGTAAGTGATACCAATAAGAGCTGCTAATTGGGGAATGCTTGAAGCTACGAAAACAGTCATAGAATCGTCACTTGATCTCAGACTCCTTATTATCGTATTATCGAGCTCTATTCGTGTGATTGCAACCAGACCCATGGTTGTGGAGGCAGCGTTCAGCATTCCCATTAAGAATCCAGGAGAAGAGGAAATGTAGTCGTCTTCATCTATTTTGCCACGTATCTTTTCAAACCAGGATTGATTATGCTTATTTAACATCATGGTCTCAGTCTTAAACCAAGGAATGCGAGTATAGAACATGTCGTTTTCTAGTATGAAGCCTACACCTAGATGGATCCGTTTTATTAGTAGATAATAAAACCCAATACTGCAAATCTTTTGGAAGAGCACCTGTGATCTAGTGGTTAAAGGGAGATTGTTCTTTCTTCTGATGTCATCGTCAAACCAACAGCGGTGCACAATCTCAAACAACAGTGGGTTAAGACATTCATTCCACTTGGAAGCGTCCTCAGTTGCTTGTAAACTGTATGAGGTAACGAAGTTCTCTTTGAGTGAGGACATCTGCAATTCGTTTATTATCTTCCTTTTCTTTTCTTCTCCCCCGATGCTAATCATGTTTCCAGGGACACTCCTTGCGATTGATAGGTGGAATTCCTCGATAATCTTAAGATGAAGCCTCATAGCAACAGATCCAGAGGCAATTGCCCTGCGATTCTTCTTCCCTCTTTCAGCATGTTTGATATAGGAACAAAAACTCCTTGCATAATCATCCAGCCATTTGACCATCTTCTCTCTGCCTTCTAGAACCCGGGACCTGACAAATGTTTTAATTTGGGATACGCTCACTCTCATCTTTAGCCTTTTTACAAATTTTCTTTTGGTGCAGAGAATATTTCTTCTTTCCTTTATGGTTATTCTGTTTAAAGTGTACATTTCATACCAGAAAATTAGGGCCTCTAGTAAACTTGAAGGTGTTGTTAACTTTTACCAGGTTCAAAAATCCATTAAATGCGTTCGAGCATGTGGTACTTTTTAAGGTTTCTGGATCCCAAGTTTGTCTACCTTTGCTTAATATGTCCGAATTGCTTGTTTTCAGAAACTCAATTGTGTGCTCTGCACCGTCGACTATTGCTTTGAAATTCTTCACTAAATAATTCTGAGTAAAAACCCATGATATAGAAGGATTGAAGTTTCCTGTTATTCCTGATTTTGGGAAATTCTCTAAGGTTGGTAGCTGTGTATCGATAGTTCTATACCCATTAATCTCTTTGATTGAGTCCTCTTCCTCCTTTTGATTGTGTTGGTGTGATCGAATAACAGTTTCTGCAACGTAGGGCCCTGGGCTTCCGTAACCATAAGGTGGAGGATCGGTGTACAAATAAGTGCCGCTCATCATGTGAAGCCCATTTGTGGATTCTGGATTTATATAGGATTTGTTTATTGTCAACTCTCTTACTTTTTTGTCCCCAACATTAGAGAGTGTGCATGAAACCAGACTGTTTAGCTTGTGGTTACTTTCGATAAATTTTTTGTATTCCTCAGTCATTGTTATTAACAAACTATCTGTTTCTGCTTTGAATTATATTAACGGGTAACGTTCAATATTTAAATATATTCCAACATCCTCCCTTAATTAAATATAAATCAACCCCATTTTAGAACTGTAATAGGCCAGTTTAGGATATGTTGTTGCCTTGGTGAGCGCTTCAGCCACCATTTTGTCTGTATATATTTCACAGCTATGGCCCCTGCAACAACTTTGTCACACACAAAATGATGCCTCACATCTGTGTTTAGTTCTAGATTGATGACCGTCCGTACCCGAAAGTTTTATTGAGCCTTGGTTATCACTGAAGATGATCATAGTTTCACTCTTCAATAAAGTCCAAAACCATTCTTAAACATTGCTTTAGCCACATAGCCTATTGTTCACAGGACGACCAAGACATGTACTCTGCTTCGGTGGTAGACAAAGCAACAGTAGGTTGTAGTACTTTCGCGTAGCCACTGTTAGGACAACCACCGATGAACTTATTAGGAGTGTGAGAAAATTATACCCGCTTGGTTGTTGCTAAAATAAAATAGTCGCGTACTCCTGATAGGTGCAAGGAGCGAAGCGACGAGTATGCTAGGTTAAATTAAAACAATAGCGCGAGCCGAGCCGGCGAAGCGCCAGAAACGACTTTATACATATTCCCATTTCATATTAAAGTAGGGGGTAGAGGGAGAGTATGAAGTCTGTTCTGGCGCTTCGCCGGCCGCTGCCGCGGCACGCTCGCTACGCTCGCTCGGCTCGCGCGTTTTCTTCATGTTAACCTAACATGTGAATGTACTCACCACTTTAAAACAGGTCATGCTATACTATCCACAAAAAAACGATCCAATGCGCCCAAGTCCATTAATTAAACATCAAGCTGTAGGCGAGTCGTTCATAGTCTAAACACCCAGTAGGTGAAATGAACATTAGAACAGTCGTCCGTAATGCTAATATTACATGGATCAACCAAATTGATTCACTTTGGTTGAAAGGCGCAGAAATACAGGCGCACATTGACATTGAATGATTCACTTTTACGATTACATTGTTAAATTTGGTTGCTTCATCCAAATTAAAAGGCAAAAGTGAAAACATAAAATATTGTGTCTAGATTTAAGACGTTTAATACTAACATAGTTTTAAGCAATATTGTTACTAACAAAATGAGTTGTATTGAAATTACTCGATGAATAAATGAATTTATTTATTTATTATTAAAAGTGAACCGTGTATTTCCGCTATTAGTTGAATCAACTGTAGTTGAATCAACCGTAGATGAAATGACCAGTAGTTGAGTTGTTCAATAGTCATTATTAAAAATATGTGAATCGACCGTAGTTATTTCGACCATAGTCGAAACGACCGTAGTTATTATGATTCATACCCCGGTCGTCAGGGTGGCTCAAGTTCAGGCACAGCAAAACAGTAGTAATAAAAGATAAGCGCATTTGTCAAACACAGATACCGAACACAACTGACCGCACACAGTAATCCAGCCATGAACTAGCTCGAGGAAGGGTGACGCGGTGAAAATGGAGAAGGTGCGTGGAGAGGGGGGTGAAAACCCGTAGAATCAACAATTTTACAACTTTAACTTAAGATGAATAGATGCTATCTTCTTATGACATGTAACCTTTGTTTACTAAAAACCCCAAATGAATAAAACTATTTGGCATGCCTGGAATGATGACAATGGCACGTTCTGGGTCACGTACATTGTGAAGAGGTATGACGCTTTACCGAGGCTAAGGTAATAAAAGAGATGTGACTTGTTCGGTGTCAAGATGTATATTGAGATAATAATATTGAGTACAATTAAAGATACATTATCTTAGTAAGCGATCTTATTCTAGATTGCTGAGAATGCTACGCGTGTGTTCCAATTTTCTGTAAATGCGCGATAATGCAAACATCTTGTTTGTGTAATATGTTGCAATCATACTTCATCTCCCCTGAAAAAGTGGAAGGATCATCCCCTCCCTGCAAAAAGGAACAGACTCGTAACATTGACTTTAACGAACTTAACCAAAATTTAATTACTTAAGTAAAATAAGTAAACAAAATTTAAACATTATCAACATAGCAAAGTTAAAACTATTTCATTTATTAAATCGTACTAATACAAAAACGTTTTACAATATAAACAATATACCTAATTAAAATTGTATCTAATTAAAATGGTATCGAATTGAAATGGTATTGAATTAAAACGGAAGCTTCACATTTTACACTTAATCATAACAATAACAAAGTGTTAAGTAACATGGTATGTAATTAAGTACCTATACTTATAATTACGTATCAAATAAAATAGTTATTTATTGAATGGTTTGGTATTATTCTTATGCACAATTATAGCTTTATTTTCTTTTAAAATTTCTACATTAGACGTCATATCTCTTAAAACTTTATAAGGGCCATTGTAAATACTATCTAATTTATTTCCTACTTGGTTCTTTAATAATAACAAATCGCCTAACTGATAGGTAACATTATTGCTAGTTTTATCATACAATAATTTTCTTTTCTCTTTAGATTGTATCAAGTTACGTCGTGCGTCGGATTGCGCTTGTTGTAAACGATACTTAAGTTCTCGGGGATAACTGTCATAGTTATATAAGGGGTCGATTTCTGATTGTAAATTATTTGGAAGGTTACAAATTTTTCCAAAAACTAATTCGAAAGGCGTATATTTAGTTTCACTATGCACTGTGGTATTAAAAGAAAAACACCAATATGGAATCCAGGTGCTCCAGTTATGTTTATAATTATTACACTGGATTCTCAGAAAAGCTCCTAGGGTTTTATGAGTATTTTCTGAAGCGCCTACAGTTTCGTGATGGTACGCCGTAGAATTTAATTTTTTAATATGTAATAGAGAACATGTTTCGGACATCACTGATGACATGAATTCGGTTCCCTGGTCAGTCAATATTTCTCTAGGAATACCATAACGTAAAATGAAATTATTGGTAAAAGATTGAGCAACTGTGACCGAGTCTTTACTAGGTAATGGATACGCTTCAACGAATTTGGTTAAATCGCATTGTAATGTCAATACATATTTATTATTATAGTCATCAACATCGAGTGGACCCATTATATCCAAACTAATTCTTTCGAATGATGAGTGGGCTGTTGATGTTATGGTTAAGGGCTGCTTAATATGTTTATTACTATGCTTATGATATTGACATTGATGGCAATTTTTAACAAAAAGTTTTACATCATTACTCAAACCTGGCCAAAAATAATATTGCTTAATGTTGTTCATCATTCTATTAACTCCTGCGTGTCCGCTGGTAGGTAATAGATGGAAATCATTTAGTATTACTCTTTTTTGTTCACTATCATATATTCTTAATATATTTTTTGTTATGAGAAAGCGCGGGGTAACAGAGTTAATTCTTTTTGTTGCTTGTACAAGACTTTTGATTTTACTCTCGTTACATTTTTCTTTAATAATAAGTACCTCATGTATGCCTATTTTTTGACATAATGACTCTAAGTCCCTCGCTAACACCTCTGGGGTAGATGACGATCGGGTACTCAGATATATCGCTGATTGCGAAGGTACGTAAACGTAACAACTTGCATTAGAAATAATGCTATCTTTAGACTTTGAATAATTGTCAAACTTTAATTGATTAAAACTTAATTCAGTTACGTCATCGGGTTTCTTGAGAAGTTCTACCGCAATAGGTTGATCAGGCCTAGTGCTGGTGGAGCTCTCTGAAGAAGAATCAGTGGGGGTTTTTAATTTTTTACTTTGTGCTCTAGTTAAAACTGATACTGTGTTTTGATGTAATGATTTTAAAGTAGAAGATGTAATAGGTATGCGACTCAATGCGTCTGCAGCTGCATTGTTTCGTCCTGGAACATACTCTATTTCAAAATCATACTCCTCTAGGAATAATCGGAATTTAGTAAGTCTGCTTGTTGGGTCTTTCAAGTTAAATAAATAAATTAACGGTTTGTGGTCTGTTATAATTTTAAATTTACGTCCATATAAATAAGGGCGAAAATGTCTCACAGACCAAACAATTGCTAAAAGTTCTAATTCTAT
Source organism: Crambus lathoniellus (assembly GCA_949710035.1). NCBI lineage: Eukaryota > Metazoa > Arthropoda > Insecta > Lepidoptera > Crambidae > Crambus > Crambus lathoniellus. Next base: position 4,017,676 of record OX453313.1, read on the forward strand.
GATGGGATATCTCGTCTCGGCGGGTTTCAGGTTTCTACTCGCATACGCGACTACTTGACCGTTCATGTTAGATAAAACAGATCCTAAACCTGTCTTACAAGCATCTGTTTGTAGCCGAAAGATGTTACTTTCTGAAAAATCTGGATAAGATAAAATAGGGGGTTGAATTAATGCTGATTTTAATTTTTCAAATGCCGTTTGACACTCTGATGACCATAGAAACTGTACATTCTTTTTTCTTAATTGATTTAAAGGATAAACAATGTTTGCAAAGTTCGGTATGAATCGTCTGTAGTAATTTGCAAACGCGACAAAACGATTGACATCGTCGCAGTTCATCGGCACTGGATAGTTTTGCATGGTTGCAATTTTACTTTCATCTGGTAAAATTCCATCAGAAGTTATTTTGTGTCCTAGATATATTATTTCGTTTCGCAAAAATTCACACTTCATAGGATTTAATTTTAAGTTAACTTTTCTAAATCTCTCTAGTATACTAATTAAGTTTTTATTGTGGTTTTCTATAGATTTCCCGAAAATTACGCAATCATCTAAATAAATAAAAGCCTTTTTATAATTTAAGCCTGACATTGCAATAGTCATAAGACGTGAAAATACACTCGCAGATGTCCGGAGACCCATGGGACAGCGTTTCATCTGAAAAATTTTATCACCAGCAGTGAAAGCTGTGTACTTTCGTGAATCTTCGCTTAAAGATAACTGATAATAGCTTTGCGAAAGGTCTAATTTTGAAAAATAAATGTTATTTGCAAGCGAATCTAAGATATCAGTTATATTAGGCAAAGGGAATTTGTCGTCCTCAATACGATTATTTAACTGCCTGTAATCTATAACTAATCGCCATTGTTTCTCGTTTGACCTATCTGTTTTTTTCGGTACAAGCAAGACGGGACTAGACCACTCTGACGTAGCCTCTTCTATAATATCATTTTCGAGCATAATATCTATCTGTTTCTGAACTTCCTTCCTTAGTGCGAACGGTAATCTATGTGGCTTGACATAAACTGGCGAGACATTAGGTTTTAAAGTTATATTATGGGTCATTAGGTTTGTACAAGAGAGTTTGTCGCCTGGCAGATGAAAAACATCTGCGTACTTAGCGCAAATACTCTCAATACTTCGTTTTTCTTCTAAATTCAGTTCAGGTAAATTTAATAATCCTAATAATGTTTTTACACGATCGACAGAAACCTCCTCTTTTTCAAAATTACAGACTTCAAAATCATTCAATGAAAAAGTCTCTAAATCGGTAAGATCTAGATCAACTTCTTTCTCAGTGGTGTTTAATATCCTTACTGGCATGCGACCATTACAAGGTTTCGCTATTATACTTCCTATAAAAACTCCTTTCTGTATCTCTTTAGATAAACAAACACAATCGTCGCCTAACGATGTAGGTATATATTTTATTACCTCACATCGTGGCGGTATCAAATGTCTATAGTGACTCAATATAGGTATAGACACATAATTACTATCTTTAGTTAAAAGCAAAGTATTTTCTTTATAGTTAATTATAGCTTGATAGCGTTTCAAAAAATTATCACCTAAAATACCATTTGCAGAACAAGACATATTTTTAAACACATACATTTTTTCTCTAAAAACTAACCCATTATAAGACAAATCTAAGTAAATATATCCTTCAGATACTAGTTTACCGCTAACACCTTTTATAACTAACTTCTCAAATGTAATTAAATTCAATAACTTCGGATAATCGCATAACCATTCGTATTTTAAAACACAAAGGCTTGCTCCGCTATCGACTAAAAGATCGATATTGCTATTACTTACGTTAAAAGTTACGGTACTACTATTATTGTAGTTTAAAACATAATTTTCAGTAGGAACGAAAAAAATCTAAATTATTATCGTTCTGGGGCTCAGAACGCGCTTGTGACTCACTATTGGTCGATTGCTCGTGGCTAGCGTACTGCACACGTTGAAAAGGCACAGCTGAGCGCGGCGGGCGCGGGCTCGGCCGACCGCGGTCACGTGAACGTGATTGTGTTCCTTGCGCGGCGCGGGAGTCTCGCGACATGTACTTACCTTGTTGTGGTCTCGTGTTTCCGGCAGCGTACCTATTGTTTGCGCTAAATCTATTATAGTAACTGTATTTATTAGAATAATTACTTGGCTGACGCGGATAATTAGTAGGTGTGCGTGAGAAATTACGAGTATGAAACTTTTTAATGTTCATAACTTCCTCGTGTCTGGTAGACATTGACTGCTCGTCTAGGGCAGTTCTTATAGCCTCTGGTAAAGAATCAAAGTGACGTGATGCTATGATAGTACTAAGCTTTTGGTTCACTAATCCATCTGAAAAGCGCTTGATTGCAACCTTTTCATTAATGGGACGCAATACTTCAAACTTAGTAGCGTCGTCATCCGCTTGTGCTATGGTTAAATTCACAAAAAGTTGTTCTAGTTCCGAGCCGAATGACTCGATCGACCTATGACCTTGACGACAGTTTTGTAATTTGTGTTGGATAGCAACAGCAGATTTTTTCTGAATCAAATGCGTATTCATATCTCTAATTAAATCTTTAATAGTTGGATAACTACTTTTTAAACGTAATTTTGCGCTAGGAGAGAGCCTAGTTTTAATCACAAAATCAATAAGTAACCCATGAGTAGCATCGCTGATCATTGAACTATATAATTGTATACCATCAATTAGAGATTTAGTGACGTGTTCTTGACCTGTCATCGTTGGTAAAAGTGCAATGGCTGTCTTCAAGTCAAATTTATCTTTTTCTGCCATTTTTGAAATACTACTAACACTTAAAGTCTCTAAAGAAATAATTTTGTCATAAATGATCTGAATGTCATTTGCTATTTTATTAATTAAAGTTATATCTTTAGTTGATACCTCCGATTTTTCAACTAAATTATGTACTTGAGCTAAAATATACTCTAATTTCGCGTATTCAAGTTTCGCTTCATTAAATTTCGTAAAACCTAACTCTTTTTGACGTCTATCTGGTCCTAGTTTTACTAAATTATCTTTAATATACAATAGTTTCTTATGCAATTCATTTAAATCGGAAATAATAAATGACATTATCTAATAAGAAAAAAAAATGTAATCCTACATATTATTTAAAACGTTTAGGTATAAAATAACTTACGACTTACGGTGGCATTATAGCGCGCGAATAAAATAATTACGTCTCTGCACGATGAGTAGGTATGTGGTGACCGGCGTGGCGTGTGGTGGCTGAGGCTGCGGGCTGTGGGTTTTCTCATGCTCCTTGAGTGTGTAGGATCTTCAGACTTCTAAGATGGGTTCCTGGACCGCTTGAAACAGCTAACTGAAGATCGGGCTGGGATTTCCCTTGCCCCTCGTACAATGGGCCGGGTTTCTACCCTGGACACCTCCTGGTCTACGTTGATGGTTGAGTCGACGTCGTTGCCAGTTCCACGGAAGATATTGTGTTTCTTAGAACTGCGCTGTTGAATTCTCTACGGAGTCGGTTGACAATTCGGTCCCAAATTTTCCGGATGCAGGCGTAAATGATGAGTATAACGATGAGAAGCAGTATGACGGATAGTAAAATTTCTGTTGTAGTGAGCTGGCTTGAAGTTTTCTGCGTTGCTTGGGCGTCGCCGCTGGCGGTTTGTGCGATGATAACTTCTTCTTTACTTTGTGGTGCTCCCATATTATTGTTTTGTCTTCCCAAGTAATGCGATGAACAGAAGTGTAGAGCCAAATAGCACCGCAACGAAGACTGCTGCTAGTATGGTGTTGAAAATTTTGCTTTGCTGCTCCATGTAGTAATGATTTTCCCGCAAAAATTTATAAGTTCGGTTGGCAAAGGGTCGCCATGAAGAGGTATGACGCTTTACCGAGGCTAAGGTAATAAAAGAGATGTGACTTGTTCGGTGTCAAGATGTATATTGAGATAATAATATTGAGTACAATTAAAGATACATTATCTTAGTAAGCGATCTTATTCTAGATTGCTGAGAATGCTACGCGTGTGTTCCAATTTTCTGTAAATGCGCGATAATGCAAACATCTTGTTTGTGTAATATGTTGCAATCATACTTCAATTGTAACCATAACATTCCTACTATGAAAAATAAGCAACATTATATTATTATTTTTTCATTTTCGCTCTTTCTCCAGGTCAACGCATTAAGGCACGCTCGCGCTGTACTGTTCTCATGAACTGTGCATGTTTTAAAACAATGGTTCGCCATGGTCATACATTTTGTTTTACAAGAAACATTTTTCAATTTCGGTCATACATATAAAATACAATAAAATATTGAATTGATAATTTTTTTTCTAGTGAATGAAACGTCATTATGCAAGAATGGTATCAAAGTCGATAGGAAATCTATCTAGCTATATTTAGACGAAAAAAGATTTAAAAAATATTGATCATTGCATCTGTGGCATCAAAAAACTCAATTTTAGATAGAAAATTGAAAAAAAAATACTCAATATTTTTTATTTTGGCAACCTTTAAAAATTTTAGAATATGCTTCAAATTAGTTCTAGGTAATCATGGAACCGTAGGAACCTATCTAGGAATTTCCGTTGGGCCATTATTTACGGGACACGACTCCCTGCATACGAGTACATCACATCTTGGCTTTCCTGAAGTAAACTAGCCATGGTCTGTGTCGATGGTTGCTGAACAGTTGTGTGAGTAAATGGTTGTTGAATGGTCTGTGTCAATGGTTGTTGAAGAGTAAGCTGATTATTATTACGGGTAGAAAAATGATAAAATACACTTGAAGTATCAATTAAAAGTGTGTTCAGGGCTCGGGGGCAGCCTTTTTCGATGCCACTGGCAAGTGCGGAAGAAATTTTAAAATATCATCTGGTGTATCAATTATGCAATTAGAAATTGTAGCTATATTGGAGGCCCTTAACTACTTAGAAAGCCAGCCATTCAATTCTGTTGTTATTTTGTCGGACAGCAAAAGTGCTTTACAGCACATCGCTGGGTGCGCCTCTGGCCGCAGAGGCACTCCCCTAGCGTATGCTGTACTGCAAAAGATTGAGATGCAGAATCAGGGAGACAGGCGGCTCATACTGCGGTGGATTCCATCACACATTGGTCTCTCAGGTAATGAGGAAGCTGACCGATTGGCAAAACTTGGTGCAGCAGCAGGTCACCCATTACAAATTACACCCTGCTATGATGAATATCTTTATAAATATAAACGAAACTGTCACAATAAATGGAAAACCGATTTTGAAGAAAGATCTAAGTTTACCGGAATATGGTACAGGGTCATACAGTGTGAGCCTCCACACGTTCCGTGGTTCTGCAACATAACAATTAGTAGACACCTTGTTGTAACCGCTCTCAGACTTCGGTCTGGGCACGTGCCACTAAACAAGTTTGGACATCTTATGAGAAAAGTTGACTCACCTAATTGCTCTGTATGTGGAAAAATGGAAGATGTCCAGCACTTGTTGGTGGAGTGTGTCAGGAATCGAACTCTGAGAGAGGCCTTAGCTTTGAAATTGAAAATTAACCAGCTAGATACTGGAGTATTTTTAAGTAAATAAATAAATAAATAAATAAATAACTTCTTACATTCACACCAATTATCTAAGCCCATTTTAATTTCATTACGAAATTGTATCATGGAAAACTTGATAACGGATAAATATATACTTAAATACTTTTTGTTTGTAAATATATACTTAATATACATAGAAAACACCCAGACCAAGACAAATAGACATGTTCATGCACACAACTATTTGTCTTGTTCGGGAATCGAACCCGAGACCACTGGCGCAGAAGGTGGGTAGCCTACCCCTGCGCCAAATCGGTCGTCGAAGTTGTATTGTCAGACCCCACATCACAATCAGCTTTATGGACCTTCGAATTCGCTGCACATAGTATTAAGCTTAGGCAAGATACATAACCACTTTTACTATTTATTTATAGTTACGATGGGGCTGACATGTACTGTTGTATGAAAGTCCCTTAAAAAATAAAGAAAAAAAAAAGTATCAATTTTTTCCTAGGAGTTGGTCACTGTCGTTTACTTTTTTTAAACTTGGTACCAATGATTTACAAAATGCTTTATCTTCATCTTTTTCTTCGGCGGTTTTACTGTTTATTGCGTTAGTCAAAGTTATTTTCAAATTATATTTTTTTTCTGTATTTTGGTAGACGTAAAATAGTTTTCTTGGCGTTTATCATTCTGTAGAGGTGGAGGAGTATCAGCTGCAATTTTCACAAAATCAAGATTTTCTGTCTGATTGTCATTTTGTTTCCGGAACTATTACCATCACTGATAAATGGCATCAGAAAGGAGATCTGGTCAAAATATCTACATTTAGCTCTTTTTTTGGCGGCTTCGCCAGAAGTTATCTTTTTCTGGGCTTGTAGTTCTCGACGAAAGTAATGTCTCAAAATTTCCACTTAGACTGTGCTTCCTTAGCTGAAATAAAAAAAACATGTTACTTTATAATGTTTTTCAGGTACCTTCAACAGGAAACAGCTACCATTCAAATCAAATCAAAATCATTTATTCGTTTTAGGCTGATACAGCACTTGTGAACGTCAATGAATCGGTTTGCAAATCCTACGACGGGAGGCCTTGTAACGAGAAGAACCGGCAAGAAACTCGCCAAAGGTTATTTTTTGCTCCCTGTCGTATTTCATACAGAGTCGTCAAATTGAAAATGACTTTAACATAATATAAAATGTAAGGTCACTTTAAATCACAATTTTATCTTAATTTTGAAAACAAAATAAAAATCCCGCTAATCACAGCAGTAAACAATTTTCAATGACTTAGGAACTAGACATCTAAAAGGTAGTTTCTTTAAATTTTAATTGGGTCATCAACTATACATTACATTGTAAGACGAACATGTGATGCGTTAATGGAAAAGAAATGCCATATGTGCTTCTTGGAGACGAAGCGTTTGCATTGTCTGAACATGTATTACGACCGTATCCAATTCGCAATCTAAGTGTACCTCAATGTGTATATAATTACAGATTTTCAAGAGCTAGACGAATTGTAGAGTGTGCATTTGGGATTCTTACAAGTAAATGGAGGATTCTAAACAGCATTACATCTCAATCATGATCATTTGAAGTAGATGATTACTTAAAAGACAGCAACGCATGGATATGATAATGTAATATTATGTAACAATCATAATGTACAAAAGGAAGTATTACAATACTTGAGTATTAATTAAAACATTTTTCTTCAATATTTCTTTTTTTTTCTTTAGTTATGATTTCTAATGTATGCATGCCTTTAGCATCGACATGTTTATTATTTGTAAATGACTTTGCTTCTAGTGAAACTGGTAAGTTTTTTCGCCCGTTTTTCTTGTCAGCAAGCGATGCGCGACTCCGAATGATTTTCCTTTTCGACTAATTCGTAACTACTAATTTGGCCATTCGAATGCCAAATTAGTTGTATAATGTCTATATTCGAATAACGACTACTAATAAATAAATAATTTTCTTTCTTTCTTTCTTTCTTAATTAGTAACTACTGTCGTATTTCAAAAAGTAATGATTAAAACTAATTAAAATATAAGTTTAGTAGGAATTGTAATTGTCATTCTGGCAACACTATTCATTTCTAAATTGAGAAAGCGCCGGCGCGGCGCCACTGTTTTCGGGTGATATGGTGGGAACCTAGACGAACGCGCGCCGGACAGTCAGTCGTGTTTGAGTTGTCGACTCGAAAGGACGTTAAACAGTGATTGTACGAATTAAGTGTTAATAAATGGATACCTTTACTGCTGAGATTTTATTTCATAAAATCTCAGAAGCGGGGACGTCCGCGACCCACAACGAAGTTAAGTTACGAGGTATGTACAGTTATTTTCTAGAAGTTTTGTAAAATCAGTTGAGCTTATTCCCTTCTACAAAATATTAAAGATTAAATCTTGTTTGTTTGTGTTGCTGACGGGAGGGGTACCTTTGTCGTTTGAGCATGTTTGATCAGGGCTACTCCTTGATAGATGATCTGCGATGAGGGTATACTTTCTTAGCACATGGACTACACAGCTAAAAGAATTTATTTATGAATTGTACGATGTTTTGGCGTGTGACAGGCTTGATCAGGGCTACTCTTTGATAGCTATGTTACGCGCCAAAAATGAACAACCACTTTGACTAAACGATATACAAGAATGCAAAAAAAAAGGGAATGAGGTTAAGTGTTAAATATTTGATTCCTTGTTTTTAAAAATAGTTGAACTTATTCCTTTCTACAAAATATAAAAGATTATTTGTCTGTGTTGCTGAAGGGGAGGGTACCTTTGTCGTTTGAGCATGTTTGATCGGGGCTACTCTTTGATAGCTGTTCCGCGATGAGGGTATACCTTCTTAGCACATTGACTATGGACTACACAAAAACAAAAAATATTTATACATTTTACGATGTTTTGGCGTGTGACAGGCTTGATCAAGGCTACTCTTTGGTAGCTATGTTACGCGCCAGAATAGAAGAACCACTTCAACTAAACGAGATACGAGAATTCAAAATAAATAAAAAAGGAATGAGTTCAAATGTTCAATATTTGATTCCTTGGTTTCTATGACCACGAAATTTTAATAAAATAGTTTGTCAAGAAAAAGAAAGCCCGATTAGGATCCGTTGATAAATATATTCTTATTCAATTATTAGATAGTAATGGACATATTACATACCGTAAACAGTAGACAGAATCATGAATGAATAGCTAATTTGAGATTCATTATTCAGTCGCTTAACAAAAGTAATGATATAATCAGGCCATGTGTGTCGCTTAAAATCGGGCCATGTGTGTCGCTTAAAATCAGGCCATGTGTGTCGCTTAAAAACAGGCCATGTGTGTCGCTTAAAATCAGGCCATGTGTGTCGCTTAAAATCAGGCCATGTGTGTCGCTTAAAATCAGGCCATGTGTGTCGCTTAAAATCAGGCCATGTGTGTCGCATAAAATCAGGCCATGTGTGTCTCTTAAAATCAGGCCATGTGTGTCGCTTAAAATCAGGCCATGTGTGTCGCTTGAAATCAGGCCATGTGTGTCGCTTAAAATCGGGCCATGTGTGCCTATAGCTCAGTTGAGTAGCCATGTGAGCTACGAGTCGGCCATGTGTGTCGCTAATAATCAGGTGTGCAATTGCGTGGGGTAGTCGTATTTGTTTGACGGTTCATATCGTATTCAATCGGCTGCAATTTGTATGGAATGACATTTATTATGATGTAATCAAAAGCTGTCAAATGGATACGATTGACTTTACGCAGTTCCATAGCAGACCATGTGCGTCTTAGCTTGAGTAACCATGTAGACTAAGAATATGTCGGCCATGTGAGCCGTTTATGATTAGGATAACTTAACATTGATTTGTCGTATCGGAGCTATAGATCACTAATCCAAATCCAGCTACAGATCCACTAATGCGAGTCTCTAATGATTAAGCCATGTGTGCCAACAGTAGTAACCGCTTGTTGAGTATCAATATGTGCGGTCGGAGTAGGAAAACGATCGTCACCTGAAGATCTTTTCGTTTGCTCAATATAAGCAATAGGTTACCGATTAAGTATGACGTATTCCGTCGAAATGCCATTATCAAGCAACCAGTTCGTCAACCAAATAGAATATGAAACATTACCGTTTGCCATGATATAATTTACTCTGGTAATTATATATGGTACGAAATACAAGACAGACAGACAGACGGGCAGACAGACAGACGGACAGCGAAGTCTTAGTAGCAGAGTCCCGTTTTTACCCTTTGGGTACGGAACCCAAAAAAAATAAAAAAAAATTATATAAAGTTATAGCAGATAAGTGAATTACTCTCAAAAAGTACAAGTCTTGACTTATTAAAGGAATGAATTTGATAAATGACTAAAGGACATGTCCCAAAATGGGCCACGTCTGTGTGCACCATCCCCAGAGATGGAGAAAAATTTACTGATTCTGAGAAAAATATAAATAATATTATAGAATGCACGGTTAAATGGTTATTAATAAAAACAAAGCAATATGTTTTACTCGAAATAAGGCGTGAAATAAAACTCTTCGTAAAAAACTGTCAGTGTCACTGTAATTGACTTGAGTTCTGTTCTGCTCTGCTCTGTGCTGTGTGTTGTTGTCATCATTATTCAACTGACCGACAGCTGACAGTGGCGGCGCAGGACAGACCAGACAAACAACATCAAATGACACCTTCATTCTTCCGCCATGATGAATTGTTAATTGATTTTGCATTTTATTTAATGTTCCTTCCTGAAAACAAAGCGATTTTAAAGAAATTGAATTATTAGAATCTGTTTATCGTATCGTTATCTATTTTTTTGGTATACTATACGGAGACGTGGCCCAGACCTCATACATTTTTGGACATCACCTTTGTCCTGCCCTGACTATACTATTTTTAGTTAATTATGCTATGTGTGTGGCGTGGCTCACACGTAATTAAACGACATATAATTATGGCAGGAGACATATAATTAATAATTATGAACAAGCTAGCCGCTCTTTATTTTAGAATATAAAAGAAGGTTAGACATTATATGTCTCGCCATACTTAACCTTGGATTCATACGCATTCCTCTCGCAGACCGCACCAGATGCAAAATGATTAAAAGCTGACCTCTCAAGTACCTTCCTAGTTTGCTTGACCTTTGGTGTCACGAATGCACTTTTCTTGCGTTGACATCAAATTTGACCTTTGATCGTCTGAGAGATAAATGTTTATGAATAATGTTCCTCTTGGATATGGTAGAGTTGAATAATCCAGTGAATTTGCTATAGAAGTTTAACTTTTTCAAGTATTTTGACTAATTAACTACATTGACTAGAAGGATAAATAAAACACAATGCACTAATATCATTTATTTGTTCTAATGTTTCCGAGGTCATCAAACGTAGACAAGTGAAGGAAGAAGGCGGCACCCGAATAGAGGAGCAGATCACCTACTCCGTCACCGATGCCTCGTTGTTCTGAGCCGTCTCCTTCCCTTTGGATCGTGAAAGTGATTCTAGGTTATCAGTTGCTGCATCTTCTACGGAAACTAGTGGAAGGGCGGAGTGTGTATATAAATTACTATCGGCATTAAATATTAAGACATAATTGTGTAATTTCGTAACTCCCAAATATTGTGTTATTATGCTCTCCGATTTAAACCTTGCTGATGTATTATGTGACTGTAGTGTTTCGAAGTCTAGATTTGTCATATTTAAAAATATATTAAAACTATTAGTTATTAAAACGATTTTGGATATTACATAAGAGTAGGTATCGAACAGAGAAAGGTCTTAGCTCGCGACTTAAGTATTTATATTCTGTATATATCAGAAATACAAAAAGCATTTTTTAATGTAATGTTTACTACCAATTGTCTACTACGACCAGCATCCTGCTTATGGAAACCACTAGAATAACACCGACATCATGAACCTGTTAACTTTGTTTTACAAATGGTTTCTTACATAATGATGTAAATAAAAAAATGCGTAAGTATAGAGCTTTCATAGAACTATATAAGGTATGAAAAGAGATTGAAGTGGCAATGTAAAGTTATACTAAGTAGGATACCAAGTAGGTACATGAAATCCTTACATAAAGGGGGGTGATATCTTTATAAAATAATATGTAGTAAAATTACAGATATATAGTTTCTTGTTATGAGAGTACTGTAGAACATTAAAATCTGCCATTCATGCAGAAAAAGGGAGCACTAGTAGCAGAGTTATACATCAGGCTATAAACCTACTAATATCAAGCGGAACAGAATCTGTTTAGACTTTGAAACTAATTTCCTTTGTATATGACCTTAAACCAACCACAATGTTTGTATTAATGACACTGCAATAATAGTCGAAAGCCATAACCATGACATATGGGTTCTTTATGGTGAATAGTGGTTAACAGGACTAAAGGAAGGTAAATCATAAACTGTACTAGACTGTTATTATTCCGAATACACTGATACAAATTTTGTACAAAATTGAATCTCAAGGAAGCAGTGGCGTTGTCGGTATCCCGGTGCATGTAACTGGGAAGTCTATTGATTCATTATGTAGGCTTTGAGACTTAAGCATTCCCATATAAAATAAATTTGCGGTAAAAAAATCATTACCTATTTGATTTGATTTAATAAGACCTAGAAATTCAAATGGTTGATTTTTGAGAAAGTAATATTTTATAATCTTTATGACCTTTAAAAATATAACAATTTACTTAATACCAATAGAAGTTTAAAGAAAAATACCTATTTACTATCTTAGCAATTTTCATGGTCCTTATGGTGTGGTATACTAAGCGCAATTAATAAAAGAAAGATATGTTGGAAGCTTTTGACGATGTAGTTAGTCACGTACCTACTGCTCAACCGACTCGAAATTGGCGCAGTGCCGTGTTTCTTTAAAATTATTTAAAGATAATTTACAAACTGGGAACAATATAATTGTACGTCTGAAGTGCGTGCGTAATTCATCCCACGATTATTAAATTAATTCAATTTCGTTACCTCAGATGAGACTGGTTGAACTTAAACAAATATGAATCAAACTCAAAAATAATAGCAATAATGAAAGTATTTACTTGGTGTATCTATAGACGCTATAGGTATATAAAGTATCAAAAACAAGATCTCAAATAATGTTACGCTTTACTTATACCTAACTATTTTCGGTGATTTTGGTAATGTGTATCCTATTTTAACTTATGGCATCATATATATCGGAGCAATTCTGTAAAATTAAATGTTGAATGGTAAACTCGTATTACCAAATGATGAATTTACATTATTTGTATCACGTTCTCATTATTTATCTGACGTTTTACCACGAAATGCTTAGGACTTTCAAAGAAAAGAAATCCCTTTCTCTTGCATAAATCTATATTCTAGCAATTTGTTTAATTATAAAAAAAATGAAAAAAATGTTATTGAGAGAAATTTGATTAGTATTAAATTATTCATGAATGTAAACCTTTATTCGATTGGTTATGTAAATTATTATATATTTTGATCTATCTATGTTTCACCTGTTTAGGTGTTTAGTGACTCGCCGCAGTTTCGCCTGCCATTCCCGTGGGAATGTCGGAATGGAATATAGCCCTTGCTGAATCATGTAGCTTCCTACTGGTGAAGGAGCTTTTAAAATCGGTTCAACGGTTTTTTTTAGTTTATATAACTACAAACAAACAAACGAAGGTTCAAATCTTTCCTCTTTATAATATTATAGTACATATAAATAAAGACTTAGGAATCGTCAAGTAGCAATTAATTAAAGCCAAGGATTGGACGATTAAAAGCTCGTTAAATTAAAGTAAATAATCACTGATAAGGATTAATAACATTTAGTCACTATCTATAATAGTTAACTTACAGATTAAAGCTTGTTATTTTTCACTTTTATGATTATCCGACTTTATCCAAGCTAGCTAGCTCAATACTACGTTTGTTGCACAGTTCAAATGTAAGAAAAGCGCCAGATAAGAATAATCGAAGTATTCTTTTATCGACAGATAAATAAATAATCACTTTATTTCTTTGCTACAGACACACATATTCATTAATTACAAAACAGATTCACAAAAAAGATAAGGTTATACTGTATAAAAAACAAGGAGAGAAAACACAAAATAGGTATGACACAAAAAGTTCAAAAAAAAGATGGGTGTGTGCCCTAGCACTACTCAAGGGTCGCAGCTTAGCGTCATATTGCTTGCATGGCACACAAGCAAATTACTGATTTATCAGTTGAAACCGAGAGTGAACGCCTGTACCATAAATTAAATGTAATAATAAAGTTGCAGGTCAAATAAATAAAAAGTCATTATATTAATTTATAGGATAAAAATAATAAAATAGAATTATTAAATTTGAAATGATTAATGAATAAGTAGGGATAACAATAATTATTATTTCATTTAGTGTACCATATCCACTATACTTGTTTAAATTCTGAGAATAATAATAATAATAGCAAGTAAGAATAAGCCCACAGGGCAGCTTGTAATGTGGTAAGCGTTGGTCAGTGGCACCACGGGTAAACCGAGTGCTCCTGGAAGTAGATCGGCCCCGCCCTACTGCAGGCGTGCAACTACAATTTCTAATCGATCAACAAACAGAAATCAACACATTTTATTAATAAATAATTAAACTAAAATAAAATCACTTTATTCCAGACAGAGTCAATAAGATTAACAATTCTTACAAAATCTTTTAAAATGAATTCTAATTATATAAAATATGTATTTAACTTGAAAAGAAATGTGTAAATATAAGTTCAGTGAAATTCAAATATAGAATCAATCGAATAAAATACAATCATAAAAATCACAATAATTACAAAAAAATGCGAATCACATTAAAAGTATTGATGTAATTAATAATACATGTCATATAAGAGTCAAATAAAATAAAAATAATGAAACTACTTATTGTCATAATTAAATTAACTTCAATCATATTCTGGCAAGTCCTTTTGTGTAGGTATAAGTAAATAAAAAGAAATTAAAAGACGGAGGTCGGTCAGTCCACCCTTCGCAAGTTTTCTTGCCAGTTCTTTCTTCGAAGGGCCTCCCCATTTGTGAACTGGTAGTGAGTCAGTAGTTTTTGCATTGTTTTAAAATAATTATTAATCTACTTCTTTCGAAATAAATCTAAACTCAAATAGATAATTTACTTTGTCTCGTTAAAAATCTTAACTTAAAAATCAGATACTGTGGTTATAATGCCGAATGTCGTATTGTATTTATATTTCATTGAAATTGTATTCTTGAAAATTTTTGAGTGAAAATTAAGAAATTGACTGCTTGGATCGGTTGAGTGAACCAGGAGGTTGCACTCTGTCGGATGGCCGAATGTCGTATTTCAAAAAGTAATGATTAAAACTAATTAAAATATAAGTTTAGTAGGAATTGTAATTGTCATTCTGGCAACACTATTCATTTCTAAATTGAGAAAGCGCCGGCGCGGCGCCACTGTGTTCGGGTGATATGGTGGGAACCTAGACGAACGAACGCGCGCCGGACAGTCAGTCGTGTTTGAGTTGTCGACTCGAAAGGACGTTAAACAGTGATTGTACGAATTAAGTGTTAATAAATGGATACCTTTACTGCTGAGATTTTATTTCATAAAACTACTAACTAACGTCAACATGGAACGGATCGAATAAACGATAGGTTATTCATTCATTCATCTTTCACAACAGTTCATTACTTACAAGGTCAAGGTAATTTGCTCCCGAATTTCATCATCGACATCATTTCAGCCGTACGACGCCCACTGCTGGACATAGGCTTCCCCCAAGGATCTCCACAACGATCGGTCCTGCGCTGCCCGCATCCAGCGGCTTCCCGCGACCTTGACCAAATCGGTCCACCTTGTAGGGGGTCGTTCGGTTCGCGGTCGCCATTCGAGAACCTTTCCGCCCCAACGGCCATCGGTTCTCCGCGCTATGTGTCCCGCCCACTGCCACTTGAACTGAGCAATCCTTACAGCGATGTCGGTCGTTTTGTTCTCCTGCGGATCTCATCATTTCTGATTCGATCGAGCAGGGAAATACCAAGCATTGCTCTCTCCATTGCTCGCTGGGTGACCTTGAGCCTTCTTATGAGACCCATAGTAAAAGACCACGTCTCGCTTCCATAAGTCATAACTGGCAATACACACTGGTCTAAGACCTTAGTCTTGAGACATTGAGGAACTTTGGACGCAAATATATGCCGGAGCTTCCCAAACGCTGCTCATCCGAGCTGGATTCGACGAGAGATCTCTTTCTCAAAGTTGGACTTACCTAATTGGATTGTCTGTCCTAGGTAAACATAGTGGTCAACAACTTCGAGTGTAATGTTCCCAACATTAACTGGAGCGGATGCAACATGGGCATTGGACATGATTTTTGTCTATCCATGTTCATCTTCAGACCCACTCTTTAGGAAGCATTGCTGAGATCTTCGAGCATTGTGTTCAGGTCTTCCAAGGTCTCAGCCATGAGAACTACATCATTGGCAAACCGCAGGTGTGTTAGGTACTCGCCATTGATTTTAATGCCGAATCCTCTCCAGTCCAGTAGTTTTTTTTTTTATTCTTTTTTTTTTTTTTTTTTTAACAACTCCTTAGACATAAGGTCCAAGCCTTTTTTATTACAAATACAGTTTCTTCTCTCTCATTCCAGTTCCATCATACATTCCTCTCGTACTTTTATTCCGCATACTTTTTCTTTCTTTCATTCATCCTCATTCTCACTTTAACGGGTGGGATGCCCGCCTATTCTAATCTATCTATTTTATTCTTTATTTATTTAATCTTTAAGCAGTCCAGTAGTTTAAAAATATCCTCCAACGCAGCTGTGAACAGTTTCGGAGAAATGACGTCTCCCTGTCTCACACCTCGCTGTAGTTGGATAGGATTAGAGCTCTGGTTCTGTAATCGGACCGACATGGTGGCGTTTTGGTATAAGTACCTCAGCACCTCGATATACCTGTAGTCTATTTGGCACCTCTGGAGAGACTGCAGCACCGCCCAAGTCTCGATCGAATCAAAGGCTTTCTCATAGTCCACGAACGCTAAGCATAGTGGCAAGTTATACTCTTCGGTCTTTTGTATAACTTGCCGCAGCGTATGAATGTGGTCTATGGTACTATAACCTTTTCGGAACCCGGCTTGTTCGGGAGGTTGAAAGTCGTCAAACCTGCGAGCGAGACGATTCGTAATGACTCTCGAAAACAGCTTGTAGATATGGCTCAGAAGCGAGATGAGACTTATCACCCTTCTTGAAGAACAGCATCACATCGCTTCTGCCCCATGCCTGTGGCGTTTTGCCCTCGAAGATGACAGAGTTTAAGAGCTTCTGGAGGACCTTAAGTATCGGCTTACCGCCCGCTCTCAGAAGTTCTGTTGTGATTCCGTCATCACCCGCCGCCTTGTTGTTTTGAGCTGCTTGAGAGCCATTCTAATCTCGTACAAGCTGACGTCCGGGATATCTTCGGTATAGTGTCGGGTAAGCTTGGCTCTAGGTTCTGTAGCCTTACTTTTAACAGGTGTTTGCGTGGAGTACAACTGTCCATAGAAACTCTCAATCTCCCTCAGGATTTCAGGTGTTGATGAAATGATACTACTCCCGAATTTTGTTAAATGATAATATTTACTGTTGATTTTCTGAATTAAAGTGATTATTTTTGTTTTGACAACCATTCTTAGATGTGAAATAGTTTGAAACCTAGTGTCAAGAACCTAAACGAGTCACGGAATAGAATCTCAACTTCTCAACAAGATTTTGGTATTTGGGTGCGTAAGTTGGACATAGAGAGAAAAGTGTAGTAACTTACTTTTTTATTTTTTTCCGGTTTTGGTATATAAACTTTGGATGGTGTTAATAATATTAATTAAAAGTTCCGGTGGTGGTACTAACGAATATTTTAAAATGCCTCGGCCTATATTTAAAAAGTCAATTGTGTGGTGTTTTCTTGATTTGGCTACGGACAAAAAGAACGTTACTGGTAAATTGTGCAGAAAATCTTACAAGTATCATAGTAACACATCAAATATAAAGGAACACCTGAAAAGAGTGCATCCCCTTCAATTAGAAGAAGAACAAGTAGAAAGATCAGGTGAAACTTCTAACAGGCGGCAACAGAACTTGTCAACCACTGATATCCCAGCTGAAAATGTATGTAATAATCCTCAGGCAAACAATCCAAATATTACGATCCCAGCGCAAGAAACCAATAATATTACTGTTCCTGTTGATTCGAATCATAATCCTTAACGTAAAAAAACTACTAATGCATAATTATATGCAACCGAAAATATAAAAGAGCTCAACGATGATCAAATTCGTGATTTAGATAAAGCCGTTCTTGGAATGGTGTACCATGATGTTCTGCCATTGTCAGTGGTGGAAGACGCTGGATTTAGAAATTTAGTAAATAAATTGAACTCCAAGTACACTCTGCCGTCGCGGAAATCATTATCGGAAAAAAAATTACATGACTGTTACACAATTGAACACGCAAGGCTTGCTGAAGAACTGAAATTAGTTACATATATATCTCTTACGACCGATTATTGGAAAGCAGTCAACAATAGAGATATTTTAAGCTTGACAGGTCACTATATTTATAATAAGAAAATACACTGTAAAACTCTGGCTACGGAAGAAGTGAAAGTAACTCATACCGGCTCTAACACCGCTGAAGTTATCAAAAATATATGCGAGAGATACGATATCTTCAACAAAATAGTTACAGAGGTAACAGATAACGCCGCCAATATGAAGAAGGCAGTAATAGATGACTTACAAAAACATCATTATCCGTGCGTCGCGCACACAATTAACCTTACACTTACCGGCGCGCTTGAGATTATAACTTATGTAATAGTTAAGTGCAGAGGTTTGGTGACATATTTCAAACAAAGCTCCACGGCTGCCTATAAGTTGAAGGAAAAGCAAAATCTGCTGAATATCCCAGAGCTCACTTTAAAACAGGATGTGTCCACCAGATGGAACTCCACTTACATCATGTTCGAACGCTTACTACAGGTCAAAGAACCACTGACTTTGGCTCTAACAGATCTTGACCGAGCTCCAGGAAAGTTATCTGGAAACGAGTGGGCTATTGTAAGAGATTGTCTTCTTATCCTTAAGCCGTTTTTGGATCTCACAGAGGAGCTTTCCGGTGATAAATATATCACCATGTTTACAGTAGTTCCTCTTATAAGAGGTTTACGGCTGGCGCTTCGATCGTGCGTACCATCAACCGACATAGGATTACTTCTGCAGTCCACATTATCAGAAGCTATTACTCGAAGACTTGGAGCGTTAGAAACTAGAGTTGTTGCAAAGGCTGCATTTTAAGATCCCCGGTTCAAAAAAACTGGTTTTGGTTATGATGACAATGCCAACAATGCTCAACAGTGGGTAACAGATGAGCTGACGCACTTTATGAGAGAAAATTCAGCATTGAACACAGTGCAGCCAACAACAGCAGTTCCTACTTCACCGCGTAACAATATTAGCCAATCATCATCATTGTGGTCACATTTCGATGCAAAAGCATTGCAACAAAAAAATGTTAAAACACCAAGTACAACAGCTCTGGTAATGGTAAGGTAATACCTAGAAACAAAATTATTAAACCGAAATAACGACCCATTAGAGTATTGGCAAGAACATGAAAAAATGTTTCCTGGTCTGTCGGTGCTG
Organism: Crambus lathoniellus; assembly: GCA_949710035.1. Classification (NCBI taxonomy): domain Eukaryota; kingdom Metazoa; phylum Arthropoda; class Insecta; order Lepidoptera; family Crambidae; genus Crambus; species Crambus lathoniellus. Next base: position 4,036,863 of record OX453313.1, read on the forward strand.
GCTAAAAAATATTTGTCAATACCTGCCACATCGGTACCATCAGAACGTCTCTTTTCAAAAGCTGGATGTGTACTGAATGAAAGACGTAACCGATAAAATTCTTCAAAATTAAATGAAATACTATTTCTTAACGGTAATGTAACAATGGTTAAGCGATAATTAGTGCACTTAATACTATGTTAAATTATTTACTTTCTTAAGTTTACTTTGAAATTTATTGTAATGTGAATTCCAAATATCGTCGTTGCGCGTGCAAAAGTCGCTATGTGTCATTTAGTCATTTTCGTGTTTTTATGCAGTTTTAATCGTTAGTTCAATACACACATTCTGCAAAAACAGCTATGTGATAAATGCAATATTTAAAGAGTTAGTAGAGTAGAGACAAAGTAGCTATGTGACATTCATACATCGAAAGTATACATAGCTTGCGAAAATTCCGCACGAAATATCGAATATTGGTCATAGGGAAATTTTTGGGCAAGTTCAGACTCACTGGATCGCGAAACTCTTAAATAAATAGCTCTATGTGTCAAATTTGCCTATTATGTTTAATTAAGGTATTATTAATAATGTTATATATTCAAAAGTAATCTGAAACTACGTAAAGGAGATTTTTCAGTTTTGTATGGAGCCTCGGCTAGGACTTTGTACACTATATCATAGACAAGCAAAAGATAAATATAATAACTGAAAACTAATTATATCGCAATAAGCTAACGCGTTTGATGGTACAAAAGCATTATCTAGTCTTAATAATTATGCAACCCCGATTCAATATGGCGGTAAAATGTCACACTAACATTAAAAAAAAGGTTTACATTGACAGATTATCATCAGTCGTCAATGTCATCGTTTTTTCGTACAGAAACATCAAAGTTTCCGAACGTGATTTAAATATGGTTGCCAGTGTGACCATGGATGGCAAAGAATTTTTATTTCAAAGTTTATTTTTGTACCATTTATCCAGAAAGACAATGAGAATTTTAATATTTTATTTGACTTAACTATATTTTTTACTATTAGCACGAATAGTGTACAATGTCCTAGCCGAAAATGAAAAATGTCCTTTGATATTTGTATTAAGTAAACATAAATTTGGAATAGCTTTTTGAAATTTGAAATGCGGAATAGCTTGTCTTCCACGAAGTGTTGGATCAGCTGCAATGTACATAATAATACGTTTTTTGAGGCAATATACCTAAATTGAATACGGCCTCGTATTATCAAGAGATCTCGTCCAGCCATCTCCCGAACTTCTTTGTTCACAGGGATATCTCCAGCAAGTTCTATGGTGAATGCCCCATCTGGATGTACGTGTTCACCATAGTAACTACGGGCTTGCTTCAATTGATAGCGGCCTACAGCAAACAGCGTCAATTCTTCTGTCAGTCTAGGAAACTCATTGAATTGAGACATGTCGGCTCCCATTTCTATTTCTATTTCTATTTCTATAGGCTCGAAATGAGCTCTACTCCACTACAAGTTCTGCTAAAAGGTTTGGTATTTCTCAAAACTTGAACATACGTGTTTATTTTTAATGTCATTTTGCTGTCAAATTGTTGTTCAACCATAGCGCTGCTACCGGCTGAAGGTCTTAGAAGTCAGGGCCGGTTAAATTGCTACAAAAAAAGAAAAAATACATAGCGCCGCTGTCACCGGAACAGAAAAGATTGTCGATCTGTACCTACCATTGTTACGTCATTCGTATCAACTTCAGAGCGGTCGCTTTACAATGACAAGTGCTTCGGATCATTAGCTCCTAGCAAAATGTATCATTATTTTATGTTTCCCAACACTTTAAAAAATCAATAAATGTATGAAAATGATGAATCATCGAACTTGTATAAATTGGTTCAGAGCGATCCTACAACTTTTGTGCTATAAACTATTGCTTCAAATGGCTACTTCTAACAATTCGTACCATTTTTTTTGTTGGCCGGTACTTTAAGAAAAGGCCCAAAAAATGATGTCTTTTTATACTTGCTAAATGGACTTGCCCACCGAACTTTGAAGGGTCATAAAACGAATAAAAACATAAAACTAAGAGGTATACAAGTGACTCTAAAAGCTGAATATGTTAACCTATTTTTTATATTTTATTTATCAGTCGTCATCCCTATTCCGGGATTGCCTTTGTTGCTCTTTCATATTTTTTTAGTGATTTTAAAGAACTAGAATTGACCTTTCTATCGTGTTATTAACTATGCCGTTGTGCCACTTTTCAATTCTTTTTGGTGATTCTTGTTGTCTGTTCTTTGCTGACTTTTTCCCATTGCCACTAAGACACTTTATTTTTTAACCCATTTTCATTATATTAAATTTTTTTATTTATTGCAAATATTATACATACAATTGAATGAATTTCGTTACATGTAAGCAATTGTTTTTTTTACAGATAATGATATGATTGACCTTTTACTCAGTGTTCATAATAGAACAGCACTATTTGAAATCATAATCTTGGCTATGGCAGACGATGTCAATGTGACAACCTCACGGGTTTGACAGCTGACGTGGGCTGCCACTCACTTACTTGGAAGTCGTGATTCGTGCGGCGTGGTTTTAGAGGTTATGTAATGTGCCGGGCACAGAAAAGCTTGGTTATATTTTAAGTGCTTTGATGTTGAAATAAGTGGGATCAGTCAACATAATACTCCCGCAGGGCGCGAGAGAACAATTTGTGCGGTTCCGATTTTGTTATAAGTACGCGACGGGCGTTTCCAGTGGTTTGGATTGTTAAAAGTGATATTGTGAAGGTATTTGTACGGAATGGCGGCATAGTACAAATAATATTTGGACTCGCGGCGAGATTGCTGATGGTTCAGTGTTATTAAGGAGTGGACTCCTGGAGGCCAGGGGCCAGCCCCAAATCGCGAAGGTTCCGGTGATATCCTTTGTTCCTTATAATCTCCCAATACCTATCCCTTGAACCGGCGCCTTCCAGGCGATATCAAGCTTATGGACTAGGTAAGTGTTAGATGTAATTAGAAATTAGTTTTAATCGGTTTCCGAGTGACCTTAATTTAGCTCGGTGGTAGCGGAGACTGCTTATGAAAGGGTGGCCACAAATTCGGATACCGTTTTCCGTTTTACCATTTTTGGTATATCGGTATTTTCGGGATGTGTGGACACCCTCGCTCGTTAGCCTACACTCAGAGCATGAAAAAGGAATTAGAAGTTACTATGCTTGATGCAAAACAGGTTTTTCGAATTGTAAACATGGTATGATATAAACAGGGTATAACATTGTTCAGCATGTTTTGCCAGTTGCCAGGGATGCTAAAATGATATAATATTATGTATATTGTATAGTAGTACCAATATAGATCGTAATAATTTTCTTCTCTTGTAATTTTTGACACTGCTTGTATTTTTCTTTTACAGACATTTCTAAAAATTCTTGACGAGCTTGTATTTTTATGTTGTTATCCTGTTAACGTATTGTTTCTTTCTCATGTTCAAATCATCATCATCATCATTTCAACCGTAAGACGCCCACTGCTGGGCATAGGCCTCCCCCAAGGATCTCCACAACGATCGGTCCTGCGCTGCCCGCATCCAGCGGCTTCCCGCGACCTTGACCAGATCGTCGGTCCACCTTGTAGGGGGCCTGCCCACGGAACGTCGTCCGGTTCGCGGTCGCCATTCGAGAACCTATCCGCCCCAACGGCCATCGGTTCTCCGCCCTATGTGTCCCGCCCACTGCCACTTCAACTGAGCAATCCTTCGAGCGATGTCGGTCGTTTTAGTTCTCCTGCGGATCTCATCATTTCTGATTCGATCGAGCAGAGAAATACCAAGCATCGTTCTCTCCATTGCTCGCTGGGTAACCTTGAGCCTTCTTATGAGACCCATAGTAAAAGACCACGTCTCGCTTCCATAAGTCATAACTGGCAACACACACTGGTCAAAGACCTTAGTCTTGAGGCATTGAGGAACTTTGGACGCAAATATATGCCGGAGCTTCCCAAACGCTGCCCATCCGAGCTGGATTCGACGAGAGATCTCTTTCTCGAAGTTGGACTTACCTAATTGGATTGCCTGTCCTAGGTAGACATAGTGGTCAACAACTTCGAGTGTAATGTTCCCAACATTAACTGGAGCGGATGCAACATGGGCATTGGACATGATTTTCGTCTTATCCATGTTCATCTTCAGACCCACTCTTGGGAAGCATTGCTGAGATCTTCGAGCATTGTGTTCAGGTCTTCCAAGGTCTCAGCCATGAGAACTACATCATCGGCAAACCGCAGGTGTGTTAGGTACTCGCCATTGATGTTAATGCCGAATCCTTTCCAGTCCAGTAGCTTGAAAATATCCTCCAACGCAGCTGTGAATAGTTTCGGAGAAATGACGTCTCCCTGTCTCACACCTCGCTGTAGTTGGATAGGATTAGAGCTCTGGTTCTGTAGTCGGACTGACATGGTGGCGTTTTGGTATAAGTACCTCAGCACCTCGATGTACCTGTAGTCTATTTGGCACCTCTGAAGAGACTGCAGCACTGCCCAGGTCTCGATCGAATCAAAGGCTTTCTCATAGTCCACGAACGCCAAGCATAGTGGCAAGTTATACTCTTCGGTCTTCTGTATAACTTGCCGCAGCGTATGAATGTGGTCTATGGTACTATAACCTTTTCGGAACCCGGCTTGTTCGGGAGGTTGGAAGTCGTCGAACCTGCGAGCGAGACGATTCGTAATGACTCTCGAAAACAACTTGTAGATATGGCTCAGAAGCGAGATGGGTCGGTAGTTTTTCAAGAGAGTCTTATCACCCTTCTTGAAGAACAGCATCACATCGCTTCTGCCCCATGCCTTTGGCGTTTTGCCCTCGAGGATGACAGAGTTGAAGAGCTTCTGGAGGACCTTAAGTATCGGCTTACCGCCCGCTCTCAGAAGTTCTGTTGTGATTCCGTCATCGCCCGCCGCCTTGTTGTTTTTGAGCTGCTTGAGAGCCATTCTAATCTCGTACAGGCTGACGTCCGGGATATCTTCGGTATAGTGTCGGGTAAGCTTGGCTCTAGGTTCTGTAGCCTTACTTTCAACAGGTGTTTGCGTGGAGTACAACTGTCCATAGAAACTCTCAATCTCCCTCAGGATATCAGGTGTTGATGAAATGATACTACCGTCCTCAGCTTGCAGCCTCGTCAGTTGACTTTGCCCTATAGCCAGATCTCTAGCGAACACTTTGGAGCCTTTGTTCCGCTCATGTTCAAATATCTGTCTGTATTTATGTGCTTCCTCAGTCGCTTCACCGTAGTTCTGAGTTTTTCTATTTTTAAAAGTTTTTGAGTACTTGTCCTCAATTTTTTGTATTAGATCTTATGAATTAGGTTTTGGTTTATTATCTGTTTTTGGCTTTGGTTGATCATGTTTTTTCTGGACGCGGTTTACTTTCACAAGCTTGCCATGTTAGTTAGTTAGTGGAGGACAAACCTTGCAAGCTTAATTTGACCCACTTCCCAGTATCCGATGAAGCTGAAATTTTGTATATAGGTTTGGTTTAAATGACAATACAATATTTCAGTACAATCAGCAAAAAAGCTTGAAATTTTTACTAAAATCTTATTGCTTTTTATACATCAAGCCTTTCTTTATCTAAGCTGTGATATCTTTTTAGGTTTTTCTTGAAACGCTCTAGTTGTTTTCTTTTGTGAGCTTCATACTATACGGGATTGTTTTTGATTTATCTCTTTAACGCTGTGCTCTTTGAGCCGGAGTAAGAGCCATGACATCGGATCTGAAAATACTAGTCAATATGTATACCACATTTTTTTAATACCTACGTGATACTAACTTATTAATCTAAATATACTTTGTATTATGTATTTACATTCACATTATAAATATTATGCACGTTGAAGTTAGCAAACGGCTTGATTGTAAATGAATGAAATGAAAGACATTTATTGGCACATCACATCACAAGTTCACACTACAATAAAATACAAATTACAAAGAACACAATCAACAAAAAATTACATAAAAATAAAAACAATTATCTTTGTGATGGGTAAATCAGGACCCTGCCTCAGCATATGTTGTTGCTGGGTGAAAAAATGTCACCCTACAACAACGCTGGTATTCTGGCAGGGCCTGTGCGAGTAACACAAGACGCCACCAAAAAGACAAAAATAAACATATAAGGTAATATATTTATTAACAATAATTTTTTTTTAACTAAACAGTAACGCTCAATAAAAAAATATAAAAAAACGGTAAATATATGGCAGTATAGCTCAGTGCCTTTGCCTGTCCTACAGACGGACGAGTTTTACCACAGAACAGAAAAAACCAGTTGAAGTTGAGTTTTACTGTCTACTCTAGCTAGCTGAATATTAAAATAATCTGTTGTCTACTTATGAAAACTAAACAAACAGTGAAAATGAAAACTTTTACCAATAAAATTAACTTAATTATAAATCAAACAAAATTCATTAACAAAGCAAGAAAGAAAGTATATACATAAAAACCATTGTATTTTGTTGAGCTACAAAACAAAACAACGACAAATACACTCGCTCAAACCTAATTATGTTGTGTAAGTGCTTTAAAATTTGTGAATGTAAGAAAAAGCTCACAATATGTCGCGTGTCTACCTCAAAGTCCATCTTGCCACATTTACAAAAAAGGAAATGGAATAATAAGTTGACTTATCAAACCCTCGGGTCATGCAAAAAGAAATGGTGAGTAAAATTTGCCTTCTTTGTTTATCTGATACTCGCCATTGAAATACAGAAAATGAAACAAACAATGATTTTATTTCCTTTAGGCCATGCCTCATGCAATGCGGCAGCAGCTGCAGCCGTAGGTACCTAACTCATCAAATACCCACTAGCCAATGGGCAATGATCGCCGATCAACCCGACACGCCATCACGGAACGTGACAAACAATACGGTATACATTATTTTTACTTGGTGTTATATGATACTGATTTAAGTTGCATTGAAAGTAGATGATTTTTTAATAGTTCTTTAAATGTGTTTTTTGTCTTCAGGTCACATAAAAGAGGAAGCAAAAGAACGTTAAAACATTAGGTAGCTGCGAATTTGAAGGATCCCCGGTACGCTCTGGTGCGATGCCTTGGCATCCTGAAAGTAGGTATATCTACATCCTCTCAACTGATTACCTTTGTTGCTTTTGCTAACATTATACGGTTCAACCAAATTGATTCACTTTTGTTGAAAGGCGCAGTAATACAGGCGCACATTGACATTGAATGATTCACTTTTACCATCCAAATTGAAAGGCAAAAGTGAACCGTGTATTTCCGCCTTTTGAGCCCAAGTAAGTTTGTTAAGCAGATATTTTGGTTTTCCTGACTTCATCATACCAAACATTAAACTGGCTAGATGGAGTTTCCTGCGAGCCTCCATTTTTAATAACTTTCAACTGTTTAAGAAAGGGGTAACATGAGATCAGCCCCCCTAGCATGACCAACAAAACACGATATGATATGATAAGTTATCCCGCTTAACTGTCAGAAGACTATGGGTTTTGACGTTTGAATGTCGATAAATCGCTTTATCATGCTTACTGGAGGGACACTGAAGCAATAGCGAGCACTTGCGTTCTGAACTCGCTGCACCGTTTGGCTGTTCTGGCCAAAAGACAAGGGCCGTATACAATGTTTAGTTGTTAAGCTTAGAGAGTACCACAGATTCACGCAGTGCAATTATAATCTGCTCACTTAAATAGGGACGTATTTTGTTTGTAAAGTAATTTAAGCCGGTTAAAACAACTACAGACACACTCCGTGGTGTAGTGCTCAAAATTTAGGTAGCAATCCAGTGTTAAGTCACAGAATAATATTTGTAGGTTACGCCTAGGTTTCTGCATCTGTCTACACGCTCTATGACCTCATTATTTAATTTGACATTGATTTGGGCATTCTCCAGTTTGTGCACATTCCTTCTGGAACCCAATAACATGAACTTTGTTTTTTTTCGATTAAGTACCAGGCAATTGGACCTACACCAGTCAGCAATATTGCATAAATCTTTATTTATTATTAAACTTTATTCGTTTCTTTTACCCAACGCAATGGCTCACACAAAGTACTGCAATTTCTTAACAAAAAAAAAAACAACAATACTCAGCAAAACCTGAATACATGAGAATGCATATTAGCATTAAGTCCGCCATTTGCTGTGTTTTGCAATAAAGATTAAATAATAATAATACTTTGACGACCTCCATGGACGACCTCCATCGCTTCGCTCATAGTCGGGTAAAATACGATTTAAACGAATGGACTGATTTTTAATAGAATTTACTTAGCTCATTTGTATTGCTTAAATTAAATAAAAACTTGCTTCCCAGTCATATACCCCATTGCCCACCTACAGACTTGCTGAACACTTGGGTACAATGCTTTACCCTCACATGGGTATCAAATGCGGTATCACATGTCGTGCTGCCAATTTTGGTAGCAATTTCACTCCACTATATCCTGGACTCCTGTTGTAAAGTTCTACAATATGTGACCATTTCGCCGTTTTACTTTTATTATTAGTAACGTATTTTAATGTTTTTGTTAAAAGATTATTTCTGATTCCTTTCATCAAATGGGGAGGGTCAAAAAGTGGAAATATTTTTTCTTTTTGTATTTCAAAGAACCCTTCCGTGTACTGCGCGCCTTTTAATAATAAAAGGCATAAGTACATAAGTACTCTTCTCTTGTTTCTCTCAAAAAATCATTTATAGCAGCAAAGTTTGATGCCCCTTGGTCACACACTGTAGCAACTACTTTTTGGCTGGTTTTCTGCACTTCTTTTATAATTTGTATAAATTTCAAAGAACCCTCCCGTGTACTGCGCGCCTTTTCTTATGTACTCTTCTCTTGTTTCTCTCAAAAAGTCATTTATAGCAGCAACGTTTGATGCCCCTTGGTCACACACTGTCGCAACTACTTTTTGGTCTGTTTTCTGCACTTCTTGCATAATTTGTATTATTTGTTTTTTCAATTCATAAGTCTTCGTGCTTCCAGCACAGAAAGTGTAAGCGATAGGCTGTTTGAATTTTTTAACTATACCCCTTATTTGAAAACTAGGACGTGGTCACAAAATTGTAATTTCCTCTCTGATCCATTATCAACAAAACCAAGTATTTGGTCGTTTCTGTGGTGGTAATTCAAAATAGGGACTGACTGACTTCTAACTGGCTTTAAATTAATTTTGTTTAGCAAATTTCGCAGAGTCCTTCTCGACGGTAGAACACAAAATTTACTTAATAGGTAAGCGGTATGCTTTAGGGGCTGACTTATATAAAGAGAGGGCGAAATCTTTTTCATTCACACTTAATCGCCTTCCTCTCTTCCTTCTGCGTTGACTTGCCCTTCTGCGTAATCTACATTTAAAAAAATAGTTAAGCAGCTTCAGGCATGTCTTTAGTTTATGCTTGAAGTGCTTCAGATTCTTCGAGCTTCTTTTGCAACTTCTTGGCAGACAATTTCCGCTTAGTAAGACTCTTTAATGTGTTAACTTCCTTCAGTAAGGTCTTGTATGCAGAAGCCAAGCCTTAAATGGTTGTAAACACATAATTATAAATTTTATATTATTTTAGTATAATTATGTATTAAAAAGAAAATCATATTTTCCATTGACATTGATACAAGTCTTAGTTACTTTGATTGATTGTTTAAGAGTAGGTACCTAATAATTTTACTAATAATTTACCTTGATAAAACAAAACCAAAATCATAATACATATTATTATGTATAATACTTAATTTTATCATTCCTATTATATTATGAGTGTGAGCGGAGTTTGAAACAGACTTCTAAGACAAATTCTCAGGCATGGATGCTGATGAGATGCTAGGTTCTTCCATAATTGGATGCACTTTAATTTTATATAGGATAGGAATTTAAATAGGATATATTTTAATTAAATATCTAATAATCTCTAATGGCGTAAAAAGTCTCTATTTTAATTCGGTTTTTCAAAACTAGCAACATCTTAAGTTTACCAAATCTGCGACATAGATGGCATTGCTTGTTGGGGAAAATGCTTATGTATTGAAGTTGCCATAGCATGTTGGTGACCCTGCAAGAACATCAGAGCCTTCGGGCTGGCCAGGGGGCTGGGGTCCTCGGGCTAGCCCACCCACCGTCCACCTATATCCAGAAGAAAGAAACCAACATCATCTGATGGAGTCCAGCACCTTTATTGTCATCGCAATCAGTACCAGAAAACCGCCTCTGTGGTCTAGTGGTTCATACCATGGATTTCAGACCCAGAGGTCCCGGGTTCGATTGCCAGTGGGGGTACATATTGTATTCGGTTTGGTTGGTGGTAGGATTTGTTCTTAGTCCGCCTGGCTAGCTACCACCATCTTATCTAAGTCTGACGCCATAACAATGATGTTTTCAGCATTATTGTGTTCCGGCAGTTAAAGATAAGATAGCCAGTTCCTCAGTGATTGAGGATTCCGGGAGTAGTGCGCTTCCACCTTCAGCCTTATCACCACTTATCATCAGGTGTGATGAAGGCTAAGTGCTACCCCGTTGTGGATAAAAAAAAAAGAAAAAAAAAAAGAGGATTTCCCGCATCAGGGACGACTCTTCCTGAACCTTTCGCAATACCCAACCGCACCACCCACCTGATCTAAGCAGGATCTCAGGATCTATCTTCAGATATTACACGGGCACATCCAAATTTACAAGACTTCAAATAATCTTTTTTCGTTGTAACAGATTTCGCAGGAACATTTTTGCCTCGACTAGATATATAATCCTGTCCAGATTGTCGCCTTAAACGCTAAAGAAATATTTTTAAGGTTTCATCCCTTATTTATAATCAGAATAGATAGAAATTAGAACACTTTGTAGAAGTAATAGTTTATTGTTCCTTAGTAACAAAAATAGTTTTAAAGAATTAAGAATAGGATTCCATTGAGACGTCTTTGGTGATCTGTTGCTCATTTGAGTTATTAGTATGTAAGTTGTTGTTGCTGTTGTTGTTTAGTTGTTGTTGTACATTGTCAACTGTTTGTCTTGTTTAGCGATTAGGCCTTTGTTTCACACGTCCGTCTTCGCTCTTGTGAAAGGGGTATGTTGCGTGTATATTTCGCAACTGTGGTGTTTTTATCATTATACCGGAGGGATGTTGTGTCTTATAGTCTGTTCGTAGGACTCGCAGGTCGTGTGCTGAAATTATCACCATCGAAGCCAAGAAACGATCATGGGACACAACATCGCCAAACGTATTGGTTTACAACACTATCCTGCAACACTTTTCGGAGTTAGTTACTCACCATATGTAACATGTATGTAGATTAGTTTCGCCGTTCATTTTATTATGACATTTCTCCGCTTTTGTGCATATTTGAAACATAAGTATCATTGTTTTTAATAATTTATTATAACCTAAAAAAGGACGTGATTTTGACAGGTGAAAAATGACGTTGACGTTTTAATGACAGGCTGACAGATGTCTTCCTTTCGGGTTGTAGTGTTGATACGCTCCTCGGAACGGAGGAATACTTCTGCTAGTCACACTTTTCGACGGTCTTCATTTTTATATTTATTCAAAATCCTTATAAGTTTAGAATCATAGAAGTTTGTTTACAGAATGTCTTTAGTATTTAATAAAATATCTTAATTCGTCTGAAAATAATAAAAACAATCCATTTATGGTAGAAGAATTTTCTAGAAAATAGCAATATCGTCTTTGGTTCCGCTCTAGGTTGTCAATGGCTAAAGTGGCGTGACTTTAACTTTTTTCGCTCAGAGGTGCGACTACGCAAGAATGTCTTTTTAGCTATAAAAAGCTATGGAAATGTTTTTAATAACTTGACAGTGTTCTTCGACACGGCTTAGAGCCGATATGTATTTATTATAAGAAACAAGAGGCGGCCGCGCCGCCTCTTCTTTTTATTCTATGTATTTCATCTTAATCTGGTCTTCATAAGGATTCCCATATTTTTATTAGAAAATTTTTGCTCGAGAAGTGATGCGCACGCGCTTTGACACGTGACGCATGGCGTCCCTTGGTTTTTCACCAATTTCACAAATATCTGAAGACACTTTCCTGATGCACGCGAGGGAAGCACACCCATGAACACCTTGGAGGGCTGATTAAGGATAAGCAACACAAACTCCGTATGTTTTTTTGTGATTTTAACCTCAATCAACCTTGTAGTGTAGTCAATGAAGCTAGTTGACCCCCACAGTAATTCCTCAGTCACAAAAAACTTAAATTAAAAGTATGGTATAAATTTTCAAAAAATAATAGAAGTTTAGGTATTTTTTAATGAAAGACTTATTTCATTGATATCTTTTTTATGAAAAATGCTCCGTCTAAACTTTTTTCACCGGAAATATTCATGTAACGTATAAAAACAATAATATGAAATATCCAAAAAAATATCCCAGCAGAAACACCAAATTTTAATAAAACAATTGGGGTGACTTGAACTGAAAAATGTCTCTGTCGAACTTTTTAACGGAATTATACCATTTTGCCAAGCATACTCATGCTTGAAAAAAGTTTTGGATTTTTATCAAGTATTACATACTAGTTTAAATAACTCATTTGGTAAAATAAATTTGGACTGAGAAATTACTCGGTTCAATACATAAACATATTTGTATATTTAGGTATAAATACCTAACTTCCGTGTGAGTTTTTTTTTGGATAATCATTTAAAAGTTTATGGCTCATGCTATTTTATAACCCAGCAAAGTTTCATCGACTGAGGAATAAGTGTATGGGTCTCCATACAAAGAATCTGTTCATTGCCTACACTATTGTGTCACCATGCCGGACTGTCAGCACATTTTTCTGATAGATAGATTCTGTATAGAATTTAGTTTAATTTAAGTTTTAACGTTTGTATTTTTATACTTTTCCATAGAGAAAAGCTTCATGGAAGGACGCTTCCACTTATTCCTGACTAGCTATCCGCCCGCGGCTTCGCCCGCGTGGACTACACGACGTTATCCCGCGGGATTGTGATATTTTTCCGGGATAAAAAGTAGCCTATGTTCCTCTCCAGGCTTCAAAGTATCTGTGTCCCAAATTTCAGCCAAATTCGTTCAGCCGTTTTAGCGTGATTGAGGAACAAACATCCAAACATCCAAACATCCAAACATCCAAACATCTAAACTTTCACATTTATAATATTAGTAGGATTCTAGGTCATGACCAGAACATACTACACATGTAATTTAGCCTAGAACATTTCGTACTTATATTTTGTACCTACAATATTTTAAAGAATTAGTACAGGTTCCTCGAACCTAATGTACCTTTATGTAGAAGGGAGAATTAGTTGTTACAAAACTTTTAAGATTATACTGTTTGTAATAGAAACACATCTTCTTGTTTAATTTTCCCAACACTCCTGTGTTGGTGGCGCCCTTAGAAATAAGAATTTAGAACGTAGAGTAGGTGACCTAATCTCAATATTTTCTTTCCGAGTGTAACAGCCATCCAAGGTACAACCCACGAGCCTCTCCCGAGTCTCATGCCCATCTGAGCTGCCGAGTAGAATACTGCGAGTGCATAAACAACACGGCCGTCCCCGGGTTGTAACAGTATTTACAAACAAAAAGTATTTAAGTATATATTTAACCGTTAACAAGTTTTCCATGATACAGTTTCATAATGAAATTAACATGGGCTTAGATAATTGGTGTGAATGTAAGAAGTTATTTATTTATTTATTCAGATAACGGGACTAATTTTGTGGGTGCCGCGAATGAACTGTCAAAATTTCTAAAGAGTAATTGTGATGCCATAACTACTTACTCATGTGAAAATGAAATTAATTTCCAATTTTATCCAGCATACAGCCCACATTTTAATGGGCTAGCTGAATCATCAGTAAAGTCAATCAAGCATCATTTAAAGCGCATATCGGCTATAGCAAATTTAGACTATGAGGAAATGTATACGTTGTTAGTACAAATTGAAGCGACACTGATCGAGGCCGCTAACGCCTATTTCATCAGATCCTTCAGATCTTGTGTAATTGTGATGGAAACTGACCTTAGTCATACCATGTTAAGGTCATTTTTCAATTTGACGACTCTGTATGAAATAAAACAGGGAGAAAAAAACAACCCTTGGAGTTTCTTGCCGGTTCTTCTCCAAGGCCTCCCGCTGTAGGGTTTGCGAACCGATGGCGTAGCTTCTATGACGTTCACAAGTATTGTAAATAACAATCTAAATTGAATAAACAAATTTGAATCTTGAATCTTACACCACTTACTCCAGCTCATTTTTTGATTGGTCGTACGCACATGGCTCTACCGACACCCCAGGTCGAAGAAAGAAACATCTGTTCAATAACCAGATACAAGCGGATTCAAGCTCTCTCTAATCACTTCTGGAAACAATCATTGCCTGGAATGTATTTCAGAACAGCAACGTAGAAACAAATGGCGAGTAGATGGTAGTTAACCAGGCTTGGGGCTGATGGTGCTAATCAAGAACGAGAAGTTGCCGCCAAACAAGTGACCCTTAGGCAGAGTTACAGCAGTGTATCCGGACTCCGACGGCGTCGTCCGGGTGGCCGACGTCCGCACCTCATCAGGCACACTAGGAAGGGGCTTCAACAGACTTCGTCCCTTTCCACCGTTGGAACAACACAATGTTCCAAGGGGGGGCAGTATGTTAACGTGCAAGAGCGAGACAGCAGCAGCGGCGCGTCTCTTTCCCACAGCGCGAGAAGAGGACTACCGATCTCGCGCCCTTGTCTCACTGATGGATGGTCTGTGGTTCGTTCGTTCGCCACGCTCGCGCTTGACCATATAATTTTTATCTACTCTTTGTCTTTGCACTTCAATTTATTAATTTTGCGTGTCCAAATAACAAAAAACTATCGATTCGCAGCACATTTCCTTATTTTTAATTAATTAAGAATAACATTGTTTAAAGACAATAAACGGTTTAATTGTGAAGCCGGCTGCATTATTTCTTCAAGTCCTCGTCGTGTCCTGTCGTCTCAGCTCTGGATAGCGAGGCGAGTCTACATCAATGAGTATAAATGTAGAGTTGCAAGTTACGTAACGGATAATGCATCAGCCATGACCAAGATGCGGCAGGACCTGAGAAATGAAACTGCAAATGATTTGAGGATACTGACATATGGCTGCGCTGCTCATATTTTGAATTTATTATCCAAAGATTTTGATATAAAAGAAGTGTGAGAGCATGTGGTACAAATCGTTAAATATTTCCCTATAATCACTTTGCTCATGCGAAGTCCCTATACCAGAAGGTGGTAGAGCCCTTGTTGTGCCACAGGAAGTGAGGTGGAACACTATCAAATTGTTTCGAAATATATTTGTCAGAATGGCAAAAAAAAATTAAAATAGCATAGATCAAACATATATCAAAAAGTCACAAACATAGTGATTAACAGGTCAGCCGAGGACTTGTTAAAAATATACAAGCCGATTGCGACAGCTTTAGATACTTTACGAAAATCCAGTGCAACATTGTCTGACGCTGTTGAAGTCTCTAAACGTCTGGAGGAATCTTAACGAAGAGAAAAGAGAATTCTTAAAGAACGTCAAAACCAGATATCTGCTCTAAGAAAGAGATATGAAATGGCACTAACACTGGCTTACTAGACCCCACCAAAATAAGATACCAGCTAACGGAAGAAGAGGAGACAAAAGCTTTAAACTTCGCTCAAACTGAGTATTCAGGAACAGGCTTACTGCCAATTATAATAAAATTTAAAGCCAAAAGCAACCCATTTAAAGAAGTGATGTTTACAGACGAAATTATAAAAAATGTTAAACCATTAGAATGGTGGAAAAGCGTAGATGTGTACGATCAACTCAAACCCATTTTGAACCAGTTGTTTACAGCAGTCGCTTCATCAGCCTCAGTTGAGAGGATTTTTTCTACATTTGGGCTGGTGCAGTCTAATTTGAGAAAAAAAGGCTTGGTAATGAAAAGGCAGCAAAATTGGTTTTTCTATATAAAAATTATATTAAATAATATATGAATAAATAGATAAAAATTCAAATTTTGCTGCTTTTTCATTTCATTGCTAAACCACTCAAGTTATTTCATGTTTAATTGTTTTAGAATTTAGAATTATATCTGTATTATCTATTATTTAAAGTAAGTAATTATCATGAATACCAAAACGAATCTAACTATATCAATAAATTTTATAAGAAAACACTTTTTCTCCGTACTTTATGGCCGTACATGTACATGTCAACCCTTGCTAGTATTTTAAAAAACATCGATATATCATTCATAAAAATCGATATTTCACTTTTAAAAACATCGATATTTTGATATCTATGTTTTTAATGAACGATGTTGCATATCCATTACTATCGACGACAATAACGCGCCTGTGTGGGAGAGCCTGAAGGCTCTGAATGCTTTTCTGTAAGTACAAGTATAGTAGAACCTTTAAAAACCAAATAAATAATAAGCATGAGCATGAAATAAAACTAAAGCTATGTACAGATCCTTCTGAAAAAATCAACCTTACGTCACTCTTAAAAGTGCACAAAATGCGAGCCAAAGCCATTTCATACCATGTTTTCATATGACTGCCAGAAGAATATGACACTACCGAAAATGCCTGACCAACAGGCATACTTTAGCAGTTAGTTAAGAGTATATAGGTACCTATAATTTCATCATTTGTCAAGTGCTGTCTACAAGCAAACAATGTAAATTTATTACTTTCATATATAGTTCGTTAGAAAATGAAGCATTAAAGGGCTAAAATGAAATAGTTTCTTGCATTTTCCATCGATTAAATAATACAGACTTAGAAAACATACATACATTGAATTTGTTCTGTGACGGATGTCCTGGGCAGAACCAAAACACAAAAGTCACAGATTATGTTAGCACACTGGCTAAAAAGGTATGCTCCTGAAACTCTCCAAGAGATCGCTATTCATTTTTGTATTGTTGGGCACTCCTTACCACCGACGACCGTATCGTGTGTTTGGTAGGTTAGAAAAACAGATCAGAAGAAAAGTTGTAATTTAAACACCAGATAATATATTGAATTTTTTTCAACGGCAAGCAACAGTTCCTGTATACAGATATATTAGCCCATATGTGCTATGAGCCAATACTGATAAACCAGTTGGCCGATAGTTGGCCGACTGATTAGTTTGAAGGCAATCGGGAAGCCCATCAAACTTTTTATCGGCCGATACCGAATCGTTCTAGTGTGCGCACTTGCATACATCTTCAATCTGATTAAGAGCCCGACTAAACTATCGGCTGATAGAAAGTCTGCAGTTTGCGGGGGCTCTTATGGCGTACGATCCAACTCAGTCTACGCACCAAGAACCTGCTAATCGAAAATTGGGAGAGTCATAAAGGACGCATTGCATCGCTCTCTTCTCTGCACTTCAACAAATGCCACCCCGCACGAAAGACTATTCGCCTACCCAAGAAGGTCTCCGAATGGCAATTCTTTACCTTCATGGATGATCCCGGGATCCGTAATATCCGTATTAATGAAAAAATATGAGCGGCAGGCTAAGACAGATCCCATTGTCGAGGAAGTGGAACTATTAGAAAGTAATCCCCAATATTGTAAATATTACGGAAAACGGATTTTTTACCATGTTTTGATTGGTTGTCGAGTCCCCGATATTTCAGCGCCGTTGCACACGCCATGATCACGGAGTAACCGAAGAAAGTTAATGCGGGTTGGGTGTTAGTAGCAGACAAATCTGTCTACCCTCTTTCTTGTTCGTTTTCTACGCCCGTATCACTACGCGGAACGACACTTTGTTGTTTATTGTGCTTTTTGCACAAATGAAAATATCATCGAGCGTAGAAAACGAACAAGATTTTCGTAATATTTACAGTGTTAATGACCATGAAAGTTTAAAAAGTTTATCCCCAATATTCCTACATCCGTCGGAGAGATGAGAGTGTCAAATAGAAGACTGGCTCCGTTTCCCATCGACGCTGAAGATGAACCTGGAAATCCGGAAGAACAGAATCAGCCTTCCACAGTAGAACAAGGGGAACCCTACTTGACTCCGCCTAATGAATTTTTATTTTTTTTATACACAACGGGGTAGCACTTAGCCTTCATTACATCTGATGTTAAGCAGGGATAAGATTAATATATGACTCACAATGGTGGCCTACGTAGATCTCACCGTGCCAGAAAACTTCCAACCCACCTTAGTGACTTCGTGGTAGATGGTAGGAATGAAAACTCAAGCGGGGGAGAATGACATATAATTAGCAACCTCCACGCAACGACCGGTTGTCAAGCTGTTGCGTGACAAGACGTTGTCTGTCAGCGGTCTGTCGTTGTTTGAAAATTGTCTTGCTACTTTTGTCTGCATTTTATATCTTACGTTATTATTATAGATTCCTTCTTTAAGTTAAATAAAGCCAAGTTCTACTGATAATCGGTTCGCTTTTATTATATCAGACGGGTATAACGAAGTTTCGGATTTTGCGTTTCAGAGTAGGCCCTCAGTTTAATGAAAGATTTCTTTGACAAGCACAATAATGGAAGAGCTGATTGAAGTTAACGTGCTGGGGCTGCAAGGGTTGACCGAGAGAAGCCAGTGCCTGACACCAAAATTATAACTCTATAGTTGCTCTACATTGGACGGGTATGGGCCTATCCACTGCTCTCCGTACTCACTTTTCATGTACTCACGTATACTTGCCCCATAATGAGGCGAAGCGCCGTAGTGTTGGTAGTACAAGTCATTAATGTACGTTAGTGGTATTTCATCTAAAAGTACGGGTATTACAGTTTGCAACATTTCTAAGTACGTAGCCCCGGTCAAGCGGCCCTCTATGAAATACGGTCCGATTATCCTGTCGCAAATAATACCCGCCCATACGTTACCACTGAACCTCACTTGGTGATGCCCCTCACGCACTTTATGTGGGTTATTGTATAACCACCACATGTTCATTATGGACATTGTAAATCCCTATGCGGGGAACAAGGCCTCATCGGTCCACAAAATGTTCGCTTCCGGATGACTAATTAGCCATCGGCACAAAGCTTGACGAGGCACTGGGTCGACGTGATGCAATTGTTGCACTGGTCGAAAATGGTATGGATGGGGACCCGCAACAACTTCCACACAGCATGCTGGTGCTGGCTAACATTAAATCGGCGTGCGGCGTCGTAGGTAGGTACTGGCTCTTGGATCGCTGTCAAAGAAGTTGAAGATTTCATCTTCAACCTTTAAAGCCAAACGCGGTCTACCTCTACTTTGAGCATGAAGAGGAGTAGTGAATTGACCGTAATCAAGCAGCGTTTGATTCGCTCGTAGAATTGTCCTTGAATTAGGCACAGCAGGGTTACGAATACCCTGGGCTCGCAAACGGGGTACACTTTCCTCATCGTACATCATCTGTGCTGCTCGGATGTCGGATGTGCTGCTGTGCTGCTGGTTTTGTAATAATTATATTACAAAACTCTCACCGATATCTGTCTAAGCCCAATGTAAGCACGGTAAGATTATGTTAAAGGATACTTGGATTTCAGATGTAGTACATTGATTTAATTACCTACATAAAGTTTGTTATAGAAATATAAGTAAAAATAAAAATTAGTAACCATTACTTAATAATAGAAAAATCCAATCAGGCATTTGTGCATGTCAGGATGTAAACTTACGACTTCAGAGAAGGCAACGCCCCTAGTACACAAACATCAGACCACCTTTCCGTGGAGAGGTCGTCAATGTCAGTAGATGATACTCAAAAGAGCTTCCGTGTCATCATAGCTCATTCTCAGTAACCATTCACTCACTTTTGATTTACATTGTTTGCGAGTCGTTGGTTATATTAATAATGTTTTATTTATTCCATTGTATAAGTAACAGCCTAGAAAACAAAAGAATCTTTGGGAAAAGCTAGTGTTAAAACGTATTATGGGGCACACGGTATGACTTCGCCTGAGATCAGAATATAAGCCAGGATTATAGTCTAGTTCTGAATGCTTACGTATAATGGTGTTTAAGACGAATAGCTGTCAGACCGTCAACACTTCGCACGTCTGATATAGTTCCTTTGTAGGGAATAGAAAAGTTAGTCGAAGGCTGAAGAGCACAAAGCGATACCCCCTGAAGAAGCACTGAACCCCCACTGAAGAGTCCTAAAGGACTGCTCTTTGTGCTCTTCAGTCAAAGTCAGACTCTTTCCAGGTCAAGCATCGTGGTTTTCGAGCTACCTCCCCAAGAGGTGATACAATAGGTAAGCAGAGATTGGACCAATGCAAGATAGATGGTTTTTAATATTTTAGGGTCAGCAACGTCTCGGAGGTTCTTAAAAATATAAATCATCTTGCGGATCCTTGCTGTAGTTGCCTCGATATGTGATTTAAAATTAAGATTTTTATCTACTATGACACCAAGATACTTGATGCTATCAGATTTTTCTAATTTAGGACATGCACAAGAGGCAGTTTGAGGACAGATGTTAGTATGCGAGGTTAAGGAAAAAGTTGTAACAACACAAAAAAGTAAAAAACAAAAAAAGTAATTTACGGTGACGCGCGGCGCGTGCGGTGCGGGGCGGGGCGGCGGGCGTACGGCGGGTATGTATCATAATAACTACGGTCGTTTCGACTATGGTCGAAATAACTACGGTCAAAAGACCTACTGTTCAAAATAACTATTGGTCGTTACACCTATTTTTAAAATAACTAATGTACGAAATCACTACTGGTCATCTCACCTACGAACAACTCACCTACGGTTATTTCACCTACGGTTGATTGAACTACTGGTCATTTCACCTACGGTCATTTCACCTACACGGTTTATTAAGTTTAAAAATAGTGACTCATGTACAGACACGAGCAATAATATTATGTATACAATACAACATAGAACTTTGTCACACTGTAGCGTGCCAAAAGAAAACGATCAGTGTCACAGAAGTCATTCAATATTGTAATATGACGTATGTTGTATACATATTATTGCTCGTGTTGTATTGCTGATAGGTGCGAGGAGCGAAGCGACGAGCATGTTAGGTTTACATGAACATACCGCGCGAGCCGAGCGAGCGAAGCGAGCGTGCCGCGGCAGCGGCCGGCGAAGCGCCAGAAACGACTATATACATATTCCCATTTCCTGTTAAACTAAAGTAGGGGGTAGGGGGGGTGTATAAAGTCAATTTTGGCGCTTCGCCGGCCGCTACCGCGGCACGCTCGCTTCGCTCGCTCGGCTCGCGCGGCGTTTTGGTCACTGTTCTAACCTAACCTAACCTGAAACGTCTGTTACATTTAGTTGGGTGGCGGGGGGCTTCGCCCCCGTCCCCCCTTCTGTTTTTCCCAAAATATATAAAAATTTTGAAATAACAAGTCCATCGGATGCCTCCTAGGTATCTCCGGGGCACCGTAGGGGATCGAAAATTTTGTTAGATTTCAGCTATGAGTATGACGCACCGTTTTCGAGATATTTTCATTTTTATAAAATTCATTCTTGAAAATTCTTGAAAGTCCCCGCTTCATACTTATACAGTCAAAAATGTTATGTTTGCGACACCCTAACCAAAAAAACAACCCAACGCGCCCAAATCCATTTTATAAACGTTCCATTCCAATTAATAAGCTTGTTGTAGGCGAGTTGTTCATAGTCGAAACAACCAGTAGATGAAATGAACATTAGGCCAATCGTCCGTTAGGTGAATCAACTGTAGTTCAATCAACCGTAGGTGAAATGAACAGTAGTTGAGTCGTTCAATAGTCATTATGAAAATATGTGAATCGATCGTAGTTATTTCGACCATAGTCGTAATGACCGTAGTTATTATGATACATACCCGTTTTTTCGCAACTGAGATTTGGGAAAGCAAAACATCGTTGACCTTGTCGGGCGGGATAGCACAAAGGGATTGGCGTGTCCCTATTAGCCGAGCCGAGCGCAGCAGGTGTCTCTTGATTGGCACATGGGCTAATCAGCGCCTCGCAGTCCATGTTTACTTTATTATTGTTGTTAATGTTATCACGGTGCGTAGGGTGTTTACATTTTCATTTTTTAAGCATCGGAGTCTATTTGTATATAAAAAAAGGATTTTTATTTTTTTACGGAAATATGTTCTATTGCTGATACTAATTCATAAAAAAAAATTGGTGCACTGGTAAAAAAAACCTGTATATGCGGTTTTAAGAATAGTAGTATATTAATTGTATATGTCGGCTCCTTGTTCGGATACATCTTAAATCAAACGCAAAATTAGCTCTTAACTTGTATCTTAACTTATTTAAAATAGATAATTTATAAATTAAAAAAGAAATGATTATTATAATGATTTGTAATGAATTTTTAAGATGTAATGAAATACTTATAAATCAATTTTAAATATAAAGAAAAATACCTGAATAATAAATATTGTACAGTGTTTCAAACTAGATGGATATAAAATATAATTTGAAAATTGATTATTAATTGAATTGAATGCATGCAACTACATAATATTATAGTAAATAGGTATTTGTAAAACGCTGACTACACTATTGAATTAGGAACTTTCCTGTAATGATAGATGTAATGTGTGTTAAATAAAATAAAATAAAATAAAATAAAAATAATTTTTTATAAGAATTTACACAATGACAGGCAAACGTGGTCAAGTGTCGTAGCAGAAGCCCATTTTTTTAAATATGACATCCATCTATCAGCAAGCAGTCAAGTACAGGTTTTACTTATATCTAGAACTTAAATATCGATACAATAAAATAACAAATCGTATAAAATACAAGCAAATGTTATTCAAGTGTGTTTGGAAACTATAATTCACATTAAAACTCTTCATTTATAATCATCATAAATATGTAGGATGCCATGTATTATTGTATGTCTACCATATATATATAGTATGTGTACTTATGTCATACTCTAAGTAAAATAATAAAGACAGTGTGGTTGTGAACTCAACAGAGAATGGTCGTTTCATTTATATCGTCGCCCACACAAATTGGCGACCCCGACGTATAATAAAACACGCGTACATCGTCACTTGAGTGTTAGTGTAAATTGTTTCCGAGAGATGACCTGGTACCGGCGCAGATTCCACCGCAAGCTGGCATATCGGCTCAGGTGCAACAGGAAACCCAGGACGTCAGCCGCGATGTTTCTACTTTATCAGTTGGGAGTCAAAACCCGCACCTATGGTTTATTCAAGTCGAGGCTATTTTAGCCCCTCAGTAGGTCTAGCACAACTTAGCGCGACTCTTTGTCGCGCTCCTTTCAACCAATCAACACGTCGCCTTAAGTCACGCCCGCTAGCTACGAGCGATCTGATTGGTTGAAAGTGCCCGCGACTCTTTCTCACTCGAGTCGCGCTCAAGTTGTGCTAGCCCTACAGAAAACATCTGACCAAAATAAATATTATATGGTCGTGGCGAAACTCAGTCGCGAAGCAGTGGAGCAAGTAGCGGACCTCCTGGCAAAGCCGCCAGAGAGCAACAAGTATGAAGCATTGAAAAACAGGTTATTGCAAATCTATGAAGAGTCTGAAACAAGACAGGTACAAAAGCTAATATCGGAAGTAGAGTTAGGAGATCAAAAGCCCAGTCAGCTTTTGAGAAAAATGAAGGATGACACACTGAACATACTGTGGCAGGGACACTTACCTTCTTCGGTGCGAGCAGTTCTCACGGTGACTTCATCCCAAGATCTGGACAGCTTAGCAAGCATCGCAGACAAGATAATGGAGACTTACCAACCAGCACGCATAAGCGAGGTTTCCCGTAGTCGACCGGAACTGGCTACTGCGTACGATGTAGCTACTATTATGGCGGAAATATCTAAGATTAACCTGAAAATGGCTGAAATGGAAAGGAGCAGAGGGAGATACAGAGACAGGAGCAGGAGCAGGAATAGGAATAGGAATTTATATCGAGGGCCATGAATCACTCGCGTCGTTCAGGATTCTAATCATTAGAATCCTTCACTTGCTCGTGACTCATCTACGGCCCTCGCTTTAAATCCGTCCTTTATTCACTAGTTGCATAATATACTATTTTTACATTTCTGCCTAGGCTAGACACCACGCGGCCTATAGTGCCTACCTATTCTGAAAAGCAATGCACGCCACTGCATACGTCATTCATCATTTATTAAAAAAAAACTGTATTATGTTTTTCTTGACAGTTGAGCTCAGTTGACTTTTTCTTTTCTCGGTGAATTACCCCTACCAAATAAAATCTTTTGTCTCCTTTTAACTCACGAAGGAATCCATAAGGAATCAATGAGAAGTTTCAACCAAAAAAATATTCAGTGACCTACTTTACCTCGCCAGTTTTAAAATCCATAAACAATTAATATTTGAATTTATTAATTCATTCTCTTAGCAAGGCGATGACTAAGTTACGACGTAGTCTGTCAGTGCAAACAAAAATTTTAGCTCGGCTGTTTTAGGCTGTTCCTAAACTAAGATGTATCTTATCTAGGACAAGCTCAACCCGAGTTTAGTGCAAACGGGCATAAGTTGCACAAAGAGCTCAGATAAGCCTTTATTAAGTAACAACACACATCACAACGTCTGAAAAAGGTTGTTTTTGGATAAATTTTAAGAAGAGAATTTGTTTTCAAACAGATTTTCAACGACATTTCACTTCAACACTTTGTCGAGACGACGCGCAAATCAGATCTTATCACTACATAGTATAAAACAAAGTCGCTTTCTCTGTCCCTATGTCCCTTTGTATGCTTAAATCTTTGAAACCACGCAACGGATTTTGATGCGTTTTTTTTAATAGATACAGTGATTCAAGAAGAAGGTTTATATGTACTTTTTATCTCGATATTCCCACGGGAACGGGAACCACGCGGGTGAAACCGCGGGCGGCCGCTAGTCTCGAATAAACGATTCGGCGGTCGATTATTAAAAGGTATATTTTATATGAGAGGCGCCGGAGTAAAACACGTAGTAGCGGTAATTCGTTTATTGCGAGACTGGCTATCACACATACAGAACAATCGAAGATATGCCCATATAAATAATTTCACAGATACCTTACAATTGGACGTAGTTAAGCAGAAAGGACTCAATCCACACCAAGTCACTTTTGAGTTATGGGCGTTTGAAGTTTCAACCGTCATTGCTTCCAAGAAAAAGTTACATTAAAAAAAAACATTGCCATTAATTAAAAAGGATATTCTAAATTGTATCTCTAACCATCAAATATAATGATATTTGCAATAGATTTCAAGATATTAAGTCAAATGTGGGTTGAGTCCTTTTAATTTAACTTAAGTTTGTGAAGATAGGTTTATTTTTTTACTTTCTCAGAATGGACTCAAAATAAAACTTAGTAGAAATAATTCAGTTAATATTAAAAATATTAATATTACTAGAAAGATTAATCAATAAGGATATTCTAAATTGTATATCTAACCATCAAATATAATGATATTTGCAATAGATTTCGAGATAGTAAGTCAAATGTGGGTTGAGTCCTTACAGTTAAACTTAAGTTTGTGGAGACTCGAAATTAAACTGAATAGAAATAGCTCAGTTAATAAAAATAATATTAACATTACTGAACAGTTATTTATTTAGTAAATGCTTTTGAAAATACGGCTAGCAAAAATCCTTGATAAATATTAAAAAAGGGACAATGACGCAAAAATAAGCGCGCATATCACCTTTACTCATCTTCCTCAACTTCATTGATCTTGCTGTTTCGTTTGAGGTTATTATAAAATACATGACAGTCTTTAGCTATCCTTACTTATCCTTACTTATATTATAAATGCGTCTCTGTCTGTCTGTGTGTTACACAATCACACCTAAACTACTGAACCGATTTGAATGAATTTTGGTACAGAGATAGTAAGATAAAGATAAAGATAAAAATATTCTTTATTCACTTAGACATAATAAATATGTACTTATGAATCGTCAATAATTTCCTACCACCCATTCAAGACTTTTCTAACTGACAAGAAGAATGGGCGCAAGAAACTTGCCAGCGTTTCTTAGTTAGGTAACGACATTTACAAAAAAAAAACATATCGTTACTAATACAACAATTGCTTAGTATAAAAATACAACATATTAAACAGTGATTATGTTATGTGTTACATCATGACCATGCATTGCGGTCATTCAAATAATCGTCTACTTTATAGTATCCTTTGCTCATCAGCGACTCTTTAATGTAACATTTAAATTTATGCAATGGTAGTTCAATTATATGCTGTGGAACTTTATTAAAAAAGGCTATGCTTTTACCCAGAAATGAGGCTCTGGATTTTTCTAGCCTAAACTTGGGAACGACAAGTTTATCTTTATTTCTTGTGTTAAAGCGATGAATATCGCTCTGCTTTACAAATGTATTATAATACTTTTTCATATAGATTATATTTTCATAGATGTATTGTCCTGCAACAGTTAAAATGTTTATTTCTTTAAACAGATCTCTTAAAGAATCTCTCGATCGGAGGCTGCACATGGCGCGAATAGCCCTTTTTTGGAGCACGAATATACTGTGGATGTTAGCGGCTGAGCCCCACAACAAAAGGCCTAGTCTAGAGCCTGAGAAAGGACATAGGCTACTTTTTATTCCTGAAAAATATCACCTTCCCGCGGGATAGCGTGTCGTGCAGTACACGCGAGCGAAGCCGCGAGCGGAAGGCTAGTTAAACTATACATAGATCTTAGCTTTGATTGAGGAATGGCTTTTTCCTGAGGCTAAAGAACTTCATAATCTACTTCTGAAAAATTGTGTTGAAACCCCCTTGGTTTTCTTAGATAAATCCAGATCTTGAACATCTCCGCTCTCTGATTTCATAGTAATTGAGTATTGATTTACTTTTTTAATATATGATAAATAATAATATTTATTTATTTTTATTTTATTTATTTAAAGCTGTCAAGGTTTGTGCATTCTCAATTGTTTCCGGCAAAGGATTCCAAAGACGTGCAGCATGAACAGTAAAAGACTTTCCAAAAAATTTGGTGGAGTGCATTGGTATTATGAATGAATTTGAAACGTTCCTTGAGATAAGGTGGCGAGAAAAGATTAAGCAAAATATTATAAAGTAATGAAATTGTGCGCATTCCAGCAAAAGCGAATTGGCAACCATTTGAGAAGATGAGTAAAGGTGATATGCCCGTTTAATTTGCACCGTTGTTCCTATTTTTGATTTTTTTTAAAGCGATATTCAGTGGTTTTGCTTGCCGTATGTTCAGGGGCATTTAATAAATAAACAATGACTTTCTAGTAATATTAATATTGTTTTATTAATAACTGAATTATTTCTAGTCAGTCTATTTTAAGATTATTTGGAAAAAGTACAAAAAATACCTATCTTCACAAACTTGAGTTTAATTTTGTAAGAACTCAACCCACATTTCACCTAATATCTCAAAATCTATTGCAAATTAATTGCAAATTTCATTAAATTTTTTAAATGTAACTTTTTCTCTTAAGAAACTGTGGTTGAAACGTCAAACACCCATAACTCAAAAGTGACTTTGTGTGGATTGATTCCTTTCTGCTTCACCACGTCCAATGCATACCAACTAAAATAAAAAGGATTCAATTTACTAAATACCTACTCATTAGAATGATAACCCAAATGTTCTAAGCCATTATAGTTGATTTAAAAGTATTTGTATTGGTCATTAAATATATTTCTTACAAACGACTCAGTCTGTATGAGTCGATTTAGGTAAATTAATAATGTGAACTGTTTGCTAAATCCGTGTCTCTAAAATATCTCAAGTGTTTTGAGTCGTTTCTGGCAAACAGAAGAATATGTTGGCCATGTAAACCTATAACACAGAAACGACCCAACCTATTTTGAGTCGTTTCAGTTATTCGTTAAAATAATATTTTGAAATAAAAACTAATTCTCACAAAGGATCCAAACTGTTTGAGTTTATCCTGGTTTTTGAGCTTTTAGAATATAATCATAGAAATGCATTATTAAGAAACAATTCAAGCGGACTGAGTTCGTTCAGCGAATACATTCCGAGTGCTCTTCATACAGTGGGTTGGGTCGGCGTAAGAAAAAAACCAGTTTAAGGATACGTTTTAAAAATAAGGTTTTCACTACGTGATAGATTCGACCCTCCAGAGTATGATGGCATGCTTAACAGAAAGTTGACCAATGTGTAGGTTGAGTCCTTTCTGCTTAACTACGTCCAATTATGAGAACGCGAAACCCGATTTTAATACTGACGTTATGGTAGGCAATATTAATTCAAAATAAGTTAATACAAATTCAGAAATATTAAATATTTGCTTTCAAATAATACTGGTCGAAATCTGACAGAATCCTGATAGCCCTCATAACCACCAAACAGCATAAAAGCTTCCTCACAAGGAAAGTATTTACCGAAGAAGAGATCAGAATTGCCGTCAAAAAAACTTTACTGACGAAATACAGATTCGGCCAAAACCGTTAAACCATCCCCAGTTACCAGCACTTGAGGCTTTTATTTTGTCTGAAAGTTTATTACTAAAGAGCATATCATCACGTTCTACTTCTTGGATGATATTCAGGAAAGATTTATCCAGCCAGGTGTCACAATTTTTTTACGGGCTTCCGTTTCTGTAAAATGCAGGTCGCATAATAAGCGGCAACTGCCACTCAAGTGCTTTACTGCCAGGAGTCTGTCCTTCTCGCTGTCCAGTAGCAACTCCAGCCCCTTATTGAGCGCGGTGATACCGGCACCCAGCTGCTGTTGCACACTCTCTACTCTTCTATCGAGTGCTCGAGCCGCGTCCGACATGGCAGCCTGTATTTCTAGGTTCAAATTTGGAGCCTTTAATAAAGGGCAATTTTCAGGAACTGGATTCTGTTTCTGCAATTTATCCCTGGCTTCTTTATCCATACCTTTCTTGAGTATAGGTAACCATAAGATTGACAAATTTTCGTGAATTTTGGGTCCATACTTCGGAACTTCTGCTATCGTTTCCGCCAAGGCGGCAAGGATTTCGGGATTCAACTCAGGGATAGCTTCCGGTTCTGGTTCAACGTTGACCGGTGGGATTTTATCACAAGGGACTTGTGAAATAATTTCCTCAAAGAGTTGGTCATTTTCTTTGTCTAAAACAATAAAA
Source organism: Crambus lathoniellus (assembly GCA_949710035.1). Lineage (NCBI taxonomy): Eukaryota > Metazoa > Arthropoda > Insecta > Lepidoptera > Crambidae > Crambus > Crambus lathoniellus. Next base: position 4,065,884 of record OX453313.1, read on the forward strand.
GACTGATATAGCTTATTGCATTACAATCATTAAATTTGCTAGTGGCAGTAGTTCTTAGTCAGGTATTAACACACGGTTAAACTCTTGACCTTGAAATGCAATGAAAATAGGTAAGTACTCATGTGTGAACCCTCAGTCCACCTCAGTGAATTTTAATAACATAAAAAGTATATCAATATAACTCGCGCAGTTAAAGAAACAATCTGTAAATGGCGGCCAAGCGTTAAGTGTAAGCGCGATAGCATGACCCACCCACGTGGTCTACATGCAGCATGACGGTATGTGTGAGTTTCTCTTTTTATTTATTCGTTTTTGTAGCGGCTCGATGGACTCCGCATTTGAGGCAACAGTCACAACACTGTTATCGTTCCACTTGCAGACAAGTATCTGCTCCTCCAAGCTAGCTTTATAAATGAAGCTACCCCTATCAGATTTCTTGAACTCCTGGTTAGGGGGCAAGGGACACTTTGAGATACGATTTTCACGAACAGTGCCAGTTGCCTTCAAGTTTCTATTTTTTAATTCGTGTAAAAGCGGGATAGATGTAAAATAATTGTCAAAGAAAATATGGAAGCTATTATCGGGGTACATTGTTTGAAGCACATTACCATATTGCAATATAACGCTGCCACCAAGTCCAATTTTTTTATATACAGATGGTATCTGTGCTGACTGGCCTTGGTAAGGGTCAAACCAAATGACATATCCAAGACGTGTCGCCCCCACCCAATACTTATATCCCCATCTAATGGGCTTACCCGTAATAAACTGTTTACAACTATGACCGCCGTAATAAGGAGTCATAGCCTCATCTAGCAGGTGCAGGTAATACAGAACCTGAAAGATTTTGTATGGTGACGGCATCCTCATCTCTAGAACCTTCGTCAGTAACATTAGCGTTCGCGTTATCTGGAAGTTCAAATGTAATGCATTCTGGAACTGGATCTTCACTGTTCTCCAATTCCTCCAAAATGTCGTGCAATGACAATGGTTTTGATCTAAAACAACAAAAACATGTTATTTATTTAAAAAGTCAAAAGAATAGTGGTTGAGCCGACGGGCCCGTGAATGGGTATGTGGAATATGCTTATAAATATTTCGTAAAATACAAGGCTAATTTCAATTTTCTTTGCAGTCTGAATATTATCATGTTTTATATTTTCAAATAATAGACACGTAATTTTAGAGAAATAACAATAATATAATATAAACTTACCTTCTTGAGGACATGTTTTATAGTTTATCCGTAACACTTTTTCACTAGCAATAACCTCAAATAATTGAATACACTAAGTTAGCTGCCATTACAATTAACAAGTACCCCCTTTAGTTTCTAAAAATATGAAAGTCCTGTTTAAGATTAATAAAATAATGACGGTAGATTTTTTTATTTCTCAAATCCCATGTATGGGTCGGTCGGCTTAAGTGGGTTAAAGCGTGCGATTAGGCCTTAGTAGGTAAAAAGGACTACATGGTTAAATTTATATCCGAAGAATGAAGCAACGAAATATAATCAAAACTTATATAATTGTTGTTGTTTACAGGTACTCCCTAATTATCCGAACTGTGGTCATCTTAGAGGTCTACACAAATGTCACACTGGGACTGACAATGATAGATATTCGTAAATTTTTCCAAAACTTTTATTCCTCGAAAGACAAAAAATTCAAGATGGATTCCTTTTTGAAATTTTGTAAAGTTAAAGACGTAAAGAGGCGGTGTCCAGAAATTATTACACAAAACTCTATGATAAACAGAATAGAACTTCAAAAGGAATACCAGTCTGTCAAAAAAGATTTCTGAGAATTTTGAATATACGACTATCTGCTTACCGAATACGCCGTGTCGTGTAAAAACGTTTAAAGAAACTGGAGGTGTTGTTAAAGATAATAGAGGTGATGACCAAATAACCATACAACAAGAAAGTTTATGAGTAAACGTTTGGCTGTTAAATGCTTCATATAAACGCTTTAAATGCCTCGAAGTTATTATTGTAGATCGTCAGCTCAAAAAAGTGTTTGGATTCTTCACTCAACATTAAAAAGATGTGGGATATGTATATATTATTCCTTCGAGTATAATACGCTGTTTGAACTATATCTGATGCAATTTTTTATAAGTTGGCCACCCTCGCACCAATGTTTGTTCCACATGTTGTACCGAATTGGATGCAAAAAATTAGAACTGAAAAGATTCGAAGGCTAAAAGTACTCTTATTATAAGTTACTAGCGGATCCTCGCGGTTTCACCCGCGTGGTACCCGTTCCCGTGGGAATATCGGGATAAAATATAGCATATGTTACTCAGGAAGAATGTAGCTTTCTAAGGGTCAAAGAATTTTCTAAATCGGTCCAGTAGTTTCGGAGCAATAGTATAGTATACAAACAAACAAACAAACAATCAAAGCATTCCTCTTTATCAGATTAGTATAGATTAGTATGGATTATACAGAAGGGAGTGCACAAGCTGAGGGCATAAGCCTTTTATTAGTTACTCCGCGAACAAAGAGATGAAATTGTCACACTAACCCTTCAAAAAAATATACAGGTGTCACCGAAAGCACCACACCAATAATAATTTGCGTATTACAGTAGGTAGACAGATAAACAACTTTGCTGTTGTTATGTCTGTGCCGGAAAAATATCTTAATTAAGAAACAGTTTCTCTATATACCATCAACTCTTATTGCGATTTTGTTTAGGACCTAAACTGATCTGCTTCGCTTATTCGTACCACGACAGCTTAATATCAATGACAGCGATTCAGTCATCATTCAATGACATTTCACAGCCGCTAAGCTGTCAATAACTCTTATTTGACTTATAACTCGGCTAAGCTAATATGACACCTGCAGGTAATACCCGTCCATCTCACTCTCCGGGCATGACAGAATCGAGTGAAAGAGACGGGTAGAAGAATAAGGACACAAATCGTTCGGTCATTCACATTTAGCAATTCATTTGCGATCCAGTTTTTAGAAGGTCATAGTACGAAAGAAAGCAATTCATTTTAGGAACCTATTCTGCATCACGCTATTTTTGAATCGCTGTCTTAAAGTTGATGGTAGGCACCCTGGACTTAAGATCAGAACAGAAAAGGGGCTAACGAAATAAGCTCTGCAGTCTATGACACACTAAAAACACACACTTGGATCTTACGCCCGGATTACACGAGGCTAGTTTTTCAAGCTAGGATAGCAAGCTAGTGTCAGTAAGCTAATCCCATAGCTCAGTAAGAGAATCCCATACATATTAAATGGTCTGTCTAACTATATGAGATCTGAGGATAATGTAAATTTTGGCACCCTACTTAAAAAATATCTACTTGATAGTATATAATAAATAAATAGTTACCTATCCCAAATTATTGATTGTAACATAGTTTACCAATAGTTATATTATTGTGAGACTCTGTGTGGGTACAGTCAAACTACTTATGTCGTTTTGTGGGACCATGATTTAAAGTGTATATTTTTCTGAAGGAAATACATAAATTATCTATCTATCTATCTAGTACATCTGGCTTCGTGTAGATAAAACTAGCTTCATTTTAAAATAGTAAGCTAGTTTGCAACCCAGGACAGTTTTTAATAGGATGGAATTTTTTAGACTAGTAGCGCCTTCACCACTGCTTAGACTGTTAGACCGGGCGGACACGACAGTTGGAGGTGTACATTGTTTTAGAGCCGAATATTTTTAATTTTTATTTTTTTTATTCACTACGGGGTAGCACTTAGACTTCATCACACCTGATGATAAGTGCTGATAAGGCTGAAGGTGGAAGCGCACTACTCCCGGAATCCTCAATCACTAAGGAACTGGCTATCTTATCTCTAACTGCCGGAACACAATAATGCTAAAAACATCATTGTTATGGCGTCAGACTTGGATAAGATGGTGGGAGCTAGCCAGGCGGACTAAGAACAAGTCCTACCACCAACCAGACCGAATACAATAAGTACCTCCACTGGGAATCGAACCCGGGACGTCTGGGTCTGAAATCATTGGTATGAACCACTAGACCACAGAGGCGGTTAATATATAACAATTTCAAAAACTTATTCTCGAAATTGGCACTCGCCCGAATCATTTTTTTCAGTATGCAAATTGTTGTATCGTTAACGTTTCTAGTATAAGTGACAAATATGCGTCTGCATACTTTACACATGCGTACTTTTTTTAGTTACATTTAAAATTAAATTTCAAGTGTCCTATATTTGAACTTAAAAAAAACCTAGATATACTTAGAAAGAAAAACTGCAGTCCACCATTAAACGTTTATTTATTAAATGGAAGTTATAAAACTAAATCTCTTATAAAGGTTCATACCTATTATTAATTTGTATGATAAGTGAAACATAAGAATTAAATTAAAAGTGAAACTAACCTGTAGGAGCCTGGTTATGGTTACCAGGAGGGTTGCCAGTTTCAGTAGTTTCAGGTATTTCTATAGTTTTATCTTTAGATTTAGTTTGACTATTAGCTTCTCTATATTCCCTTTTTCGATTCTGGAGACAGTCGTATAATTTGCCCTTAGCTAATCTCCTTACTTTTAGTTTGCTATTATTTATATAAGGCACAAAATATGTACAAATATTTTCTTTTCTGAAAAGAGTCGTAATTTCTTGAGCATACTTCAGAAGTGTCGAACCAGAAATCCTTTCTAGTGGATCTTTTTCTAAAATGTGCTTAACAATAATATTGCAGATCTTTCTTCGGCCGTTACTAGATAACAGACCACCTTCGGAATACAAATTAAGTAGTCCTTTGCCCTCTAATGAATTATATAACAAATCCTTAGTCCCTAGAAACAAAAGAATTATAAAAACATAAGGTATTAATAATATTTAACAATAGTACTAGTAAAAACTTACAGTATATTTGAAAGGCAAATTTATAGCTTCGTTTGATGCACTAGCTGGTGAATCAATAAATGAAAATGATGCGCTTGACGTAGTTGCAGATACCTCAACATTATTATAGTCTGGAGTCAAGCTTATTGATTGTGGTGTTGATGTTACGCTGGACGTGGGCAAGAATAATAAGTTCGTTACATCATCAAGGGCATTATCGTTTTGAACAGGACTTCTTATAGGTGTGGGGAGCGTGCTGAAGTAAGGTCATCCTGTAATAAAATAATATTTAAGTATATTTAAACACCTCATTTGTCAAATTGTGATAATAAGTTTAGAAGTTATGCGGGTACAGATGACTTTACAAAGATTTGTATCCACATACGGGGTACCCATATATAACTTTACTTTTTGTTTTGCTGTAGTCAGATAAAAAAAGTAGTAGGTACCTGCTTTAGATTAGGTCCAAATATATTTTCATATTCTGATACATTTGAATGTCTCAATATTGTAACAAAGTTTTCACAGCCCTGTATAGGTAGCAATACATTAAAAATGTTACTAATTTTAATATACCCTTAAGTAGAACATTATGTTGAAAAATTTTGAAGAGACAAAATGTTCAAAAAAATGTTCTATATTTTATACTTTTATAATTTTATGTTTCACTTGAGAAAGTAAGAACTAAATACTTATGCAATGCAAAAAACAAATTCGGCAGTTATTTTAAAAAACTATATCTACTGCACCGCCCCTTATGCTTAAAACTATAAGACATTATCATAAACCTATTAATGAAGCGCTCAGGTGAGGTGAGACTCGCATGCAAAGCAACATACTATTTCCAAATCAACCAAGTCGTTATCAAGATAACATACAACTCGGGCGAGCTAACTTGACACCTGCAAATTATTTATACCCGTCTCTTTTACTCGATTCTGTCATGCCCGGAGAGGTGCCCGGTTTAACCTGCAGGTGTCAAGTTAGCTCGCCCGAGTTGTACAATTGTCTTACTCCAAAATGCATATTAAATACCTATACTTTCTCCATTCCGTTGTGGAGTTCTAATCATTTAAGTAATTATATGATGTACTTACATAACACTTACTTCTAGAGAATTAGTTAATTCGTTCCACTGCCTTAATTTTTTTTTAATCGTACGCGGTCTCCTACAGTTCCAATGAGCTCCTTGATTGATTCTGAATCCAAGAGACCAAGGGTGTCTATAGTGATTTTGTTTTCTGAAAATGAAACACTTTGTGTGAACGTAACTGCGTACATACATATACATGTACGCAGTTACGTTCACACAAAGTGTTTTTATTGTCACGCGCTTCAGCAGCGCCGTTGGAGCAATGCACCGCTGTTCAAGCGCACGCTGTTGAACAGCGCCCTGCCCAACGACGACGCGTCCAGCGGTGTGACAACAAAACCAGCCCTAATTCACTGGTGCCGATAGTTTTAATAGGTGCATTCAGTTGCCTACAGACCGAATTAGAAGTGAGTTACCTACCTAGACAGACAAATGATAGATACTAGATAGATCATATATCGGTCAGTTCACCGCTACGATCATTAGTTCGCCTATACTTAACTGTATTTATCATAACTCATTGTGTAATTGTGATGGAAACTGACCTTAGTCAATACCATGTTATGGTCATTTTTCAATTTGACGACTCTGTATGAAATAAAACAAGGAGAAAAAAACAACCCTTGAAGTTTCTTGCCGGTTCTTCTCCAAGGTCTCCCGCTGTAGAGTTTGTGAACCAATGGCGTAGCTTCTATGACGTTCACAAGTATTGTAAATAACAATCTTAATTGAATAAACAAATTTGAATCTTGAATCTTGTGTGTCTTCACTGGACATAATAAATATTATGCCTAGTCATAACTTTATTCTAGGAATAGTTACCTACCTAGCTACCAGCCAAATAAATTTTATAAAACTTACCGGCAAAAATGGGTATGTACTCTGCCAACTGCCACGATTTTAATAATTCTTTTATATTTTCGTCCATTTGAACTTCAAAAAAAGCACACTTTGTTAATTAATAATATGTCCAGCACACGCGCGTGATAGAATAGCAAGTTTTGACATTGATTCAATTTAGTATTTATTACACCTAAATCCATTAAATTAATTTTGTGGATAACATCGTACCTTATTTATCGTGTTTTCATTAAATAGTAGTTTGATTTGTGTCGGTGCCATCCGAAAACAAAGCGATATGATATGGAGTTTTGTTATTAATCTCATATAGTTATTTTTACATCTAAATTCATTATATTAATTATGGAGATTTGGTATTATTTTGTTGTATGTTTCACTTTGCTAGTTCTTTGCTATCAGAAGGATCGTGTCTGCTATCAGTCTGGAGTGAATATCGGGTCGAAGAAATGAAATGGTTATTTATGCACAACAGTCTTTATATTAAAAGAATTATGAAATCTATTTTTAGACACTTTACATTTACGTAAATATCACAAGGCGCGCATCGCAATCGCGCGAGTACCTAAGGCGAGGATTCAGGGATGACTGGCTCAACGCTAGCCGAGAACGAATTTGCTTACGCGCAATTTAGGAACGTGTGTCACCACATCAATCCTCCCCTTATTTTTAAAAAAATTTTTTTGGTCATCTTCTCAAGGTACACTTATAACTCTAATATTTAAACATACTAAAAGTCTACACAAAACACAGCGAGGCACAGCGGGAATGCTGACAAAGTGTAACGTTATCGATTGTCGCTGTGGCTCGGCATGTTGATGCAATACATTGTTACCCACTTACAGTACCTATGTCTGTAAGTAAATCAAAACATTACAATTGAATTTATATATAAATACGAACAAAATTTGTATAAACTAATATTAAGATTTTACGTAAGTATGTCTGTATGTTTTTTTATGTTACATTGTTATTAAATACTTTTTTAATTACATTATTTCATACTTACTGTTTGTTCAAAGAGAAAAAAAATATTTTGTAAAAAGAAAATTGTTGTACATTTTATGAATAATAGATAAGATAAGATAACCCTCATTATATATATTTTGTTATACATATTAATTAATCGATAAATAATACATTCCCCATTTATACTAAAAAACTTGTTTTATTTATAAGTACATTTCTAAACAATAAATTCTAGTCATTAAAACATAGAAATTATATTATATCTCTACACACTTTACCTTCAACTTTATATAGGTAAGTTATTTTTTTAAAACAAAACACAAAACATCAATTTAAGTTATGTCCTATTTGAATTCGGAACCATAACAAAAAAATATAAAATCATATAAGTACAATAATAATATCGTTGCACTGTGAACTTCCTTAAATGCTTACAATTTTCACTTTAGGCGGCGTCGAATTTGACGTCACGGGCGTCGACGTTGTTCCTTGTACACTTTGTACAGCTTGTGGTGTTATCGCTAGTACTTGTCGATGTACCCATCGCTTACTTGATTTGTGGCATCTCTTGTACAAAAAATATGCCATGATAATTATTAATATAACAACAATCACTGATATCACTATATTAAACTGACTTAATTGTGTTTCAATACTTGAATAATTTGCACCAGATTGTGCAATCACAAACTGATCTTTATTTTCTTCTTTACTTTGATTTTTGCCCATTGTTATTATCATGAGATTCAAACAAGAAATAAATAGAAATTACATATTAATTTACTTATATTTATTTTTATATTACTACTACGCAATATTTTGCCAAAGTTCGTTCACAGTTCATCGATCTACATATTTTGCATTGAAAAAAAAAATCTAATAATAAACACTTTATACTATGTACTTAAAGTCTAAATCGCACTGGCGGCTTTACGATGCGACCGCTGCCGTGCCGCTGCCGCAGCGACGTGGCTAGAGATAAGATATCCGATGGAACCTTACAGATAATGTGGCAAAACCACTTACCATCTACCGTTAGAGGAGTGTTGGCAGTAGCGGACTCTACAGACCTCAGCACACTTGCTTTGATTGCTGACAAAGTTTTGGAAACAGCACAACCTTTAAACACAGTTAATAGAATAGATCAGAAACAGCCAAAACCAGAAGATAACGATTTAGTCGCTGAGATTCGCAGTTTGAACAATCGCATTCGTCATCTGGAGATGGACCGCAGCAGACCAAGGTATAGAGCTTTCCAGAGGAATTTTTCATCGTCACGAGGTCGAAGTAACAATCGTAGTACCAGTCGAAGACGTACCCCAGAGGATCCAAACTGGTTGTGTAGCTACCATTTTCGTTACCGGCATAGGGCAAATAAATGCGTGGAGACATGCAACTGGAATACACGAAAATGGAACCAGCAAGGTGACAACAAGGTGACAAAACGCAATGAGGACCAGGAAAACTAAGGTGTGCAGGCGACGGCGGACCCCTGCGCTGCTGCAGTCAATCACCGCCTCAGCGTGAGAGACATCAACACAGGTTTGAGTTTTTTAATTGATAGTGGCGCCAATGTGTCAGTGTTTCCGCGTAATTTTTAAAAAAATCGGTCAAAAGTGAACGAAAGTGAAAATTATAAACTGTATGCAGCAAATGGAACTCAAATTAAAACATATGGAGTGAAAACTTTAGATTTAAATTTAAAATTAGGACGTAATTTTCGATGGATGTTTATAATAGCAGATGTCAGACAACCTATTATAGGTGCAGATTTTTTGACAAAATATAGATTATTAATTGATTTGGCTGGACGTAGATTAATTGATCAAATTACAAAAATAAATGTAATAGCATCAGTCTCAAACGCTACTGAACCGACTTTAAAAACAGTAGATAGCTCACATCCATTTTTTGATTTATTGCAAAAATATCCTGACATAACTAAACCGTTTTCATATAAAGAAAGTTGTAAACATAATGTTTTTCGTCAAATTGAGACAACTGGACCGCCAGTGTTTGCTCGGGCTAGACCTTTACCACCCGATCGGTATATGAAAGCAAAGAAAGAATTTCAAATTATGCAGGAATTAGGTATCTGTCGGCCTAGTAAAAGCGCTTGGGCCAGTCCTTTGCATATTGTTCCGAAAAAAGAGGGTAACATAAGACCCTGTGGTGATTATAGAAGGCTAAACGCTGTAACGAAACCCGATAGATATCCAGTTCCACGTTTACAAAATTTTACTTATGTACTCGCAAATAAAAAGATATTTACACGTCTTGACGTAAATAGAGCATATAATTGTATTCCAGTAAGTGAAACGGACATAGAAAAGACTGCAGTAATAACACCGTTTGGATTATATGAATTTACGAAAATGCCATTTGGTCTCAGAAATAGCGCTCAAACTTTTCAAAGATTTATGGACAATAGTGTTTTGGCAGGTCTTGACTATATTTTTGCGTATGTTGATGACGTAATAATTGCAAGCGATGACGTCATCAGCCATAGACGTCATTTAGATGAAGTTTTTAAAAGATTTAATGAATTTGGTATAACAATTAATATTTCAAAGTGTTGTTTTGGTCAAACAGAATTAGAATTTTTAGGGTATGAGGTAACAAAAGACGGTATTAAACTTTTTAAAAATAAAGTCAAGGCCATAATAGATTTTCCACAGCCAACCACTGTAGAGGAGTTGCGCAGAGACTTGGGCATGTTAAACTTTTATAGATCTCATATTCCGCATGCTGCAAATGAACAAGCTGAAATGAACAAATATCTGCACAAATCCAAGCGTAAAGATAAGACAAAAATAGAATGGTCGCAAAAAGCTATAGAAGAATTTAAACAGTCTAAGGTAAGTTTAGAAAATGCAGTTATGTTGTCCCACCCTTTTGCAAATAGTCCTTTAATTTTAATGACAGACGCAAGTAACAGCAGTGTAGGCGCGTCATTACAGCAGAAAGAAAACAATTCATGGAAACCTTTAGGATTTTTCTCAAAAAGATTGTCAGTGGCTCAAAAGAAATATAGTACATACGATCGAGAACTTTTAGCTATATATCTAGCAATAGTTCACTTTCGATATATGATAGAAGGTCGCGAATTAGTAGTTTTAACCGACCATAAACCTCTTACATACATGTTTGATAAAGTTAACAGTGAAAAAGAAACGCCACGTAGAGCTAGGCAGATAATGTTTATAAGCGAATTTACTAGTAACATTAAATTTTTAGCTGGTGATAAAAATACTGTGGCAGATTGTTTATCCAGAATAGAAACTATTTCCTGTCCAACAGTTATAGATTATTCAGAACTCGCTTTAGCACAGGAAACTGATGAACAGTTATTAATATTGTTCTCAGAATCACGTAACAATAACAAGCTCAGTTTCAAACGGATCACATTACCAGGGACCGTAGTGATAATTTTTTCACTGGGGGGGTGACTCAATTTAGCCAAGGCGAAGCATCATGCCTCAACATTGGTGACCACCGACATTGGACAGCAGCAGCCTTCTGGAGAATAGAGGTATACCACCCCTCATGATGGAGTCAAGCCTACGAGGTCCACGATCAGCAGCAAACGCGACTTGGTCTTGCGGCAACTACTCAAAGACTGGCGGTCGACGGCAACAAGGCAGCCCAAGACCGAACTGAAGGGACATACCAGCGGCGTGGCAGTTCTGCATATGAAGCTATACCGCCCATGGAGCAGCCAGCAGCACACGCTCGTCATACTGGGAGACTGGAGCGTCACTGGCCTAACACGAGTATTTCAAGCAATGGGGGGGGGTGTGATGTAGCGACGCACTCACATCGCAACATAAGCAAGACGCCGAGTATTGAAGAAATGCAGGATCAGCAAAAAGTACGAATGTAAACATCGACGCGCAGCCTGACGTCACACACTACGTCAAGACAGAACTGAAGAATTGTATGGAAACATGAATCGCGCTAACAGAGTTTATCAGAAGCGTCGCATAAATACAATTTCCAACTGCAACCAGTCGGGCCGCGGTCCCTGAGCACACACCTAGCTCGGAGGAAGTACTTCCCTTTTCGCTGAATATCTGGCGAACATCCTGACTCAACAGAGATAACATTTTACTACATGTATCCTGTTTCTAATAAAAAGTATTTTGATTTGTGGCGGGGCCAACCGTCAACAAAGCATGATCAAGCAATTGTACTTTAATTTGCCTATAAGTACTGAATAATGTGTATAAAATCATGTCATTACTTTTAATATTCATATCAATTAATTTATTACTGAAATGTAATGTATAAGTATCTTAGTAGGTAACGTGTTCTTTTTTTTTTTTATATAGTATGGGCTTGCTCTTGGCTTCATACTGAACCTTAGGGTTGAGAAGAAGCCTAAGATGGGGCGAGCTTACCCAGAAGCAGCCTATTCTATATTTTACGTTGGTACACGTTACTTCCAGTTGAAAAGAAAGCAAATAGATAATTATTGTATTTATAAATAATGTTATGTAAAATCATCATTTGATTTTGGAATACTTTTTCATAATTGTTATGTTTATATTGTAGTATTTTCTGTAATTTTCACGGATTGAAATTTATCAGTTGAATTGGCGGTAGACGCTAACATTTATAAGACGAGGCCGCCATTGTAGCTGGTTAGTCTGGTCTGGTCCGAGCCGTCAGCGGTGTATAAGTTAAGTAACTATTCCGTTGTTTCATATTTCTCATTCCTTGTTTTTCTTGCTGTTTAATGCTGATGTATTGTCTAGTAAATATTGCTGAAGATTTGCCCTTGTTCGAAGGATATTCGGTAACTTGTTAAATGTAAATGCTTATTTGTTGATAATATTAAATTAAAGTTGTCCTTATCGGTTTCGAATAAATTATGTGAGTACTGAAATAATATAAAGTAACAGTTTATAGAAAATGCTTGATGATATTCGTAAATGTTGTTTAATCTTTTATCATGAAAAGTAATGTTGTTAAATGTGTTGTATGTTCAACAACGACATGATTATTTGTAAATAATCATGTCGGGCCCGCGGCCTTTCACTGTGCGGGCGAATGCTCTGAATGACTCCACAGTTCATTGGTTAGAGTGTGCGCCCGAGCGGTGGAGGGTCGTGGGTTTGAGTCCCATCGGGGCTAGTCGTGGAGCGGGTCGATTTTTCCTAGTTATGTTGCTAAACCTCTCATTACTTTTATGTGTATTGAACATTGTCAGTTTTCATTGTACTACAGTGACTGTTTATTTTGACAGCTTAACAAAACGCAACTATTATAAGAAGAATAATGCTTATGACAAATGTAGCCATGTAAGTAGCAACCATACAACAACTTCAAGGTTAAATATGTTGAGGTTGTCAATTAATGTTATATGTTTTGTCAATTGTTTTTGTTTAGACCTGATTGTTTGTTTGAACAACTTGTTTAGGCTCGACCATGCCATAAAACGTGTTAATTATAGATGCAACAGATATTATTGTGATGGTTATGTGTACTGGCCCGATGTAAACTATGTTTTTATTTTTTTACCATGTCCTTTGTTTTGCATTTTGCAACTTCTCAGTTTAAAATTAAATATGGATTACTGCAGCTTTGTTTGTTGGTGGAAAGCAGGTCATTTATCTTTAAAAGTATGCAACTATAAATTAAAATACCTATTAACTGGTGCCTATTCATTAAGTATGAATAATGTGAGTGAATGTGTTTCTCTTCTAGTGTTAGTATCAGGGGCCTCACTGGGAGCTGTCGAGCGGTGCTATGGTGATGTGCGGGCGGGATGGCACTATATGCAGTGTATAGCTCCGTCCTGCAGTCGGCATTGCTGTGGCATAGTTTGGCGGTTCGTGGTGCGGCCCCAGCTATTGGTAAATTACATTGGACTACTATACTACTTGGACTTACACTATAGTTATTACATAATGAAGATAAGAAAGAAATATGAATTTAATGGCGTGCCTTAACCTGTATTATCAGAACGTACGTGGTTTACGTTCAAAAACTGATACTTTCTATAGAATGGTTAGTCTGGGTGATTATGACGTCATAGCATTGACTGAGACCTGGCTTACTGATAATATTGCTGATGCTGAATTATTTGACGAACGCTATTTGGTTTGGAGGAGAGATAGGGACTACTCACGAACCGGTCAAACACTGGGTGGCGGTGTCTTTTTGGCAGTTAAACGTGATTTTACAGTAATACAAAGGCATGACTGGAGAAGCTCGGCAGAGGATATTTGGGTAACAATTACAACGCGAGATAAGCGACTTCCAGCTTCTTATAACATTCATATTTGCAGTGTCTATTTAGTGAAGGAGGAAGGTGGTAATAGTCACAGGGTTCAGTTAAATAATTTTATGGAAAGGTTGGCACAGTTGGTACTGACACACCCTCTTGATAAGTTTATTGTATTAGGTGACTTCAACCTTGGAAATTTAATTGCTTGGACCAGGGAGGATGATGACGAGGAGTTGAAGCCAGTTTTAGATTCGAACTTAGAATACTTGGTGAGCTTTGTTGATACTCTTAATACTTGTAACCTTAGCCAATACAATCACGTATTGAATAACAACCAACGTATATTGGATCTGGTTCTCTCAAACGATGTTACCGTTCAGGCATGCGAATTGCCTATTGTTAAAGAAGACTCTCACCATAGATCACTCTGTATAAAAACTAATTTTGTACAACTTCATATGCTTGAACAGCAAAAAAGATCTAGATTTGATTACAGTAATGCTAACTATACGGCAATCTCATCTGAGCTGTTAGACACGGATTGGGGGAACCTTTTCGACAATATACCGCTTGACCAATCCGTTGATGTTTTCTATTGTCGTTTGCGTGAACTTCGAGATAAATATGTACCAATAAAAACCTCCAAATCTGAATCTTATCCTCCATGGTTTAGTGCAGCACTCATAAAGATGTTAAAAGAAAAACATAAATACCACACAAAATACCGTAAATACAAGAATCTTTCCGATTACAATTCCTTCTCAGTCCTACGTCGCCGAGCTGTCGAGCTAGAAAATGACTGTTTCAATTCTTACATCAAAAACATAGAAGATGGCATAACAAAGGATCTCAAAACATTTTGGTCTTACATAAAAAGTAAAAATAAATCAGGTCCTTGTCCAAACAAGATGACTTATAATAGTGACACAGCTGAAACTGGACAAGCCATTAGTTACTTATTTGCAAAATATTTCTTATCTACTTTTAACAAGCCATGTGCTGACAGCTCACCTCCGGAATTGTTTAGCGATATCGTCGCCACCACGACAATCAGCTCCATTACTATAGATCCAGAAAGTTTATTGTCTTTACTTAAATCTCTTGATCCTCATAAGTCGGGAGGTCCTGATCACATACCCCCAAGCCTAATTATAAATTGTGCCGATGGTCTTGTGGCACCATTATGTATACTTTTTAATCGTTCTTTTTCTGAGGGTGTCGTGCCATCCATTTGGAAGTCCGCTTTCGTTACTCCCATATTTAAAAAGGGAGATAAGAGTCAGGTTGAGAATTATAGGCCGATCTCCAAGTTATGCCTATTTGCAAAGTTACTCGAAAAAATTGTATATCGCCAGGTCTACGCTGCGTTAAAGTGCTCGTTTGGTGAAGAACAGCATGGATTTCTTGGAAATCGGTCAACAGTGTCTAACCTTTGTGTGGCCAATGATTTCATTACTGAGGGTATGGAAAAGGGAGCTCAGATCGATGTCATATATACTGATTACAGTTAATGCTTCGATCGCATTGACCACACACTGCTCATAAAAAAGTTAGCTTCATCTGGGATACACGGTGACTTACTTAGGTGGTTCGAATCCTATATAGATAATCGCACTCAGGCGGTAGCACTGTGTGGTTACATATCCACCTGGGGTCCCATTCCGTCTGGGGTACCTCAAGGCTCCATACTGGGGCCACTGCTATTCAATATATTTATATCGGACGTCAAACATTGCTTTTTAAACTCTAAAATTATATTATTTGCTGATGACATGAAAATTTTGAAAAATGTGTACAAGGTGGATGACGTTAATGACTTAAAAGCAGATTTGCTTCGCTTTGAGACATATTGTAATTACAACAAACTAGACCTTAATGTCTCTAAATGCTTTTATGTGTCTTATACACGCAAACATCAGGTAATAGCATCGGGATATTGTTTGAAAAATCAAGAATTATCTAAAGTAGATGAGATAAAAGACCTGGGTGTTATTCACGACAGTAAGTTATTATTTGACAAACATATAGATTCTATAGTAAAAAAGGCATCGCGAGCCATGGGTTTCATTTTGCGTCGTTCACATAACTTAAATAATATAAAAACACTTAAAATATTGTATTGTGCGTACGTGCGAAGTCATTTAGAATATGCCTCCCAAATCTGGAACCCTCAGTATGAAACCTACAAAATAAGAATCGAAAACATTCAAAAACGGTTTCTAAGATATTTAGACTTTAGATCCCATCAATTCTCAAGCAATTATTACCACAGATGTAGAAGGTACCATTTTCTTCCACTTGAAGTTAGACGCAACATTAGTGACACCTCTTACCTTGTGAGTATTGCCAACGGATCTGTTGATTGTCCGGATCTTCTCTCCAAAATACATCTAAAAACTAACGTTCTCAGACTTAGACAACGACCAATTCTAAGCGTACTGCCAGCTAAGACCCGTTACAGAGCAAACACATTCATTTTACGTGCAAGTAATTCTTTTAATACACTACCAGCTGATATTGACCTCTTTTGTACCAGCACAGTTTCTCTTAGGAAGCAACTATCTAATGCATTTTTTGCTGATGAAAACCAGTCTATACTATAGCCAAACAAACATAATATTGTTCTTGTGTTCTAGCAAGTGGTTGTTCAGTATGTACTCTAAAATAATTATACTGGTGCTTCTCTTTTTTGTTTATGTCAACATTACTCAGTGATGCACTATTAAACATCAAAATCTTGTAATTTAAATTCATTCAATTTTCAAGTATATATAATAACGTATAATATTTATATATAAGTATATAAACATTGTTACTAAGTAGTGTGATAAATGTTATGATAAAATTAATGAATTTGGATATAAGCAACTTATTTTTTGGAACCTATTGGTGGAGATTTGTAAATGGCATTGTTTTAAACTACCGATTGTAATAATAATAATATATTTGTCTGTAAATCTTCCAAATAATAAATAAATTAAATAAATTAAATATCGTTGTTTCTGTTAAAGCTGGTGAGTTTTTTTCGCCCGTTTTTCTTGTCAGCTAAAAGATGTCCTTAACGGGTGGTAGGTAAAAAAATAACAGGACGATTTAAAAGAATAAAATAGTTTATTAGAAATTTGAGATTTTTATTAATCCTGACCTTATTGAAATAGAAGCTTTATAGTTTTGTTTATAGTTATTTGAATAGTTTAATGCTTTTATCAGAATAGTTATATTTAGATTTGAGATTTTTATTAATCCTGACCTTATTGAAATAGAAGCTTTATAGTTTTGTTGATAGTTAATTGAACAGTTCAAAATAGTTCTATTTCTATATTATCCGCCCTAAATCTATCACGCGCACGTTTGCTTAAATGATGAAAAAAAATATTTTTTTCTAAAAATAATTTTTATTTCACTCTTTTTAGTGCATCGTGCAGGCAATTTACGTGTTTTCTGGTAAATAGGTATGTGATCAAACTGAAAACCTCCTTTTTCGAAGTCGGTTAAAATACCTTGAGGTATCCTCTTTTTAACAAAACAAGAATCATCTAAATCGGTTTATAAATAAAGGAGTTATGCCTAAAAATACGTATTAAATTCACATAAAGTGGTAACGAAAACGACAGTATTTTCAAGATTTCCTGAAAACTACTGAACCGATTTCAAAATTTAAAAAAATGGGACCAACTTGAAAAGCAACCTGATGTAATAACGTTTGAACCATTTCAATCGGTTCAGCCGTCTTCGAGTAATCGGTGGACATACACAAAAAAAAAAAAACATACATACAGACAAATAGAGAACCTCCTCCTTTTTGATTTAGAAGTCGGTTAATGAGAGAAAAACATGGCGGACGGCCGGGGCGGGCGGCGAGCTGCGTCCGGTCAGTGCTGCCAACCAAAGTTCTAGCAAACCATACAATATAAATTGGTAAAAATAAACAACGTTTCGTTTGCTAAACAATACAATAAGTACCTAGTTAACTTTCCGGAGCGTGGAAATATGTTTTTAAAAACTAACTTAAACACGAGTGAGTCCAACAGAGTTGGATGTCGAACTGCCCGATCTACGGTATTAAATAATAAAGAAATAAAATGTTGCATCATCTTAATTCTAAGGATCGACAGATTGCTTACAGTGCGTCTGTCATCCTTCCTGTCCGAGGCATTTCACAGAATACTGTTACAATGTAGTTACATTGTGTTGACTGTGAAGTGCTTCGTCAGTAGTTCTTACAATATAACTCCTCCGCCCTTAGAATGAAGTTTATCTGAAAAACATAATTTTTCAGGAAACTCATTGGAAACTTTACCTAATTTTAACAATTTAAACTTTGTTTTTAACTAAAATAATTACTTTTTTAAATGTATCAAGGGTATCTCATTTACTTGATTAGGTGAAGTTTCAGGGTTTTCCGTTTCATTGTTAACTTCAGAAGGAGTTTTCTTACATAATTTTCTTACAATTATCTTACGTTTTAACACAATGAAAATTAGAATTAATACGGAAAGTATTACATATAATACAATGGTAGCAACACTTTCACTTGGTTGTACACTGTCACTTTTCACACTTTTCATTCCTTTTTGCAGTACATAATTTAAATGCTGAATGTCGTCCAGATTTACTTTCTTCAAATTCACAGGTTCATAGTTCGTAGAATTTTGTTGCTGATTTTCAGGTAAATGGGGTAATGCTATTACAGGTAAAGGTTTGTTTTTCTTGAACATGGAGTAATAACGTTGTCCTCGGATTTCTATTCCTTCTATGGATACTATACATCTATCTGGTATGGTTAGTATGTATGTTCCTCGTATCTGCCCATGGATGATGTTACTATCACAGTTTTGTGAGATAATTTTGTTAAACTTGGAGAATAAAATCCAACTATTTGCTGTAATCTTTTGAAGTTTCAGGTCTTCCACGTCGACTGATCTAGGTAAACACGAAGATGGATTTGGACAATACGTCATCAGTTGTTCTATGCAGGTTTTATCGGCGTAAAGTGCGAGGTCGTCTTCAGTACACAGGTAATCTTTGTCTGTAACTTCTTTACATGATTTGGCTATCGGTAAGTATTTTAATCCTTCTACGAGTAGGTAAGGAAAGTCAGGGATTATAATATAGGTTAGGTTTATGGAGTTATAGAATATGGGAAGGGAATACAGTTTAAAATAATTATATGTAACATTGTCAACTAAAGGTATATCTATAATAAATCTTATAACATTATTAGTAATGTAAGTTTTTACAGAGAAAGTCTCTTCCAGGTTAATCAGATTTTGTTCATTTACGGTAAACATTAAATTATCATGTTGAGCTATTTCTAATAGTAATTCTAATAATTGATTTGGGTTTAAAATACTTTTATGGAGAACTGATACTTTACTGAGCGCTAGAGCAGTTTCTATTTCACTAAGTTGAATATACATGGTTCGAAAGTTAGCAACGAACATGTTTAGAATACCAATAAGATATGTAACATAACCGAGTTGATTTTCTTTAACAGTCACTAAGTTTTGTTTCAATTCGTACAAGACGCTCATTCATAAGTTGCGTATTTTCATCAATAATTTTTGTGGAATTTAGAAAATGGTCTAACATTTCAGATACTATGGTGATTTTATTGGAGACTTCCTGTTCGTGGGTTTGTATACTTGCAATAAGTTTATCATATTTAACGGCATCGTCGTAATCTAAATTTCCTGTAATTAACTTGATAATTGAACCGATTGGGTTAATGAGTCCTCGTTTTACTTTTCTTGAGGGGCTCAGTTGTTGGAATTTCTCAATTGTTTCATCGCGTAAGTACTGTACTAATTGTTCTAATTCCTTAATTTCAAACTGATAAAAACTATTATTGCTATAACGATTAGTAATACCATTCAATTCCGAATATTTTTCAATGTTGAATAAAATATCGCGTTCGAAACCTTCTAAATCTATTGTTTTTATAATGGACCACTGATCGCGTTGTAAAAATGCTTGACCTTGTTGAAAAGGTAAGATTCCCGGATTTTGTTTAATTTCCACCAGTTGAAGTCCCTGGCTGGGGAGAGTTTGACCTAGGAGCCGTTGCGTTATCGACGTCCATATCAGTAGGTTCAACCACCTCGTCCACCACCTGCGAAGGACGTTTCACATTTTTAATTGGTACCTTCGTATCGCGGTCGTTTACTTTAATAGGTAAAATATTACGTTCTGCTTTGCCCGTGACTATTGCCTTTTGATATTTAGGTTTGTCTTTAGATTGTCGCTTATTAACTGCTTTGGCGAATACGGTTTGTCCTACTTTTAATTCAGGGCCTATCTCTCCACCTCGTTTATCGATTACCTTTTTCTTTAATTTTACTGCATTTTCCGATAAATGTTTATATAATTCGTGAGTTCTTTTTCTATGATCTTTAATAAGTTGTTGTTGATAATTTTTCTGGAAATCTGTATCAAATGTTGTATTTAGTTCGGTATGACCGAAAACTACCTCAAATGGTGTTAAGTCAGTAGTACTATGGATGGTGTTGTTATATGCCATAACTGCGTATGTCATAACTGTGGCGGCATCGGTATATTTTCTTTCGTACTTAGCTATTCGATATATTTCTATTAAAGTGGAATGGAAACGCTCAACCAATCCCATGGAATTCGGGTTATTTGGCGTCCCAATATGCAATGTTATTTTGTGTAAATCTGTTAGTTCTTTAATTAAAGCATTATTAAATTCGGTTCCAGGATCTGAACTAATTTTTTGTGGTGTTCCATAAAAAGAGAAATATTTAACTAGTGCTCTAACAATTTCTGGTGTTGATCTGGATGGGATTTCTATTGCCTGACCTAATTTACTAAAAGCATCGATAATTGTTAGATATGTTTTTGATTCAATTGAAAATGTATCTATGAATATTTCCTGGAATGGTGCATTTTGCGTTTGTGTTAATTGTAAAACTGGTTTGATGGGCTTTCTATCATATTTAGAAACTTTACATTACTCGCAAGAGTTGATGACTGCTGTCACCATTTCATGCATGTTTTGCCAAAAGTAATTTCTTTTAATTCTTTTAACTGTTTCAGTAATTCCACGATGGCATGTTTTTCCGTCATGTATTTTATTAATTATTGCTCGTTGTTCCTGCTCATCTTCTACGTAAACTACGCGTTCAGTACATTCAATAAAATTAACAGTGCCCTTTTTAAATAATTCGATAATGATTTTACTAAATCGTTTCCTATGTTCTGGGTGTTCAAAGTAAATAAAATGCTTGATTTTAGGCTTAATGTATTGTTTCAGAAAATCTTTTATTATTTGATCGTTTTGTAACGGTAGGAAAACTTCTAAAACTTTTTGTTTATCGCGGGATACATCTGTCACTTGCATATCTTGACTAAATTTGTAAAATACTAATATCTGATTTGGTTTTGTATCGATTGCTTCATGTAATATTGGTATACCTAAAGATTCTGTTTCTTGTGCAGAATGTACAATTTGAATACTACTTGAATTATCGGAACGAACTGGATAGTTAGTTGGATCGATATCTATATCGGAACTAATTGAAGCTGTTTCCTCAGAATCGGAAATAGTTATGGTGTCTGAGTTATCGATCTCCTGTTTTGTTAAATTAGACGATTTTTCTTCATTATCGTCCACGTTAACAATCATGGAATCGTTATTCTCATTACCTAATGCATTGAATTGGAGGCGTGATAACGCATCCGCATTTGCGTTCTGTTTTCCACTTTTATGGATAATATTAAAATCATATTCCTGTAAACGTAAACGCCAACGTGTTAATTTACTATTTAATTCTTTTAAATTGCTAAGCCATATCAAAGGTATATGGTCTGTATATACTGTGAACTTGTTACCGTATAGATATGGTCGAAAGTGTTTTGTGGCCCAAACAATAGCCAGCAACTCACGTTCGATCGCACTATATTTCTTTTCTGTATCTGTTAACGTACGACTAGCGTATGCCACAGGCTTATCGCTACCTATACAGCCTTGTGACAATACTGCGCCGAGCGCTACTTCAGATGCATCTGTTGTTAGAATGAATGGCTTGCTCATATCTGGATATTGTAAAATTGGAGCATTTATCAAAAGTTCTTTACATTTCTGAAATGCTTCTGTATATTTGTCGTCTATAATTACCTTTTTGCCCTTTTTTAGACATGCAGTTAAAGGTTGACATATTTTTGAAAAGTCTTTTACAAAACGTCTGTAATATCCTATGAATCCTAAAAATCGTTTTATTTCAGTCTGTGTCTGCGGAATCGGATAATCCATAACTACTTTAATTTTGTCGTCGTTAGGTTTCAGTCCGTCTTTTGTCAATGTATGTCCCAAATATTGTACTTCCTTTCTAAGGAATTCGGATTTGTCTAATTGCACTTTCAAGTTAGTCTGTCTTAGTCGATCAAATACTGTACGTAATTTCTGAAGGTGTTCTTTTAGTCCATTCGAGTAAATTAAAATGTCATCTAGGTAAACAAGGCAATGTATTCCTTGTAATCCTCTCAGCACGTTATTCATCGTTCGTTGAAACGTTGCCGGAGCTGTCTTCAGACCAAATGGCATTCTAAGGAACTCATAATGACCATTTTGTGTAGAAAACGCGGTTTTTTCTCTATCTGATTCTGTAATTTCAATTTGATGGTATCCAGAAGCTAAATCTAACGTTGTAAAGTAATTGCTTTTACCTAATTTGTCAAATAAGTCACATATGTTCGGAAGTGGAAATCTGTCGTCAATAGTAATCTCGTTTAAACGTCGGTAGTCTATGACCATTCTATATTTTATTTCACCTGAAGCATCTAATTTCTTGGGAACTAAGTGGACAGGGGCACTCCATGGAGAATGCGACTCTTGTATTACGTTATCTTGCAATAATTTTTCTACTTGATCTAATATTTCCTGTGCTTGAGCTGGTGCCTGTCTATAAGGTTTTATATAAATTGGATCTTCATTTACAGTTCTGATTTGGTGTTTAACCTGATTGGTAAAGGTAAGTGGTATGTTTTCGCAATAAAATATATCTTTATATTCCTCACATAGTCGAGTGATTTCTCTACGCTCTTCTATGTTGAGATGGTCTAAACGAAGCTTATTTAAGTTGTCAGTCAATAAGGTGTCTGTCTCTACGTTTGTATAGTCATCGTTATAGTTAGTCTCAATTTCGTCATAAAATTGTGATACCTTGAAAGGTGCTGTAATAACTAATTCTAGTAAATTATTTGTTGCATTTTGTATGATTGTTTCAGCAAAATAATTTTTACAAGAAACTAAGGCAGTAGGCATACGAACGTCTTTACAAAACTCCTTAAATTCGATAATTGCATCGCCGTTTTCCTGATTGACGGGTAATTTAACGCGATGTTCAGATCGTGGTTCTAATATAATTTTGTAATCACTTTTATATACTATTGGAATATTTGTTTTGTCTGTTTGTAACATCATATGGTTATATGAAATATTTGCCTTAAGACGGGACAAAAGATCACAACCGATTACTCCATCGTATCTTTTATCTACATCGTATATATAAAATTTATGTGTAAATGGTTCCTTAAAAATTTAAAAGAGTGGAATATTAACTACGTCATTGTGAACACTGGATGCATGCGTACTAGTTACCATAAACGGTTCGTAGCATCTATAGTTATTGAAGTATTCATTAGCTTTAGATGTACTAACAAAAGAACGTGTGCTTCCAGAGTCTAACATAAACTTAGCATCTATATCAGGTACATATATATAAGGTAATTTAAGAGTATTGTCTGCATGTATTTCGATTACCTCGGGCTGGTTCGGAGGCAATTTACTTGAAAATTTTCCATAGAATCTACTTTTTCCTGATTATTTTCTAATTGTGGATTATCATTACTTTCATTTTCACAAGAATCGGGATATTGTTCTGCATATGCATGCATATTTTCATTATAATAAGCATACATGTTTTCATCAAATTCGGTTTCGCAATAATAGGGGTTATTATAATAATCAGTCTCATCAGTAGATATTTCATTTACTGGAAACTGTTGCGGTTTTACGGGTGCGGTTCTCATTGAAACGTCGTTTGAGAAATTAGGAGGACGGTAACCTTGATATTGTTGCTGAGGCCTATATCCGAATTGACCTGGCTGTGGTCTAAAACCTTGTGTTTGAGGTCTATAGCCGAATTGACCTGTTTGCGGACGGAAGCCAGTTGGTTGAAATTGTGTGTTTGCATTAAATTGGGGTCTCGCACCAAACTGTGGTTTTGCAAAATTATTAAATTGTGGTGCTGTTGGTCGCTGTTGGTTAAATGCATTTGTATTTAAAGGTCGATTACCAAAATACTGATTTGGTCGGAAAATATTATTGGAATTTCCCGGAATGCCGAATTTAAATTGATTTGGCGGAAGTGTCGGAATACCAAATTTAAATTGAGCATTCTGCGGAATTAGCGGTTTAAATATATTTTGTTGAGTGCTTGATGGTCTATTTTGGAGCATCTTTGATCGAAGGTTATACTGTTCCTGGAAATTAACCTCTTCTAAAACGAAACTTAATGCCTCTTCTAGGGTGGTCGGATTTTTAATTCTAACTATTCGCACCATGTGTTCGGGTAAATTGTACAAGAAAACGTTTAGGGAAGTATGATCATAAATAATTCGTTTTGCTTCTTTTAAAGTAGCTGACGGATTCTGATTAACTTTTGAAATAAGAATTGCTCTCACGTCCTGGATTCTACCACAAAATTCTAGATATGATTCACTGTTTCTAATTTTTAATGTTTCTAATTCGATCGCTACACATTCCTCACTTCGCGGGTCTCCGAAATGTTGAATTAAAATTTCCTTTATTTCATCGTAAGTCTCAAATTCGCCTCGCTCGCTGATCAGAGCAGCGGCTTTCCCGGTTAATTTGCTAGTTACTGACTGAATAAGAAAATCGTTAACGTTTGCTGCACCTTGGTATTTGGCTATAACGAATTCACATTTCCTTAAGAACAAACTTAAAGTTTTTGTGTTCCCGTTATATTCAGGTATAAGGTTTAGCATTTCGCGAGGGATGTGTGGTGTCGGATAAACTAGTTCGTCTTCCATTGTAAATAAAATGTAAAAATATAGTTAGTATAACACAAGCTTAGAATAAGGTAGCTAATATAAAGTAACCGCGAGATTCTATCGCGTAATACTTTATCTAAAACTTAACAAAAATCTAACCTTTTAAAATTAAGTTGCGAGATTTTATCGCTTATTTATCTAATTAAAATAATATTCAAAGTAAATCGCGAGATTTTATCGCGTAGATACCTTAAATGTTTAATTTAAATTCGTTTACTTTATATTCTGTTTTCAAAATTAATTTTCACAATAACACTTTCTTAAATCTAACACTAGGATAAAGGATAGGAAAGGATGTAGAAGAATTTTACAACTTACATGCCAGTCTGCACCTTATTTTCGCACATTACCGATTTTAGGTAAATTACTCCCGTTAACAAATTTATTTGGTTCGAGGATAGCCTATCCCGGTGTTGAAACACACGAACTGCTGCACACACGCGAACTTCAGCGACGATTTCGGATTTTACGAAGCTTCGAAACTGTTTTCCCGGTTTTTCCACGATGTTAGCGTACTTTTCCGAGAGTTTTCCGCGTATGACAAACAGTCAGCTATCCTACCGGCTGCGCCAGTTAACTTTCCGGAGCGTGGAAATATGTTTTTAAAAACTAACTTAAACACGAGTGAGTCCAACAGAGTTGGATGTCGAACTGCCCGATCTACGGTATTAAATAATAAAGAAATAAAATGTTGCATCATCTTAATTCTAAGGATCGACAGATTGCTTACAGTGCGTCTGTCATCCTTCCTGTCCGAGGCATTTCACAGAATACTGTTACAATGTAGTTACATTGTGTTGACTGTGAAGTGCTTCGTCAGTAGTTCTTACAATATAACTACCTACACAAAACTTATATTTTATTATGATTACAATAATCTGGTAAGCAGTACTATTATGAATATAGCTTATTTAAACAAATACATTTTTTTTTTGTTATTTGCGTTCTTTTAAAGATAACATAAATATTGTATTGTTGAATTGACAGCTGCGATTGTGATTACAATAATCTGGTAAACAGTACTTTATTAATATAGCTTCTTTAAACAAATAAATATTTTTTTTCTTACTTGCGTTATTTTAAAGATAACATAAAATATTGTATTGTTGAACTGACAGCTAGTAATAACAATCAAATTAGGAAGGTATACTATGTAATAACAATTTTTGGTGGTATAGAGAAATTGGGGTACCCGTTAGAGAATTTGGGGGACCCGTTAGAATCTCACTGGAATCAACCCTAGTAAGTTGTTCTCGACTCGGCTAACTCAAACTACACTTAGGGTCGTAGGTAGGCGTAGCTCAGACATCTGGGGTTATAATTAACCTTGGGCGCCGTTGATATTAATCACCAATGCAAGTTACTAAAATTATTAAACTTGTAAATAGAAGTGCTGAAATATCTAAAAATGTATTTAAAAAAACCCCAGATCGAAACAAAGTGAACTCAATGAAAACTCAGGCTTGATGCATCATTAAACCTTTAATCGGTGCAGATACAATTAGTACAAAACCAATATAATGGTATTAATGGTAATAAAATAAATTATAATTACTTAACTAGGATACGACACATAATTGTCGTTTTACTTAAAATGTTATATGGGTAACATCACTCTTATCTGTGGTATGATACCTTTATTAAGGGGATAGCCCAAGGCCCCAACGGACCCACTCAACGGCAAAGTGGCCAGCCGCAGGCGAACCAGTCCGGAGCGGTCACCTCCAGCTAGGCACTCCCACCGGTAAATGAGACCTGTCGTGTCCGTGGTATATCCCATACAAATACACATAATGGTTCTATTCACACACCATTGCTGGCCTTCGCTCCAACTCAAGCATATAAAATGGGCCAGCGCCGGTTTAAGACACTACACAACACATTCTTATTACACATATATATAAATGTCTCTAAGTTGAGTTAAAATAAACTAAGGGTAATACATGCGGGCACAGGTAGATGAACATTGCCATACGAACATGAACCGGTTATATATTTGGCATTTATGTTAAAAATTGGACAGCGGCATGTCTTAACAATACTTTAGGATTCCGCGGGTTACCTCAATAAGTCCCTGAGTTTTGCTGAATTGGCAAATCAGGTCAACAAACTTGAAACACCCAATGACCCTTACATTCCGGATAAGCGTGCGGGTGGACCATCCACCTCACACGGCGCACATAATATTCCACGTCACAGCTGTGGACACATGGAGCTCCCTGCTACAGGTGGGGTATGGAGCCCTAAAACCATTAAAAACATTTTGTCAGTACGATCCGCCATTTTGTGATGAAGCGGTACGAACATGTGGAACAACGAACTTGTCATGAACTTACCTAAACGGGCATAATTTCATGACGTTAATCACGCCATTAGGCCAGCGACATGGTTACCCATCCCGCGTGCAAACCTCGCACAAAGGCGCATTCACCTGAAAATCGAACAAAGTCACTATTTACATCCGACTCATAGAAAATCACTTCCAACCAACGTGAGACACTTCTTAACTTCACATGTCGCTCACCTGAAGAACTCCATCGCGATAAAATTAATTACAGATCTCCGATTGCAATTCCATTCCGGTAGATCAAGCAAAGTGCCACACAAGCCATGACGAATCACTTTCACCGGCGTGTTCCGTCTCACGACTCGTGCCAAAACACAAGTCCGTCGCTTCTAAAAAGACGAAATCTCTTTGGCAGAACGCAACAAAGATAAAACATTAAAAAGAAATTGGCCATCAAATTGGCTATGATCAAGCTAATACAAAGATAACAAAAATACTTCACATGAATTTAAAAGCTCCGCATTTATTAAAATGTTTTCTAATAATAAAAGAAAATTACAAGTTCGACCAGGCATCTCTGTTCTCGCCCGACGGAACTCTGGTCTGTGCGGGTCAATGCAACTGTCAACCGCCCGCCAAACGCCAACTGTCATTGTCGCACGTCAGACAGCTATCAAGTGACGTTATGAAAACAAAACAACCTCGTCAACATAATTCTATTGGAGAGATGTTTGCACTTTAATCAAAGTGAAGTGAATAAATCAGAGCTCAAAATCAATCAATACGGAAAGGATTCTGTGACAATTAGTGTGTATAAACAAGGATCGCTATGCGAAACCAGGCGAAAAGGTAAAACTTCCATTCTCAAAAAATACGGTGTTACAACTATACTATAATATTCTGGCATTTATTAAAATACGACTATTTGTTGTTAAAAGTCAATCTGGTAAATTTTACATAATTCTGTTTCTTTAAACTAGAAAAATATTTACAATACGTTCTGGTAATATTGTTAAAATAATTTCTCTCCGTGTTGTTCAATCGAGTGAACACTATCTCCCTCGTTCTGTGTATGCCCTACTATATAATATTTGTGCGTAATGGATTTTACTCCAAAAACTTGCATAGCGTAATGGTACATAGCCAGTAAATATTTATTTTTGTTCTGTGCAGAACAATTATAGGGTGTAAAATATTACATGTTTCCCTGAGCAGGGGGGCTACCGCGTAACTTTATGGGTATGAACTTCATACGTTTTTGGGAACTTTAAGTCAATTTTATAAAGAAAATAGCCGCTATCAGTTCCTTGTTTTGTGACGTCGGGTATAACGATAACTAGCTAGCAACGTTCAACAGAACAAAGCAGCAAAAATCTATCAAGATAAGGAATTCAAACGACAGTTGAAGCCCATACCCATATCCATATTTCTTAGCCGGTAGCCCCCTGAACTCTTTTAGGAATTGCATTATACAAGTTCCAACTTCGTCACAACCTTTTCCTCTCGGTGATTCTTCCCACAAATAACAGTGTGCTGTTTTTTAGTAATGTCATAAACAGTGCAATTATATACATTCAGTCGTCGTTTATAAAAGAAAAGGGAATCGTTAGCCGCTGGGGTTTGCAAAACAGCCTGCATATCGAAGCAACAAATGACTTTGCTCTCATCCGTTTCACTTGACTCAACATCCACTTTCTTTTCATCCCTGCACACCAGTTTTTCTAAAAGATGTGTTTTATAGGTAGGCTCTAGCTCTAACTTATCTTTAGATGTAATGGGTATAGGATAAATAGTTCTAAGAATTGATATTGTAACATGATCCTTTTAATAACATAATATGATGTTGAAATATGTCACGAAAAAATGTTTCACCTGTCGCTATTCAATCACAAACACAACAAGCGAAACAAGGCTGTCGTTCGATTGAAATGTATGGTAGTAAGTTAGAAAATTTGTTTGTAAAATTAACACTGTCACAAGCTAATGGCGATGATAACGCTTACAAAGTTTTGCGTCCTATCAACGAAAAAATGGCAATAAAGAGAATTTCGGCAAGGATGAGACCGGTGAATTTTTCTGTATGGGCATCACCGCTTGCATCTCGGCGATAACGACTTGTTCCTTACTTTGTTGTTTTCACATGTTCTTGATAGATATGTTTTGAGGTTTCGAGTTTAATCCTCATAAAATAGGAAACTTAAAAAAAATGTTCGTGTTATAATTTTGTGTATTTTCTGATCCTCAAAATTTTCATTTCTTCATTTTTCCCAAATTATAGTAAACTTAAAAAAAAAATCTTAGTGTTATAATTTTGTGTATTTTCTGATCCTCAAAATTTTCATTTCTTCATTTTTCCCAAATTATTGTCTTTATGTATTAACATGAACCTGAAGATTACTTCAGGTTATCCTGGCAGGGTCGCCATGAAATATGTCATGACCCGGGAATGCGTAGGGTAGTTAAAGTATAGTGCCACAAGCTTTTCTGTTCCGGTGACAGCCGTGACAAAAGAGCCACTAGCAATATGAAATTAGCTGTCAAAATGGACTGTCGTATGTAAACTGTTTTAATTCCAAAGATAATCACCGGAACAGAAAAGCTTGGCGCACTATAAACACATGTTGTTGGCTCCGAGGTCAGATATTTATTAAATAAAATTACAATATTTTAACGCTAACAAATTTATTGCTAACATAGCACTTTACGTACGTATGTCGCAGTGACATATAGAATATTTGATGTTGCAGTACAACTAATAAATCAGTACATCTCAATATGATTCTATTTATGGTAAGTGAGGTTGCAATGGTATCTTATTATAAACATCTGTAACCTGATACCTACCCTACATTGTTGTAACCATTGGTCTGTAAAGGTACTATTGGTGTTAAAAGATTTAAGTCACATTCAATAGTCAGAGGAAAATTGTCAGACCAAAGAGTGTCATAATTGACATACACATCAGTTATAGCTTGTTTCGCTGCTTGAGTCACCAGGCAGTGATCTAACCAACTACAGGATCCGTGAACCTCACTCATAAAAGTGTATGTGCCAGAATCAATTCCTAGAAACTCAACATCGAAACAAGACCATTTCAACTTAGAGTCGCGCTCCTTTCAACCAATCAGCACGTCGCCTTAAGTCACACCCGCTATCTACGAGCAATCTGATTGGTTGAAAGTGCCCGCGACTCTTTCTCACTCGAGTCGCGCTCAAGTTGTGCTAGCCCTACTGGTCAAAACAATAGTCACAAAGTTCGTTAAAAAATAATTCATTTATATCAGCATTATAGTCACCCAACATAAAAACAGACTCGACACCGTACTCATCAACAATAGCGCTCACCGTACTCAGGCAATCAGTGAAGTCTGGTAGATTTTCCACTGAGTTCGTTGGCATGTAAATACTCATCTCTATCACTGGGAGATCATTTGTAATGATTTGAATAGCACCCACTCGAGCAATTGCACATGGTAACACTGACACTTGTTGGAAAGCGCTGTTTCTCCATAGTAAAGCGACACCGCCATATGGCCTTCCACGAAGAACGCCTGAAGATGTGTACACAGCGGACGTGCCTGTGTACCCGAAACCGTTGTCAATTGTACCTAAATATGGTATTTCATCGGGCAGTAACCAAGTTTCTTGCAAAGCCATATGTGCGGCACAGCTCTCGAATACTATCCACTGAGCGTTTAACGCTTTTACAGTTGAAGCTCAGAAAACTATAACTGCATCTATCCATTTCTATGTACAATTTGGCCATCAGCAGGTAAAGGTCTGCTCGAAAATCTGTGTTTATAATTCACAAAACGTCTAAACACTATACCTCGGGGCCACAAATTTTCATCTAGATATAATGATAACTTTGACTCCGATACAAAGAACTTGAAAGCCTTGTGACTTTGCTCCTTTTTCATTTATTTTCTCAAGTGACACTGTTTCATTAGTTATACTGCATATATAACTAGTTATGTCCTCCTCGGTGGTGTCTTTATGAATGTTTGTAATAAAAACAGGAACTTTCTTCTCAGCCGTCTTGAAATTGCTAGTTACATCTTTCGCAATACCTAACTTACCTAAAAATCGGTCCTTAGGTCGTTATTACGGTATGTAACATGCTGCCATTCTATGTCGCGATCATCATTTAAATTATTACTTAAAGTTTTATTTTCGCACGATATATTTTGTCGCTCCATTACGATGCTTGTGTTATCATTCTCCGAAACAAATCGCTCCTTAGTTGTTGTTTGTATCGGCGAGCTCGTATGCGCTGAGACTGGTAACAAACCGGTTTTGCCTTTACTCGACTCGCGGTGTAACTTGCCGTCGTCGTCGCTAGGTGGCGCCGGCGTCACGCCAGCTGACCGTTGCTGCGTAAATGACTCATTTGCCGGTTGATTCCGATCTACCCGTGACATATCTCGGTATTGAACTATTATGAAAGACGGGATTTTTACCATGTTTATTTCGTTTTTCGAGTTCCCGATATTTCGGCGCAGTTGCACACGCCATGATCACGGAGTAACTGAATAAAGTTAATGCGGGTGGATGGTATTAGGTCTGCTCCTATTAGGAGCAGACCAATAGTTATAGTGATAATGACCATGTAAGTTTAAAATCTTAAGATTATTATTGCTAACTGATTCGTTAAAAGATGACAAATGCATGGGAGAAAGTCCTATTGGGCCACTATTCATTAAAAAAGCGCCTCGCTTATTGTTTACTCTAAATGCAGGAGATGGCAAGCAAGTATTATTTTTATGTTGAAGTAATTCTGCCTTTAACATTTCCAGGTGATGTAATGTAGCGTAGTTTGATTTCATGTCATCAATGGCAGATTGCATATGACCTGTTTTTTCGGCATAAATTACATGTGACGTTCCTCATCCCGCACTTGTTGGCATAGTGTTCTCCGCCACACCGATAGCATTCAATCGGCCTCAGTCGTGGGTTAGATGACTTCACTGGCGCACTAGTTTTTTCTTCTTAAAAGTAGTTTGTATAGCCTGTATTTCTTTAGTGTGAACGCCTTCCGCCAATGCACTTTCCATAGCAGCTGCAATTTCTAGTGCTTTTTCTAATGTTAGGCCACGCACTTCCAATAATCTGTCTTTTATTCTTTGAGATCTTATACCACAAACTAATTGGTTCCTTAAAGCCGTGGTCAAAAATGTTCCGAAATTGCAGGTTGTAGCCATCTTCCTCAGTATAGCCATGTAGTCCTTTACAGATTCACCCTCTATTTGGTGCCTATGATGAAATTTAAAATAATCTGCAATCTCGAGGGGAGTTGGATCCAGGTGCGTTTCCAGTGTTGAAACATTCGTTTCATAGGTAGACTACTCAGGTTTGTTAGGCGAAATCAAGTCGCAAAGTGTTTCGTACATATCCGCACCTATGTAATGTAAGAAGTAAGCATTCTTCGTCCCGGCGTAGGATTTGCAAGCCGATGGCGTAGCTTCTTTGACGATCATAAGTGTTGTTACCTCAACCTAAATGAAATAAAAAATATTGAATTTTGAATAGCAATTAATACTTTACTCTGTGGGCGGTAGTACTCCAGAAAAGATTGTGACATTTTCCAATTCTAAGCAGTTGCCACTATCACTGATCCGGACTTCGGTATGGTAGAGCAACCGTTTGTATTCCGATATAAAATTTCGGACAGTAGGGTTATTATCGAAGCCGCCTCTTGATCTAATTGCACTCAAGAAAGATCTCCAATCCGATCCTCTCTTTTGTCAACTTATAGAATAGCAAAAATCGTAGACGTTCTTTTTCTATATAATCTACGTAAAGCCATTTTAATCTCATAATGTTCATCAAGAACCCGGCCAGGCCTAAACGACTTGGTGAACTGTCTACCATAGTTCCATCTTGGAACTTTAGATTCAAGAAATATTCATATAATTGGTAAATTTTTTGAAAAATGTATTATTTTTGTTTCTAGATTACAATGTTTTTTTTTTAGTTCGTGGGAAAGAAAATTGTTATAATTAAAAATGTCGTAAAATCAAAATTAAAATCATTGACCTGTAATTATCATTGACCTGTAAAATAAACAATTCAGTTGCTTCCGAATTGAGACATTCTGGTAATCACAAAGAGCTACGGCAGAATTCTATTGCTATCGCAACTGACCTGATAATGAGTGTGCCTAAATGTACGTATATTTGAGAATTTCAACCTTGTTTTCAATTTGTAAATCAAACAGTTTAATGATTACTTCTTCTTCTTTTTCGTGTCGATTATTTCACATTTAAATTAATTTCGCCCAGTATGTGGTAACCTGGACTGCCCCATCGGTTGCCGTCATCAGGTCGCTTGCACTGCAGGTGGAGGGGCATAGGGGACACTCCAATAGGTGGGACATCGTTTGAAATGGCTCCCCACAATCGCACTCCGAGCTATTCACGTATTCCCATTTTTGCAAGATGTGCTTGCAGCGGCCAACCCTGGTACGCAAGCGGTTGAGCGATTTCCAGATTGGCCACGGTAGGTGGCCCAGGAGGGAGCTTTTCTCTAGGAGGAGTGTAGACTGGCGGAGGGGGGTGTTCGGTTTTCCATTTCTTGACTCTGGCTTCGGCAGGGAGGGAGTCAAGTGGGGTGACGCATCTCGCAAAGCTTTTTCGGCTTTTAAGTCGGACAATTGGGATCTGATGTTGGAAAAGTGGGTGTCGGTTGTCGGTCTCCTGTTTTCCTTTTTCCACGGCGCTGGCAACATCTCGACGAATCGATGGAGGGGCTATTCCTGCCAGAGGGTAGAGGCTGTCTAGTGGAGTTGGTTTTAGGCATCCGGTAATTATCCGTAAAGTCTCGTTTAGAGCCACGTCAACCTCCTTAGCGTGGTGGGATCGATGCCACACAGGACTCGCGTACTCGCCTGCTGAGAATGAAAGAGCTAGGCCGGTTGTCCGGAGTACGGTCGGGGATGCTCCCCATTCGGATCTTGTGAGGCGGCCAAGGAGGTTATTTCTGTTACAGACCTTCTTTTTTGTGTTGATGCAGTTGGATTTGTTAGTGAGAGTGCGATCCATAATTACCCCCAGATATCGTGGGTTTGGGCAATGTTCTATATTTACTCCCTGCCACGATAAATCCAATCTACGGTTTGTATGTCTGTTACGGAGGTGGAACTGCAAGATTGTGTCTTTAATGGATTTGGCCGAAGAGCATTGTTCCTATAGTAGGTGTCCAGTTCCTCGAGTGCGCCTTGGAGTCTACGTTCAGTTTCTTCAAAGGTGGTAGTTTGGGCCGCCAGTGCTAGGTCGTCGGCATTTATAAAACGTTTTGTATCGAAGGTGGTGGGTTGGTCGTTTGTGTACACATTAAAGAGTAAGGGTGCCAAAACACTTCCCTGAGGCAGTCCATTTTTTTGAGTGCGCCACCTGCTCTTGTCATGCCCAAGGTGAACCTGAAAGCGCCGGTTGCTCAGTATTACTCCCAGGAATTTTGTCAGGTCCGAGTCGTCCGTCATGCATGCAATTTTCGCTAGCAACTTGCGAATGTTAACGGTGTCATATATTTAATGATTTAACCAAAATCTATTTTCCTACCGCTATCGTCAATCAAAATCTTTTTTTTCACCAAATATATTTGTTATCAGTTTTAATAAATGACATGGTTCCAGTAAAATGTAGGTAGTACTTTTTTTCTTTGTCTACTTTTGCGCCTAGAATTTTGCATACGTTCGAATTGGTTGAAAATCCATCAAAAGTAATAGAAATGACTGTACATCCAGTCTCTTTAAGTAAACCAAGGCAAATTTTCAATAAATTGGCTGTTTGCGAGGCCGTGAAACTTCTAGGATAGAATTTTTACCATGGTTTATCTAAAAAAAAAATTACAAAGATAAACTATTTTTTTTTATATTCTTACTGATTGAATAATTGTTATGTATAGCGAGGAAGGAATTAATAAAGCACTTATTAGAATGATGGTTTTATTACTCGTGTACCACAAATCACAAATTATACAGGGCGCAAAAAAAAAACAGTACGTTAACTTCGTCAGAATGTAGTAGGCCATATATAAAAAATCTCCGGCAACTTACTTTGACCTTGCTTCATAGTAAAAACAAAAGATATCGACTGTCAAAGTTATCCAAGAATACGAAAACATGTTGTCACCATGCGCCCGTGCCACATGAGGTCAAACACCGCGGTGCTACTCGGCGAGGGCGATCAGTGCGTGGGGAGATCGGTAACTAGGCAACGGCGCCCCGGGGCGGGGCGGGCGGGCGGATCGGCGATGCCGATGCCGGCGCGCGCGCGCGTCGTTCGTTTCAAAGTTCAAAGGCACCGCGCTACTACCTACGTACGCTTTGTTGTGCTGCCACGTTCTTTAGCAACTACAACTTCAAACTGCATTTGCTTTGAAATTGATTGTCATAAGTTGCAAATTTTTCCTTCATACTTGTTCGGGCTTAGGACCGACAAAATTCAGAAGTGTTAAAACTAATTAAAATGGCAAGCAAACGTATGGAAAAAACGTATGGAAAAAAAAGCACGCAATTGCAGAAAAACATGTAAGTAGGTAATTAAAATGGAGAACCTGTGTGATTTTCCTAATCAAAGTACTTTGAGGTCAGGTAGGTACTTGCCGAGATAAAGGCGCTGACTAGGTAGGTACCTAAGTACTCTATCCGCTATTTTATTTTGCGATGAAGATGGGATTTGAACCCACTACCTCTACGTGCTATTACGCGGTCGCTTAGGTACTATCGTACTACCTACTCTCTCCGTTATCAAAGCGAAAGCGTTTCCGTAACATCTTTTGCAGTGAAGTTGGAATTCGAACCCAGGACACCTGCGAGCTAAAATGAATAGGTACCTAACTGTATGAGATGTCTTATTTACAATAACAATTTAGGAGTAGGTATTTGTTAGAGACATAAGTAATTTTAAGTTGTTGTTTTATAAAAAGTACCTAGGTAGGTTAAATTTTTTAGCTTTGGCTAACAAGCAAACAAACGGTATTATTGAAAATGTACTTAGTATTAGAAAAAAACGACCCGTCTTACTTACAAGTACAACTAGCTCCGATGGGATTCGAACCCATGACCTTTCACTGTCCGGGCGCCTGCTCTAACCACTGAGCTACGGAGTCGTTATCGTCGTCAACGACTCCGTATCTCAGTGGTTAGAGCAGGCGCCCGGACAGTGAAAGGTCATGGGTTCGAATCCCATCGGAGCTAGTTGTGAAATGGGTCGTTTTTTAATACTGCATTTTCAATAATAAAAATTGCACTGTGAATGCAAAAAAGTTAACGTTGTTTACAAATTTATTTTTACCGTGTTAAAAAAAATATTTAGCTGAAAGCAAAGCGGGCGCTGCGTGCTCCTGTTAGTCACAGTAATCACAGCTGCACTTCTGTACTCTGGCGTATTTAAAAAATTTGAATCAACTTATGTACAAATTAATTAAAATAAAAAGCAAAATAGCCCTGCGGCGCCTACCTCAAAGTTTGGTTGAGTAATCCGTTTAGTTCACACTGCACTATCAATGAGCGTCAAATGCACAGATCACAAATCAAAGAATTGAAAACTTAACACTAAGAGTACTTTAAGAGTTGCTCGAAATGCAGTCCGTTTCGCTCTAGGCAGAGTCTTGCACGTTTAACTGCATTTCGCCGCACTCGTGACAAAACTGCACTATCACTCCGAACTTTGTCAAATGCACTTCTGATACGCGCCATCAGCACATCACGGCTTTCGATTTCGTTCTCATAAACTAGCCGTTTGATCTCACCCCACAAGTAAAAGTCACATGGCGTCAAGTCCGGTGATCTGGCAGGCCATGGTACCGGCCCAGCACGGCCGATCCATCGGTCGCCATACGTCGCGTTAAGGTATTGGCGCACTTGCTGGGCGTAGTGCGGTGGCGCACCATCCTGCTGGAAATAAAAGTCCTGCAAGTACGCTAGTGGCACGTCCTCCAGGAATTCGGAAATGACTCCTTGAAGCATTTCCAGGTAGGTACCACCAGTCAGATGACCTTCGATGAAGTTCGGCCCTAGAATCTTATCGCCGAGAATGCCGGCCCACACGTTCACACTGAACCGTGCTTGGTGATGGTGTTCGCGTATCGCGTGCGGGTTGCTGTACGACCACCAGTGCTCATTGTGAGAGTTGTACATTCCAACTCTCGTAAACATCGACTCATCAGTCCACAAAATGTTTTTGTCGTCATTTTGAATCAGCCAGGTGCAAAAGTCGCGGCGATTTTGGGCGTCGGCTTCATTTAACTGCTGAACCTTCTGAAACTTGTAGGGATGCATCCCAGCAGAGTGCACCAAGTGCCAGACCGACGTGTGGGTTATGTTAAACCGTCGCGCTGCGTCTCGTGTACTGGCGCGCGGATGTCGCTCAAAAAAGTCGAAGATCGCGTCCTCCAATTCGACGAGCAGACGCGGTGCACCGCCTCCGTGAGCATGGCCGGGCGATGTAAACTGGCCATGGTCCAGAAGACGCTGATTCACACGCAAAATCGTTCGCTGGTTAGGAACGGCCGGATGGGGAAGGCCTTGAGCGATGAGTCGGGGCACACTTTCCGCCTCGTACATCCTCCTGGCCTCATTGAGGTTCTCCCCACTGAGGATGTACACTCTCACCATTTCATAAAATTCGCGATGCGAGAACCGTTGCATTTTGCCGCGTTTGCGCTGCGCAGGTGAAACGATTACGCGTGACGTATCGCTCGGCGGGGTTGCGCAGGCGACTGACTGCGGCTCGGCGTCGGCGGGCGGGCGGGCACTGGGCTGGGCGGGCGGCGGGGCGGTGGGGTGCGCTTGCGACGCGGGGCGGGCGGGGATCAGATGGTTTTGAAAGATTTGGAATGAACTGAGATGACCTCGGCCCGCCCCGATACCCGCACTCGCCCCGCTAGTACCCTACGCGCTTGGTAGGCATAGAGTTGTGTTATTTAGGATATTTGTAGTCAAAAATATCAAAAAAAAAGTTGCTCATTTTTTATTTTTTATATGATCTATTACAGATTCTGATTCATAGAAAAAAATCTCTGTACTACTTTTTTTTGCGCCTTGTATATAGCATAGTCTAGAGCATAGAGTAGAGTTATCTTCATCAATCAGGCCAAGCATTCCTGATCATAATGCCAGCCACTCACAGCGGTAGTAACACTCTCTACCACGTTATTAAATTACAAATTCAACCTATTTGGTGGTCTTGTTATCCTAGTGCTTCGACGCGGTGCAATCACAGGCTGTGCCGGCGTAGATGGAGGTGGTGGTCGCTGTTCTGTCGATTGCGATTCTTGGCTTTCGGCCCGCCCGGTATCTACTGGTAGAGTCTCCCTTACTGGAGTCATTTTCTCCTTCCCTGTGTCCGTTCTAGTGTCATTTCCAGTCATCTGTTCGTCTACTTCCTTTGTAGGGCTAGCTGGTATAGTTTCTCTCACCTGTGGTTCCCCTGCTGGATTTTGCATATTTAGGACATCCTGTTCTAGTCTCTGCCTATGCCAATCAGCGCTTCGTTTTTTGTCATTATCACTCCAGCATGATGTCTTAATTATTTGATTTACATGTCTGTGGTGTTTTCTTCCATCCACTTCCACCTCATAATGCAGTTTTCCTGTTCTTTCTAATATCTTTCTAAATTTCCACTTATTTCCGTCATACATTCTTATCTGTCCTCTATCCCCTCTCTTGAATTCTTTATTTACTATTTGACTTCTATCACTGTTATTTCCATTTATCTCGGTCTTCCTTTTTACTAGGTCAATCCGT
The DNA here is from genome assembly GCA_949710035.1 of Crambus lathoniellus. Lineage (NCBI taxonomy): Eukaryota > Metazoa > Arthropoda > Insecta > Lepidoptera > Crambidae > Crambus > Crambus lathoniellus. The sequence goes on from OX453313.1 coordinate 4,105,018, forward strand.
GTTCTGTAAATTCTCTTAAACATCATCTCAGCTGGGCTAATTCCGGTAGTACTGTTTGGCGTTTTCCTGTACATCATTAAAAACTTGTGTAATTTTTCTTGTATAGATCCTTCTTCCTTAGCCATTGCCTTTAATTTATTTTTCAGTGTCTGTACATATCTTTCTGCTTGACCATTTGTTGATGGATGAAACGGTGCCGTGAACTTTGCTTGAATTCTATTTCTTTTTAAAAATATCTGCATTTCTTCCGATTTAAATTGTGTTCCATTGTCTGAAACTTGAGGTATGGGTAAGCTAAAGATAGAGTATATTTTCTTTAAGATGTTAATTGTTGCTGTAGCAGTAATAGATGGTGTTGGTACGACTTCTAACCACTTTGTATATGCATCCACGACTATTAAGAAATATTGATTCATGAAAGGCCCAGATACTCCCAGCTATGTATAGGCACTTTAGTAGGGTTCTTCTGCATCAAACAGCATGCTTTACATTGTGTACGGGCAAGCGCCGTACAGTTTGTCACATCAGCACTTTTACGCCACATGCACTAATTTAGGTCATTCATCAACTCAGTACGTGTTCGAATATCATAGCCGTCGCGCACTCTCATATCATTTTAATTTTAAGACGTTTTTATATCAATATATCAGTTTTTTTACATTTATCAAATAGTTTAATTTATCAATCATTATCAACTATCACTAAAAGAGTGTATAAACCATACATTCTTTTTGGTCCTTCGTAAAAGGGCCTCGCGAGTGACTCAGTGGAAACGTGGACGTGTAAAACGTGACTCTGTGTCGCAAGTGAGGTGAACTATCACCTATCACTGAAGTTATCGAAGACATCAAGCAGCAAAAAGGCGACCCACCCAAGGACTATCCTTCTTGGGTTCGTGAGTACCAGCAACATCAAGTAAGCCGTATCATTTCCTTTACTCTATTCAATAGCACCACAGCGAGATGGTCACCATGGAAGATTTACTTTGCACTCAAGATCAACTATCATCGGGTATAGAACAGGTATATACTAATTTCAAAAAAGACGGTTCAGATAGGAAGACTCCTGATTATATCAAACGTCGCCTTGACACACTAGACAATTACTGGCAGGAATTTCAAACAAATCATATTAGGCTATGTGAGGTCGATGATAAGTCTCATCATTATTTTACATCAAAGCAATATGAAGCTGTACGTGAGAGATTCTCAGCTATAAGAACAACAATCCAGAATTATCAACCGAAAGATGAAAGTAGGCCTTCTACACCGATCATTAAACCAGCGGCACCCATGACCATGCCGTCTACCACTCCGTATAGGTCGTCTGATCAGCACGTTTCATCTCGCGCTCAAGGTTCGAACAGTAAAACAGATGAAATGTTGCGCAAACAAAGCAGCAACTTTAAGGCGTTTGAACACACCCTGTCTAATATATTATTGGATACTATCACCGAAAAGTGGGAATTTGATCATTTATTACGTACGGTTCAAGCTCGTTGGCAGGCCATAGATTCGCTTCACTGGGAGCTGGACAGCGAATTAGGTGGCAGAAATACAGAATATGAAGCAGCGTACTATAAATATGAAAGAAGTTATAATAATGCTATCAAATCAATTAATAAAAAATTATGGTCCGTATCCCACCGCGAACAGTCGACGCCCCATATAGAATTACCTGTATTCACTGGTAGTTATCACCAATGGACCTCTTTCAAAGATCTTTTTGTCGAGACAATTCATAACAACCCATCACTTTCAAGCGCTCAAAAAATGCAATTTTTGAAATCAAAGGTCAAGAGTGAGGCCGAGCGACTGATTCAACATTTACCTATTTCATCTGATAATTACTCTGTTTGTTGGGATATCTTAACACATAGATATGACAATAAGAAATTGATTTTGAACTCGCATATTGACATTTTGTTTAGCATACCGGCCGTTCAACAAATATCAATAAGCCATTTAAAAAGGATTCACGATACAACACGTGAAACCCTTAATGCTATCAAAAACCTGGGTGTGACAGTCGATTCGTGGGATCCACTTCTTATTTACATTTTGTGCCAAAAATTAGACACAGATACTCATAATGAATATGTAGCGTCTGTAAAGCAGCCAAGAGAAATACCCAACATATCTGACTTTTTAGAATTTTTGGAGAGTAAGTTCACCACTTTGGAGTCATCAAGACGTAAACAGGAACCCTTAATTAAATCAACTACAATGAAAAATAATAATCATTTTCCTTCAACTTCAAAATATCAGAAACCAACTTTTAATTATAACAATAAGCAGTCATTTTCGCCGCAGGGACGTTCAATTTCGCAATCATTTTATAACAAAAATGTTTATGCTACAAAACTTTATAAATGTCCAATTTGTAAAGCTGATGATCACGCTGTATTTTACTGTAAACAATTTTTAGATATGAAACCTTTACTGAAACGACAGACTATTAACAAATTCAACATATGCCAAAACTGTCTTTATTGTCATTATGGTAAGGCATGCATTTCTGAAAAACGGTGTCGTGAATGCAATCAGGCGCATAACACACTACTACACGAAGCATTTGCGCAATCAGAGCGCACGTCTGGCGCGACGTCCGCAAAATATCGCCCGGACATTGACACGAAACCTGTAACTTCGCAAGCGGTTCGTAGCAACTCGCACGTGTCTATACAAGGCGAAACCCCGGAGGTGCTTTTAGCGACAGCTGTTATAAAGGTACAAACCAGTGATGGTACTTATATCAACTTACGAGCCTTACTGGACCAGGGTTCCCAAACATCACTCATCACGGAGAATGCCGCGCAACTGTTAGGGATGCCTCGTCGTAAATGCCAGGGGGTAATATCAGGAATAGGTGCAAAGGAAAGCAGTTGTAAGGGGATTATACGCATCCAGTGTCTATCAAACAATGACGATTTTGAATTTGAAACAGACGCCATCATTATGAACAATTTAATCAAAAATTTACCAAGTCATTCATTTAGCAAACCATCATGGACATTTTTAAATAATTTAAATTTAGCTGACCCCGAATTTTATCATAGTCGCCCAGTAGATTTGTTACTGGGAGCTGACATTTATTCGATTATACTTTTGGAAGGCGTGTGCAAAATGAGTAATGACTCACCCCTTGCACAAAACACGCGCTTGGGATGGATACTTAGCGGAAACATCAAAACACTACAGTGTAACGTCATATTAAATCATTTAGAAGAGATCCATAAATTTTGGGAGATTGAAGATATCTCTGAAACAACCCCTATAGCAAATGAAAATAAACTTTGTATAGAATATTATAAAAATACTACTGTCCGACACGAAAATGGGCGATATGAAGTGAGGTTGCCGTTAAAACAAGATTTCAAAGAAAATTTGGGGGCCTCGAAAAACAAAGCTGTTGCGCAATTTAAAACATTAGAGCGAAAATTTTATCGTAATAAAGACATAGCAAAAGAATACAAATTATTTATGAATGAGTATGAATCACTCGGACACATGAAGCCCGCTATCGAACACTCGACACCCGACTGCTATTTGACTCACCATTGTGTAGAAAGGGCCGAATCAACAAGTACAAAATTTAGAGTTGTGTTTAATGCTTCTTCAAAAACATCTTCGGGACAAAGCCTAAATGACGTCATGGAAGCTGGGCCGAATCTCCAACAAGACCTTCAGTCTCTTATCATAAAATGGAGACAATATCAGTATGGGTTTACAGCGGACATAGAGAAAATGTTTCGCCAAATAAGCATGAATGAAAATGACCAAAATTATCAAAAAATCATCTGGCGCAGCTCACAACACGAACCTATCAAGGAATACCTACTTACCACTGTGACGTATGGGACAAAAGCAGCACCGTTTTTGGCCATGATGACCCTAAGACAGTTAGCTTCCGATGAGCGACAAAACTTCCCCTCTAGTTCAGCTCCTGATGTCCTGGAACAGTCTTTCTACACTGATGACGTAGTCCATGGAGCCCATAGACCCGAATCAGCGAAACAATTATGTAACGACCTTAAGAAACTATTACAATCAGGTGGTTTCAATCTCAGAAAATGGAAGTCAAACTTTCCAGCGATATTACCAGAGGCAGCCGAGTCATCAAATTTAGAGAGCTTCAACTTTAAAGGATCGGAACATACTAAGACCCTGGGTTTGGGTTGGAACCCACAAAAGGATGTGTTTGTGTTCGAGTCAAAAATAGATACATCAAATAATCACGAGACCAAAAGATCACTTTTATCAAATATATCAAAGCTTTTCGATCCACTAGGTTGGTTGTCACCCCTATCAACAAAATTAAAAATAATTTTTCAGAATGTTTGGCTAGCAGAAATTAAATGGGATGACCCATTACCAGAGGAAATAGAATCAGAATGGCAAAAAATCAAATATGACATTAAAAATATCAATCAGTTGGAGATACCACGTTGGATAAAGACACAAGAAAGTGACACCATTGAGCTGCATGGATTCTGTGACTCATCGATTAAGGCTTATGCCTGTGTAATTTACGTCCGAGTTACAAGAGATCAAAACTCAAGTATACATTTATTAGTAGGAAAATCGAGATTAGTTCCAGCCAGTGGTAAGCTCTCTCTTCCAAGACTAGAGTTAAGCGGAGCTCTTCTTTTATCAAAATTAATATTAAAAGTCAAAGAATGTTTGAAAAGTTATGTTATTAAGGTATACGGATGGTCAGATTCTATGATCGTTCTGGGATGGCTGAACGGTGACCCCACAAGATGGAACACCTTTGTTGCGAATAGAGTGAAAGAGATAACAAATATCATGCCTCGGGAGTGCTGGAACTACGTCAAGTCCGAAGAAAACCCAGCAGACTGCGCCAGCCGCGGTTTGACGGTTACACAGCTGAAAGGTCATTCCTTATGGTGGAAGGGGCCCTTATGGCTGTCAGACTACGTTCACAGTGAACAAAAACAATGTTTTAAAACAGAACAAGAGATAAAAAATAAAAAACAAGTAAACGTTGTCACCGAGGAATATATACAAAATAATTTAATTAATCAGTTACTATCAAATTACAGCTCATTCAACAAAGTTATCAGAATAATATCATGGATACTGCGATTTAAAAAAACAAAAGAATACAAACTAAATTACTTATCATTACAAGAACTAGAAACAGCAAGAAATATTGTGATAAAAAATGTACAGCATGCAGAATTCTCAAAAGAAATTACCTGTTTAAGGGGAGGTAGCAAAATTCATTCAAAGAGTAAAATTATTGAGTTGAACCCAGTTTTAGGTCAAGACGGTCTCCTAAGGGTCGGTGGACGCTTAAGAAAAGCTAACATAAGTCCCGAGATGAAACATCCCCTAATCATACCCAAGAATTGCCGATTAGCCGAACTTTTAATAGATCATGCACACTTACTTTCATTTCATGGCGGAGCACGCTCAACTACATCAATTCTACGTCAAAAATACTGGCTTATCGGAGGTTACGGAGCCGTTAAGAAGCGTCTCCGAAAGTGCGTCAAGTGTAGACACCATAACCCCGATAAACATAATCAAATCATGGGAGATTTACCAGCATCACGTGTCAACCCTACAAGGCCATTTTATAACACCGGCGGGCGTCGACTTTACAGGGTTCGTCGACGTTAAATCAAACAAGGGTAGAGGTATCAAAACGACGAAGGGATATATCGCTGTTTTTGTGTGCATGGTGACTAAAGCTGTGCACCTTGAACTAGTGTCAGATTTAACATCATCCGCCTTTTTGGCAGCCCTTCGCAGGATGGCCGCAAGAAGAGGTGCCCCACGTCACATCTACAGTGACAATGGGACAAACTTTGTCGGCGCCAGTAGGGTTCTTAATCAAGAATATATCAATTTAAAACAAACATTAGATAAGGACTTTTTCGATGCTGTCACTCAGATGAAAATCAACTGGCACTTCAACGCCCCATCGTGGCCTAGCGCAGGTGGGCTCTGGGAACGCTCGACCCGAAGTTTAAAGCAGCACTTAAAAAGGGTAGTTGGCGAGCAAAAGTTGACCTATGAAGAATATTCGACTCTCTTGGCTCAACTGGAAGGGTGCCTAAATTCACGACCACTTTGTGTTTTGACTGAAGACCCAGACAATATTGACTATCTAACCCCGGCACATTTCCTATCAAGTGGACCCACATTGACTGTAATAGAAACAGAAAAGGACTTAAGAACCAGATGGCAATTGACGCAAAAGATCTTTAATGACATCTGGAACAGGTGGAAATCTGAGTACCTTTGTCAATTATCAGTTAGAAGTAAATGGCGCCAGCCTAAGGAAAATTTTAAGATTGATGACATCGTGATAATACAAGACGACAATTTGCCCGCTGGAAAATGGGCACTGGGCCGCGTAATCGAATTACACCCAGGAACCGACGGATTAGTGCGTGTTGTCACCCTAAAAACAAAAAATGGTTATATCAAAAGGCCCACTGACACTAGTTCAAGGTGCACGGCTTTAGTCACCATGCACACAAAAACAGCGATATATCCCTTCGTCGTTTTGATACCTCTTATCACAATACAAAGTAATGCTTCTCCAATTACATCACGGGTTCGCCGAGCTCGAGCATTACAATGCAATACTGCTCAAACAATTAAAAAATGAACTAAATTTAATCACTGGATTGTTAACACAAGACTTGACGTTGCCATTTAATAATTTTCAAGCTGACATATCGAAAATATATCATTTGCTAACTGTAAAAGCTAAAGCCATGAAAGACTTCATAATATTTGAAGTCGGCATTCCTTTGGTGAGACGCGACAGTTTCGATATTTATAAGTTTATACCGATCCCACAAGAGGTAAACAGCAAAATGATAACATTAATTCCGATTTCAGATTACGTAGCAGTCAATATACAAAAGGACTCTTACGTAACTATGTCCGAGACCAACCTACAAAATTGTGTTAATTACGATACCGAAACCTACATATGCCCATTAAATCAGCCAGTTTATCAAATGAGATCAGATCAAAATCTATGTGTCAAAAAACCTATCAGCGACGAATGCGAGACAACGACCTTCACATGTAAACATAAATGGATCGAATTACATAACATTAATACTTACCTATATTTCTGTTGCGGACAATGCCCCGTTCGAATCATATGTGAGCATCATGTTACCGCCGTGCAATTAGAAACGGCTGGAATAATAACATTAAGCGACGACTGTATTATCAAAGGTAGATCTTTTTCAATTTTCTCGCATAAAAAACTGTCAAATACCATGGAACAAAAAGCTGACGTCATCAAAATCTACATCCCGCCTATCAACAATCTCATTAACCTGTCTATACCCACCTCCGCTATTGATACACAATATGTTGCTGAGGATCATCAGAAAGACATTGAGAATATTAGTAAACAGATCAAGGACATGAAAGCTGCCGCCACGGAAGGAGTACTGTCGGATCGGGCTTCGTACCACGATGTACACCACTACGTGGCCATCTACATCATCGCGGGAGCCGGTGTCGCAGCTCTGGTGTTTGTCGTCGCCCGACGACTGCGGAAGCGAGCGAGCCGCCCGTCCCAGGCCGGTGCCGTTGCCACGCCGGCGCCGGTGGCGCCGCAGCCGCAAGTCATCTTCCACGCTGATCCCACACAGGTTACGGTTCAGCGTATAAGTGAAAGTGAAGTGAATCAGTGTAGTGCTAGTGTTAATAAGGGCAATCAAAGTGTAAACAAAAGTGTAAAATCAAGTGCACGCGTACATAATAAGGCTTCGTCACCTATGCTTCAAAGACAATTTAGCATATAAGTTTAACATTGTTCTATCACCTTGTAAAACCTTTTATGCCATCTTGTAATTCACGTCAATCATGATCATAATTTTTTCATCTCCCATTGTTTGGCCCGGGAGCATGTACGGGCAAGCGCCGTACAGTTTGTCACATCAGCACTTTTACGCCACATGCACTAATTTAGGTCATTCATCAACTCAGTACGTGTTCGAATATCATAGCCGTCGCGCACTCTCATATCATTTTAATTTTAAGACGTTTTTATATCAATATATCAGTTTTTTTACATTTATCAAATAGTTTAATTTATCAATCATTATCAACTATCACTAAAAGAGTGTATAAACCATACACATTGTTTGACCATATTCTCAATGTCTGAATCAATATTTTTCCACCACACATAGCTTCTTGCTAATGCTTTCATTTTTACAATTCCTGTATGCGCCATATGCAGTTCTTCTAATATTTTGGGTTGTAGTATTTTCGGTATGACAATCCTAATTCCATAGAAAATGCAACCAGTCTGCAGTGAATACTCATGTAGCGTCTTAAGATCCTCTCTGCCTGACTGAATATCAATATATAATTATTGTAGTTCTCGGTCCTTAGCTGTAGCTCCTTTTATTTCCTGTTGTGTCACTGGCATTTCTGCAACCTGATTCATGTAGAATGTATCATTATCCGTAAGTTTCTCCAAGGTTTTATCCCCAGAGACACTATTTCTTGATAAGAAGTCTGCATTTGCATGTTCTGCCGTTTTCCTGACTTTGATTTCGTAGTTAAATCCAGCCAAAAAGTTTGCATAATGTACAAGCTTCATTGCTGTAGTGGTGGGAATTGTCTTTCCGGGTGTAGGATTCTCGCCAGTGGTTGGTTGTCAATAATTAGAGTGATTCTTCTACCATAGCAGTACTGGAAAAATTTCTTTAATCCCCATATCAGCGCTGCTGCTTCCTTATCAAGCCGGCTGTATCCTTTTTCCGCTTTTGTAAGTGATCGTGAAGCGAAGGCTATCGCCAGTGGTTGGTTGTCAATAATTAGAGTGATTCTTCTACCATAGCAGTACTGGAAAAAATTCTTTAATCCCCATATCAGCGCTGCTGCTTCCTTATCAAGCTGGCTGTATCTTTTTTCCGCTTTTGTAAGTGATCGTGAAGCGAAGGCTTTTCTGGGTGTAGGATTCTCGCCAGTGGTTGGTTGTCAATAATAAGAGTGATCCTTCTACCATAGCAGTACTGGAAAAATTTCTTTAATCCCCATATCAGCGCTGCTGCTTCCTTATCAAGCTGGCTGTATCGTTTTTCCGCTTTTGTAAGTGATCGTGAAGCGAAGTCTATCGCCAGTGGTTGGTTGTCAATAATTAGAGTGATTCTTCTACCATAGCAGTACTGGAAAAAATTCTTTAATCCCCATATCAGCGCTGCTGCTTCCTTATCAAGCTGGCTGTATCTTTTTTCCGCTTTTGTAAGTGATCGTGAAGCGAAGGCTATAGGTCTTTCTGTCTTATCCGGCATCACATGTGATAAAACAGCCCCAAAGCCAGTAGGCGATGCATCCGTGGCTAGTGTAACCGGTTGTTAAGGATGGGCAGGCTCGCTCCGGCTAATACCTGAAAAATAATCGAATTAATAATAAATAAACTAGAAATGTCTTAGGTACTATGTTCACGCCGCGCGTGATTCATTCATTCACGTTCTTTCGTGGGGTCGGCGCCAACCGCCGTCCGCGCGACATCGCGACCAGTCGGCCGTACGCCACCGTGAACCAAGGGTGTGTGTTTCTGTAGCGACGTGCCGCGCCAGTTACCTACCCGTATTGTGACCGAGATCTCGAGCGTTTACACCTAGGAGCGCCCGGTCCGGGTACGGACTTGTGACCCGTGTGTGTTCGCTTTGAAAAGCGCCGGGAAGTTTTAGCTGTCTATTAGGGCATTGTGTAGTTATAAGAGTGTTAGCTGTAAGAGTTTCCCATCGGGGGGTCAGGTTAGGAAGACCTACTTGTCAGGCGCGCGCGCCGGCGAGACAGCGACCCGCCCCCCTGGATTACGGACAGTATCTCCTACCATAAGGTAGGACTAGTTTTAATTTACTTAATTTTGCATGAGAAACCTCCGTTTCAATAAACTGTGGAACACAGTCGATGGTCACCACAATTGTGCGTGATCAAATTTTTGGTAGCAGAGCGTACCTAGTTGATATAATTAGTTAATTTTCATATTAAAATTAACTAGGTACATAAAATTTCATAGTAAAAATAAAAAGCGTACCTAAAAAGCGTACCTAAAAATTTTTTTTTTTTTTGTTGAAATCTCGAGGGTATTCCGAGACGATTGAAGTACTAAGAAATTGTTCTAGTAAATTCTCGAAGCGAATGTTTCTCACTTGGTGGATCCGATAATAGATAGACACTTATATAATTGTTGTCACATACTAGTGTTTTGATGCGAGTTTACTCGCCTAGATGTGTATATTTTTTTTTGTGTGTCCGGATTTATTTGACGAATAGTTCGTTCGAAAGTGTGTTTATTAGTACCACATACTAGTGATTTGATACGAGTTTACTCGCCTAGATGTGTATATTTTTTTTTGTGTGTCCGGATTTATTTGACGAATAGTTTCGTTCGAAAGTGTTGTTTATTAGTACCACATACTAGTGTTTGTTCCGAGTCCGCTTGCCTAGTTAAAAAAGTGGAACTAGTTTTAATTATTAGTAGTATTAAATTACGAGTATTATTATTAAAAATAGTTTTGTTTTCGTTTGTTGATAACGGTTTAGTAGTTGATTTGCGAGGTATGCCATACCGTTAATCCTATACGTTTTGTTTATACCGTTATATTGTTAGCCCTTGAAATTGGTAAGTTGCTAATAATTTATGAAAATAGTAGGGTCCGTGTATGTCGTCCGAATTTTAATTGTGTTTTATATTATCGTGACGCGACCTATTTCTATTGTTTTTTTTGTTGATGTTTACCACTTTTATATTTCTTTGTTTGCTTTGTTTATTAAACGGATTATAAATGGCTCCTACGAATCCGACCGCCGTATCCAGGGCTGGCATCCAAGGAGTTTTGCGTTGGCTTGCTTGTGCGGTCACATTAATAGACCGAGCCGACCGGGTAGGCGCGTTGCTAGCTCGGTATGGCGGGCTGGCAGCTCGGCTGCAGGACCTGGAGCGCCACGCCATGGAATGTCGCGCGTATTATATGGAGAACCCCCCAGCTGATGATGCCGTGTCGGAACAGCTGGAGCAGGATGTAGCCCAGGCCTATGAGCTGGCTGACCAGCTCACGGAGGCGGCTGAGAGGGCCCTGGCTGTTCGGAAGGGGGAGCCGGTTTTGAGCGGGGAGGTCAAACCTACCCCGACGGCGTTGCTAGGCCGATTACCTACGCTGGAGATTCCCACTTTTAATGGGGATCTGTCAGCCTGGATGGGCTACATTAATTTGTTTGACAGTTTGGTGGATTCACGACGGGACTTATCCCCTAGCGAGAAGTTGGCCTATTTGCGCTCCTCCCTGCGAGGAGAGGCCAGCGCGGTAATCCAGCACCTGCTCATCAGCGACGACAACTACCAGGTGGCTCGCCAGCTTCTGGTTAGCAGGTACCAGAATGTCCGGTTACTGGCGGACACCCACGTGGCCACGATTTTGGCCCTCCCGCGAATCACGCGGGTACACCTGTTACGGAGGGAGTTGCTGAACCCGCTACTGTCAGCGGTCAACTCCCTAAGGCGATTGGACCTGCCGGTGGATCAGTGGTCCTTTGTACTGCTGCACATAGTCCTCGCCAAATTGCCCGCTGAAATGAAGGGGCGTTTCGAGCAGAGGTACGGAGGGGACAGCGCCTCGTATCTCCCGCCCTTCGCGGACCTCCTTCGTTTTTTGGAGGACGAATGTAGGGTGACGGACCACCTGGAGCCCGCCCCGGTTCCAGGTGTTGGTCGTATGGTGGCGGCGAGGGAACAGCCCCGTCGCCCGACCAATCGCTATGCTGCCTTCCAGCAGTCCCCTCCCCCCGCACCGAGTGAGCGGTGCAGGTATTGCAGGGGAGATAGGCATGTGGTGCACGAATGTGCCAAATTTAGAGGCCTCCGCCCAGAGGGACGGAGGGCCGTTGCGAAACAGCGCCAATGGTGCTATAGGTGTTTGGGGGGACACATGCAGTCGGCGTGTCCCCAGACCGAGGATTGTCGTCTTTGCGGAGGGAGGCATCACCCCCTCCTTTGTTTGGACCGCAAGGACGCTGGGAGCGACCGGGGTTCGAATTCCTCGCGCACGGGCGGGGGCCCGGCAGCCCGGAACCGGTCCCCTAGAGATTCGGCGGGGCTTAGCCCCCCCGTTCAGTCCCCCCCGGAGAGGGGGAACTATAGGAGAGACGCCCCCGCCACGGGCGGGGGTAGGGGGGTACCACAAGAGTACGCCACGGTGGCGATGGGCACGGGCCCTATTTGCTACTCCCCCCCCCTAATGGAGAGGCCTCGATTGGGGTACTATGTACCGAGGCACGCCCCACACGGGTATTACCCTGCACCTAGGAGTGCTGTTGGCCGGGGCCAGTATGTACCCGATTGAGACCCGCTCGCCCGGTACGAGCGTCCCACATTTGGCGCGCCGACTCAGGCGCGAGGGGGACAAGTACCCCCCCAAAATTTTTAATGGCGCCCCTGTCGGACCCAACCACCCCTCCGGAGCTTGTGCTGTTGCCAACAGCCTCCGTGAATGTTTGGGGACCTAAGGGCAATGTTGTCACGGTGCGTGCCCTTTTGGACTCAGGTGCCCAGGGGTGCATAATGTCCAGGTGGCTTGTCCGACAGCTGGGTCTTTTGCTTGTGCCGCATCACGAAGCGGTACGGGGGGTGGGAGACTCGCGGATCCCTGATCCGATTGGTCGAGTTGAGTTCTCCTTCTCCCCCCACTTCGCGCCAAGGCCGAAGATCGGTGCTTCGGCGATAGTCTTTGATAAGGTGGTTGGACCACTCCCGCAAGTGCGAGTGCCGCCATCCACGATTGAGCTGACGTCTGGACTGGCTTTGGCTGATCCTTCCTTCCACCGACCGGGCCCAATACACTTGTTGATTGGTGCGGATGTCCTCGGTCGTGTACTGTGTGGAAGCAAGCGAGTTTTGCAGACAGCCGATCTTGTCGCCTTGTCCTCGTCGCTGGGTCATGTGGTGATGGGAAAGGTACCACAGACACCAGAGACCCCGTCGGTAGACCGCCAGACCATTGTCGGTTCTACTTTGTCCGACGTTCTCCAAAAGTTTTGGGAGGTGGAGGAACCTCCCACTGCCAAGCGGTTGGATCCGTTAGCCGAGGAGTGCGAATTGTTCTACCAGAACAACACTGGGCGCCTCCTCTCGGGTCGCTTGATTACCCGCTTGCCCTTCTTGGCGGTTCGCCCTCCTTTAGGGAGCTCCCGACCGATGGCCGAGAAGAGATTGTTGTCCATGGAGCGTAGGATGGCCAGGGATCCCGCATTCAAGGAGAAGTATATAGACTTCATGCGGGAGTATTTGGACCTTGGGCACATGTCCATCTCGCAGTTGGACTGGCGTAATGTGGAACATTACTTCCTGCCACACCACGCTGTTTTGAAGACTTCCAATGGGAAGATCCGCGTGGTCTTTGATGGTTCAGCGCCCACGTCAACCGGAGTGTCGTTGAATCAGTGTCTGCATGCGGGGCCGAAGTTGCATCACGATGTCTGTGATGTTTTGACCAACTTCCGCCGGCACGCTGTCGTCTTTGTGGCCGATATCCGCATGATGTTCAGACAGACCGTGATTCACCCGGAGGATAGACGATACCAGCTCATCCTTTGGCGTGAGGATCCCCAGGATCCGATGTTGGCTTACGAGCTGAACACCAACACTTATGGTTTGCGGTCGAGCCCCTTTGTGGCGATCCGTTCGCTTTTGGAGCTCGCAGAGCGCGAACGGCTACGCTATCCCCGGGCATCTGCTCTTATTGAGGGGGGGGCCTTATTTGTCGACGATATCTGCACGGGGGCCTCGAGCTTAGATGAGGCTCTCGTCTTACGTGATGAGCTGATTGCGCTCTTGAGGGCTGGTGGCTATGAGTTGCGGAAGTGGCTGTCTAACTCACCGGACCTATTGGCAGATTTGCCTAAGGACCACCAGCAAGAGCCGCTCCTCTTTGAAAATCCGGAGACTCCAGACATGCTGTCTGTTTTGGGAGTCCAGTATCGACCAGTCCCGGATTTGTTCACATATAGATTGGAACTGCCAGACCCAAAGGTCTGGACTAAACGCACGGTGCTGTCTACTGTAGCCCGTACCTTTGATCCGAACGGTTGGCTCAGCCCTGTAGTGTTTTCGATGAAGTGCTTCCTACAGGAGCTCTGGGCTGCGGAATTGTCATGGGATGAGCCCCTCTCTGGTAGCCTCCTACGAGAGTGGGTGAGGTTCGTGTCATCCCTACCCGACGTCAATCGGGTTTGTATACCGAGGCAAATGCTGCCTTCGGGAAAGTTTAAAGCCTCCCTGCACGGCTTTTGTGACGCGTCCGAAAGCGGATACGCGGCAGCCGTTTACATCCGAACGGTGGATGCAGCAGGCGTTGTCGCCGTACACTTAGTTACGGCCAAGAGTAAGGTCGCCCCCCTTCGGACTAGGCTAACCATTCCGAAGTTGGAGTTGTCCGGCGCCACTCTCTTAGTACGGCTACTCAATCATGTTGCCGACACCTTGGGAAACGGTGTCGACTTGGAGTCGATATTTGCGTGGTCTGACAGCCAGGTCGTCCTTTGTTGGCTGAAGAGTTCAGTCCACACCCTTGAGGTTTTTGTGGCCAACCGGGTCTCACAAATTCAGACTTCAAAGGCCCCGTTGATTTGGCGCCACGTACCGGGCGAATTGAACCCCGCAGATTGTGCCTCCCGCGGCTGCGAGGCGCCTGAGTTAGTGGACCACCACCTATGGTGGAGTCCATCATGGTTGTTACGGCCTGAGCGCTCATGGCCTGCCACCCCGGCTGTGGCCAGAGTCCCAGACCTAGGCATGCGTGTTCACGCCGTGGAGACGGTGGCGGCTCCGCAGATGGAGTTTTTGTTAGACCGCTACAGTTCTCTTGATAAGTTGCTCGGCGTGACTGCTTGGATGAGGCGCTTTGTGCGAAATTGTCGCCAGCCTCAGGAGAAATCGTTGTCTCCGGTCCTCGCCCCACAAGAGCGGCAAGACGCTCTGTTGCATTGGTTGCGAGTGACGCAACAGCGAGAGTTTGAACCGGAGCTGAAAGCCCTGCGCTCAAGTAAGTCCAAGTTGAAGGGACCCTTGGTGCGGTTGAATCCCTTCTTGGACAGTACCGGATTGCTGCGTGTCGGAGGTAGGCTCAGACATGCCAACCTGCCGTACGGATCACGCCACCCTTTGTTGCTCCCCAAGGATGGACCGTTAGTTAGACTGTTGATTACAGACCGACACGTAAAGAATGCTCATGCCGGTTGTAATGCTTTGACCGCGCTCCTCCAACGAGAGTTCTGGATTTTGTCAGCGCGGAGAATAATCCGATCCGTTATTTTTCGTTGTCTCCCGTGTTATCGTTTGCGCGCCGATACGATGCAGCCCCAGATGGGTGATTTGCCTGCCGATCGAGTGAACGAATCGATGCCCTTCTCAGGAGTTGGAACGGATTTTGCGGGGCCATTTACCGTTAAGACATCGCGGCTTCGTAATGCTAGAACGGAAAAGGCTTACTTGTGTGTATTTGTTTGTTTGGCCACTAAAGCGGTCCACCTGGAGGTGGTTAGTGCCCTCACCACAGAAGCCTTTGTAGCCACGTTGAATCGTTTTGTGTCTCGCCGCGGAATGCCGTCGTTAATCAGGTCCGATTGTGGAACCAATTTCAAGGGCACCGATAGGTATTTAAAGGAAGTTTGTGAATTTTTGGATAGGAATAATTTTGAGATCGGATCCACACTCTCTCGCAGAGGGGTACGATGGCAGTACTCCCCGCCATCCTGCCCCCACTGGGGAGGGATTTTTGAAGCAACTGTAAAGGCCGCTAAAACTCACCTTCGTCGCGTTATTGGGGAGACGGTCCTCACGTTTGAGGAACTCGCGACCGTATTTTGTAAGGTTGAGGCGGTCCTCAACTCGCGTCCGTTGTGTCCGTTGTCTTCGGACGCGAATGATTTAGAGGCCCTTACGCCGGGCCATTTTTTGATTGGCAGACCGCTTAACGCCTTGCCGGAATATCCTTATTCCGAAGTGCCCTCCGGACGGCTCTCGCGATTTGAATTGCTCCAGCAGCTTACGCAGAGTTTTTGGCGCCGTTGGCATCTGGAGTATTTGCACATTTTGCAGCAGCGCGTTAAGTGGTCGGATAGGACGACCCCACCCAAGACTGGAGACCTCGTGTTGGTAAAGGATCCAAACCTGCCGCCCCTCCGCTGGCGTTTAGGACGCATTGTTCAGCTTCATCCGGGGTCGGATGGTGTGCCCAGGTTTGCCGAGGTCCTGGTGGGGGACTCTGTTTTGAAGCGAGCGATCGCTACCCTCTCTCGCCTGCCCTTAGATTGAGTTGGCGGACAGTTTGCTACTGTCCGGGACGGGGGGATGTTCACGCCGCGCGTGATTCATTCATTCACGTTCTTTCGTGGGGTCGGCGCCAACCGCCGTCCGCGCGACATCGCGACCAGTCGGCCGTACGCCACCGTGAAGCAAGGGTGTGTGTTTCTGTAGCGACGTGCCGCGCCAGTTACCTACCCGTATTGTGACCGAGATCTCGAGCGTTTACACCTAGGAGCGCCCGGTCCGGGTACGGACTTGTGACCCGTGTGTGTTCGCTTTGAAAAGCGCCGGGAAGTTTTAGCTGTCTATTAGGGCATTGTGTAGTTATAAGAGTGTTAGCTGTAAGAGTTTCCCATCGGGGGGTCAGGTTAGGAAGACCTACTTGTCAGGCGCGCGCGCCGGCGAGACAGCGACCCGCCCCCCTGGATTACGGACAGTATCTCCTACCATAAGGTAGGACTAGTTTTAATTTACTTAATTTTGCATGAGAAACCTCCGTTTCAATAAACTGTGGAACACAGTCGATGGTCACCACAATTGTGCGTGATCATACTAATTAAACGCAGATAGTTACTTACCTTTATATTTTAAATAAAAAAGACGTACAATTTGTGCGACGGTGCAATACGAATTCCGCGGTTCCGCGTCTCGCACCTGCGCTCTGGATTATTTCCTCGCGCGTGCGTAGAATGGTCAGCTGACATGTCAGTTGCTTTTTCATGGAAATTCGAGAGACGCACGTCGCGTGATTTCAATATAAGTACTATTTTGCACCCTCGTCCGAACGTAACGGTTTCCAGTATTCGGTTTTTTCTTTTACGGACCTTCTCCATCGCTTACAAAGCTGGTCATTCGAGCCAGGATCTAAAAGGAAAAATCACAAAACCTGTGTATCAGGGATGGCGTCGTCGTCACAAACCTCGCCCGCACGCGATATGAAAACGCGTGCCCGAGCGAAACTCGAGGCGATGCCTAACGAAAAAAGGCTGGAAATTAAATCGGACATAGTTTCGTCGTGCCCAAGCGTGAGTTGTGCGACAACGACCAGACAAAATGGCGGATCGGCGACAAAAAAATGCGTCACACATAATTCTACATCCACCGCTAGACAAAAGATGTTGGAATATGAAGCAGCTCAAGCTAAAGCAAAATTAGATGTCGAAGAAGCTGAAGCTCAAGCTCAAATGAAGATGAGAAAAATTCAAATCGAGAAAGACTTGATTGAGAAGAAGCTTGCCGCGGATTTGGCGGACATGGAAAGTTCCAGAGGGAGGTTGTCCACAGCCAGTTCGAGCACAAGCAGAGTAGAAGATTGGCTACAAAAATCCGTAGCTGCGCCAGGCCCGTCCTATGACATCGACGCCCATACCCGTGCCCGGCCGGTGCAGCACCATCCAGCAGACACCCACATTGCAATTGATCACTTGGCCAGTGCAGTGCGAGACGCCATAGCCGAAGGGGTTAGCGCCAAGGTCGATCAACACCAGGAGATGCTGTGGCGACTTCGAAAGATTTACCACCATATTTTGGAGATCCAGTGGAATGGCTTCACTTCAAAGAGGCCTTCCACCAGTCTACACTGCTGTGCAACTATACAGACAGCGAGAATATGTGGCGCCTCAGAAAGTCCTTACGAGGGGACGCTAAAGAAGCGATATCTTCTTTGTTAATGACTGGATCTTCGCCCCTTGATATAATGGATACCCTAGATTTGCGATTCTGCAGACCTGAAAACATCATAAAGCGAGTTACAACACAACTTAAAAAGCTACAACCGCTGCCGCAAGCTTACCATACAGAAATTGTCAACTTTGCTATTAAAATCAAGAACTTCGTGACGGCAACCCGTGCTGTGAAACAAGATGATTTTCTAAGAAGCCCCGAACTCGTTACAATTGCTGTGGCAAAGCTACCGTCCGCCCTTGTAAGTAAATGGGCCGATTATCTATTTGAAAACGAGGACCACGATACACCAAGACTGGTATCACTTTCCAATTTCCTTTATTCGGAAGCGAAGAAGACTGCAATAGCAGGTGTGTCTCATATCCATCCGCAGCATAATGATTATACTAGGAGGAAGTTTGAAAATACCTATAAGAACGTGCTGGTATGTACTGAACAACAAAACTCAAAGTGTAAATTCTGTAGAAGAGATAATCACAAGATAACCGAATGCACTAAGTTTAAACGAGCTTAAGGAAGAGACAGATGGCGATTTGTTAGATCAAACAAGCTGTGTCACAAGTGCCTGAGTTCTAGACATGAAGACTAGTCGACTTGCACCGCAGAGAACTGCGACATCGAGGCCTGTGGTGGGCCCCACCACCGGTTACTGCATTGGCAGAAGCCGGCGCCAGCGCCGCCCGCGGAGCCCGACTCCGCGCCGCCGCAGCCCGATGACAGCGCGTGCGTCAATCACGCGTCAGTGTCTAGCGCTAATGTAAATATAGCTAAAGCGTCGGACAGCTCTAAGGTACCTAAAGTAATGTTAAAAGTAGTCCCGGTTACTATTCACGGACCGAAACAAAGTGTTGACACCTATGCGTTGCTAGATGACGGCGCGACGGTAAGCCTTATGTCTGCTGACATCGCAGATAAGGCCGGCCTGCACGGTGAGCGCATTGAAATGCGCGCAAGTAGTGCTTGGGACTCCGGCAAGTTGGTATGTACAGCTGAAAAAGTAAACTTTGAACTTTCCAACAGCGACGGTCATAGATTTAAGTTACGTGTTCGTAAAATGAAACAGCTTAACTTACCGGTGCAATTTTCCTGTAATATAGATTTAAGTACTTTTGAAGATTTGTCTCAAGTTAATTTTGATACTTGTCAGTCGGTCATAAAACCTAGTTTGTTGATTGGTCAAGATAACTATAATTTAATTGCACCTATTACTTGTGAAAAGTATAGTACGAGCGGGCCATTTATTACAAGGACGTTGCTAGGGTGGTGTATGCACGGGCCTCTGTATCGAATGTTTAACAAGCAAGGCAGGGTGGCCCCGGTTGTCGGCGCTCTCTTTGAGTCGGGTAAGCAACGCGTTGAAGAAGCATGTTATCTTTCTTACGACGCCGACGCTCCCGTAGCCCACGGCACCGGTGCGTCGCCGCCGCCGCCGCCGCCGCCAATCCTGCTTACCGCGGCTACAGCTGTAAACGACGCGGACAGTTCATCGTGCCAGCAGACCGCCACAACACCAGCTATGTCTGTAAGTAGTGCTGACCCGCAAGAAGACGATATTTTACACGACTTAGTTCGTCGTTCATTTTCCCTTGATTCAATCGGTATTTGTAACAAACCTCGTCAAAACTTAGATGAGTTAAGAGCTGTGACTATACTAGACGAATCGGCCGAGTTAATCGATGGCCAGTGGTCAGTAAATCTGCCCTGGAAGCGCGATCATTTTATTATGCCAGATTCGTATCCAGTAGCCCTGAAACGATTAAATTCAGTCGAAAGAAAAATGTTACATAATACGGAGTTCGAAACACGATATCGCGAACGTATGAAACATTTATTTGAAAATAATTACGCTAGAATACTTAGCGACAAGGAGTGTAGGGAATCAGCTGATTCGCGTAGTTGGTACCTACCTCACTTTGGGGTCGATAACCCGAACAAGAAAAAATGCGATTAGTTTTCGATGCCGCCGCCAAGTGCAATAATAATTCATTAAACGACTATTTACTTCAGGGGACTGATTTGTTAAATTATTTATTTGGCATAATGTTTAGATTTAGAGAAAATCTTATTGGTATAATTGGCGATATAAAAGATATGTTCTTAAGAATAAAAATTAAAGCTGACGATCAGAACGCGTTAAAATTCTTTGGAAAGAAAAGGGTAGTGATTTAGTAGTAAAGTGCGCGATGACGTCACTTATTTTTGGGGCCAATTGCTCGCCATTTGTGGCACAGTACATTAACGCTCATAAGAACGCTTCTCGTTTTGAAAAGGACATGTCGGAAGCTGTTAACGCAATAAAACATAATCAGTACATGGACGATTATATAGACAGTTTTACTGACATAAATAAATGTAACCAAATTATAAAAGAAGTTAAATACATACATGAGCAAGGGAGTTTTGAGATGCGTAATTGGTTAAGTAACGAACCTTCGGTACTTAGTGATTTTCCGGAAAATATCCTTAACGACAAGGCGATAAGGTTCGATATCTACGGAAAGGAAAGACGGGGAAGAATGGGGCCTTCACCTACGAACGTGTAGCAGTCATTGGAGACACACATGTGTACTACGCATTCCCTAGCGCAGGCACATACAACAACAAGGACGGATTGTTGTTGAGCAGGAGTGGCACCGTTGACAGGGTCCAGATGTCAACAGGTAACGTAGGGCACGTTACTGATGAGGCTATAGTATTCACCCACGGTCGAACGGGTGAGGTGTTGGCCGAGTACCCTCGTGAGCACTTTGAGAGAGTAGTGTTGAAATGTGGGTTCTCTCGAAGAACAGACACGAGTGACGCGGCCATGATGTCATACATGATGGGCAGATTGACACAAGAGGGGCTAGAGTGCCACAACTCAACAGACCTCACTGAGATGACACAGGAATTAGTCGCAAGGCACGCGATGAACTCCGTAGCTGTTCTGCCCGTGCTGTACGACCCGTACAACCTCAGCATATTGGACCGTGCCAAGTTTGCCCTGAGGAGACGGGTGTTGAGCTGCATGGGTCAGCGAAGAGCCGGTCGCCTGTTCGCTGATTGGTTGCGTAAATCGTCCAAAGCTGGACATGTGGCTCCTTGGTCATTCAAGCATATTACTATACCGACCTATATAAAATCGCCGAAATTGAAGCTCGTCAGACTGGTTGATGAACGGGAGGGGACGAACCATGATCCCTTTCCGGACGTCGGCGCGGTACCTGATGCCGGCCCTCACCACCGCCAATGTGGTAGTGCCGGCGATGGTCGTCGAGAATATGATGACCTCAATAGAGACGAGGGTAACCGCGCCGACACCCACTCCCCATCCAGTGATAGCGTTTCCTTTTCTGCGTGGTGGGACGATTGTAAATTGCTTCCCGGCACAAGTCGATCATCCGTGCAATCTGACCAATACCATACGCCACCTCAAAGCCCTGAACCTACAAGGGATAATGAGGGGCACACCGACATCCAAGCAGGTGTTGCTAATGGTGCCCAAGGACAGGTCAGAGTTTACGGATTGCAACCAACGTCTGTTGCCGATGGCCTCCGCAGCGTCTGTGTGGACAACTCGCAGCGAAAAGTCATCAGAATCGTGCTTCCAACGCATGAAGATGTGGTCCTACAGACGCGTGCAGCGTTTGCCCCAACGGAGGTGCTGGACAGGCTCGGCAATATGTGCGTCGACATGGCCCACGGCCCAGTCGGCGCACTCATCAACAGAGCGTATGATCTCTTGCGACAAGAAGGTGTGTGCAAGAGACGTGCCCCTAAGGGACTTGGTGGAGGAGTTTCTGCGCTTACCGGAGAATGCGTGGATGGACAAAGTGCAGGGCCCTGTGCCGTTCGAGGAGTGGGTAAAGAGATACCCTCGATACCGCCGCGACCAACTGCGACATGCGCGAGAAGAGACGGAGAGGGGGGGGGGCATCTTACGTCAAAAGACGCGCTAGTAAAGAACTTTCTGAAACGAGAAACGACAAGCACCTTCGTGGACCCCAGGAACATAAGCCCGAGATCGGACGCATTTCTAGCCACACTGGGGCCGTACATCAGTGCCATCGAACACCAGGCCATAAGAAATCGGTACCTGGTAAAGGGCCTCAGCCCAAAAAATCGGGCAAGAAAAGTGGCATGGCTACAAGAATATGGACACTTCGTCGAGATCGATTACAGTCGGTTCGACATGACGATCTCAGCGGAGATACTGAAAATATTCGAGCTGGCCCTGCTAAAGAAACCGTTTCCCCGAGCGGAGCACCTGCTGTACCACCAGGCACTGGACCACACGCTGCGCACCAACGGTGTCAGCTCGTTCGGAACCAGATATAGTCGTGAGGGTGGTAGATGCAGCGGTGATGCCCACACAAGCATAGCCAATGGGATGTTGAATTACTTCTTGACGTGGCTATGCTTGCGTGAACTCCCGCGCGGGTCTTGGAGATCCATACACGAAGGTGATGATGGCATTGTCGCGTTTAACGGCAATTTAGAGGGTCAGATTCGAGCGAACTTGTGCTTCTTAGAAATCTTAGGGTTTAAAGTGAAGCTCAGGTTCGTTCGGAATTTGGAAGAAGTTGTGTTTTGTGGTAGGCACTTCTTCACAACGGCTGAGGGTATGAGTGAGATGGCGCTGAGGACAGGCGGATTTAAGGAAAGACGGCAAAATCCGCCTCTGTGCTGATTTTTCCGGTACTTTAAATAATCAATTATTAGTGGAGAAGTATCCGTTACCCAAAGTGGAAGAACTTTTCGCGAAGTTACACGGAAGAATTCGATTCACTAAGCTCGATTTGTCGGGAGCTTACAACCAGCTTTTATTGCATGAAGACTCACGGGATTTGACTTGCATTAACACTCATAAAGGACTTTATAGATTTACTAGACTCGTGTTTGGTCTTTCAAGTGCGCCCGCCATCTTTCAAAGAACCCTTGAAAACATTCTTATTTCATCAAAGAATGACGAGCCGGTTTCGCCAGGGGACAATAGGGATACCCTATTAAGTAACGGAGTCCTTCAGTTCTTGGACGATATTTTAATTACTGGGGAAACAGAGGGTATTCATTTAGCCAGATTAAATGAAGTTTTTCGTAGGCTTGAAGATGCGGGACTGGTATTAAAAAAAGATAAATGTAGTTTTTTTCAGGAATCGGTATCTTACTTAGGTTTTGTGATCGATAAGAATGGCGTTCATAAAAATCCTGAGAAAGTACAAAGTATTGTTGAAGCAAAAAAACCGGAAAATATAGCTGATTTGAAATCCTTCCTCGGAATGGTAAATTATTATAGGTCATTTATCAAAAATGCTTCTAGCATATTGGCTCCGTTACACGAGCTATTACAAAAAAATGTAAAATGGCACTGGAGCGCAGCTCATGATGATGCTTTTTACGCTATAAAAAAACTTCTTTCTTCGGACACTACGTTATCGCATTTTAACCCGGATGCTCAAATCATTTTGACAGTGGATGCGTCACCATGGGGTCTTGGTGCAGTGTTGTCACAAATAAACAAAAACGGTAAAGGAATAGAAAAACCGGTTTCATTTGCATCTCGCTCATTAAACGCAGCGGAAAAACGTTACAGCCAAATTCAAAAAGAGGCAACAGCGATTATTTTTGGTGTTCGTAAATTTCATCAATATTTGTATGGGCGTTCTGAGCCTTTTTTGCTAAGAACCGACCATAAGCCGCTATTAACAATTTTCCATCCGCATAAAAGCGTTCCCGAGGTATCTGCGAATAGACTTCAAAGATACGCGTTGTTTTTGTCAGCTTATGGTATTGGTATTGGTGTTTACAGTTTTCCGCATTTAGACTCATATTTGGTCCGTTATGCGTGAACATGGCTAGTCGAGCCATCCTAGCTCCTTCCAGAAGCGCAGAAGCCTCCTGGGGCGTTCACAGGCTTCTAGGAGCGACCTCACCTCTGTGAGGATTTCTGTTCGTTGTGCGGCCAAACCTACGCACTCCAGGATCACATGGGCGGCAGTTTCCTCTGCGTTCAGGCAACCTCTACATAGAGGACTGTCTGTCGCATTCATAATAAATAGTTGTCGGTTTAAGGTAAGGTGACCTGTAAGTGTACCAACAACTATCCGGAGGTCTGGACGATTGAGACTGAGCAGCCTGCAGGTCAAACGCGGCGAGACTGCAGTCATCGCCATCTTAGACTGTCTACAGCTTGTTAGAGCTACCCAACGAGTATTATGTGCAGCACGAGTTCGTTGCCTTACCCATGAGCGCAGTTGGCTGAATGGGAGTGGCAGAATGGGTGTAGGTCCTGCCACTATTGTGGAGGATCCCATTCTAGCCAGCTCATCGGCGGCGTCATTCCCGTGTGATCCACTATGCCCTTTAATCCATTGTAGGATTACTCCGTTGTTGGATGCTAAACGATCCAAAACTTTGTGGCATTCGTAGACGATACTGGAGTTGATGGTGTTGGCCTCCAGTGCTGTTAGGACGGCCATGCTGTCGGTCAGTATGCGGATGTTTAGTTCCTTCATACCTCTAGACAGGGCCGTGGTAGCGGCGTTTATTATTGCAACACATTCGCATTGAAATATCGAACTGTGTTGGCCCAGCGCTAGTGATATTTTGATATTCAGATCTTGTGAGAATACTCCAGCTCCAGTTCCAGTCCCCATCTTGGAGCCGTCCGTATAGATTCGGACTTCATGTATGCCAGAGTGATCTCGGTCATTTTCAAATAACTGTATTTGGTATTTCTTTTCGAAAATGTATTGCTTGGGTATCCTATCGCATGGGGCAGCGATTAGTGACTCATGTTTCACTAAATCATTCCACAATGTGGAGTGAGGACCCTCTCGATTGTACCACAGACCCAGGTGTTTTAGCCTTATAGCAGCCATGGAGGCTTCCTGTTGTATAAACAGATCCAAGGGTGTTAAATCCAGGGCTACTTCTAGAGCGGCTGTGGGGGTGGTTCGCATGCAGCCGGTTGTCGCAGAGCATGCCAATCTTTGGAACTTCTGCAGTTTGTTGATGACGGTGCTTTGCTCCGTTTTGGACCACCAGGCAACGGCTCCGTATGTGATTATGGGACGTATAACAGTTTTATACAGCCACATCGTTATTTTCGGTGATAGTCTCCAACTTTTGCCGAGTAGTCTTTTGCATTGGCAGAAGATGATTGTGGCTTTGTTTAGTTTGCTTTCGAGGTGTATATTCCAGAGGAGTTTGTTGTCTAGTATCACTCCTAGATACTTGACTTCCTTGCTTAGGGAAAGACTGGTATTAAAAAGTTTTGGGAGTTTAAGATTTCCTAGACTCCGTTTGTTTGTGAACATGATCATTTCTGTCTTTGTTGGGTTCACTGTTAGATTGTGTTTAGTGCACCACTGTTCGACGACCTTTAGCGCGGACCTCATTCGGTCACATATCACGCTCTCAACTCGCCCGCTGATGAGTATGGTCAAGTCGTCTGCATAGCCTACTGTGAGAAAGTTGTGGTCGTTGAGCCTACTAATCAGCTCATTTACCACGATGTTCCATAAGAGAGGTGAGAGGACACCCCCTTGGGGACATCCTTTGGCTACTACTCCTCTGGTAGTATCATTCACAGTAATTTGTATGGCTCTGTCTCTTAACATGCTGTCAATCCACCCGGCAATAGTAGGATCGACACCATGTCTGGAGAGGGCCTGGCTTATGCTGGTAAAGTTGGTTTTGTCAAAAGCTCCTTCTATGTCGATGAAGGTGCCTAGTGTTGATATTTTGTGTTTGAGATTGTCTTCTATATAAGAAACCACCTTATGTAGGGCGGACTCTGTTGATTTGCCTGCAGAGTAGGCGTGTTGGTTTGGATTTAAGGGGTTCCTGACCAATACAGTGCTCCTTATCTCCCTGTCTATTAGTCTCTCCAACACCTTTAAAAGGAATGATGTGAGGCTAATTGGTCTGAATGATTTAGGTTGAGTGTAGTCTCCTTTGCCGGGTTTAGGGATAAAGACTACTTTGACTTCCCTCCATTTCATAGGAATATGGCGGTGTGCTAGGCAGCTTCTGTAAATGGCTACGGTATCTTACTTAGGTTTTGTGATCGATAAGAATGGCGTTCATAAAAATCCTGAGAAAGTACAAAGTATTGTTGAAGCAAAAAAACCGGAAAATATAGCTGATTTGAAATCCTTCCTCGGAATGGTAAATTATTATAGGTCATTTATCAAAAATGCTTCTAGCATATTGGCTCCGTTACACGAGCTATTACAAAAAAATGTAAAATGGCACTGGAGCGCAGCTCATGATGATGCTTTTTACGCTATAAAAAAACTTCTTTCTTCGGACACTACGTTATCGCATTTTAACCCGGATGCTCAAATCATTTTGACAGTGGATGCGTCACCATGGGGTCTTGGTGCAGTGTTGTCACAAATAAACAAAAACGGTAAAGGAATAGAAAAACCGGTTTCATTTGCATCTCGCTCATTAAACGCAGCGGAAAAACGTTACAGCCAAATTCAAAAAGAGGCAACAGCGATTATTTTTGGTGTTCGTAAATTTCATCAATATTTGTATGGGCGTTCTGAGCCTTTTTTGCTAAGAACCGACCATAAGCCGCTATTAACAATTTTCCATCCGCATAAAAGCGTTCCCGAGGTATCTGCGAATAGACTTCAAAGATACGCGTTGTTTTTGTCAGCTTATAACTATAAAATAGAATTCGTTAATAGCGCATCCAATTGAGCTGATTCGCTGCATCGAGATGTTTACGTTAGGAATGAACTAGACGCTACACAAAAGAAACCGGTGCCTTTATCGCAGGAGCGCGATAACTGCCTATTAGACGATGCGTGTTATGTCAACTTTGTTTTTAATGCTGATTCAGCCATGTTATCAATTAAAGATGTGGAAATTGCTACAAACGAAGACGCGGTTTTAGCTAAAGTCATTAAATTTACGTTAACAGGTTGGCCGAACAGAATGATAGAAAAACAATTTCGCCCTTATTATGGGTCCCGTTACGAACTGGCCGTTGAAAAAGGGTGTTTAATGCGGGGTTCGAAGCTAGTAATCCCAGAAAAGTATAGGCATATAATTTTAAAAGAATTACACATTGGACATTTAGGTGCCACGAAAATGAAAGTCGAGGCTCGGTCTCGATTCTGGTGGCCCGGCATGGCTGCGGACGTTGAGCGGGCCGCCGCCTCGTGCGAGACGTGCGCGCAGTTGCGGGCCGCCCCGCTGCGCGCGCCTCTCACCGTCTGGCCTTACCCACCTGAAGCTTGGCACAGAGTACACTTGGATTTTTTAGGCCCGTTTAACAATAAAACCTACTTAATTGTAGTGGATGCCTATTCTAAATGGGTTGAAGTATTTGATGTAAGTTCGGGTTACAGTTCCAAAGTAGTCATCCAAAAATTGTGCGAGGTAATGGCAAGATTTGGATTATTTAATACTATATGTACCGATAATGGTACATCATTTGTGTCTTCAGAATTTAAGTATTTTTGTACTAGTAATGGTATTAAACATTTAACGTCCCCAGCGTATAATCCCGCTAGTAATGGGCAGGCTGAAAGCTATGTTAAAATTATTAAAAAAGCTCTTAAAGCGATTTTAATTTCTAAAGTTAAAGGCAATGATTTTAATATAAAGTTAAATGAGTTTTTGTTTAACTACCTACCGTAACTCCATACATTGTTCCACTAAAAAATCTCCCGCAGAGGTTCTCTTCGGGAAAAAGCTTAGATGTCGTTTGGACTTACTAAGCCCGTTACCCTCCATGCCCGACACAACACTGGAAGAAACTGTTAAGGGAAGTCAGTCCTTGCAGGTCAAGCACTACAGAGGCAGGAGAACTAAGAATTTCACTGTTATTTCGGGTATAGGGGCGAGAAGCAAAACACAGGTTCACTGGTTAACCATCTATTCCAGACTGTCTGTACATCGGCTGAGTGCCGTATAACCGGCGCCGCTTTAAAGACTACCCACTTATTACTAACAGATAAACAACCTGAACGAGCGTTAGGGCTACTTTGGTTTCCACGGACCGATATGTTAGGTTTCGACTTATCATTTAAGCGTATTCCACAAGATATTTTACTTTTGAAAAGAATACCTACGAAACGTGAAGTTTTACGTCTTGTGATGTCCATTTTCGATATTCACGGTTATTTGACACCATTTACAATTAAGGGAAAAATTTTAATGAGGGAAATTTGTAAAATTAAAATTCAGTGGGATGATAAGATAGATGAAAAAACTTTATAGAATATTTTCTAGTTGGCTAGAACAAGCACATGAAATAAATTTTATTGAATACCGCGTTGGTATTTTCGTGATAATTTTATTGAAACCAGTGAAAGCGAGACCATTTTAGAACTTCATGTGTTCACGCTGCGCCCAGTGCGTACGCAGCAGTCGCGTACTGGAGAAGGGTACGCAGCAGCGACGGGCAGGTCACGGTTTCATTTGTAGCGGCTAAGTCCAGAGTAGCTCCCGTGTCGTATACCTCTGTGCCGCGACTTGAACGGCAGGCCGCTGTTTTAGCATATCGGCTCGCGAACACTATACAAAATGAACACAGAATCAAATCTACCTCGATAACTTATTGGACAGATTCAACAACTGTTTTGTGGTGGATAAAAGATAAATGTAGAACTTATAAAACTTTCGTCGCTAATAGATTAGGCGAGATAGACGAACTGAGTTCGAGCAGCGAGTGGCGTTACGTACCTACTGATTTAAATATTGCCGATTTAGGTACCAAAAATAATGATTTTAAACTTGTTAATGACTCGGAGTGGTTTACCGGGCCTAAGTTGTTGTATCAACCACGCAGTAGTTGGCCTGAGCATCCTGTAACAAAGAATATTAGCGATGAGATATTAGAAAGTGTAAATATAGTTTGTGATAATAATAAAGCTTGTGACTTGCCCATACCGAATCCGGAACGATTTTCGCGTTGGTTGCGATTGTTACGCGCCACAGCCGCAGTTCTATTGTTTATTGAAAAATGTAAGAAAAGTTCTATTTCGTGTATTAATCAAGATTTAATGAATAAAGCAGAAATGTTATTGTTACGTTATTCGCAATTTCAATCTTTTCAGAATGAAATTAATTCTTTAAAGTTAAATAGAGATATAAAACGTGACAGCCGACTTCGTTCACTTACTCCTATATTGGATGAGAATGTGATACTACGTGTTGATGGACGTATAGGTAACGTGAAGGGTATAGAACAGATGACTAAATATCCTTTAATATTAGACGGGAAAAACTATATAACGCGTCTCTTAGTGATGTATTATCACGTCAACGCGGCTCATTCGTGTAACGAAATGGTTATAAATGAGCTTCGACAGAAATACTGGCGTAACTCCATGTTTTCATATTACAAAATGGATAATGTATGTAAAAATACACTGTTCCGAACAGGCCACCGGGCCGGTGCTTTTGTCTATGCCTTTTTTATAATAACTTAATTTTTTTATAGCTGTCTTTTCCTGTCTTCCTTCTGTAGCTGTCTTCCTTATCTGTTTGGTTTTGTATGTACTATATTTTATTATATTTTTTCCTCCTTAATTTGAGCCCTACTTATTTCCTCCCCTCCTCATTATGCCTACACTTTTCTTATTTGTAATGCATATCTTAGTTAAAGAGTCATAATATTAAGATTGTTTACTAAAATCGGTAGTGGTATGAGTTACGAAGACTGATCGCCGCAGTGTCCTCAAGAGACAGATTGAGTGAGTTTAGAATTTGAAACATATTTCAATGCAGATACGGTACATTTTTCTTCTTTTTTGTAATGTAAATCTCACTCACACTAATAAGCTATGGCTGTGTTAGGTTAGGATTGAATGCAATGTTTTTAATTTCATAGGTACTTAATTGAAATGATTGGATGGCACCAAATAACTGTGTACATTTTTTTAATATCAGTAAATACTCACTTGGCACGCGCCTCCATCGTGTTTTTCGAAATAACTATTTGTAGAAATGACGAAGAAAATTTTTCTTTCCTTTTCTAATGACTACCAGCCTCATCAAAAAGACTAAGTGTGTAGAAGGACAATCCATTAATTGACACTGTATTAAGTGGTTGCGATATGAAAGGGCATTTGGAACATCAACATTTAAATACTTATTAGACGAAGATGAGCCTTTCATGACAATGAAGGTAATGAGAAATACAAGAGGAGGTCCCAGTATTCCTAGCATACCAAAGACATATCTGTCAGCTGTACCTATTAATGTTGATAAAAAGAAGGACTTGCCGAGTTTATTGTATTTAATTGATCCTGTCTATCATAAGTTCAAAACTTCTATATTTAGGTGTTCGAGCCTCCGCTTGACCCACTGTGAGATTACCCCCTGAGTTTTACCTAGTTGCAGTGTGATTCTACCTTCCAATCGGTAAATAATCGTCAAAGTGCGGGTAGTTGCATCTGAGTGTAGGTATCGTCATAGCCGGCGGCCATATTGTTCGTCAGTACGTCTTGAGTTTTCACCGTGAGCAGTGTGCTTAGAAATAATATTTTTTAAATTAAGTTATCCAATGAAAACTTTACATTACAATGAGTGTGCGCGGAGAAGTAGACTCGGATGAGGTAAGTGAATTTAAATTAATTTAGTGCTTGTGTGAAATCGATTTTTTACAAACCTACACAATAGATACGAACAGTCTTTTTCAAGTATCTCGGCACACAGCTGCCTTACTTCTCTTAGCAACAGGACGCAGAATACACGATTTGACGCAGCTGGATATTAAATCAGAATATCTAGAAATAACAGATGATTACATAATATTATGGCCTAAATTCGGTTCCAAAACGGACTCTGCTACATACCACCAATCTGTTTGGAAATTATTAGTAAGCAAGGAGGAGAGATTAAATATTCCGTTTTGGATACAACACTTGATTAACATCTCGAGCAGCAGAAGAACAAGTGACAGTCCCCTGTCGGCACTCTTTATAACCACTAGAGGTCGTGTCAAAGCTGCGTCTCGTACAGTCATATCAGGCTGGGTACGAACAGTTTTCAGAGATGCCAACATTGTAGCATCACCCGGCAGCTGCAGAGCAGCTGTAAATTCCGAGCAGTGGCTCAATAACAACATTAGTATAGATGAGGTGATCTTGAGAGGAAATTGGAGATCCAAAGATACGTTCCTCAAATATTATTATTTCAAAGAAATTCCATTTAATTTCAATAATCAAAGCGTGAATAGGGTTGCGCAATTATTTCAACCCATATGATTTATAATTATTTTTGAGCAATACATACTTAAATGAATCACAAAAAATATATCTTTTATTTTTACCTACTGTATTTAATTAAATAAACACACATATACAGCACAGTAGGTCCATACGCATAGCCGGCAGATTATAAACACTTCTCACAGTGGGTCAAGCGGAGGCTCGAACACCTAAATAGACCCGTTTTTCCCCCGAAGGGTTAAAAACGGATATTTAGGTTTCAGCCGAAGCTTGACCCACTAAACCGGCTTATCTTGCCGGCTTTCCCAGTGAGAGTACTGACGAACAATATGGCCGCCGGCTATGACGATACCTACACTCAGATGCAACTACCCGCACTTTGACAATTATTTACCGATTGGAAGGTAGAATCACACTGCAACTAGGTAAAACTCAGGAGGTAATCTCACAGTGGGTCAAGCTTCGGCTGAAACCTAAATATCCGTTTTTAACCCTTCGGGGGAAAAACGGGTCTACTTCACTGGCAACAAGTGCATCTGTACCCAATATGAGGGATTGGGAAACCAGTGATGATGAGTAATGTAAGAAATAAAATAGATACCTAAGTAATATGTGCCAAAAGCTGATATGTTTGAAGGGGGGAAGGCATGAAAAGCAATGAAAAGTGCGAGATTCTATCAAATTTTATTTAGGACAAATAGATACACCATTAGCAAATATTGGCGGTCGGATAATAAATGAGATGTCAAAACCAAGTGACGTTTTAAACTGTCAACTGTCAATCACCACTGATTGTATTGTGTTTACTAGAGTTGAGACGTATTTACTGGAATAAGTCTTTGGAATAAGTCTTTGCTTGGACGTCTAAATACTAAGTATTGAATCAGCGTCCAACGCGTTTCGAGTATTTAGAAGTATCGACGCGTAATTTACTCAGTTACTCACACAAACTTATTATTATGAAGACTCGTAGACGCGGACGCGGTGGCCGGTGGTCAGTACGCGTTCGATCTAAGTGTGAGTGAGTTTATTCCTATACATTTACGACCAACCAACCTTAACGTAACTTGTTAAAACCGCTTTTTGCATGCACTGTGATTAGGAAAGCCATGCGTCCGACATGCCGCCCCGTCTTGCGCATGCGTGAAGGAAGCGAATCCGAAGATTTTCTGTCTCGTGTCCGCAGTTAGACAGTAATCTTTAACTAATTGTAAATAAGGTCCATATTCTAGCTCCTAACCGCGACCGTTTGCAGCGTGTGTTTTTATTCAATTTTGAATTATGAGTAGGTATCAGATCAGTCTCGTATTGTTTACGATTGCTTTTATGCGAATAAATAGTAACTCTTACTTTACGTTTATTAAAGTTTAAGTTAAGAAGATTTTGATGGTGTTGGGATTTTTGGACTTGCTTATTTAATGTATTGAGTGTTTTCGCTAATTAATACGAATGGTGAAGGTGTTGCAAATAAACTAACGTGTATTTAATGGTGATGTGAAAGTGTCTGTTCACTTTAACTGTTGTAAATAAACATTTTTTTTAGTTATTTAAATATTTACTTTTTTGCATTCACAATGCAGTTTTTATTATAGAAAAATGGAAAATGAAGTATTTTGAAAAAATCGACCCGTCCCACTCGATGGGAAGCGAAAGGTCGTGGGTTCGAGTCCCATCGGACTAGTTGTGAGACGGGTCGATTTTTTCAAAATGCTTCATTTTACATTTTTCTATTTTTTTTTTACTTGTAAATAATGGCTCCGAAAAGAAGTTTGGCATGGGACTATTTTGATGACAAAGGAAGTTTTTAAGCTCAATGTAAAATATGTAAGATGGAGATTTCATTTAAGGCGTCAGGTTCAAATTTAATGAAACATATAAAAAGGAGACACGGAACTATACAGTTAGTACCTAGGCAAGGTCAAAATGTAGCCTCACCTGCCATCTTGGCATCGGCGGCGGGGGCGCCTGCGGCTGAGGATGCGCCAGCGGCGGTGCAGCAAAATCAGGTTATGTTTCAGACTACTACCACAGCTTCAACCTCTCAGCAGGTTCCGCCAACGATTATACCGAATCTTACAAGAAACACAATGACGAACCACATGCGAAGAGACTGTTCAAAAATTAAAAAGACATAGATCAACGCATTTTAAACTTGTTTATTTACGATCTTCAACAATTTTTCTATCGTCGAGGACAGAGGTTTCAGAGAGCTAGTTACTTTTGCATTTCCCCATTATACACTGCCTTCCCAAAAATATTTTGCGAACAATATGCTTCCTATGACCTACGAAGCTACGAAGACCGAGATAAAAAATCTTTTACAGACAGAGATGGAATCGATATGTCTCTCAACAGATATTATTATGTGGACGTCTCGTAATGGTGACTGGTTTTTGGCCGTAACAGGTCATTTTATAGACAGCAATATGGTGTTAAAATCTATTTTGTTAGAATGTTCAGCGTTACATGGTACATCACATACGGCCACTGCTCTAGCTGACGAGCTAAAGAGGATAGTACAGGAGTGGAATATTGAAGGTAAAATTCTACTCGCCGTATCGGACAACGGAGCCAACATAAAATGTGCTATTGAAAAATGTTTGGGGTGGAAACATTTTAATTGGTATGCTCATTGTTTAAACCTAGTGGTTAATAAAGCGTTAGAGCATGAACAGATCACAAATATAATGAACAACGCCAAAGCAATTGTTGCGTATTTTAAAGCGGACCTATTTTTACTTGTCTGTCTTTTTACTCGCAATCGGACCGCCCGCCGGACGGTAAAATTCCGTGTAGTGCACAAGCGCCCTAAATACTTAAGTTATTTGCCGACCTCTGTATGTCTTTTAATTCAGAATATTGTGCAGAGTGAATAAAAGTACTAACGTAATCGAAAAGATAGTATAGATAGTATTTAAAAACGCATACTTCTAAATACTCGTGGAATAGGTTTATGGAACAAGTATATCGGTGTACTCGTACTTGCAAGACTCGGTACGTGTTTGGCCTAGTACGTCTCATCTCTAGTGTTTACAAACTCTAATACTGGCCCTTAAACCAGTACAACGAAATACAGATCTGGTTCTTAATAAAACAATTTCTTAGATTAAGTTATATAACAAACTTGTAACGTCAGACGTCATAAAATGTAACGTCAGATTATAAAGCGAAAAATAATTTTAATAAAGCTAACCCGAGTGTTCACCTCTACCTACAAGGTTCAGTACATGGAGTGCTGCAAAGTTGTCTTGTTCTGTGGTAGATTAAAAAACATTTGCTTAAACTAGTGCTCCTTTAGCTGTAATGACCTTAGTACAGTAGGCCTAGTACGAGTTTTACTAAAACCTAAACTACGATAGTTTTCGTTTAAACGCCAAACTTTCAGTTTACTACATCATTGGTAGTATGAGTGACTGTAGTTTAAACTATATCGACCATCGACTATACGATAGAACGAACGAACGATATAGAGTGAATCTATATACTTTTTCTCACTTCTACACTACAAAATAGATAAAGACGCAACACTCAAATACTTTGACGTTTTCCTTATAGTTTTAAGTTCAAAACGTCAGTCAGTGTCGTTTGTTTTGTGGTTTTCAGACTAAATAAATGAAAATACATTACTTATTACATAATTTAACAAATTCTCAGTGTCTGAAGTTTGTTCTTCATATGTCGCGAACAATTCCTTCGCAATTTGAGGTCATGTTGTGATCATGGAAAGGTAATTAACAAATTTTGTACGAACTCATGTTACACATATTTTTTGCATTTTAAATGCTATTTACTGGTTTATTTAACAAGATATTTACACTAGAAGATATGAAATACCTCTAACACGTAATCTCGACCGAGAAAATTAATCCAATATTGTTTAAATAGGTATGAAATATCTTGAAACATTTGTTTATGAAAGCGGTTTACAATATTGCTTAATTTTTCAGAAATGGTGACAAATCAATTTGATGAGGACTCCCATGGATGAGTAACGGCCCACAACAAGGGGTTATAACTCACAAGTGCCCCTAATTTGGACACAACCGGCAGTTCCAAGCCGGCTGAAAAGTGGACAAAGGTATGTAGCTATATATGGTTTTTCATGTCAATAAAAACATCATTGCATGTTGACAAGTTTGTTTAATAATAATTGGTTTTTCTGTATGCATATAAAGATGTGGCAATACAAATGGAAGGCAGCCAAAATCCACCGCTCTATCAGTGGAACAGGTGGTGGCCCTGCATGCAGGCTTGTGCAGGCATTCACACAACCTACGAAGCAAGACATACCATGAATAAGACATCTGAAATAAAGAAGATTAGGAACTAAGTTTGTAGTCTATAAGTATATAAACATAAATTTAACAATATATAAGTTTTTTCATTTTCCTTTGTTTGATTTGCCTCCTTGCTTGTCTTAAGTGAATGACTTGAGGGTGGGTAAGGGCTGTAGTAACCTTGCTGATAAATCCACTCATAGCTTCTTGCAAAAAGTGGTTAGCCAGCCCAACCACCCGTTGGCATTGGCAGTCTCCGTTCTCATAGAACAATAACGCAGACAACACCGAAAAAGCAAAATTCTAATTATTGTTATACTTATGTATAGGTACCTATATTGGTCAAAAGAAAGTCAATCAACATAGATGAGAAATAAACATACCTTAGTTCTCTCTTTCTGATTTTTGAAAGCCGCTGTAAGTCCTTAATGTGCTACATAGAAATGTAAAGGCGAAATACCATCGGGCATGTTAACACATTATATTCACACTAGCCTTCCGCCCGCGGCTTTGGCCGCGTGGACGTTATCCCATGGGATAGTGATATTTTCCGGGATAAAAAGTAGCCTTTGACTCTAGCTCCCAAATTATCCTCATACCAAAAATCACGTCGATCCGTTGCTCCGTTTTGATGTGAAAGACGGACAAACGAACACACTTTACATTTATAATATTAGTATCTACCGATTTTCCCATGTGAATGAGCCTTGTTCCCGCGGAAAAAAGTAGCCTATGTCCTTCCTAAGGTCTCGAAACTATCTCGTTTCAAATTTTATCAAAATCTGTTCAGTCGTTTTGACATGAAAACGGAACATACAGACAAACAAACAAAAAAATATACACAATCTTCGCATTGCATCCTACTTAACCTACTATTTATTAACCTACTTATATATCACTACATAGTATAAAACAAAGTCGCTTTATCTGTCCCTATGTCCCTTTGTATGCTTAAATCTTTGAAACTACGCAACGGATTTTGATGCGTTTTTTTTAATAGATAGAGTGATTCAAGAGGAAGGTTTATATGTACTTTTTATCCCGATATTCCCACGGGAACGGGAACCACGCGGGTGAAACCGCGGGCGGCCGCTAGTAATATTATAAATGTGAAAGTTTAGATGTTTGGATGTTTGTTACTCAATCACGCCAAAACGGCTGGACGGATTTGGCTGAAATTTGGGACATGGATACTTTTTAGCCTGGAGAGGAACATAGGCTACTTTTTATCCTGGAAGAATATCACATTCCCGCGGGATAACGTCGCGTCGTATAGTCCACGCGGGCGAAGCCGCGGGTGGAAAGCTAGTTATAATATTATATAATATAATATTATATTATGCTTCAGGCCAGCTGTTTTGTGCGTCTTGTGACCGGACCTTTAAGTCCAAGTTTGGTTTTGCCAGTCATATTCGTGCCTATCATAAGGACCAGTTGAGCACGTAGGAGTCGCCGTCACCGGACACGGTGTGGAGGACATGATGATGATGATAATATTAGTAGGGATTATTCTTATTTTTATTTTTTGCCATCGCAATGCAATTATTATTATTGAAAATGAGTTGTTCCGCTACTTAGCGACTCCGTAGCTCTGTGGTTATAGTATTCGCCCGGACAGCAAAAGGTCGTAGGTTCGAGTCCCATCGGAGCTAGTTGTGAGACGGATCCACTTTTTGTAATACTTCATTTTCAATATTTTCACATAAATTCACGTTAAAAACAATTATTTCTATGAACTCACTAAGTAATTTTCAGTGACGAAGAAGACTATAAAAGTTTTGGTTTTCGTTTCCGTTTACTATAGGTTAGATGTCAAACCAGTAACTCATACTACCAAATTATCAAAAACTACTCGAAAACTTACAAAGTTTTCGAAAACTTTTACTCGATTCAACTCATACTGCCATTTTTAGTTCGTAATAGTTTCCGCTAGAGGCGCTAGTGTGAAATGTATGAAAACAAAACGATACCATCAAACTGTTCGAAAACTATCAAAACTCATACTAGGGGTACTGTACCCCTAGTATGAGTTTTGATAGTTTTCGAACAGTTTGATGGTATCGTTTTGTTTTCATACATTTCACACTAGCGCCTCTAGCGGAAACTATTACGAACTAAAAATGGCAGTATGAGTTGAATCGAGTAAAAGTTTTCGAAAACTTTGTAAGTTTTCGAGTAGTTTTTGATAATTTGGTAGTATGAGTTACTGGTTTGACATCTAACCTATAGTAAACGGAAACGAAAACCAAAACTTTTATCGTTTTCTTCGTCACTGAAAATTACTTAGTGAGTTCATAGAAATAATTGTTTTTAACGTGTATTTATGTGAAAATATTGAAAATGAAGTATTACAAAAAGTGGATCCGTCTCACAACTAGCTCCGATGGGACTCGAACCTACGACCTTTCGCTGTCCGGGCGAATACTATAACCACAGAGCTACGGAGTCGCTAAGTAGCGGAGCAACTCATTTTCAATAATAAAAATTGCATTGCGATGGCAAAAAATAAAAATAAGAATAATCCCTACTAATATTATAAACTAGCTTTCCACCCGCGGCTTCGCCCGCGTGGACTATACGACGCGACGTTATCCCGCGGGAATGTGATATTCTTCCAGGATAAAAAGTAGCCTATGTTCCTCTCCAGGCTAAAAAGTATCCATGTCCCAAATTTCAGCCAAATCCGTCCAGCCGTTTTGGCGTGATTGAGTAACAAACATCCAAACATCTAAACATTCACATTTATAATATTAGTAGGATAATAAATAGTAGGTTAAGTAGGATGCAATGCGAAGATTGTATATATTTTTTTGTTTGTTTGTCTGTATGTTCCGTTTTCATGTCAAAACGACTGAACAGATTTTGATAAAATTTGAAACGAGATAGTTTCGAGACCTTAGGAAGGACATAGGCTACTTTTTTCCGCGGGAATAAGGCTCATTCACATGGGAAAATCAGTAGATACTAATATTATAAATGTAAAGTGTGTTCACTGTTCGTTTGTCCGTCTTTCACAACAAAACGGAGCAACGGATCGACGTGATTTTTGGTATGAGGATAGTTTGGGAGCTAGAGTCAAAGGCTACTTTTTATCCCGGAAAATATCACTATCCCATGGGATAACGTCCACGCGGCCAAAGCCGCGGGCGGAAGGCTAGTGTGAATATAATGTGTTAAAATGCCCGATGGTATTTCGCCTTTACATTTCTATGTAGCACATTAAGGACTTACAGCGGCTTTCAAAGATCACAAAGAGATAACTAAGGTATGTTTATTTCTCATCTATGTTGATTGACTTTCTTTTGACCAATATAGGTACCTACACATAAGTATAACAATAATTAGAATTTTGCATTTTCGGTGTTGTCTGCGTTATTGTTCTATGAGAACGGAGACTGCCAATGCCAACGGGTGGTTGGGCTGGCTAACCACTTTTTGCAAGAAGCTATGAGTGGATTTATCAGCAAGGTTACTACAGCCCTTACCCACCCTCAAGTCATTCACTTAAGACAAGTAAGGAGGCAAATCAAACAAAGGAAAATGAAAAAACTTATATATTGTAAAATTTATGTTTATATACTTATAGACTACAAACTTAGTTCCTAATCTTCTTTATTTCAGATGTCTTATTCATGGTATTTCTTGCTTCGTAGGTTGTGTGGATGCCTGCAAAAGCCTGCATGCAGGGCCACCACCTGTTCCACTGATAGAGCGGTGGATTTGGCTGCCTTCCATTTGTATTGCCACATCTTTACATGCAAACAGAAAAACCAATAATTATTAAACAAACTTGTCAACATGCAATGATGTTTTTATTGACATGAAAAACCATACATAGCTACATACCTTTGTCCACTTTTCAGCCGGCTTGGAACTGCCGGTTGTGTCCAAATTAGGGACACTTGTGAGTTATAACCACTTGTTGTGGGCCGTTACTCATCCATGGGAGTCCTCACCAAATTGATTTAAGTCACCATTTCTGAAAAATTAAGCAATATTGTAAACCGCTTTCATAAACAAATGTTTCAAGATATTTCATACCTATTTAAACAATATTGGATTAATTTTCTCGGTCGAGATTACGTGTTAGAGGTATTTGATATCTTCTAGTGTAAATATCTTGTTAACTAAACCAGTAAATAGCATTTAAAATGCAAAAAATATGTGTAACATGAGTTCGTACAAAATTTGTTAATTACCTTTCCATGATCACAACATGACCTCAAATTGCGAAGGAATTGTTCGCGACATATGAAGAACAAACTTCAGACACTGAGAATTTGTTAAATTATGTAATAAGTAATGTATTTTCATTTATTTAGTCTGAAAACCACAAAACAAACAACACTGACTGACGTTTTGAACTTAAAACTATAAGGAAAACGTCAAAGTGTTTGAGTGTTGCGTCTTTATCTATTTTGTAGTGTAGAAGTGAGAAAAAGTATATAGATTCACTCTATATCGTTCGTTCATTCTATCGTATAGTCGATGGTCGATATAGTTTAAACTACAGTCACTCATACTACCAATGATGTAGTAAACTGAAAGTTTGGCGTTTAAACGAAAACTATCGTAGTTTAGGTTTTAGTAAAACTCGTACTAGGCCTACTGTTTTGAATGTTGTTTTACTATTTTGTAATTGTCAGTCATTGTCAGTTAAATAACACAAACAAAGAAAGCATTGGCAAAGTTTAGTTTTATTTAAGTATTTATGATAGTTTTATTTCTTACTATGTAAAAAGTTAATTTTTTAATATGATAATACTCGTAATAAATTTTAATGACAACTTTTATGATATTGTATGCACTATATGTATTAAATAAAATTTATTATTTGTTTTAGATCGCGCAAAATAACTTGGCTTGTGTCAGAGTCTCTGTTAATGGCGGAAGACCACCGAAACCTAAGCTATTTGGCCTAATTAAATAATGCTATCAACAACATGCGGGCAGCGCAGGACCGATCCTTGGGAGAGGCCTATGCCCAGCAGAGGGCGTCGTATAGCTGTTGCTGATGATGATGATAAATAACATGAAGGAGGCAAGCTAAAATTTAAATGATAAAGATGAAGACGAGTATACTTGTTGGGTATTCATTCATATTGCCAGACAGCTGAGAAAATTATTTATTGAACAGTATTTATATGCACAGGTGGAAATTCAGTCAATAATAACTCGATGCAGGCTGAAAACAGAATGGCTGAAAAGGAACTGGACCAAAAACAAGGAGCCCTGGCTCAAGAACATTACATTGACAGTGCTGTATTTTTTAATGACTGCGTTTTAGTGCGCTACTGCTACAGAAAAAATACTTCTTATGATGTTGGTATCATTGAGAATATAAAAAATATTGATGGCAAACAAATTTGCACTGTGAAGTTTTTTTAAACTGTCAAAACACCCCAACTAGTACCTACTCGGCTTGTCAAAAAGAATTGATCGTGATGATGTTGAAGACTTGTGGATAGTAAAAAAAATACTGAAGAAAATCCAAAGAACTCAAACGAGCTAATGCTGACCAATCAGGATGACAGCGTATTTTTTAAAACACACTTGTTTTTTTGTTTATAATGTTAAATATTATTTTAATTTTTAGTTTTTTGCATTGCCAATGCAATTTTTATTATTGAAAAATGGAAAATGAAGTATTTAGAAAAAATCGACCCGTCTCACAACCAGCTGCTATCTGCCAGCTGCCCATTGGAGCTGGTTGTGAGACGGGAAGATTTTTTCTAAATACTTCATTTTCCATTTTTCAATAATAAATATTACTTATACTGCTTAGCTACTTAGGTTCTATTTGTGCCATATTTGTGAGATCTAATGAGACTTTAATTTTTAAGAACGTGTAACAACTCATTTTTATTTAAAATAAAAATATTATGTAGTTACTTACAACAGAAATAAAATTTTAATATACATAATTAACAAATTTTAGTCACTTTACTATTGTGATTCTGTTTACGAAAATTGCGTTACTGACTGCAACATTCCGAAGCGCGTCTATAATTCGGACCGGTTGCCCCGCTTCCCGCCTCATGCGAACGTCAGGATTTCACTGGCTGGCGCGCGACCAGACAGCACAGCTCTGAAGCATTGCCGCGCACGGTCTATGTCGTGTCTGCTACCGACCCGCCTTCGAGTGCAAAGTGCGATCTCAAAGTGAATAAATTAAATCAGTTTTGCGGTCGGGCGGTGATATCAGACAGTCCATGAAACGGCTGGTTTGATGTTCCAGTTATAAGTACCTAACTACCGATACTGGTTGACTGAAGAAGATGGCCGCTACCCGTACCGCTACCGCTGCCTACCTAGCCTGGGGGACTACCGCTAGGCCACTTAGCATACTTTACACCTCTAGGCGTCAACCTCCGCTGCGGGAAGCCAGGATAGTAGTGACCTTACTTACCAGTGTCATTGTCGGGATCCGATTCAGTTATAACCCTAGACCCACGTTCTACCTCAAATATTGTAGTAATCAATATAATTATTATAATAACTTGTCTAGTCCACCTTATTTCTCCCAATTGATCCAAATTGTCACAAACGTTTTTTTTTATTTAAATAAAAAAAAATTAGGTATGTGCTGTGCAATATTGGCAATACATGTGTTGTAAATTTTTCAAAAGATTTGATAGCAAACTTTAAGCTTTAAAATAAAGTTGAGATTTTATGAGATTTGATTTCTTAGGTAACGTTTTTATATTATTGTAATGTGCCTTAGAATATAAGTTTTGATAGCAAAGTTCAAACTTGATTCAAGTTAAGATTTTATGAGACTTACAGCCGAATACTGGAACGTTAACCAAATATTTAAGGTAG
The DNA here is from genome assembly GCA_949710035.1 of Crambus lathoniellus. Lineage (NCBI taxonomy): Eukaryota > Metazoa > Arthropoda > Insecta > Lepidoptera > Crambidae > Crambus > Crambus lathoniellus. The sequence goes on from OX453313.1 coordinate 4,147,301, forward strand.
GTATTTTTAAATTACATTTTCCACCACTTAGCTCAAAAGCTCAAAGATAGGGACCAGGACGCCCTCCTGGCCGACCTGGACATCGGGCAGCTGCCGGAGGAGCGGGGCGTGAGCGTCATCTAGTCGGTAACGATGGTGGCGCGGCCTCGCGACACCCTGAAGGAGCGCGACATGGTGTTCGCAGAGCGCGTGGGCGCGCCGCCGGCCGAGGCGGGGAGCCGCCCACGACGCGTTGTGGTTCGCCTGGCACGCCGACACCTGCGCGACGAGCTGATGCACGCTGCACGCGTGTTAAGAGTGCAGTGTGTGTAACGTCAAAGTGTGTAGGCGTAAGTGAGGTGGACCCTATCGCGAATATTTACCCCCGGGAACTCTCGTTTTGGAATCATAAGAAGTAACCTGTGTAATCAGTTGACAAACAAAATATAGTTTGTTCTTTTTAAAATACTTTCTATTAAACGTACTCCTCCAAAGTACTTAAGTGGCGCAGTCGACGGATGCTGTTGTTAGTAGTACTTATCACTTTTTGTTCGGAAAAGATCGACGTTTCTGAACGCAACTCTAATGTCACGTCAGGTTGACATTAGCTGTCACTTGAGGTTGACAGGGACACTTGATTGGAATTCTTCTTGGAAAAATGTCGGAATAATTTTGCTGAATTTGTTAAAAATCGCTCGCGTTGAATGTGCCTGGCATATCGAGTTGGAATACATCTTAAATTATCTATGTGATCCCGTTTTGTACGACCAAGGTTTTGATGCCATCTCTGGAGTGGCCGGTCGCGGATGCTTTGAAAGATAACCTTTTCTACCACACGCGCATGTTGTCAGGACTGTAAATCATAATAAAAGAGGCTCCCCCGTGTGTGTTATTGTGTACCTATTGTTGAAACGCCCAGTGTCTTGTGAACGCTGTTATTTGTGTTGTGAGTGAGGTCACTAATTGGTAAGGTCTGCAGAAGAAGACGAAGAAAGGACCCAGGGGCGCGCGCGCTCCCTTACACCACCTCTGTCTCCACTGCCCAGGACCACAGACCGTATGTAACCACCTTACTTCACAATATAGATTAAGCGCTGTGTATCGCAGTCCTATTGTTCAGTTACATCCCGGCTGAAACCAAGATTTGTCCGGAGTCTATACTCATGATAGCCTTCCACTGCGCCAATGCTGACTCCGCGGTCTAGGCAGGGGTGTACTGAACATTTTTTGGTAGCCAAGAGCGTAGCTTGAAGGCCTGAGAGGCCCACGCCAAAACTTTGTATTAATCAGTGCCGTTTGATGACCCAGTCTGGTCCGGACTAGATTAATTTGTACTTGTAAATGGTAATTAACTTGCATTTGAAAAGTAAAGGGCATTCCTTTGTTATTGGTTCCATGTCTTGTAATTAATTGTCATGTATTGAAGTTCCAAAATGTAAACAGATACCTTTCTTTGTTCATAATAATTATTATTTAGTTTTGTCAGCAAACTTGAGTTGTGAATATTGACAAGTTTGTTGCTAAAATAATAGCTAATAAAAGGTCAGCTAATAAGTTTGCACTCAATACTTAGTGAAACTTAAATGATTTGGGACATTGTTTACACATTGAAACTCATTGAAACTTGTGCTTTGAAATAATTGAAATTAACTTGTTGTTGTGTAACAGTATGTTGTGTTGATATCCAAGTGAATTTCAATAGTCAGTGAGTTTTGTTGTTTTCTGATAACCTCCAGATATTTAAGAGTTTGTGTCATTATAAATACTTTGTTGTTGTAATATTGGAATTTTGTGGTTAGTAATAACCTCCAAATATTGGAGATTTTGTGTTATAGTGAATATTTTGAATTTGTTGTTTTTGTTGATAAATTTGTGACGTTACAATGACGGCCTCCTCTGCTAAAGCCAAAATACGTTCTGAGTTACGGTGGTTGGCTTCTGCGGTCGCGTTGTTGGATCGACCGGATAGAACGGAGGCCTTGTTGAACAGATACGTAGATCTGCCCATACGTTTGGCTGTTGTTGATGAGCAGTATGCCTTATTTTTGGAAAGGACTGTTGAGGCCGAGGTGGAAATGCGACAAGAAGTCGGTTTGGATGTGGACCAGTGTTATGATTTTGCGGACAGAATTACCCAGGTAGCTCGACCTTTGCAAGTGGCAAGAGAGAATGAACCGAGCCCGTCCCCGGTCACATCTAAAGGTATGCCCCCTCTCTTTGCTAGATTGGCCCCCTTAGACTTAAGGCGCTTTGCTGGTCGTCTAGAGGACTGGGAGGGCTTTATTAATATTTTTGATAGTCTTGTACATGCCCGGGACGATTTGACCCAGGGCCAGAAGTTAGCTTATTTGTTATCCGTGTTGGAAGGGGAGGCCCTTGAATCGGTTCAACATTTGGCCCCCTCGGATGAAAACTACCCTATTGCCAGGGATTTGATTGCCCGTCGGTACCAGAACGTACGACGTCTGGCGGACAACCATGTTGCCGCCATTTTGAATTTACCCCGCGTTGCCAGCGTGATGCACTTGAGAGTGGCTTTGTTGAATCCGCTGTTGGTTGCCTACAACGCATTGAAAAACTTAAAACTCCCAGTGGAGCAGTGGTCGTTTTTGTTACTGCACATTGTCCTGGGAAAGTTGCCGGACTCTGTTAAGGTCCGTTTTGAGCAGCAGTATGGTGGGGATAGTGCGACTTATCTGCCACCCTTCTCGGACCTCTTGACGTTCCTGGAAGGAGAAAGTAGACTGGCAGATAATTCCTCTCTGGCCGGTCCTATGGGACCCGAACGACCTGTGCCACAGAGTAGATCCCCCACCGGACCCCCCCGTAGGGGGCGTATGGCCCCTCGCGCGCCCGGCCGCTATGCCGCCGTCCAGGAGACCGCCCGCTGCTTGTACTGTCGGGAACCGGGTCACAGCACGACCCGTTGTGATAAGTTCCTCGACCAGCGCGTCCAAGGCCGTCGAGCGATCGCGCGACAACGGACATGGTGCTACTCGTGCTTGGGCCTGCACATGCAGCGCGAATGTACCCAAGCGCACCCATGCCGCTTTTGCAAGGGCAACCACCATCCCCTCCTCTGCATGAACAGCCCAGAGGGCGGCGGAGCGCCGCAGCGCGTCGCTGCAGGATCACCTCGTATGGGTGGGGGTCTCGGACCCCCCGCGGTGTTTGAATCCCGCAGCAGTTCTAGTGGCCACCAGAGTGGCCCCAGACGCTCTCCGCCACGTTTGGAGCCTCAAACGGGCGGGGGTCCCAGGGACCCCCCAATGGGAAACCGATCCCCAAGGATGGGGATGAGTTATGCGAGCGTTGCCGGAGGTCGTAGAGGCCCCCCGCGACGTTTTGAGCCTCGCACGGGCGGGGGTCCCAGGGACCCCCCAATGGGAAACCGATCCCCAAGGATGGGGATGAGTTATGCGGGCGTTGCCGGAGGTCGTAGAGGCCCCCCGCGACGTTTTGAGCCTCGCACGGGCGGGGGTCCCACGGACCCCCCAATGGGAAATCGGTCCCCAACTAGGGGGTTCGATTTTGCGAGCGTTGCGGGAGGTCGTAGAAGCCCCCCGCAACGTGTTGAGCCTCGCACAGCCGGGGGTCCCCGGGACCCCCCCTCTGAAAATCGGTCACCGTGCCCCCGCGACTATGGGGCGACGTACACGGTGGATGATAGGCACCGATTCTCGCCGCCGCTCGCCGAATACCCGCGTTTGGAGCGGCGCCCGCCCCGTCTTCAAGGGGCCGGGAGATATAACCCGCCTGATACCGGGCGAATTGGACGTAGGCAGTATGCGGGAGATTGGGACCCACTGGATCGCTATGAGCGACCCCCTTACCATGGGGGGACGTCTGGGGACCCCACATACTAGCAATCAACGTGTTTACGGTCGATTGTAGCCACCCCTCCAGAGACCGTTTTGTTGCCCACGGCCTCTGTGCTTGTCAGGGGATTGAATGGCGACCTTGTGGAAGTTCGCGCCTTGTTGGATTCCGGTGCTCAGGGGTGTGTTGTGTCATCTTGGTTAGTTAGGCGGTTGGGCCTCAAGGTGCACCCCCACACGGAAGGCGTGAGAGGTGTTGGCGATGTGAAAGTCCCCGGGTTGTTAGGGCATGTTGACTTCACATTTACATCACGTAATAAGTCCACGCCAGGCATTAAGACCTCGGCGATTGTGTTGGACACAGTTGTTGGCCGTCAACCTTCAGTTGACTTGGGACCGAGTATGTTGTCTTTGGTGTCTGATTCCCCACTCGCCGATCCAAATTTCTTCCGCCCAGGCCCGATTGATGCTCTCCTTGGAGCCGATGTCCTGGGGCGAGTTTTGTTGACGGGGAAGCGAGTTTTGCAGCCAGATGGCTTGGTAGCTCTGCAGACGACACTCGGTACAGTTGTGATGGGCCCTGCTCGCCGCGTTTTGGATTCCCTTGATGAGGATCGCGGTCTTGTTTTTAATGTGTCTCTCTCCGAAGTGGTGCAGAAGTTTTGGGAGGTTGAGGAACCTCCACCAGCCCCGCGGGTTGACCCAGTAGCGGATGAATGCGAGTTGTATTACCAGAATAACACTGGTCGCCTCCGCTCTGGTCGTTTGATCACCCGTCTCCCCTTTCGTGCCGGCCGACCTCCTCTGGGCGAATCCCGACCGCTAGCGGAACGTAGGCTAGTGGCGATGGAGCGTCGCATGAGCAAGGATCCGGTCTTCCGCCAGAAGTATGTTGAATTCATGCGGGAGTATGAGGAGTTAGGGCACATGTCCGTGAGCGATTTGGATTGGCGCTCCGTTGAGCACTTCTTTTTGCCGCACCACGCCGTTTTGAAATCCGGAAAGATTCGGGTGGTCTTTGACGGTTCGGCTCCCACCTCTACTGGAGCGTCCTTGAACCAGTGTCTGCATGTAGGTCCCAAGCTGCACACGGAGATCTCAGACATTTTGACCAACTTCCGGCGGCACCAAATTGTATTTATGACTGACATCCGGATGATGTTCAGACAAACGGTCATCCATCCAGAGGATAGGAGGTACCAATTGATTTTGTGGAGATAGAGTCCTAGGGACCCCTTGTTGATTTATGAATTGAATACGAATACGTACGGTTTGGCTTCGAGCCCGTTTGTTGCGATTCGTTCTTTGTTGGAGTTGGCCGAGAAGGAGCGCTTGAGATACCCTCGCGCCTCCGCCATTTTGGCCAGTGACGTCTATGTGGATGACATTTGCACGGGCGCCTCATCTGTCTCAGAGGCGATTGTCCTGAGAGACGAACTCACCGCCCTTTTGAAGTCGGGAGGTTACGAGTTGAGGAAATGGATATCCAACTCGCCTGATGTACTGGTAGGTTTGCCCGAAGAGCACCAGCAGGACCCCCACCTATTCGAAAATGTTGATAATCCCCATGTGGTGACCGTCCTTGGCGTACAGTACAAACCGGTCTCTGACACGTTCACTTATTGTGTGGATTTACGACCACCGAAAGTCTGGACCAAGCGTTTAGTATTGTCTACTGTCGCACGTACCTTTGACCCCAATGGGTGGATTTGCCCCGTGCTGTTTATGGCCAAGTGTTTCTTGCAACGGTTATGGGCTTCGGGTGTGTCGTGGGATGAACCCCTCTCGGACGAGTTACTCCGAGATTGGTCGAGCTTCGTTTCATCCCTCCCCGAGATTAATGAAGTGCATTTGCCGAGGCTATTCCTCCCTTCTGAAAATTGTAAAGTTACTCTTCACGGCTTTTCCGATGCCTCCGAACGTGGATTTGCTGCGGCCGTGTACCTCCGCACCGTTACTGTTGACGGAGTTGTTGCTGTGCATCTGGTGATAGCGAAAAGCAAAGTCGCTCCCCTTCGGACTCGTCATACGATCCCGAGGTTGGAATTGTGTGGAGCTGCCCTCCTAATGCGTTTGTTGAACCACGTATGGCTCACATTAGGTCGATCTATTGCGATACAAGAGGTTTATGCTTGGACGGACAGTCAGGTCGTCCTTTGTTGGTTGAAGGCTCCGGCGCACACCGTGGACGTGTTTGTGGCCAATCGAGTGTCGCAGATTTGTAATTCCGACATCGAGTTGATTTGGAGACACGTGCCGGGAACCATGAATCCCGCGGATTGTGCGTCTCGGGGTTGTGTAGCCCCAACCCTAATTAACCACCCCCTCTGGTGGGGCCCACAGTGGTTGATGCGGCCTGAGTCGGAGTGGCCGCCCTCTCCAGCGTTGTCGAACGTAGCCGTTCCTGATATGCGGGCATGCGTCCTGGAGACTAACCCCGCCGGGGAAAAGGATTTGTTGTTGGATCGGTACAGCTCCTTACAGAAGCTGCTTGGTGTTACCGCTTGGATCAGACGTTTTGTGTACAATTGCAGAAACCCACGCGCGAGGCGTGATTCGTCGGTTCTCACTCCGGACGAGCGTAGGGACGCGCTCTTGTTTTGGGTCCGGAGAGTACAAGCTGATAGTTTTGAGTCCGAGATTGAAATTTTGCGTTTAGGCCGTCGCAAGTTGAAGGGCGCGGTATCGCGATTGAATCCCTTCCTGGACGAGAGTGGGCTTTTGCGAGTCGGCGGAAGACTTCGAAATGCGAACCTGCCGTATGGAGCTCGTCACCCCCTTTTGTTACCTAAAGCCGGACATTTGACTCAACTGATAATAACAGATCGCCATGTGAATGCACAACATGCTGGCTGTAATGCTTTGTTGGCCATTTTGCAGCGTGAATTTTGGATTTTGTCTGCTCGTCGAGCCATTCGCACTGTGGTTTTCCGTTGCCTGCCTTGTTATCGATTGAAGGCCGCGACCATGCAGCCCCAGATGGGTGATTTGCCTGCTGATCGCGTCACGGAATGTAGAGCTTTTGCCGGAGTCGCCACCGACTTCGCCGGTCCCTTTACTGTAAAGGCTTCGAGACTGCGTAATGCTAAAACCTATAAGGCGTACTTGTGCGTGTTTGTGTGTTTGTCCACCAAGGCTGTCCACTTGGAAATTGTCTCGGAATTGTCTACCGAAGCCTTTGTCGCCGCCTTGAGCAGATTTGTTTCCCGTAGAGGACTGCCGTCATTGATACGTTCCGATTGTGGTACTAATTATAAGGGAACGTGTAATTATCTTAAGGAAGTAGTTAAGTTTTTTGTTGATAATAAAATAGACATTGGAACCACCCTCTCCCGGCGTGGGATAATCTGGAAGTTTAGCCCTCCAGCTTGTCCGACCTGGGGAGGAATTTTTGAAGCTTGTGTAAAGGCTGCCAAGACACACTTGCGTCGCGTGATTGGAGAAACTATTCTCACGTTTGAGGAACTTGATACGGTATTTTGTAAAATTGAGGCCGTCCTCAACTCGCGACCCTTGTGCCCGTTGTCTTCGGACCCGAATGACCTGGAAGCGTTGACGCCAGGTCATTTCTTGATCGGACAGCCCCTTTTGGCGTTGCCTGAATATCCGATTCAGGATGTAGGATCCCATCGTTTGTCGCGATACCAACTTTTGAAGCAGATGTCCCAAAACTTCTGGGCACGTTGGTCGATGGAGTATTTGCATATCCTGCAACAGCGCGTGAAGTGGACAGATAAAACCACCCCACCCCAGACTGGCGACCTCGTGTTGATTAAGGATGCTAACCTGCCGCCCCTATGTTGGCGAAGGGGGCGCATTGTTAAACTCTACCCCGGAACTGACGGAGTTCCTCGTTTTGCTGAGGTTTTGGTTCGAGATTCGGTTTTGAAGAGAGCAGTTAGTGGGCTCTCCCGATTACCCGTAGATTGACGTACCGTTCTTAACGGTCCGGGGCGGGGGGATGTTCGGAAAAGATCGACGTTTCTGAACGCAACTCTAATGTCACGTCAGGTTGACATTAGCTGTCACTTGAGGTTGACAGGGACACTTGATTGGAATTCTTCTTGGAAAAATGTCGGAATAATTTTGCTGAATTTGTTAAAAATCGCTCGCGTTGAATGTGCCTGGCATATCGAGTTGGAATACATCTTAAATTATCTATGTGATCCCGTTTTGTACGACCAAGGTTTTGATGCCATCTCTGGAGTGGCCGGTCGCGGATGCTTTGAAAGATAACCTTTTCTACCACACGCGCATGTTGTCAGGACTGTAAATCATAATAAAAGAGGCTCCCCCGTGTGTGTTATTGTGTATCTATTGTTGAAACGCCCAGTGTCTTGTGAACGCTGTTATTTGTGTTGTGAGTGAGGTCACTAATTGGTAAGGTCTGCAGAAGAAGACGAAGAAAGGACCCAGGGGCGCGCGCGCTCCCTTACACCACCTCTGTCTCCACTGCCCAGGACCACAGACCGTATGTAACCACCTTACTTCACAATATAGATTAAGCGCTGTGTATCGCAGTCCTATTGTTCAGTTACATCCCGGCTGAAACCAAGATTTGTCCGGAGTCTATACTCATGATAGCCTTCCACTGCGCCAATGCTGACTCCGCGGTCTAGGCAGGGGTGTACTGAACACTTTTCATCCATCAAAAGTATACCTATTTTGCAACGGCTAGCACCGAGCTTCTAAGGACTTTGTGTAATAATAAATATGCATAAACCAATAGAAAAAGTGGCAAGGAAATATGATGCTCTGGAGCTAGTCTCTCATCCTCTCATAAGTCCAGTATTACTTGGTTATGTGGAAAAACTAAATATGAAAATGATAGAGAAACTCAGAACTGTTATTCTTTTTAATAACTTGTTAAAATAAACTTGAGTGCTTAAGTAAATAAAAAATATATATAATTTTGACGTATTTATGATAATAAATCTTAATCACGTGATTTATTTATCAGTCTACGATAAACGGGGGTTCAACACAACCTTTTTTGGTGATTTTTGTTAATATCAATCTAAATTGAAGGAATATATTAACAAATTACTTTTATTGTGTGTTTTATTTTAAACCGAAATTTTGTTTATAAAAATTTTATCTTGTGTGTTTCATTGTGGTTAGTGTAAAATGGGGTCAGATTCAGCTCCATAAAGTGTGATGTCCGCACCAAATCAGGATAATAAATTATCTTTAATTAAAAGTTCCTAATTTAGTATTTTCGTACGGCTGAAATGATGATGATGAATTAAGTATATATTTTTATGACGGGAAACCATCGGTTTATGGCAACTTGTGAAATTATTTTAACGGAGTATTACAACACAGAAAATCCGAGTTGTTTTAATAACTTTATTATATTACATAATATTTTGAATAAACCCCAAGGTAAAGCCGACGAAATAGTGAACATTAACGGCGTTAATTCATGGACGCAACTGAAAACTGTGTTACTTAGAAATTTTGTGGATCAGAGAGACGACAATTACTTAAATAGAGATTTAGTTAACATGAAACAAGAGAATGAAACACCGCAAGAATATTATAACCGTAGTATGCATATTCTTTCTTAATACTATTACGAACTATTTTCATTTGCATGAATCGAATGATGCGGTAATAGTTTGTAAAAGAGAGTTTTATCAATCTCGGGCATTAAAAACTTTCCTAGCAGGGCTTAAAGAACCGTGGGTTCCACCATTAGGGCAATGCGACCCTCAGATTTGCCAACTGCCCTTAATTACATTAAGGAAGAACAAAATATTTAGTATTTAAGGAAACAAAATATTTTTTTTAATTTTATGTAAAGCCGGAGTCTATAAGGCAAAATTTCTATAACTCTAACAATTTTAACAGACCATTACAACTTCAAAAACAAAATTTTTGTTAATCAAAATAGGTTTTCATCACCTAATTTTCATCCACAAAATCCCAATTTTCAGAAACCTTATTATAACGTAAATAGGTTCCAACAACCTCAGTTTCGACCTAGGTTACCATCTAATAATTCGATTACGCAACCGAGATAGTGCAGAAACTCGATGATATACATTATATGTAATCTTGTTCCCAATAATACAAGAGTTCATCTACAGTGTGATCGAGAAGTTTATGAATCCATTTATGGTACTCATTTGATTTAAATTCCTGATGGTTGCAGATTTTCAATAAAGTTACATCAAATCAAAAATTACAAGAGTGGTATAAAAGGCATACCTATAAAATTATTGTCATTCCAACTGAACAACATTACTGTCGAGAATACCAACCAACTATTATTATTGGATAATGTACCTTTCGATGAAATTCACAGACTAGAACCTTTGATTGAGAAGGAAAAGCTGATTGATTTAGATGACTTTCCAGATCACAACTACCGCTATTGATTGGACAGTCCCAATCCATGTTTTACTGTGGTCAATAATTGCAGTTTATATAATTTACCGATGTGTAGAGAAAAGGAAGAAAAGGAATGAGACAAAAAGAGAGAAAGAAAGAAAAAGAATATATTGGATGTAGTAGAGACAGGGCCTAGCAGGCAGTAGCTCTTTTTCTCCAAAGGAGAAAAGGCTTCCGAGTAGGGTTGGAGGTGTTAAGTGCAGTGAAGTGTGCAGTGTGTGTGACGTCCCGCCTGTGACGTCAAAGTGTGTAGGCGTAAGTAAGGTGGACTAAGTAAGGAGTCCTTAGTCCTCACCTGAAGTGTTTGATTTTCCCACCATTTTTACAGCTCGTTTGACTTTTGTTCGGCGCACTGTAGCAAAATGGTTGAGATTCTTATATTTGAGGCATCCCTTTCCCCGGGCTGGACATTTATCTAGTCCGGCAACATGCTTGAGACCACGCCACTTACACAAAATTATATTCTTCATATCACCAGTTTTCAGAAATTGCATCGACAGAGCTGTTCCCTTCATCCAACTGTACAATCTTATCTTGAGCCAACTATACATTTTTAATTTGTTTCTTGTCATACTTTATCCTTAACTTTTTATAACATCAGCTAAGGTTAATTCTTCTTGAACAAAGAGTGAACTCTGGCATTTTTATTATTTGTTCTAAGCACTATTTGTCTTGGTCTGGGTGTTTTCTATATATATTAAGTAATGATATGTATTTGCAAACAAACAGGATTTAAGTATATATTTATCCGTTATCAAGTTTTCCATGACACAATTTTATAATGAAATTTTCATGCTACATGCATGCAAACTTGGATAATAGTTGTGATTGTAAAAAAAAAACCTAAACTAAATTAATGGTATGATTTTTTAATATTGCTAGCCGACAACCGTGCGTGGTCGTTCTTGGATGACAAATCGCGTTTATGACGAATTGCGATTATGACAAAAGGCGTATAAGATGAATGCGTTGATGACGAATCGCGTTCATGACAAATCGCGTATATGACAAACTGATCAGAACGTTGATGTCGAACTGCGTATGTAACGAAATGCGTTTGTGACATACGGCGTGTAATTCCCTACACGACGTTATGCCGCGGGAATGTTATACCTATTTTTCCGGGATAAAAAGTAGCCTATGTTCTTCTCCAGGCTACAAAGTATCTGTGTTCCAAATATCAAACAAATCCGTTCAGCCGTTGTGGCGTGATTGAGTAACAAACATACATTTAAACATCCAAACATTTAAACTTTCACATTTATAATATTAATACTAGCTTTCCGCCCGCGGCTTGTGATAAATTTCCGGGATAAAAAGTAGCCTATGTTCCTCTCCAGGCTACTAAGTATCTATGTCCCAAATTTCAGCCAAATCCATTCAGCTGTTTTGGCGTGATTGAGTAACAAACATCCATACATACTCACAAACGTTCGCATTTATAATATTACTAGCTTTCCGCCCGCGGGTTCGCCCACGTGGACCACACGACGTTAACTCGCGAGAATTTGAGGAGCAAGAAGAATCCTGTACAACAGATCCCTTGAGACGGTGGTCATCGCATCTGAGCAAGCCTGACGCAACTATATTTATTTGAGGACCTCCGTGACCGAGTGGTATACGTACCGGTTTTCATGGTGCCAAATTCTTCAGTAGCCAACAACCGAAGGAAATGCTGATGAAGCAGATGAATAAAAGTAATACGCGTGGCATGACCATTTACTTTTCATTATAAACAGTTTTTTGTGTCCTCTGTAAAAAGAGCTTTTTGGAGTAGTGCGAAAAGGAAACTAAGTGATTCCTTTACAGTGTTAATGCCCCTGAAAGTTTAAAAAGTTATTCCTTGAGAAATATGTTCAGTTTCATGGGTACAATGACCCCGCGAAATATAATCGGAGTACACATTTTAAAACGCCCTAATAATATAAATGCCAAAGTCTGTCTGTCAGTCCGTTCTGTTCCAATTTTACGGCTAAACCGCTGAAATTGATTTTGATGAAATTTGGCATGATGACAGTTGAAAATCCGGGGTCTAACATAGGCTACTTCGATTTTTAAAATCAATAATATTTGATTGTTATTTCTTTTGGTGTAGGCACTAATTTAATATAACACCTTAAATGTGTACGTCCCAGTATATACCAACTCGTTATGAAAAGGAATGCAGCTCTCACTGAAGATGATTCATCAAGATCATCAAGTTTAAGTTTAACTTGCAAACATTTTTTATTGAAATTGAAAATTGATACAAGATTTCACTGTGTTAAATTAACTACGGTAAGTACATGGCCATCCGCCCATTTGCGTTGATAGATGATCAGGCGTTTCAAAATATTATTGCTTTGATCCCTGGCCAGAATAAACAGACAGTGAAGTCACACAAAGTAAAAAAAAAGTTGTTTTCGAGTCCGACGCACTCACCTTTCTCTCTCGCCTCTACACGCCTATAAAATGCGTAATATCTTTCTAAAGAAATTAAAAATCAACTCTTTTCACTAAAAGTGGATGCAGCAATGTTAGGCACTAGAATCTAGAAGCTTTCATGACATCAAGATTCAATACCGCTTAAATGATAAAAAAAATTGTACGAAATTTGGATGTCATTGAATTATATGCGAGACACACTAGTGATCCTTTCACCCACTGTGGAAAAGCAATAAAGTATTGAAGTATTGAAGTGATTATTTAGCTCAAAATATGATCGACAACCTTAGTAAAGGTATTATTGAGCAAATATATTGCTGCACGACTAACAACGGAGCAAATATGTTGAAAATAACAAAGCTTTTGCAATACAAATTAAATTCATCATCTGGTAATGCTATAGTTGATGTGAACGACGACAATGTTTATGACGAGGAAGATATAATTTCAATCGAAAATAAAAATAGGATTGAGCATGACATATTATATAGACGTATTAGATTTCGATACTGCATTGTCGTCATCATTTCATAACATTTCGACTGTGGAATGTGCCGCTGCAATTGGCAGTACGAAACGCGCTCAAAGATGAACACACGCAAAATATAATCAAGTCAGAGCGCATCTTGGTAAAGATAATTTCTAATACAGAACTATGAGATGTTTCTGAAAGCTTCAGTCGTCACAAATGATGAGGACCGTTTTGACACTTGGGAATGAACCTAGAATGTAACTTGTTACGAAAACCAAAAAATCAAATAAATGCTGATTACTTATCAAAGGTATTTGAAAATAATATGTTACACTTTTAACTCATCATAAAATAAGGCAAAGTGTGTTGCGCGTATTATTTTTAATTGCGTATATTCTAAAGTAACGCGCATATTCGATTAACTACGAAACATTCAACAGTAACGTCCTCAGTTTTAATTTTTAACCGACTTCAAAAATTAAAAAGGAGGAGGTTATCTATTTGTCGCGTTTTTTTATATGTATGTACACCGATTACTCGAAGAAGGCTGAACCGATTAAATTGATTCAAACATTATAACATCAGGTTTTTTCCCAAGTTGAAATTTTGAAATCGGTTCAGTAGTTTTCAGGAAATCTTGAAAATACTGTCATTTTTGTTACCACTTTATGTGAATTTATTACAAATTTTAAGGCATAACTCCTTTGTTTATAAACCGATTTACATGATTCTTGTTTTGTTGGAAAGTATTTTAACCGACTTCAAAAAAGGAGGTTCTCAGTTTGATCACATACCTATTTACTAGAATACACGTAAATTGCCTGCATGATGCACTAAAAAGAGTGAAATAAAAATTATTTTTATAAAAAAATAAAAACCGCCTTCAAAAAAATAACATCAAATAAGTAAGAAATAATCCCTCACCAAATAACGTAAGTACTTTCAAGCCGGGCGGGTTTTAACAAATACAACAAAAAATTGTACATGTTTCACGCCCGACCTCAAAGTCTTTACGTTATTTGGTGAGGGATTATTTCTTACTCTTTTGATGTCATTTTTTTTGAAGGCGGTTTTTATTTTTTTATAAAAAATATTTTTTTTAATACTAGTGTTGTAACCGTTGAGTGCAGGATTTCTCCAGCTTCATTGGGTTTTATCGTAAGAATCGTTATAATCACTTTAAGGCTGGCCGCACGAATGCGGTTTCCTGATTAGGTTTTCGGAAACCCAAATGCACATATTTACATACAAAATGTTCCACACGGCATACAACATTCTTATTTTTTCAGAATGGAAAAAAACCTGACGTTCGTTTCGGAATCTAGCCGCGCGTTCGGGTAGTGAACGTAATAAAACCGAAGGACGTCATCCCGAACGCAGCGCTCGCATACATTTTTGTTCATTTGGCGCACCTCACACGAACGGAAATTTCTATTCAGAATCGCGTCCGCGCCGTGCCGAGTATATGGGTCCCTGTATATGAGATATTAATAATACGGACTACCACAATTACAGAGGTATAAAGGACCTAGCGTGGGAGCAGATTTGCAAAGAGCTATTTAATGATTGGGAAACATGCACAAACAAAGCAAACAAATGTAAGTATTTTAAAATCCCTTTTATTTTCAATTAATTTGGGTTTATAATTCTTTCGCTGTATTGATATGACAGTTCCGCAGACGGCGTCATGAAATACTCAGCGAAATTATTCTGCCTCGGTTTGTAAATCGTTGTGTGATAGCCCTAAATAGTAAATCCTCGAAGTAATGAGTCAGGGTATCTTTAAAGTTATAACTATCTCGGCTACGTACAAAATTATGCAATACTACAATAATAGATTTTGCTGTTCTGGTGGAATGGTCATATTAGTATGGAAAATTCTCCACTTGTTTGAAAGAATGTCTAACCACTTGATAGTCCGATAACGCGCGCGACACTCCTCTAGTCAGTCCGAGCATGTAATTTGACACTTTTCGGCCGCTCCGGCGTCCTTGCGTTGGATAGAAATGCTATTTTCTCGCTAACTAATGAAGCTAGGACCAAACTAAAAATACTTCCGTCAAGCTGATTAAATAAAGAATCCACCACAGAATATTTGGGTCTCTGTTAATCAAAAATCGATTAAATATAACGGGTTAAACTGAACAAAAAGCCAAATTTTACTTAACTTTTAAAATTATACGCTTCTTTCATAATGATAATTTGGAAAATATGAAATGTAGCTATTCTCAAAATGTAGGAAATTTAACTACCTTTTTAGTGGTATCCAAATCTTTTATTCATTCTATCTGTATCTTTGTCAGAAAAGCAAAATCTAACATCCTGTCGACTCATAATACATCGCGGGCATCGCGGCATAATCGCGGCTGGTCGACCGAAATATTCACAAGATGGCTGCCACTCCTAAGGCCCAGATCAGACATTGTATTCAAGATGGTTAATTTTAATAAAATATTTTTTTTTACACTCAGTTTTTTATTTTTACATCTTAATTTTTTTATAATAACAAACAAACATTGACAATATTTTCATATATTTTTTTTTATTGAAAACAAAAATAAATGCAAAACTTAAATTGTGAATGCTAAAATCACAAATAAAAAACAAGTAAGTACACAAATTTTACATTGATAAATTGATAATAGAAATTAGTTCCTGAAACACACACTACATATATTTTTATAGTCTGGTTTTTTATTTTTACATCTTAATTTTTTTTAAATAATAATCAAGCATTGACAATATTTTCATTTATTTATTTTACATTTTTTTATTGAAAATAAAAATATATGCAAAACTAAAATTGTGAATGCTTTAATCACAATTAAAAATACAAGTAAGTACACAAATTTTACATTGATAATAGAAATTAGTTCCTGAAACTCACACTACATATATTTTTTTAGTCGGGTTTTTTATTTTTACATCTTAATTTTTTTATAATAATAAACAAGCATTGACAATATTTTCATTTATTTATTGTTACATTTTTTTATTGAAAATAAAATTTTATGCAAAATTAAAATTGTAAATGCTAAAATCACAAATAAAAATACAAGTACACAAAATTTGACACTGATAATAGAAATTAGTTCGTGAAACACACACTACATATAAAAAAATATACAAGGCGCTAAAAGAACCATGTAAAAAACGTCCATAGTTACTGCTGATCCAGACAATCTCTCGCCGTACGTAGGTAAGACTCCAGTAGGTTAAACTGATTTCGATCTTCTATCTTCATGCAGAAGATCAGGATGTTGGTTTGTTTCCCCTTATTGGGCCGGCGGGTAATCGGCACGAAGAAGAAGAAGATGGAAATGAACCCTTGGTTTGTCTGTCGGTCAAGTCAGTCAAAAAAAAAAATTACGTCGAAGGGGGCTTGTGGTATTCCGTGAAACATTTTAGAATGCAGAGATTGACATTGCATTCAGCGCACTTGTATGATGTTCTGGATGGCTTTTTTTTAAATTGGCATAACCAGCAGCGTGTGGCTCGCGAACCTGTGGATGCAGGGAAGTGGTTCCCTTCGACGTAAGGTCGAGTCTGTCGTTGTACTACAGTCATTGTCGTCGTCGCCGTCGTAGTCACTGTCGTCGTCGTCGTCATCGCTGTCGTCGTCGTCGTCGTCGCTGTCATCGTCGTCGTCGTCGCTGTCGTCGTCGTCGTCGTCGCTGTCGTTGTCGTCGCCTTCGCTGTCCTCGTCGTCGCTCTTTTGGTAAGAAGTCGCGGCTCCAAACTGAGGTCAATTCGTCGGTGTATTTTCAGTCTTCAGTCAAGATTGTCCTGAACTGTCGATGTTGTAGTTTATGTATGTGGTCACTGGTAAAGATTATGAAGCAGTTAAAAACAGCCGCATTGAATAAGCGACGAAACAGCTTCTTATACCACACCCTGTTTCTCTGTCTCTCGAGTGGTTGGCCAGCAAGGAATTGATCCTTGCGATCCACCCCCCCCCCCCCCCCCCCATAGACTTATTATAGTCAAGAACGATGGCTGGTTTGTATGTCAGTCGGTTATATTTGTCTCTTGTTCCAACCTGGAGGGGATGATATGTGGAAAGCATGCTAACTAAGTTAGCATCTCGCCACAACATCACGGCCAGATCGGAACAGTATGTGACCACTACTTCACCCTGATATGTCTTGATTGACTCGGGAACGAATTCTCGAGAAAGTCGTAAAGTCCCGTAAACGTCTGTTTGTCCGTCACGTTTAAGGCAGCGCGCTAATAATGGACTATTATAAAAATTGACCATTATTAGCGTGTGTCCCTTGTGAAGCAATGGTTCGATTAAGTCGTAAACTATTTTGGCAGTAGCGTTGCTCGGACGAACTTCGCTACTGCCATCGTCAATGCGGTCATGGTCTGCCTCGTTCTGACTGTTGTCAGGTCTGTCGTCTGCGTCGTTAGATATGTCCTGTATGTCGTTAGAGCGGTCCTGTTCGTCAGGTACGTCAGCGACGTCAGGTCTGTCCTGTTCCTGTCTGTTAGTCCTGTTAGGTCCGTCTTTGCCAGTGTATACAAAAAAGCGCCAGAGATAGCCCGTCGACGACTCGCACAACTCGTACGTCTTCACTCCGACTTGAGCGGCCTTGGTGCTAATTTTTTGAGAGAAGCTCAAACGCCCGTGCCACTTCAGGAGTGATTCGTCAATGGCTATCTCCTGGGCTGGTTTGTATAAACTGGAAAATTTGTCATTCAAATAGTCAATGACGGGTCGGATTTTGTTAAGTTTTGTCATGTCCGTCGTTGTGTCATTGTTGATGAAATGGTGGAACGTTTTGAGCAAATGATACCGGTTGTATGACATTATATTGCTAAAGTAAGGAGTCGTCCGAAACCCATCAAATGAGAAATAGGCTTCCTCTCTTACTTTAGGATATAATCCCTGCATCATCATTATTGCCAAAAATGCCACCATTTCGTCACGGTCAGTCGGTTTCCAACGCAGAGGTCGAGCACTTTTCTGGGTTGTGTTGAGTCTGGCTGCAGATAACCTCTGGTCGGCGTATCTGTTAGTCTCCGTCACCATCATGTCTATAAAGTCAGAGTCGAACATTTTATAAAAAATTTCGACCGGTCGAGTCATGTTCGTTATCGGGAAAGTGGGTCCTGGTACACCAGTAAACACCTCCCTTTGTCCCGTAAAAGTCCGTCTGTTTTCGTTCCAGTCAAAGTCATAATAGTCTTCGGAAGAAACCAACTCCCGAACGTGGCGGTCGCTGGTTTCCTCCTCGAGTCGTATGAAGTCAGTCTCGTTAGCGGACAGTCCCGTATTATCCGCAATCTGCTCCGTTGCGGTCCGCGGTTGCGTCGTCACAGTAATAAACGGGACTCCGTCTACGATGTCGTCGATGTCGTTAAGGTCCTCGTCGTCACTGTCTTGTGTCTGTAAATGGTCAAGCCAGTCAGTCACAGTCGCGTCAAAGTCAGGGTTGGTGACTTCTGAAAAAAGAAAACAAAGAAACACCTGAAATATATTCCTTCCGATAATAACACGAAACTTACACCTCAAGGGGGATTAAAAAAAAAAGTATACTTCTTACCAATCACATTTCGACTTGGGCCTGCAGCTGACGCATCCCTTGTGCCTGCAGTCTCGTCTATCAATTCTGTAAAAAATTAAGATTTTACAAAACGGAGTCGACATTTTCAATTGTATGTAATGTATGTATGGTTTGGGTTGTGTATTTTCACTCGCAGTTTATGTTCAAGGCATGACACTTACCAATTATGACCTCGGAAGGCTCAGGCACGAACTCGGGTGCATCAGGCACGGCCTCGGGTTCTGGCAAGGGTTCAGGTATGCGATCGTCGGCCAAAGTCGGCGACACGTCGTCGGCCACGACTTCGAGTGCGGGCTCAGCTGCGTTGTGTCTCATGCTGGCCACAAACTCGCAAGCGTGGCGTTCCGGTGATGGATGCCTAAAAATATAAAAAAAACATTACACTGGGAACGTTCGTCTTGTTTTAAAAATATGCGACTGTCATAACTTTTTAACATTTCTAATATTACTTAATAGTAATATAACTTACAGCGCGCGCCGCTTGCGAGGGGGAGCATCGGGTAATAGGACCCGATGCAGTTGAGCCCTCCGCTTCCTAGCAAGAAGTTCTTGGCGCGCAGCGACAGACAAGCCTTTTTGATGACTTTTGGTCAATTGTCGCTGCGCGCGAACTTGAGCAAGGACCTCTTCGTGGCTAAAAACAGTAGAATAAAAGTATAGTACAAAAAATAGTCTTTAGTTCATATTAGGTATGTATGTGCTAACGTTTCGCTGGTAGTGCCACCGACACTGCCTGCCACAACTATCTGGTTGCCCGATCTGAAATACAATTATATTTTTATTAAAGTTAAATAAAAATATAATTGTATATCATATAAAAGCACAGCTTAATTACAAAACCACATTTAAAACCGCATTGAAATCAATTCAACTGTTAAGGAGCTGCTATGGCATATACAAAAAGGCAGACAAACAGACAGACATAGGCTTCAAACTTATAACTTCCCTTTTTGTGTTGTGTCGGGGATTAAAAATATTAGATCACTTACGTGGATGCGATGGGATCTTGTCCCCGGCCCTGGCCCCGACCGCGCCCACGTCCACGGCCGCGCCCACGTCCCCGTCCTCGGCCGCGCCCTCCTCCAACAATTTGTTCATCGCCACTAAAATGAAAATGTTTACAGTTTAATGTTCTGGAGGGCTACTGGCTAAAAAATATGTTTAAAGTAATGTTCTGTAGCCCCCTTGTTGTACCAATCATTTTCCAGTAACTAAAAGCAAAATGGCCACAAATCTTGCAAAAACTCAAAAATTATCAAAAAAAAAATTGCGTCCGCAACCAAAACAAATTCTTTCCAAAAAAAAAAAAAAAAATTGGAAAAAAAATCTCGTCCAGAACCACCAAAAACCTGACTCTTCGACCGAACGAACAAAAAACAAACCACCACTAATAAGCACCCACTCCAGTAAATAAAGAAGAGAAAGCAAGTTGAAATTCGCGTCTGATCAAACCCTTATTTCATACTAGCTTTCCGCTCGCGGCTTCGCCCGCGTGGACTACACGACGTTATCCCACGGGAGTGTGAGATTTTTTCGGGATAAAAAGTAGCCTATGTTTCTCTCCAGACTATAAAGTATCTATGTCCCAAATTTCAGCAAAATCCGTTCAGCCGTTTTGGCGTGATTGAGTAACAAACATCCAAACATCTAAACATCCAAACTTTCACATTTATAATATTATAGTAGGATAATTCGCCAACAGTCCGTGGTAACAATAGCTACCACGGCTGGAAAATAATTACCATGTCACAAGATATACAAATCTAGTGATAGTTTACACGTATTCTTGAATGTAATCTATTTAAATAGGTTTGTTATTAATTACATGACGTAATTTAACTATATTTTGTAAAAGCATAGTATTTTACAATCATTTCTACGACATTGAAGCCGCCATTGAAATCCGACAATGAAATATTTTTCTATCGACCAATTTTCAGGCTATTTCTCATGATAATCTTTTAAAAATGTGTAAGCCTGTATTAGCACAGTTATCTAGAAACATTTATTGATAATTATTAGCAAAAATAAATAGGTACTTACGGCATAATTCAATTTTATCCGCACCGTGACTCCGAAATACTCCACAAAATTTCACAGAACACAAGGCGTTTGCATAGATATTTTTTTTTTCAGAACCGATTAGTGAGGTTTTTTGATATTGATAATGTCACAGATGGATTTCTCGGTGAGTAAAAGGTATACTTCTGCCAGTCAGAGGTCAGAATCGTCATAGATTAAATAAAAATAGCAGGCCGCGCGAAAATTCAAATGTGGTAACAATAGCTACCATGGACTGTTGACAGTAGCTAACACATGGTAGCATTTGCAACCACGGACTGTTCACTGGCACTGGCAGCACATTCTACTATACGTCGAGCTCTGCTCAGGCGGTAGTTAAAGATTCGGCGTTAAAGATTCCGCGTTAATTGTTGAGGTTACATTTTGGATATGATTTCAAAAAATCATTGTTTAGGGGAAAAGCCTCATCACCTAGAAAGACATACGGTAGAGGTGGGCCATTACTTTCTGGCAAAGTGTATAAGTACAGCTCCAGTATTGCAAAATTTCAATTCTACATTGCCAGTCACAATTCAGTGCGATGCGAGCAAAGATGAATTAGGTTGTTGTCTTATGCAAAATGGAAAACCAGTTTGATATGCTTCCAGAAATCTTACAAATGCAGAAAAGAACTTTTCACAAATAGAAAAAGAACTACTAAGTGTAGTGTGGGCAACTAAGAAATTCCACTATTTTATTTATGGCAAAAAATGTGTAATACTTAATGATCATAAATCACTAGAAAGTTTACTTAAAAAGGGTATTCATGCAATTCCATCAACACGGCTACAAAGACTGAAATTGAAGTTGTTAAAATATGATATAAAATTTAAGTATTTAAAAGCCTGCTTAATGTACATTGCAGATTTGTTATCTCGCTCATACTTAGATGAAAACGACGATGATCAGTCTTACATGTTTGAAGTAATACATTGTATAGGGCTAGCAAACTATTTACAATGTACGGATGAACAAAAACAAGAATTAATATGTGAAACATCTGATGACTCAGACTTATCTAAATTAATTAACCTTACACAAAACGGTTGGCCAAACACAAATAATACACCTGATAACCTTAAACACTATTTTAAAGTAAGAGAAAACAAAAATTGATCAAAATCTCTTATTCATGAATGACAGACTGATAATTCCACAATCCCTTAGAATAATTTTTTTACATAAAATGCATGAAGGTCACCTAGGAATAACAAAAATGAAACAACTTGCTAGAACTTTATATTATTGGCCAGGTATAGATCCACACATAGAAGAAGTAGTCAAGAAGTGTTTTATCTGTCAAACTAATCAAAATAATAATATTAAAGAACCATTTTGGGATCGATCGTGAATTTTCGTGAGTGCAGACGTGCTCTTCGTGCAAATTAATAATAACGTAATGAACAATTTATAAATAGTGACCTAGTTTAGTGACAAAGTGACTCAGTGTTAATGAATAAACATTTTTAGTTGCGTAACTCTTAAGACAATGTTTAAATTCTAATAGTGTTTATTTTATTAAAAATATCAGCAGACAGCCCCTTTTCTCGGAGTAGAATTACTTCCCGCAGTCTTCAGCCCACGACTCCTCAAAGGATGTCTCAAGACCCAGCTCCCGAAGAAAATAAAGATATTATCTCTACACCGGACCTACATAACTGGCTTGCATCAATTGAGCATTATTTACAAGAAATATGCACTATTTCTGGCGACGGCAAATTAAATTCCGACCAAAAAATCAGGATTAACAATCTCTGCCGCAAAGTGGGAAATGGAGCTGCGCATATGGTCGTTCAATATCAATCGGTAAAACAAAGAGCTATATCAACTCATGTTGCCCTCCAAGCTGCTAATGATAAGCAGAACATAGCGCTTTGTTTATCTGAACTGAAGTAGACAGTTCATGATACCAGCACTAACAAAGAAATGGCAAGCACTACTTTTGCCGATATGGTAAAAAAGGGGTCCAACAACTACTCACTCAACGAAGACCAGTGACGAAACAAAAAACTTAGTCCAGAAGCTCGTCAGTCCTGAGGATATAAAACTGAAGTTCCGTGGTATACGGAAAATAAAAAATGGAGGATTAGTTATTAGTACTGCGACAAAGGACTACATTGAAAAACTTAAAAAAAATGTACAAATGGCTAATCAAGGTCTAAAAGTGGATGACACAAATAAGCGCAAGCCACGCGTCATCATTATTGGAGTGCCCTCATCTATGCCGGAAAATGACGTTTACAAGTGCATATTTGAGCAAAACATAGCCGAGAAACATCCGATCATATCTCGAGACACTTTCCTGACCTCAATAAAGTTAAGCCATAAGTCAGCTAAGAGAGGCGCCGAATCCTGTAACTACGTCCTAGAAGTACCAGCCATAATACGTAAAGCCCTCATCTCACAAGACCGCGTATTCATAAATTGGACATCTTGCCCTGTAAGGGATTTCACGCTGGTAACTAGGTGTTACAAGTGCCAGCAATATGGTCATGCGGCCAAAACATGCAGAGCAACAACCCCCACGTGTGGCCACTGCGGAGACGATGGGCACTCTATCAAGGAGTGCTTGAAAAAAGCAGACCTTCCAATATGTGCTACGTGCATGCGGTATAAAAAATCACGTGCCCACAAGACCGGAGACGCTGAATGTCCAGCCAAAAAAGCTGCGGAAAATAGGTATTTGAACTCTATCGACTATGTGGGTGCCTAAGAGCACCGCATCTCTTTTTTTCTAATTAAGGACTGTAAAATATGGATATTAATTTAATAAGTGAAATAGATACTATATCTGTATCAGAGTCAAGTTTGTGTGATGTAGAAAACTGTAAACAATATCTCTTCATTCATCAAAACTCTTTAACAGTACTTACTCAAAACATTCGTAGTATATACAAAAACATGCATGCCTTTAATGTTTTCCTACATAGACTAAGCTATACATGTGACGTTATAATTTTAACTGAGTGTTGGTTAGAGAATCGTTTTGACAACTTTCCTAAGATAGAGGGTTACGATTTATTTTACAGCAAAATAAACCGTAATCAAAATGACGGTATAATAATTTATGCTAAGAAAACATTAACAGTCACTGTAGAAGAACCTTATTTACTTGATTGCAACAGCTTAATTTTAAAAGTCGGAACTTGCACAGCGATTGTAGCGACCTATAGATCTCCTTCCAACAAAAACTATGACTCTTTCTGCAATTCCCTAGATACAATTTTTAATACATTAAAATGCTATAAAAATATTATACTTACAGGTGACATAAATATAAATATTAGACCTGACACTCATGAGGTTGGAAAAGAAGATTATCTCAACATCTGCTCATTCCATGGGCTTCTTCCTGCCCACACCCTTCCCACGCATCAGAGCGGTTCTTGTCTTGACCATATGTTGTTAAAATCAAAACTCCCATGTATTACACTTGTGACTAAATCTACTGTTACTATCACAGTGCTGTCCTACTAACCTTAAATTTAAAATTATCTAAACAAAAACGCACTTTGACTAGGTCTCGGCTAAATGTAAACAAACTCGAACGTGAATTATGCAATATTGATTTCAGCCCAGTTTACAAAACCGCTGACGCTAATACATCAATAACCTATGTTGTGAGTTGTGTACAGCAAGCCATTGCAAATAGTTCTAAGGAAATCTCGGTTAGTAAGAAATATTTTAATATAAAACCATGGATTACTCCTGGTCTTATTAGATGTATTAGGAATAGAGATAACTTACATCAGAAAACAAAAAATTCCCAGATAACTTAGTTCTTGCAACAACTTATAAAAGATACAGAAATTTCTACAACAATCTTTTAAAAAGACTCAAAACAAACTATGACAAAAGTGAATTACTTAAAGCTGGCAAAAATACAAAAATGCTCTGGAAACATATTAAAAACGTCACATATATGTCAAAACGTCAAGAGTCTAATACTAACTTATTGTACACAAACAGCTCGCCACAGCTATCAGCTAATAATGTAATAGTAGATTGTATTACAAGGGAGCAAAATAATATATTTACGGCGAGGGCGCTATTTTGAATCCAGAGCGCAGTGAAGGATTCTAGAGTAGAATCTCGAGCGCAGCGAGGGATTCTAAAGTAGAATCCTGAACGCAGCGAGGGATTCAATATACGCCGCTCGAGGTGAAAATAATTTTACTCTGCTTTTCATCCCCCTCTATTAGAAAAGCAGTAAAGACAACTCAAACTACCTACCTTTCTTTGTCGTTCGGATACATCATAGCGCTAGACGGGCAAGAAAAAAAATTTGAGTTTTGAAATAAAAAAAAAAATAAAAAAAAAATATGTTCTTCAGATTCCTTATAAGTATCTCCGGGGCTGCCGTAGGGGGGTTGAAAATTTTGTTAGATTTTAGCTACGACTCACCGTTTACGAGATATTCTCAATTTTCTAAAATTCCGTTTTTGAAAATTTCTCGGTCCCAAAAAAGTCCCGGCCCCATACAAAACCAGTTGAATTTTTTTAAAGTACTGCACACCCTTTGCTACACTCCAACCAATGCTTCTTTAATTATGTTCTAAATTCAAATCTCATCGTATTGGACCCTGTTATGAAGCTGTTCAAAATTCAAATCTCATTTATACCCTCTTGTCATAACAGGTAAACAATGAATCGTTTTGGGTTTAAAGACATTTATTCTCATAAAAACATAAAATGTTCACTTAAAATGAGATTACAAAACAAAACTTAACATTAATTAAAATTAAGCGCAGCGCAACTGCATTAAATTATCACTACATAGTATAAAACAAAGTCGCTTTCTCTTTCCCTATGTCCCTTTGTATGCTTAAATCTTTGAAACTACGCAACGGATTTTGATGCGTTTTTTTTTAATAGATAGAGTGATTCAAGAGGAAGGTTTATATGTACTTTTTATCCCGATATTCCCACGGGAACGGGAACCACGCGGGTGAAACCGCGGGCGGCCGCTAGTAAATAAACAAAACAAACTAAGTACTAATGGCTGAATGGTTATCAGATTAGCTTCGTACGCACACAGGCGCACACACACAGCGCATCTTTTTTTGCAACATATTCACCAGCCTGCCTACAACCGGTCTTGGGTCCGGCAAGGCCGGCGCATGCACAACACAAATAAGATTAAGGAATACATTGAGTCGACATGAAAAAAAAATATATTTTTATATTTATGCTTATGGAGTTTTTTTTTTTATTTTATTACAGTAGGTAGCTTGCTTTATAAAAGTAAATATAAGTAGTAGATGATAATGATATGTACTATTATTATATATTTATTATATACTTATTCTATCACACTAATTATTATACACGCGAAAGTTTGTGAGTTGAGTGAGTGAGTTACTTTTTCACGCAAAAATTACTGAGCGGATTTAGATGTAAGTTTACATTATTACAATTTATATTTATATATAAAAATATAGGAAATATTTTGTTTTTTTAAATTATTTTTTATTTATATATATACATGTATTATTAATTATTCATATACCTATATATATTTATACATAAGTAATTATACTTTTTTTGTTAGTTTTTTTTTTATTATTATTATTATTCTGTTTGCAAATAACTAGCCAGATGTGCTTTAAGTTTTTTTTTAAATGTATATATACTTACTAATTTTTATTCTTAAAAATTAAATATTAGAAAAAATAATTAGCCTTCTCATAACCTTTTTTTTTGTTAAGTTTCTTTGGAGAAATATGTTCGGAGTTGTTTTTTAAATTTGAACAGACTTTTACATTCTTTAATTGAGTCGGGTAGATTATTATACATTTGTGCTCCCTCATAACTTAAATTCTTTTTACCATAGTTTAGTGTTCTAGGTACAGGAAGGTGAAGTTTATTTTTCTTTCTAAGATTATATTTGTATTTTCTTTGGCTAAATATTAAATCAGATTGTATTGTGCCCGAAATATTTTTTTTATCAATATACATGAATTATATCTGTATAATGTATTTATATCGAAAATGTTTGTAATTTTATAGACATCCTTGGTCGGGGTAAATTTATTAAGGTGAAATAGTACTTTTATTAATTTATTTTGTGTTATTTGTAGATTTTTTAAGACAGTTTTAGGGTCGGTTCCCCAAATTTCTATTAAATACTGGAGGTGTGATTTTATTAATGCATTGTATATATTTTTTTTTAGTTTGTAAGGTATGAAGTTTGAAGCCCTCCACAATGAGCGCAAAAGGGCTCGAAGTTTATTATTTATTTGCTCGACATGTCTCCCCCATGTCAACCTTTCATCTAACCACAAGCCCAAGTATTTTTCATGAGTGGATCGCTGCAATATTTGATTATTGATTCTAAGCGGAGTGTTGTCTACAATTTTTTTATTTTTTGCGGAAAATATCATGTACGATGTTTTTGCAACATTAATTGTCAATAAATTATGCAAGAACCATATATTTAATATGTCAAGATCACTTTGTGCTTCGTCGATGATAGTTTTTAGATTATGACCATAGTAAAATAGACATGTATCATCAGCATACATAGTCAAATGACCTTTCAAGCCTATATTGGTAATATCATTGACGTAAATCAGGAATAATAGCGGCCCGATTATTGAACCTTGAGGAATACCATAGCTTAATTTTTGGGGACTGCTTTTAATTTCACCAATTTTAACAATTTGCTGTCTGTTACAAAGATATGATTCGAGTACTTTAAGGGCCGGTCCTGCTATTCCTATGTTTTGTAATTTGAGAATTATTTTTGAGTGGCTAATAGTGTCGAAAGCTTTTTTTAAATCTATGAATATACCTAATGCTATGTGTTTCTTGTCTATATTTGATTTTATTTTGGTTACTAAATCTACTGTGGCTGATAAGGTGTTAGACTTAGGTCGAAAGCCATATTGTTGTTTAATGAGAAAGCCTTTTTCTTTTAGATAAGCATACAGTCTGTTATAGAGTATCCGTTCAAACACTTTAGATAAAACAGGTAGTACCGAAATGGGTCTGTAATTATTGGGGTCAGTTTTAACTCCAGATTTATGGATGGGACTAACTTTAGCAATCTTCAGCGAGTCGGGAAAAATACCTTCCGTAAAGCACCTGTTAATGCAATTTGCTAGACTCTCAGCTATACTTTCATTTAAGCATTTTATTGCCTTCGTAGTGATACCGTCAATGCCAGAACTTGCGTTATTATCTAGACTTCTAATTATTTTTGTAACTTCATCGCGAGTATTGGACCCTGTTATTAGATAAACAATCATCGCTTTTCGAATGGATGGGATAAAAATAGTTTTTTTTCCAATGTAGGGAAAAACCTAGCTGAAAAGATACAAAATCCATATCTTAACTCTGTACTCCAGCATCACAAATCACTGTCTATTTCGAATTTAAACTCTTTTGCCTTATTTGACACCGACGAACAAGAAGTCCTTCAAATTATTTCAGGATTGAAGGATGACTGTGCAGCTGGTTGGGATAACATAAGCAATAAAATCATAAAGCGTTTCAAGCACATTTTCGTACGTCCCTTAACTCATATATTTCAAACTTGCCCGTCTGAAGGAATATTCCCAAAAAGCTTAAAAAAGGCCATAGTTATCCCAATATATAAAGCCGGATGTAAAAACCTAATAACTAACTATAGGCCTATATCATTATTACCTTCATTTTCTAAAATACTCGAGAAAATCATCAACAATAGACTAGTTAACTACCTAGAGAAACATAATATTCTTTCACCCAGGCAATTTGGTTTTAGAGCGAAGTTATCCACTTCTGATGCAGTAAATTGTTTGATGGATTACGCAACAGAGGAACTTGGCAAAGGAAACCAAACCTTAGGGGTCTTTCTGGACCTCGCCAAAGCCTTTGACTCTTTGTCTGTACCCTTACTTTTAAACAAATTGGAGGAACTGGGAATAAGAGGAAAGCAATTAAATCTTTTTAAAGATTATTTAAGTGATCGAAGTCAAATTGTTAAAATTAGCGACATAACAAGCGATGAACAAATCATCCCTGGATACGGTATTCCTCAAGGAAGTATCCTCGGACCCACCCTATTCCTAGTTTACATTAGTGACTTGTGCAACCTCAAAATAAAGAACGGTAAATTAATATCTTATGCCGACGATACAGCACTTATTTTTACGGGAACAACCAGCACAGAATTGTATAACAACGCGCAATCAGGTTTTAATGTTGTAAATATCTGGTTAAGATGTAATCTACTAACGCTAAATGCTGACAAAACAAAATACACTCGCTTTTACATGCGCTCCTGCCATCAAAATACTAACATTAAATTATATGCCCACAACTGTCTAAATCCCTCAACAAACTTAACATGCACCTGTCCCGTTATAAGCAGTACTAGTAATTTAAAGTACCTTGGAATAATAATAGATGAAACCCTTTCCTTTAGACCACATATTGATAACTTAGTTAACAGAGTTCGAAAATTAATTTACGTTTTTAAGCAGCTACGAAGTATTGCAGATACCAAACTGATAACACAAGTATATCAAGCCCTCTGCCAATCTATAATTCAATACTGTATTACTTCCTGGGGTGGTTTCCTTTCCTTTAGACCACATATTGATAACTTAGTTAACAGAGTTCGAAAATTAATTTACGTTTTTAAGCAGCTACGAAGTATTGCAGATACCAAACTGATAACACAAGTATATCAAGCCCTCTGCCAATCTATAATTCAATACTGTATTACTTCCTGGGGTGGGGCGGTAAAAACTAACCTAATTTCCCTTGAAAGAGCCCAACGAGCCGTATTAAAAGTAGCAAATTCCCTACCATTTCTTTATCCCACACATCTACTGTACAAAACGTGCTCAGTATTAACTGTACGTCAGCTTTTCATAATGCACATTTTATTAAAACAACACACAAAGAATCCCTATAATGCTGACACTAACGATAAAAGACGGAGAAATATTGTTTGCACTTCGAAATCAGACTCTAAATTTATTTTTACTAATAGTTTCTTCATATTTTTAGGCCCATTTTTATATAACAAGTTAAATAAAATACTTCAGGGGTCAGTGCTGCTCGCTTCCGTGGGTTTACCCTCGAGACCTCACAAGTGACCCCTGGGTGGTGCCAAATGAGCAGCTCCTTCCGGTGGTAGGCTTCGGCCGCGGCTGGTCACCATCCTCCGGACTAAGTCGCATCGCCAAATGACTATGGTCGTGTTCCGATGCGTTGTCCGGAGTAGCCAACTATGAACAGTAGGGTATGGGCAGTTGCTTTTTCCGCGTGGCTGTTTGTGTCTACTCACTACTGATACACCGGGTGCCTGTCTTTGGAGGTTAGCGGGATCCGAAGCACAGTGCCGCCGCTGGCTGACCGCAGGAAGTAGGGGGCCCAAGTAACGGGTTAGCCACCTGTGAAAGGCTGCCCCGCCACCTCGCGAAAAATCCCAGGATGCTCCACCTTGCCGGTTGGCGACCGGATGGGAGGGCCAGGTGGCCATCTCTGGGGGGGTTCGGGCGTCCCCGCAGTCTCCAAGCCAGTCTCCTTCTCAGTGTATCAGTCTTGAGACAATCCCCAAGTTTGCAGATTAATGCCTCGTCCAACTGCCTCTCTTCTGCCTGTTCACTCCCTCACCCCACACTAACATGAAAAAAGTTAACAAAAGGAAGAAATTCAAACAGCGGTTGCACTCCCTCCCACTCAAAGTGCACCTCACAAATATCAGAGGTTTGCACTACAATCTCATTCCAGTTCATCACCATCTTGAGACTGAGAAACCACAACTGCCGTTCCTCACAGAGACGCAGATAAACTGTCCAGCTGACGCGGCGTACCTCAGCTACCCTGGGTATACTCTAGAGCATAGGTTCATACCACATGCCGGAGTCTGTGTGTACGTCCGCGATGACATTTGTTTTAAGCGTCTCAAGACCTATGAGGGGCCTAAATTCTCTGAACTTTGGGCTTTGGTGGACACCGGAGTAGAGCTTACGCTCTACGCTACTGTCTACCGCTCGCACAGCGGCGACCAGGAGACCACCAGATTAATTGACCACCTAAGCCAGTCGGCCGATCTAGCTCGGGCTCGTTATCCCTCGGCCCAGTTAGTCATTCTGGGGGACTTCAACGGCCATCACAAGGAATGGTTGTTCCCGTACCAGAAAACCGACCATGCTGGGAGAGAGGCGCGTAGACTAGCTTTTACGCATGATCTCTCTCAGCTTGTTAACTATGCTACGAGGGTACCAGATATTGCTACACAAGTCCCGAACTGCCTAGACCTTCTGACGACTGATCCAGACAGACACTCTATATCGGTTTCAGCCCCTTTGGGGTCTTCCGATCACTGTGTGGTGAAGTCTGTATCTGTTTACCACCCACCCGATCAGGGCCCTAGTGGTATGAGACGGGTGTGGCGATACAAGTCGGCAGACTGGGATGAGATGCGTCACTTCTTTGCATCTTATCCATGGCGGCAATGCTGCTTCTCTTCAGAGGATCCGTCGAAGTGCGCTGACGCTGTCACCGAAATCTTACTTCGGGGTATGGAATATTACGTCCCATACTCCGATATTTCATCGGGCAGTAAAGCTCAGCCTTGGTTCAATGCAAACTGTCGCAGCGCCGAAGCGCAGAAACAGTCAGCTTTTTTAGCCTGGGCTGATGCTCGAGCGCGCAAATCGCCGGACACTCAAACCCTGAAGAAAGCTTATAACCAAGCTGCCAAGTCTAGTAAGCGAATGTTGCGCAGGGCTCGTTTTGATCACATCGGCCGCATTGGAACCAAACTTGCTTCCCACCCATCTGGAAGTAGAGAGTTTTGGTCATTAGCCAAAGCGGCTGAATTAAATTTCTGTCGCCCATCACTTCCACCACTGCTGAAACCGGACGGAGCGCTCGCTCACACTGCGATTGAGAAAGCAAACTTGCTTGTTACTCTTTTTGCGGAGAATTCGCGTCTAGATGTCGGTAGCAATATTCCACCTACGATACCTCGTACTGACGCCTCTATGAGTGACTTCCACATCCACAACAAAGAAGTACTAAAAGCTCTCCGCACTCTAGACGTGAACAAAGCTAGTGGTCCCGACGGTATCCCAGCAATTGTTCTGCGCAACTGTGCACCTGAACTGGCTCCTGTTTTAACTCGCCTCTACCGCCTCTCACTTGAGACTGGACATGTACCTCAGTCGTGGAAGCTTGCAAATGTGCAGCCTGTGCCCAAAAAGGACAGTCGTGCCGAACCTTCAAACTTTAGGCCTATTTCAGTCACGTCCATACTCTGTAAGACTATGGAACGTGTACTTAACACCCGTCTATTGGCATACCTCGAAGAAAACAACCTCCTCAGCGACCGACAATTTGGTTTCCGCCGTGGTCGGTCAACTGGAGATCTTCTAGTGTATGCCACCCATCTTTGGAGCGAAGCGATCGAGAAGCACGGCGAAGCACTTGCCGTATCGCTCGACATCTCCAAAGCCTTTGATACTATTAGCTATGCGGATGACACCACCATTACTAGCAGATATCTTTCAAGTGCAAAGGCTACCAGTAGCGAAATCCAGTCTTGTCGAGAGTCCCTAGTTGAGAAAATGAATCTGGCACAACAGGCTGTCTCCGATTGGGGCAACGCCAATCTTGTCGGATTCAATGCCGCAAAAACGCAGGCTTGTTTATTCACCGCCAAACGGAGTCCCTTTCAACTGACTCCGACTTTCCAGAGTGTGTCCTTACCGATAACCGACCACCTGCAACTTCTTAGCCTGAACCTGTCATCCAACCTGAATTTTGGCGAGTACATCGACTCCATTGCAAAGTGTGCGGCTAAAAAACTTGGCGTCCTCTCACGCGCTAAACGGTACTTCTCACCGAATCAATTGCTTTTGTTATACAAAGCCCAGATTCGTCCGTGCATGGAGTACTGTAGTCACCTGTGGGATGGTTCTGCAAAGTATCAGCTTGAGCTTTTGGACTCGATTGAAAACCGTGCCAGGAAGCTCATTGGAGACTCGGCGTTGGCCACGGCGAAACTTCAGAGCCTCAGCCACCGCCGAAAGGTTGCATGCTTATCGGTTTTTTACAGAATACTCTTTGGTGAGTGTGCGAGCGAGCTGCATGACCTTGTGCCTCCAGCCCCTTTCCACCATCGGGGTACCAGACGCAGACTAGCCTACCACCCCTACATCGTTGACATTCCAGCTGTCCGTACCAAGCGCTTCGCAAATTCTTTCCTCATACGAACCGCTCAAGAGTGGAATGAGCAGCCTGTCTCTGTGTTCCCTGATTCTTAGAACCCAAGTCTCTTTAAGTCGAGAGTGAATACTGAATAGGCTTCTCCTGGGCAGGCATGTAACATCCTAGACTGCATCCTGTTATCCAACAAGATGGCGGTCAAATGCTTGCCTGGTTTCTAATAAATATAAAAATAATAAAAAAAAACTTAATTTTTATAAACTTAATTATCATAATTTTAAAGCAATTGTTTTTAATTATTTAAGCAATTTATCCTACGATGAGACTGAGGAACTTCTAGCAATATGTAAATAGTAGGTAGTTTAAATTAAATATTATTATATATAATTACGCATTGGTACTTTGTTTTTCTCTTACTTGCAATGTAGGTAAATTTATTTTAAGTTGTTAATTTAAGTACTTAAGTTTTAATGTTATTAGATCGAACCCGCCTGAAGTACAGGTTATACCTAGTTCAGGCAGTTTACTTTAAATTTTAGCTATAATTGTAATTTTGTTTTATTGACTTTGTACACACATGTAATGCAACTTTTTATGAAATAAAAATTATTATTATTATTATTATTCCCTTTATTACATTTTAAATACTTACAAAATTATATTTCTAAACATTAAATTTTTACGATGTATAACACTAAAAGTTAGTGATGTTAAGTTACAGTAAAATATTATTACTTATTGTTATAAAATAAAAAAAAGGAAAGGGGTATGATGTATTAGCATAGATAATATAAAACTAGAAGTATTTTTTAAAATAAGCTTTACACGGGCAACACTGTCTTCCGTCTCTCTGGCTCGGTAACTTGGAAGAACGGACGTACTGTATTTTTAACAATTTGTAAAACTGAAGAAATATTAGAAAATAAAAACCTTCAAGTTAAAATAAGGCAATCTTTATTTTACAACACTCCCCAGGGATCAGTACACAAACGAATATGTTTTCCGTCAACTGCTCCTACAAAGTTTGGAAAGTTGGTATTTCTATAATAATTGTTCGCAATTTCGCGAAAAAGCGTCGCTCTACGAACTGGCAGCATAAATTCCTAATGCAAAAAACCCCATTGTCTGCGTTTTCGAATCTGAATACCTGATCAGGAAACCTAATCAGGAAACCGCATTTGTGCGGCCAGCCTTAATTGATTAACTTGTAAAGAGTGCGTTCGTTCGTGTTTGGTGACTTTTCTTTGTCCCGACTTTGTTTTTGGACTTTTTCTGTTTACTATCACGATTACCTTGGCTCTTTCATATTCTGGACATTGATTTAAGCTCTGATATGGATGTTTCGCTATGTCGAAAAGAGGGCGAACGCTTACTAGCCATTCACGCGAGTTTGTTGTCAAGTTGGCTGCTTACTTCGAACATAAATCGGTTAATGATGGACCTATCTTGCCCGTAACGCAAGTATAAGATAGTGTCGCCGAAGCACTAGGAATCGGTATAAAAATCATTCGAAGTATTTTAAAGGAAAAGTTTGTCCTTCGAGTACCGAAGGACATGTATTGCATACTCCTAGAAAGAGAAAGAGAAGTAAACGCGTCGGTAAAATATTATTGTCTATACGAGAAGCTGGTTTGTTTAGTGGCGGCACCAAATCCTTCTTAACTATTATGAAACAAATTGGTTTTAAATATAAGAAAACAGACAATAGAAAAATAATGATTAAAAGATTTGAAATTAATGCAAAGATTATGGTTTTTAAACCCTAAGTTCCCGATAAGGACCTTAAGGTCCTCCATATTGCCGTGATATTGCCGTTCCGTCAACCCCCGTAAGGACCTTAAGGTCCGCCACAGACTTGGCACAGATTACATTTTTTTACTCCATGAAGGAGTCTATGCGTGTATGGGACACTTGATTTTATATGGAAGCTGCATACATTGTCTATAGGCTGTAAAATTCATATCCCTCTGCATGTTTCGTTCGAATTGATATAGAAAAAAGAAAGTCTCATTTTTTTCGCTCTGCCTCTGCAAATGTTTATAATATTTTATAATATGTGTAATCTTATTATTTCGAAGCAAAAAGCAAGGTAAATTGTGTTTTACTGTTATAAAAAGTGTTATTTTAGTGTTTTACAGAGGAAGTTATAGGAATCAAATCATCTAAAAAAATGTCAAAAAATTTCAAAAAAATTCTTCAAAGAATTCAGTCAAATAGCTTATTGCTGCACTTATACCATGTAGAACTAATATATTACTATAGTAATATAGTATAATTTAGTACCTGAAAATAGATAAAACATTCATAAGCCAAACACACTTTACATAATGAAAAAATATAGCCTAATTCCTAAGTTATCAGGTTTTTCGTAAAACACGGCTATTTTTTTCGATTAGCGATTTATTTTTACCTAGTAGCGCCGGCGGTGCGTTCGTTCATATATGCGATAGGCGCCGGGTCGAAAGGGTAGGGAGATGCAGAAAATAACAAATTGGGGTAATGTAATTTTCATCGATTAGACTTGGCTGAACTCCAACGACACGGTGCCACGATCGTGGACGGATGACACTAAAGCTTCTTGCTTTAAAGTGCCAATGTTGTTGAAATGCATAAGAACTAGGGCTGTACGTTACGTGTTTTTTAAAGAGACCGTTTGCCACACAATCCTCTTAAGAGAAGTGTGTAGCAAACAGTTTCCATACAAACGGCGATAACGTTTTCAACCCTCTAAACCTTTATACTACAATCAATTTTCGGTATGTTGTTGAACTGAAGAAGAACTAGGGCTATACGTTTTTGTTTTTTTAAATATTCATTGTAGATTTGAAAATATTGGCACTTTTTTGTTTTGTACGAAATCACTAAAGTGCAAATATTTCACGTTAGCTAACCTTCTAGGTGCCGCAGTAACGCCTGCAACGTGTTATTTTATTGGACCTATCACACCTAGATATATTCCTAAGTCTAGCTACCTTACTATTATTATTGTATGGTCTAGCTGCTAGCTGTCAATACAAGCTAAAAGAAGCTGTGAACGTGAAGGTGATTTGGCAACAGTGAACTGGTACGTACTTAGCTAATTTACCATTTATATTGAATTTTGTGTGTATATTATTCAGGTTGTGTTTTATATAATCAGTGTTCTCAAATTAAACTTTTATAAATCATTTTAGTGAACGTATGAACAGAATAACTAAAAATATCACGTTCCCTATCTGCCCAACGAGCTGTTCACCAACTAAATACTGAATCTATCCGTGAAACCCGAATATAATGATATTTCAAAAAGTACGGCAGAAAGATAGTTGCATCAAGCAAGAAAGGTGCTTTATGATTATTTTGTGCCTATGCATCTGGGACTGAACCATGTTATCTTGTTGGTTTGACTTTTTTTTTGTTTCTTACAGGAACAAGAAGAAGCAGGGCTTGTTCAACATATTACAGCCGGAGGAGGCAGCTAGAAGCCGACACAAAAAGTGGTGGGTCAGTGAGGTCCAGTTTCGCAAGCCGTGTCTCGACCGGGACGAGTTGTCGCACCGCGTCAGCCACAGGAGATTTTTTTAGACCCCACCGACGACATGCGCTATAAGAAAGCGCTTGTAGCTGTAGAGCTATCTTGTTAGTTTGACTTTTTTTTTGTTTCTTACAGGAACAAGAAAAAACAGGACTTGTTCAACATATTACAGCCAGAGGAGGCAGCTAAAGCCGACCAAAAAGTGGTGGGTCAGTGAGGTCCAGTTTCGCAAGCCGTGTCTCGATCGGGACGAGTTGTCGCACCGCGTCAGCTACAGGAGATTTTTTTTAGACCCCACCGACGACATGCGCTATAAGAAAGCGCGTGTAGCGGTAAAGCTATCTTGTTGGTTTGACTTTTTTTTGTTTCTTACAGGAACAAGAAGAAGCAGGACTTGTTCAACATATTAGAGCCGGAGGAGGCAGCTAAAACCGACCAAATAGTGGTGGGTCAGTGAGGTCTAGTTTCGCAAGCCGTGTCTCGACAGGGACGAGTCGTCGCACCGCGTCAGCCACAGGGGATTTTTTTGTAGACCCCCACCGAAGACGTGCGCTATAAGAAATTGTAACGGTAAAGCTAAAGTGTGACGATTCCAGCCCATCGTGGGAGGCGCTACAGCCCTTTCTAGGGCAAGCTTGGACAGTTTTCGAGGAATCGGAGCCTGTCCATTATTTGGATAAGATTAATTTTAAGTAGGTACCGACTAATCTTCTTTTCATTTATTATTTTTAGGTATTTTATTATGTAAGACGAACCTAAAGACTTATAAAATAAAGTATATGTGTAAGTAACATACTATATTTTTGTTCCAGTTCCATTATTACATTGTATATAGGTAGGTAACAAAAGCCATAAATAGTACCTAACATTTAAATTAGTAGCTATATATGAGCAGCGGTCAGTGGACGGATTTTTATAGAAATACGTGAAAAGTTAAAGTCCATATTAGATGAATATTGCAATACTCATACATGTTTGAAAGTAAATTTTCAATTGTTTGCTACATTTTTAGGGTTCCGAACCACGTAACGCAGCACCATCTCTAAATAAGCAGAGAAGTTGGTTGGGCTGCTGGAAGAAAGAGCAAACTCTCATCTTGCCACTGGACATGCTCGCACAGCCAATTCCAGGACCCGAGTGCGCAATGGATGGTCAGAAATTGCTAGGATCCTGAACAGTGAAGGCAACGGGTATGTCAAACATTGGAAGCAATGGGGTAAGAGTATGTAAATTTGTAATTGTTTACTAACAGGTTAATGTTTAGATAATGTGTATCTACTTATTCATTGTCTTTTGTTATATAATTAGTACTGGAAAGATAAAAAGGCGTCTGTTAAACGCAATACCAATGCTGCGGAGGCTGCTAGACAGAGGACAGGTGGTGGGGTCGATGCGGAGGTGGTGGAGCTAACGGAGCTAGACCAAAGAATAGAAGCTATTGCTGGTGGTCTTAGCTTCGCTACTGGTGAAACCAATGCTGCGGAGGCTGCTAGACAGAGGACAAATGGTTGGCTCGATGCGGAGGTGGTGGAGCTAACGGAGCTAGACCAAAGAATAGTAGCTATTGCTGGTGGTCTTAGCTTCGCTACTGGTGAAACCAATGCTGCGGAGGCTGCTAGACAGAGGACAAATGGTTGGCTCGATGCGGAGGTGGTGGAGCTAACGGAGCTAGACCAAAGAATAGAAGCTATTGCTGGTGGTCTTAGCTTCGCTACTGGTGAAACCAATGCTGCGGAGGCTGCTAGACAGAGGACAGGTGGTTGGCTCGATGCGGAGGTGGTGGAGCTAACGGAGCTAGACCAAAGAATAGTAGCTATTGCTGGTGGTCTTAGCTTCGCTACTGGTGAAACCAATGCTGCGGAGGCTGCTAGACAGAGGACAGGTGGTTGGCTCGATGCGGAGGTGGTGGAGCTAACGGAGCTAGACCAAAGAATAGTAGCTATTGCTGGTGGTCTTAGCTTCGCTACTGGTGAAACCAATGCTGCGGAGGCTGCTAGACAGAGGACAGGTGGTTGGCTCGATGCGGAGGTGGTGGAGCTAACGGAGCTAGACCAAAGAATAGTAGCTATTGCTGGTGGTCTTAGCTTCGCTACTGGTGAAACCAATGCTGCGGAGGCTGCTAGACAGAGGACAGGTGGTTGGCTCGATGCGGAGGTGGTGGAGCTAACGGAGCTAGACCAAAGAAGAGTAGCTATTGCTGGTGGTCTTAGCTTCGCAGTAGCGAAGCTAAGACCACTTCACCAGTAGGTGAAACCAATGCTGCGGAGGCTGCTAGACAGAGGACAGGTGGTTGGCTCGATGCGGAGGTGGTGGAGCTAACGGAGCTAGAGCAAAGAATAGTAGCTATTGCTGGTGGTCTTAGCTTCGCTACTGGTGAAACCAATGCTGCGGAGGCTGCTAGACAGAGGACAGGTGGTTGGCTCGATGCGGAGGTGGTGGAGCTAACGGAGCTAGAGCAAAGAAGAGTAGCTATTGCTGGTGGTCTTAGCTTCGCAGTAGCGAAGCTAAGACCACTTCACCAGTAGGTGAAACCAATGCTGCGGAGGCTGCTAGACAGAGGACAGGTGGTTGGCTCGATGCGGAGGTGGTGGAGCTAACGGAGCTAGACCAAAGAATAGTAGCTATTGCTGGTGGTCTTAGCTTCGCTACTGGTGAAACCAATGCTGCGGAGGCTGCTAGACAGAGGACAGGTGGTTGGCTCGATGCGGAGGTGGTGGAGCTAACGGAGCTAGACCAAAGAATAGTAGCTATTGCTGGTGGTCTTAGCTTCGCTACTGGTGAAACCAATGCTGCGGAGGCTGCTAGACAGAGGACAGGTGGTTGGCTCGATGCGGAGGTGGTGGAGCTAACGGAGCTAGACCAAAGAAGAGTAGCTATTGCTGGTGGTCTTAGCTTCGCAGTAGCGAAGCTAAGACCACTTCACCAGTAGGTGAAACCAATGCTGCGGAGGCTGCTAGACAGAGGACAGGTGGTTGGCTCGATGCGGAGGTGGTGGAGCTAACGGAGCTAGACCAAAGAATAGTAGCTATTGCTGGTGGTCTTAGCTTCGCTACTGGTGAAACCAATGCTGCGGAGGCTGCTAGACAGAGGACAGGTGGTTGGCTCGATGCGGAGGTGGTGGAGCTAACGGAGCTAGACCAAAGAATAGTAGCTATTGCTGGTGGTCTTAGCTTCGCTACTGGTGAAACCAATGCTGCGGAGGCTGCTAGACAGAGGACAGGTGGTTGGCTCGATGCGGAGGTGGTGGAGCTAACGGAGCTAGACCAAAGAATAGTAGCTATTGCTGGTGGTCTTAGCTTCGCTACTGGTGAAACCAATGCTGCGGAGGCTGCTAGACAGAGGACAGGTGGTTGGCTCGATGCGGAGGTGGTGGAGCTAACGGAGCTAGACCAAAGAATAGTAGCTATTGCTGGTGGTCTTAGCTTCGCTACTGGTGAAACCAATGCTGCGGAGGCTGCTAGACAGAGGACAGGTGGTTGGCTCGATGCGGAGGTGGTGGAGCTAACGGAGCTAGACCAAAGAATAGTAGCTATTGCTGGTGGTCTTAGCTTCGCTACTGGTGAAACCAATGCTGCGGAGGCTGCTAGACAGAGGACAGGTGGTTGGCTCGATGCGGAGGTGGTGGAGCTAACGGAGCTAGACCAAAGAATAGTAGCTATTGCTGGTGGTCTTAGCTTCGCTACTGGTGAAACCAATGCTGCGGAGGCTGCTAGACAGAGGACAGGTGGTTGGCTCGATGCGGAGGTGGTGGAGCTAACGGAGCTAGAGCAAAGAAGAGTAGCTATTGCTGGTGGTCTTAGCTTCGCAGTAGCGAAGCTAAGACCACTTCACCAGTAGGTGAAACCAATGCTGCGGAGGCTGCTAGACAGAGGACAGGTGGTTGGCTCGATGCGGAGGTGGTGGAGCTAACGGAGCTAGACCAAAGAATAGTAGCTATTGCTGGTGGTCTTAGCTTCGCTACTGGTGAAACCAATGCTGCGGAGGCT
The DNA here is from genome assembly GCA_949710035.1 of Crambus lathoniellus. Taxonomy (NCBI): domain Eukaryota; kingdom Metazoa; phylum Arthropoda; class Insecta; order Lepidoptera; family Crambidae; genus Crambus; species Crambus lathoniellus. The sequence continues at coordinate 4,187,689 of OX453313.1, forward strand.
GCTAGACAGAGGACAGGTGGTTGGCTCGATGCGGAGGTGGTGGAGCTAACGGAGCTAGACCAAAGAATAGTAGCTATTGCTGGTGGTCTTAGCTTCGCTACTGGTGAAACCAATGCTGCGGAGGCTGCTAGACAGAGGACAGGTGGTTGGCTCGATGCGGAGGTGGTGGAGCTAACGGAGCTAGACCAAAGAATAGTAGCTATTGCTGGTGGTCTTAGCTTCGCTACTGGTAAAACCAATGCTGCGGAGGCTGCTAGACAGAGGACAGGTGGTTGGCTCGATGCGGAGGTGGTGGAGCTAACGGAGCTAGACCAAAGAATAGTAGCTATTGCTGGTGGTCTTAGCTTCGCTACTGGTGAAACCAATGCTGCGGAGGCTGCTAGACAGAGGACAGGTGGTTGGCTCGATGCGGAGGTGGTGGAGCTAACGGAGCTAGACCAAAGAATAGTAGCTATTGCTGGTGGTCTTAGCTTCGCTACTGGTGAAACCAATGCTGCGGAGGCTGCTAGACAGAGGACAGGTGGTTGGCTCGATGCGGAGGTGGTGGAGCTAACGGAGCTAGACCAAAGAATAGTAGCTATTGCTGGTGGTCTTAGCTTCGCTACTGGTGAAACCAATGCTGCGGAGGCTGCTAGACAGAGGACAGGTGGTTGGCTCGATGCGGAGGTGGTGGAGCTAACGGAGCTAGAGCAAAGAAGAGTAGCTATTGCTGGTGGTCTTAGCTTCGCAGTAGCGAAGCTAAGACCACTTCACCAGTAGGTGAAACCAATGCTGCGGAGGCTGCTAGACAGAGGACAGGTGGTTGGCTCGATGCGGAGGTGGTGGAGCTAACGGAGCTAGACCAAAGAATAGTAGCTATTGCTGGTGGTCTTAGCTTCGCTACTGGTGAAACCAATGCTGCGGAGGCTGCTAGACAGAGGACAGGTGGTTGGCTCGATGCGGAGGTGGTGGAGCTAACGGAGCTAGACCAAAGAATAGTAGCTATTGCTGGTGGTCTTAGCTTCGCTACTGGTGAAACCAATGCTGCGGAGGCTGCTAGACAGAGGACAGGTGGTTGGCTCGATGCGGAGGTGGTGGAGCTAACGGAGCTAGACCAAAGAATAGTAGCTATTGCTGGTGGTCTTAGCTTCGCTACTGGTGAAACCAATGCTGCGGAGGCTGCTAGACAGAGGACAGGTGGTTGGCTCGATGCGGAGGTGGTGGAGCTAACGGAGCTAGACCAAAGAATAGTAGCTATTGCTGGTGGTCTTAGCTTCGCTACTGGTGAAACCAATGCTGCGGAGGCTGCTAGACAGAGGACAGGTGGTTGGCTCGATGCGGAGGTGGTGGAGCTAACGGAGCTAGACCAAAGAATAGTAGCTATTGCTGGTGGTCTTAGCTTCCCTACTAATGATAGGCACCTAGCTATTAATCCATTCCCGGTATGTTTATGCAGTATTTAATAAGTACCTATGCATTTTAATTAAAGTATACCTACTTAAAATCAATGTTGAAATACAAACATCAAGTAGGTACCTACAATAAAATGTCTCATTAATTTTGATTATGGGATTCAATTTTTATTTACAGCGGGGTCGCACTTATTCTTTATTATATTTTATTTATTACTGCCTTTTGTAACTTTTAGGAACAAGCAGAAGATGCCCCATTACCTGCAGACTTTGAGACCAACAGCGGCCAGTCTCAAAGCATAATAATGCAGTTTCAGGTGAGAAAGTTTTTTAACCGTGTTTTATTAAAATTTTCGAGTCCTAGTGTACTGTGTACCTATTTGATTAATACTAAAAAAGTACGTGTATGTATTTTTCCTTTAGGCAAGAGTTTATTGTTCAATCCCACAATATAACAAGCATTCATACATTAGGTGTTTTATACATTTTTCTTAATATTTTTTACTAACCTTGTTTTCAGAATAATCTAGGACCTTCTTCTTGCCACACCTTGCAAATAAATGAGTAAGCAAATTATGTATTTTTTAGATTGACAAAGCAGCTGCTCACGTAGGGAGGGCTCAGCTCAGTGCAGGATGATTTGGCATCAATTCCTGTACCATCACAAATAGTCACTCCAGCTTCTGTAGATGAGGCTGACGTGGTACATGAACAAATAGATGATGCAACAGTAAAAATAATATACAACTAGAATCTTTCCGTTCCTGGAATTCTTCGTGCATGCTATTATGTGATGTGACGAAATTGATTAATAGTATTATCTACAACATTAAAAATTATCTTTTATCATTTGCAGATGTCGCTCAGTGTAAGGGGAGATGTTGAAGAAACTATGATGGAAAATATTAAATTTTGCCTTCTTTTAATTGTGTGTTTCTTCTGAGATGTTCGCGCAGGGAGAGCTCAGGAGGGCCGAGGCGATTGACAGTTTAACCGAACGAAAGGTTTATCGCCATCGAAGAGCGAAGGGCAGATGCGGAGCTAAACATTGCTCGCGCGCAGGAGATGTTCGCGCAGGGAGAGCTCAGGAGGGCCGAGGCGATTGACGGTTTAACCGAACGAAAGGTTTATCGCCATCGAAGAGCGAAGGGCAGACGCGGAGCTAACGCTCGCACGCAGGAGATGTTCGCGCAGGGAGAGCTCAGGAGGGCCGAGGCGATAGACAGTTTAACCGAACGATAGGTTTATCGCCATCGAAAAGCGAAGGGCAGACGCGGAGCTAACCATTGCACGCGCACAGGAGATGTTCGCGCAGGGAGAGCTCAGGAGGGCCGAGGCGATTGACAGTTTAACCGAACGAAAGGTTTATCGCCATCGAAGAGCGAAGGGCAGACGCGGAGCTAACCATTGCACGCGCACAGGAGATGTTCGCGCAGAGAGAGCTCAGGAGGGCCGAGGCGATTGACAGTTTAACCGAACGAAAGGTTTATCGCCATCGAAGAGCAAAGGGCAGACGCGGAGCTAACCATTGCTCGCGCGCAGGAGATGTTCGCGCAGGGAGAGCTCAGGAGGGCCGAGGCGATTGACAGTTTAACTGAACGAAAGGTTTATCGCCATCGAAGAGCGAAGGGCAGACGCGGAGCTAACCATTGCACGCGCACAGGAGATGTTCGCGCAGAGAGAGCTCAGGAGGGCCGAGGCGATTGACAGTTTAACCGAACGAAAGGTTTATCGCCATCGAAAAGCAAAGGGCAGACGCGGAGCTAACCATTGCTCGCGCGCAGGAGATGTTCGCGCAGGGAGAGCTCAGGAGGGCCGAGGCGATTGACAGTTTAACCGAAGCGAAAGGTTTATCGCCATCGAAGAACGAAGGGCAGACGCGGAGCTAACCATTGCTCGCGCGCAGGAGATGTTCGCGCAGGGAGAGCTCAGGAGGGCCGAGGCGATTGACAGTTTAACCGAACGAAAGGTTTATCGCCATCGAAGAGCGAAGGGCAGACGCGGAGCTAAACATTGCTCGAGCGCAGATGTTCGCGCACGGAGAGCTCAGGAGGGCCGAGGCGATTGACAGTTTAACCGAACGAAAGGTTTATCGCCATCGAAGACCGAAGGGCAGACGCGGAGCTAACCATTGCTCGCGCACAGGAGATGTTCGCGCAGGGAGAGCTCAGGAGGGCCGAGGCGATTGACAGTTTAACCGAACGAAAGGTTTATCGCCATCGAAGAGCGAAGGGCAGACGCGGAGCTAGCCATTGCTCGCGCGCAGGAGATGTTCGCGCAGGGAGAGCTTAGGAGGGCCGAGGCGATTGACAGTTTAACCGAACGAAAGGTTTATCGCCATCGAAGAGCGAAGGGCAGACGCGGAGCTAACCATTGCTCGCGCGCAGGAGATGTTCGCACAGGGAGAGCTCAAGAGGGCCGAGGCGACTGACAGTTTAACCGAACGAAAGGTTTATCGCCATCGAAGAGCGAAGGGCAGACGCGGAGCTAACCATTGCTCGTGCAGGGAGAGCTCAGGAGGGCCGAGGCGATTGACAGATTTACCGATGTAATAAATGTCGATGTCCATCGAGTGATTGATGCCTTGCTGCATAGAGCTCCTTAGATATAGTATTTTTTGTTTTTATGTCAAATATTTCCTCTTTGTAATATTAGTCAGGATTGTTAGTATAGATTAGTGTAAATATATTTTATAGATAGTGTAGTTATAGATAAATAAATAGTTTTGCGTTCTTAAAAGTGAAAGATGCCGATTTTTTTAATAAGAATTATGTGATTTGTTCGGATCATTTTACTATAGAATGCTTCAGAAATAAGGATTTATACAGTCAGGGGTGAGTTTTCTAATGCTGGAATATGTGATTGACTTTTATAATAATTTTCGAACTAAATTTTATACTTACTTACCTGCTTTCTTTTCATACTACTACCAAATTCAATACCAACTTTGAATTTGTATAATATAAGAGAACCCCTTAAAAGAAAGAGTCGGCGTGATAATAGTATTGTGGAATGTGCAACAAGGTAATATTAACCATAATAATTAAGAGCTCAGGAGGGCCGAGGCGATTGACAGTTTAACCGAACGAAAGGTTTATCGCCATCGAAGAGCGAAGGGCAGACGCGGAGCTAAACATTGCTCGAGCGCAGGAGATGTTCGCGCACGGAGAGCTCAGGAGGGCCGAGGCGATTGACAGTTTAACCGAACGAAAGGTTTATCGCCATCGAAGAGCGATGGGCAGACGCGGAGCTAACCATTGCTCGCGCACAGGAATGTTCGCGCAGGGAGAGCTCAGGAGGGCCGAGGCGATTGACAGTTTAACCGAACGAAAGGTTTATCGCCATCGAAGAGCGAAGGGCAGACGCGGAGCTAACCATTGCTCGCGCACAGGAATGTTCGCGCAGGGAGAGCTCAGGAGGACCGAGGCGATTGGCAGTTTAACCGAACGAAAGGTTTATCGCCATCGAAGAGCGAAGGGCAGACGCGGAGCTAACCATTGCTCGCGCACAGGAGATGTTCGCGCAGGGAGAGCTCAGGAGGGCCGAGGCGACTGACAGTTTTACCGAACGAAAGGTTTATCGCCATCGAAGAGCGAAGGGCAGACGCGGAGCTAACCATTGCTCGTGCAGGGAGAGCTCAGGAGGGCCGAGGCGATTGACAGATTTACCGATGTAATAAATGACGATGTCCATCGAGTGATTGATGCCTTGCTGCATAGAGCTCCTTAGATATAGTATTTTTTGTTTTTATGTCAAATATTTCCTCTTTGTAATATTAGTCAGGATTGTTAGTATAGATTAGTGTAAATATATTTTATAGATAGTGTAGTTATAGATAAATAAATAGTTTTATTATTAATTACTTTATTTTACTTTATCGCATTCACAATGCAATTATTATTATTGAAAATGAAATATTATTAAAGAACAACCCATTTTCAAAGTAGCTCCGCCGAGAATCGAACCTGGGACCTTTCACTGTCCGAGCGAATGTTCTGACGGCTGAGCTACGGAGTCATTACAACGACAACTAACGACTATTCTAAATAGTTTTATTTTAATTAATGTTAAATAAAACGGAAATTTTACACATATTTTGTTTATTATTCTTATTTACAATTATAACATCACAAACTAAATATTTGACGTCACAAAAGCATTGCAACATTAAAACATTTTTAAGTACCTACCTAATCTATACTAATATTATAAAGCTGAAGAGTTTGTTTGTTTGTTGAACGCGCTAATCCCAGGAACTACTGGACCGTTTTAGAAAATTCTTTGATATCTAATTAGAAAGCTACATTCTTTCCGAGTGCCATGGGCTATATTTTATCCCAATATTCCGCGATATTCCCACGGGAACGGGTACCGCGCGGGTAGTACCGCGATGATCCGCTAGTTAATTTATAAAGGGCTAGTAATTTCTAAAAATAAATACCATAAAATAATATTTTACTTAATACCTAATTAGGTACCTAATCATACAACAACAAAACAAGTATTTTTTTATATTTCAAGGAAAACAAACAGCATATACAAAAATAAATATTAGTTAAGAAATTTAGAACAAATTATGCCTTAATCAGTTTTCACAGATAGAAACACCATTACTTACAAATAGAACAATAATACAGTAAGAGTTAAAATCTTAGAATACATGCCTATTAATTTTCTAAATACTGTTTTTTTTTCTTTCCTTTAAATAAAGCTATTAAAAAAGAAGAAAAGAAAAGAAAGGAAAAACACTAAGCCATATCAACCCTAGGATATAATTATATCTATACAAATAAATAAAATTGGAGTGTCTGTTTGTAGTATTAAAATAACCGCGTTTTACTACATGCTTATGCTTATATATACGGTCCATATACCAAAATAACATTTTTTACGATTTTTGTCTGTCTGTCTGTCGGTCTGTATGTCTGTCTGTTTGTTCCGGCTAATCTCTGAAACGGCTGGACCGATTTTGACGGGACTTTCACTGGCAGGTAGCTAATGTAATAAGAAGTAACTTAGGCTATTTTTATCCCGATATTCCCACGGGAACGAGAACCACGCGGGTGAAACCGCGGGCGGCCGCTAGTTATAATAATATATAACATATAACTAAATAATAAATAAATCTTATGTATACCTACCTATATTAAGCGCTAGGATATAACTACATGTTAAAGAAAATCTTATTAATTAAGTTTTTGAAATAATTCGGTTTCGCAAGAAGTATGTCAGTATATTCAGAATATTTACGATTAAAATTATCAGACTCTGTTAAAATATGAATTCGATCTATAGTTCGCAACGTATGAATTAACGTGGAATTTAAATTAATAATTAAATTATACAAATTTAGCATTTGTAGCGTGTGTTTTGTCTTTTGACAAGTTGTGGCTGCAAAGCTTTGACAGGTGTCACTGTCATCGTGGTCTGCCATTCGTGTGTCATTATATGTAGGATATCCGGTGCCCTTCGGGTCGATGGTTTTCGAATTTCGCGTCATTAACTTATATATATTTGGGTAGTCGCATAATATCGATTTAGAAGCCCTTGAGGGCGTGAAGGGTGTCCTCGGATTAAAAATAAAGAAATAAATAATAAGTAAGGGCTCGGCTCGTAATGTTGGTATCTTAATAGCTAAATAGTACTAATTTTCGTGGAACCGTAATATTGTTGGCGCCTCTGAAGCGAAGTGTTCACTGGCTACAGGTCGCCCGGGAAACAAGCGCGGGGGACTATGGATAGTCTCCACGAACTTCTACCAGCGACTTGCATATAAAGAAATTGCAGACGGTGGGCGCCTCGCTTTAGAGAGGGTTCGTAGGAAGTATGGATCTAGATCGTGGGGTGGCATTTAAGTAGTTAAGTAATGCGTATCATAGATGCCTGAAGCCTCCAGTCCATGTGGGCCAATTCGTTGGGCAAACTTCGACCAACTTTTCTGTGTAGCACAACAGCTAACGTCACTGATTGCAGCTCGATGTCACTGGTACCAATTGATAAGCACCACGGTGCGCTAATGATTACTTTACCCAACATGCAATTTAATCCATTGAAATCTGTTCCGCGTAAGAGATTTCTTTACAATAACGGTGATTACGCCTCTATTAATAATGAGATAGCTAACATGGATTGGAATACTAAGTTTTCAACTCGTAATTTAGATGATGCGGTAAATGTATTATACAAGTTTGTCAAAGACCTCAGAGATAAATATGTGCCGTCCAAACATGCAAAAAACTCCGCTTATCCACCGTGGTACACATTGCCATTAATCAAGATTATCAGAGAAAAATACAAGTACCTATCCAAGTTCCATACATATGCCAACAAAAGTGACTACGAGTCATTTAAACGAGCTCGTGAGAGATTTAAATCTTTGGAGGTTACTTGTTATAATAACTATATGAGTGGTTTAGAAGCTGCTATAGTGAAAAACCCTAAGCTATTTTGGACCCATATGAAATCTAAATCGTGCACAACGCAAATTCCCAGTACTATGAAATTAGATAACAACGACTTAACTTCTGGTGAAGCGATATGTGACGCATTTTCCAAATATTTTCAAACATCTTTTCTGTCCTCCAATGTCAACGCGATGGGTTCACCGGCAGCCGGTTCTTCACCTCCTGCGGTCAGTGACGTGACTAACATCTCTAAAATAATTATAACTGAAGAACATGTACATAAGCTGTTGAAGAACCTAGATTCGTCTAAATCAGCTGGTCCTGACGATCTACCAGCTCGTCTCCTTATTAACTGTTCTGAATCGCTAGCCGGGCCAATTACACTCTTATTTATGCGTTCTATTTCCGAGGGTTACATGCCTGCTATTTGGAAGCGTGCATTCATAACGCCGGTTTTTAAAAAGGGTAGTAAAACCTTAATTTCTAATTATAGACCTATTTCTAAATTGTGCCTGGTAGCCAAGATTTTCGAAAGAATTGTTTATGAACAGATTTATGCGGCGATCTCACACAATTTTAATTCTTTTCAGCACGGCTTTTTAAGGGGGCGTTCAACAGTTTCAAACTTAGTTCTTTTGGACAATTTTGTTGCTGAGGCGATGGATGATGGCTGTCAGGTCGACGTTGTCTATACCGACTATAGCAAAGCGTTCGATAAAATTCAACATTCCATTCTTCTTGATAAGCTCAGCGCAGTCGGTATACATGGAGACCTGCTTAGGTGGTTTACCTCATATGTGGACAATCGTTGCCAAGCTGTTGTGGTGAATAATTACATGTCTGGTTGGGTATCTATCCCTAGTGGAGTCCCTCAGGGCTCATTGCTCGGTCCTCTCCTTTTCATAATTTTTGTCAATGATATCCACCATTGTTTTGAGAATTCTAACCTTCTATGTTTCGCAGACGACATGAAAGTTTTCAAAATAGTGTCATCCGTTGACGAAGCTTATCTTCTTCAACAAGATTTGGAGCGACTAGAAACTTATTGTAGCATTAACCGACTTGAACTGAATCCGGATAAATGTACGGTATTGACGTTTAGTCGTAAAAAGACTGAGGTAACTTATCCTTATACTCTCCAGCGGGTGGCGTTGCAACGAGTAAATTCTGTGCGAGATCTAGGTGTGATACATGATTCCAAGTTGCTGTTTAGAGATCACATTGATAGTATCATCTCTAAAGCGACACGAGCCCTTGGTTTTCTCATGCGGAACTCCCAAGATTTTAACAATGCGAAGACTTTAAAGATTCTCTATTGCACGCTTGTTCGCAGCAACTTGGAATATGCTTCACAGGTGTGGAACCCTAGATATGTTACATACATAGATAGGTTGGAGAACATCCAAAGAAAATTCATACGTTACTTGTGCTACCGGACCTTTACCCATTACAATCGAGAGATATACAACCAGATCTGTAAAAAACACCACTTCAACACGCTCGAAAACCGTCGCTGTATCGCAGACGTCGTTTACCTAATGAAAATTGTCAATGGTTCTTTGGACAGTCCCGAGCTTCTTGAGTTGGTCAACCTGAATGTCCCAATTAGATTATTTCGTGTTTATAAAACAATTTCATTGCCACGATGTAAAACTAATCATAAACAGAATTCGTACCTCATACGTGCAGGCAGGTGTTTTAATGATCTTTGTGATAAACTCGACATTGATATCTTTAACACCAGTGTTAATTCGGTGAGACGGCAACTTAATGATTTGTTTTTTAAGGTGTAATGTTTATTGTTATGTTAGCATATTTCTATTGGTATTATATAAATTGTTCATTTTAAGTATTTTTCAGTTTGCTAATACGGCTAGCTAGCCTAGTGTCTTAAGCTCATCGCTTTTGTTTAAGCTATGCTGTTGTATATTGGTGTGGATCTGTAATTGGTTTACTGTAGTTATTTATAATTTCACATTTTGTATTTGTAACTGTTGATCCACCGAATAAATAAAAATAAAATAAATAAAAAAAATAACTTGAAGGCGGGCGTAAGTCATCTGTGACGTTTCTTGACAGATGCCAGTGGGAGGAAAATCTAACTACTCTGAGATGATTGGTATTTTTTTTACTAATTTCAGGATAATATTTTGCAAGCGTTATTTATTACGCTAAAATTTAGGACATGGTGTAATCCCAAAAAAAAAAGATACTAAGAAATATCCCCTGTAAGTATTCGCCCCGAAAAATAAATCTGGCGCGCCTCCATAAGATATTGTCCAAAGTGTGGTGTTATTTATGCGTTAGCATTTTCCTGGAGTTGACCCAAACTAGCTAGAATCCATCTTTTTAGCTTTAGATCTTGGGGGGGGGGGGGCGTAATAACGGAATAAAACCCGTAACTTACATTCTTAACAACTCTTATATTCCTTTATTAAATTAAATAAATATAAAGTGTACAGATTAGGCTCATACTTGAGGGAACTTGCCACCCAATTGTCTATTCTCACACCAGGTACCGAGCTGGAAGAGGGGTTGATCGGAGAATCTCACTGGCGGCAGACTAGAGAATCGGCCATAGTTTAATCAACCGTTGGGTCCATGACTTTGGGCCAGGAACGACGACCCAAGGAAGAAAATTTGTCGAGGTTGGTGCGTTGTGACCTCAATTGTTTTACAAACTAACCCCGACACATAGCAAGAAGTGGGAAGCAGGAGTCGATTACTGGCTCTTTCAGCCCGTTAGTGTTGTGTTCGACAAAGGCAGAACGAAGCCGTTGAGGCAACGATAAAGATAATAAATATGAACAATAAGAAACCAATATAAGTACTTTCCTGATATCTTTGCGGGCAGGCACCTATAGTTAGGTTTAGGTAGTTATAAGGGTTTATTAGCTTTAGTTAACTAACAGCTGTGGTGATGGTTATATCAAAATAAGAGGAAAATAGTAAAGAACATTATATCATAAGATGTCCATTTAAAACTGAAGTTGTTTTTATTTGTATTTATTCCCCTCCCTGCACGGTCAGTGAAATTTCCATAATTTCCAAAGAGAAAGCATTACACATTTTATATGCTAAATTTGGCATATTTTTTTCTGTTTAGCATATTTTTTAGCATAACACCTTAAAAACAACACTTCAAAGAAATTTAAAAAAATATGAAATGAACGACTACTTTAGTTAATAATGTATTTCAATGGGGAAACATAATTATTAGGTCCACATAAAGTGGGAATGCACATCTTCCACCATACAGTTCTGGAACGAAGTCATAGAATATCAAGATGCAGCTGTTAATAACCCTTTTGCGGATTTATCATAGGCTTGCAATATATCTACAGTCGTTACCTCATTATATCGCGGAAATTGAACGTGCGCGAACGTGTTTTTAGTCGAATGAATCTCGTAAAAATTATAAGCTTCGGAATCGTTTAGTGGCTTCGATAAGTTTGGCGGTGACAACCTTAGATACATGCCATATTATATGTCAGTATTGGCAAATACTATAGAAACTCTACCGAGTTAATACGTACAGCTTCGGCAGAATTCGGGCAAGCAAGTGACACTAGCGCACCTAGCGGCTTGAGGTGAACGATTCGTTTTGAATGTTTGTCATGTGGTATTAGTTTGTGTTGTGGTTCCAGTTTCGTTTGTTAAATTTTTAATAGTTATTGTAACTACTTACTGGGAAATAAACTTTTAAATAAAATGTCTCAAAAACCTTGTACTTATGCTCGTGGTTCGATTTGTGCTGTTTACGGAATGCATGAACTATAAATTTCAAAAAGATTCGAAGTCGTTCTTTAGAATGCCTAAAGATAATAGATCTGATTTTGCCGAGTCAATTTGCTTACCTCAAAATCAAAGCTGTTGAACTAATTAAAGGTTTTTCTTAAATGAAACCATTTTGTCCTTGTCAGAAATTTTCTGTATTATTTTGACTTTTTAAAAACATTTCCATGGCAACGTGATAGAGCAAAAAGTAAGTAGTTAACAGTAAAGAGTTTCTATAACATACCGCCCCCCAAAGGACGTTATTCTGGACACGTCCTTTAAAGGCAAATCGCTAAATCTAAATAAAACATTATAATCAAACTTATGAATTGAAATCGTTACTATAAACAAATCAAGAACTTAAAAACTATAACCGTTCACTCAGAAACAACTTATTGAACTAATACTTAAGTGAAATAAAAATTAGACTTTGAATAAAAAACATTCTAAGTGAACAAGAATTAAATAACGTCCTGTTGGACAATTTGACTGAAAGTCAACAAACAATATACAATTAAACAGACATAACATCAGAATCATCAACTTATTACTAACACATTGACAAATCTTTAATAATATTATCAAAATTAAATAATTAAAAATAAACCTATTCTAATTACCATCAATTGGTAAAACACATAGTTTCGACGTGGGTCGTTTTAATGTGGAACCTCGTACTCTTAACGTAACCACTCGGGTTATATTATCTGTTCCAGGGTGTTTTTCTAAAACTCGACCGAGCAACCAACGACTAGGAGGCAAATCACTTTCCTTTACTAACACTACATCTCCTAATTTTGGTTCAGGTGATTGATACTGCCACTTATATCTATTAAGAAGTGTTGTCAAGTACTCTTGTGACCAACGTTTCCAAAAGTCCTGCAACTTTTTCTGTATAAGTTGCCATCTGTTTAAAGGACTGATGTAAGTATTTTCATAATTTGTATCTGGTACTGAGATTAGTGGTTCACCTACTAAAAAATGGCCAGGTGTTAGAGGCAATGGTTCATCTATATCATTAACATTTATTATAGTAATAGGTCTGGAATTCAAACATGCTTCAATTTGGCATAATAATGTACTCATCTCTTCAAATGTTAACGTTGCTTCTCCAAGTACTCGCCTAAGGTGATATTAAAGGACGTGGACAACGTTCTTACAAGGGGTATATATGCGTTTTTGTCTGTATGGCAACTCGAGCGGTACATTTGGAAGTAGCTAGTGATTTAACTACTCAAGCCTTTATAGCTGCTTTTCGAAGGTTTGTTTCAAGACGCGGTCATTGTGCACAACTGTTCAAATTAGATAACAACGACTTAACTTCTGGTGAAGCGATATGTGACGCATTTTCCAAATATTTTCAAACATCTTTTCTGTCCTCCAATGTCAACGCGATGGGTTCACCGGCAGCCGGTTCTTCACCTCCTGCGGTCAGTGACGTGACTAACATCTCTAAAATAATTATAACTGAAGAACATGTACATAAGCTGTTGAAGAACCTAGATTCGTCTAAATCAGCTGGTCCTGACGATCTACCAGCTCGTCTCCTTATTAACTGTTCTGAATCGCTAGCCGGGCCAATTACACTCTTATTTATGCGTTCTATTTCCGAGGGTTACATGCCTGCTATTTGGAAGCGTGCATTCATAACGCCGGTTTTTAAAAAGGGTAGTAAAACCTTAATTTCTAATTATAGACCTATTTCTAAATTGTGCCTGGTAGCCAAGATTTTCGAAAGAATTGTTTATGAACAGATTTATGCGGCGATCTCACACAATTTTAATTCTTTTCAGCACGGCTTTTTAAGGGGGCGTTCAACAGTTTCAAACTTAGTTCTTTTGGACAATTTTGTTGCTGAGGCGATGGATGATGGCTGTCAGGTCGACGTTGTCTATACCGACTATAGCAAAGCGTTCGATAAAATTCAACATTCCATTCTTCTTGATAAGCTCAGCGCAGTCGGTATACATGGAGACCTGCTTAGGTGGTTTACCTCATATGTGGACAATCGTTGCCAAGCTGTTGTGGTGAATAATTACATGTCTGGTTGGGTATCTATCCCTAGTGGAGTCCCTCAGGGCTCATTGCTCGGTCCTCTCCTTTTCATAATTTTTGTCAATGATATCCACCATTGTTTTGAGAATTCTAACCTTCTATGTTTCGCAGACGACATGAAAGTTTTCAAAATAGTGTCATCCGTTGACGAAGCTTATCTTCTTCAACAAGATTTGGAGCGACTAGAAACTTATTGTAGCATTAACCGACTTGAACTGAATCCGGATAAATGTACGGTATTGACGTTTAGTCGTAAAAAGACTGAGGTAACTTATCCTTATACTCTCCAGCGGGTGGCGTTGCAACGAGTAAATTCTGTGCGAGATCTAGGTGTGATACATGATTCCAAGTTGCTGTTTAGAGATCACATTGATAGTATCATCTCTAAAGCGACACGAGCCCTTGGTTTTCTCATGCGGAACTCCCAAGATTTTAACAATGCGAAGACTTTAAAGATTCTCTATTGCACGCTTGTTCGCAGCAACTTGGAATATGCTTCACAGGTGTGGAACCCTAGATATGTTACATACATAGATAGGTTGGAGAACATCCAAAGAAAATTCATACGTTACTTGTGCTACCGGACCTTTACCCATTACAATCGAGAGATATACAACCAGATCTGTAAAAAACACCACTTCAACACGCTCGAAAACCGTCGCTGTATCGCAGACGTCGTTTACCTAATGAAAATTGTCAATGGTTCTTTGGACAGTCCCGAGCTTCTTGAGTTGGTCAACCTGAATGTCCCAATTAGATTATTTCGTGTTTATAAAACAATTTCATTGCCACGATGTAAAACTAATCATAAACAGAATTCGTACCTCATACGTGCAGGCAGGTGTTTTAATGATCTTTGTGATAAACTCGACATTGATATCTTTAACACCAGTGTTAATTCGGTGAGACGGCAACTTAATGATTTGTTTTTTAAGGTGTAATGTTTATTGTTATGTTAGCATATTTCTATTGGTATTATATAAATTGTTCATTTTAAGTATTTTTCAGTTTGCTATACGGCTAGCTAGCCTAGTGTCTTAAGCTCATCGCTTTTGTTTAAGCTATGCTGTTGTATATTGGTGTGGATCTGTAATTGGTTTACTGTAGTTATTTATAATTTCACATTTTGTATTTGTAACTGTTGATCCACCGAATAAATAAAAATAAAATAAATAAAAAAAATAACTTGAAGGCGGGCGTAAGTCATCTGTGACGTTTCTTGACAGATGCCAGTGGGAGGAAAATCTAACTACTCTGAGATGATTGGTATTTTTTTTACTAATTTCAGGATAATATTTTGCAAGCGTTATTTATTACGCTAAAATTTAGGACATGGTGTAATCCCAAAAAAAAAAGATACTAAGAAATATCCCCTGTAAGTATTCGCCCCGAAAAATAAATCTGGCGCGCCTCCATAAGATATTGTCCAAAGTGTGGTGTTATTTATGCGTTAGCATTTTCCTGGAGTTGACCCAAACTAGCTAGAATCCATCTTTTTAGCTTTAGATCTTGGGGGGGGGGGGGCGTAATAACGGAATAAAACCCGTAACTTACATTCTTAACAACTCTTATATTCCTTTATTAAATTAAATAAATATAAAGTGTACAGATTAGGCTCATACTTGAGGGAACTTGCCACCCAATTGTCTATTCTCACACCAGGTACCGAGCTGGAAGAGGGGTTGATCGGAGAATCTCACTGGCGGCAGACTAGAGAATCGGCCATAGTTTAATCAACCGTTGGGTCCATGACTTTGGGCCAGGAACGACGACCCAAGGAAGAAAATTTGTCGAGGTTGGTGCGTTGTGACCTCAATTGTTTTACAAACTAACCCCGACACATAGCAAGAAGTGGGAAGCAGGAGTCGATTACTGGCTCTTTCAGCCCGTTAGTGTTGTGTTCGACAAAGGCAGAACGAAGCCGTTGAGGCAACGATAAAGATAATAAATATGAACAATAAGAAACCAATATAAGTACTTTCCTGATATCTTTGCGGGCAGGCACCTATAGTTAGGTTTAGGTAGTTATAAGGGTTTATTAGCTTTAGTTAACTAACAGCTGTGGTGATGGTTATATCAAAATAAGAGGAAAATAGTAAAGAACATTATATCATAAGATGTCCATTTAAAACTGAAGTTGTTTTTATTTGTATTTATTCCCCTCCCTGCACGGTCAGTGAAATTTCCATAATTTCCAAAGAGAAAGCATTACACATTTTATATGCTAAATTTGGCATATTTTTTTCTGTTTAGCATATTTTTTAGCATAACACCTTAAAAACAACACTTCAAAGAAATTTAAAAAAATATGAAATGAACGACTACTTTAGTTAATAATGTATTTCAATGGGGAAACATAATTATTAGGTCCACATAAAGTGGGAATGCACATCTTCCACCATACAGTTCTGGAACGAAGTCATAGAATATCAAGATGCAGCTGTTAATAACCCTTTTGCGGATTTATCATAGGCTTGCAATATATCTACAGTCGTTACCTCATTATATCGCGGAAATTGAACGTGCGCGAACGTGTTTTTAGTCGAATGAATCTCGTAAAAATTATAAGCTTCGGAATCGTTTAGTGGCTTCGATAAGTTTGGCGGTGACAACCTTAGATACATGCCATATTATATGTCAGTATTGGCAAATACTATAGAAACTCTACCGAGTTAATACGTACAGCTTCGGCAGAATTCGGGCAAGCAAGCGACACTAGCGCACCTAGCGGCTTGAGGTGAACGATTCGTTTTGAATGTTTGTCATGTGGTATTAGTTTGTGTTGTGGTTCCAGTTTCGTTTGTTAAATTTTTAATAGTTATTGTAACTACTTACTGGGAAATAAACTTTTAAATAAAATGTCTCAAAAACCTTGTACTTATGCTCGTGGTTCGATTTGTGCTGTTTACGGAATGCATGAACTATAAATTTCAAAAAGATTCGAAGTCGTTCTTTAGAATGCCTAAAGATAATAGATCTGATTTTGCCGAGTCAATTTGCTTACCTCAAAATCAAAGCTGTTGAACTAATTAAAGGTTTTTCTTAAATGAAACCATTTTGTCCTTGTCAGAAATTTTCTGTATTATTTTGACTTTTTAAAAACATTTCCATGGCAACGTGATAGAGCAAAAAGTAAGTAGTTAACAGTAAAGAGTTTCTATAACATACCGCCCCCCAAAGGACGTTATTCTGGACACGTCCTTTAAAGGCAAATCGCTAAATCTAAATAAAACATTATAATCAAACTTATGAATTGAAATCGTTACTATAAACAAATCAAGAACTTAAAAACTATAACCGTTCACTCAGAAACAACTTATTGAACTAATACTTAAGTGAAATAAAAATTAGACTTTGAATAAAAAACATTCTAAGTGAACAAGAATTAAATAACGTCCTGTTGGACAATTTGACTGAAAGTCAACAAACAATATACAATTAAACAGACATAACATCAGAATCATCAACTTATTACTAACACATTGACAAATCTTTAATAATATTATCAAAATTAAATAATTAAAAATAAACCTATTCTAATTACCATCAATTGGTAAAACACATAGTTTCGACGTGGGTCGTTTTAATGTGGAACCTCGTACTCTTAACGTAACCACTCGGGTTATATTATCTGTTCCAGGGTGTTTTTCTAAAACTCGACCGAGCAACCAACGACTAGGAGGCAAATCACTTTCCTTTACTAACACTACATCTCCTAATTTTGGTTCAGGTGATTGATACTGCCACTTATATCTATTAAGAAGTGTTGTCAAGTACTCTTGTGACCAACGTTTCCAAAAGTCCTGCAACTTTTTCTGTATAAGTTGCCATCTGTTTAAAGGACTGATGTAAGTATTTTCATAATTTGTATCTGGTACTGAGATTAGTGGTTCACCTACTAAAAAATGGCCAGGTGTTAGAGGCAATGGTTCATCTATATCATTAACATTTATTATAGTAATAGGTCTGGAATTCAAACATGCTTCAATTTGGCATAATAATGTACTCATCTCTTCAAATGTTAACGTTGCTTCTCCAAGTACTCGCCTAAGGTGATATTAAAGGACGTGGACAACGTTCTTACAAGGGGTATATATGCGTTTTTGTCTGTATGGCAACTCGAGCGGTACATTTGGAAGTAGCTAGTGATTTAACTACTCAAGCCTTTATAGCTGCTTTTCGAAGGTTTGTTTCAAGACGCGGTCATTGTGCACAACTGTGGAGCGATAATGGTTCCAATTTCGTTGGAGCAGCTCGAGAACTAAAGGCACTGGCCAATATACAGTCAAACATAGCAGAAATACTTGAAGCTAATAGTACAGAATGGCATTTCATACCTCCACATTCACCAAATTTTGGAGGATTATGGGAGGCAGCAAATCTACAAAATATCACCTTAATAATACCTTAATAGTTAAGTAGTAAACAAACATGGCGTCCTTATAAAATTTGACATATGATAGGGTTGGGAAACATTGAATGAATGAATGATTGAATGCTTATTTATGTGTTGCTTTAATTTAAACGCATTTTAAAGTGTGATTATCTGTATTATAATAAGGAGTATGACTTTAGGGAAAATAAAACACAAAAATATCAATTTCATACAGTTTATTATAATAAATATTTTTAAACACGTGCATGATAAATGACAATGTGTTAATTATTACATACTTGTGTTGTGGTCCCGGTGAACTTCATATCACGTTCATCTATTTATCGATCTAAACACACCCTTCATTTTTAGTGAGTACAAATATTTTAAGTGATGTAATGTGTGCATCAATACAACCAACTTTTACTATGGGAGCAACAACGAAATCGCGAAATAAACTGCATTTCCATAGAAAAAGTAACGATTTCTTGGCTGACTTTGTAAAGAGTAAAAATCTCATTTATTTAAATATATGTATACTTTATTCCACAAATTTTTTTTACATTAGGTTTCTTATAGCTAAAATCACCACACTAGGCTAGGCCTGGCAATCTTAATATTACGACTTTTATTTATTAATTTACAACATACACAAGTATTACAGGTAATGTTTGTACTTTTTACTCGACTGCTCTTGGAGTGTAAGGTGTTTCTATTTGCTATTTGTTATTTTTTTTTAACTATCTGTGGAAACTTTTAATTGGCCCTCTATAATTATGTCATCAACTAATGTACTTATAAGTAGCTGTAAGTTTTCCTAAAATTTCTAAAATAAAATAAAATAAAAATGCGTACAGCTAATGCATTGTTAGTATTGATGGGGAAACTTATATCCTGAAATTATACTAATATCATACTCATACTATTAATATTATAAATGTGAAAGTGTGTTTGTTTGTTTGTTTGTTTGTCCGTCTTTCACGTCAAAGCGGAGCAACGGATCGACTCGATTTTTGGTATGGGGATAGTTTGGGAGCTGGAGAGTAACAAAGGCTACTTTTGTATAAAAAATCGATAAACTGTCGTACTATACAAAACTGACATTTCTTCCATAGCCGCTTCCAAAGAGGTATGTCAAAGAGTTAGCCGCTTTGGATTACCTACTTTTAATAAGTGACATTTGTGGCAGGCAGTGTCACGAACAGCAATCCTACTATATATATTAATATTATAAATGTGAAAGTTTAGATGTTTGGATGTTTGTATGTTTGTTACTCAATCACGCCGAAACGGCTGAACGGATTTGGCTGAAATTTGGGACACAGATACTTTGTAGCCTGAAAAGGAACATAGGCTCTCTTTTTTATCCCGGAGTGCAAATGCATTATGTATTGCAATCCGACGTCTAATCGTCCGTGCCTGTTGTGGAGTCACTTTCTCCAACGTTAATTATAAACCTTGGGGTCGGTACGTCGTCGGTCGCCGTGTCTATCAAGCCATCGAGCTCTATCATTTTATCTTCTTCTTTAATTATATGCTCGATACATTTTTTCCATGACTCTGCGCTAATTTTAGATATGCCCGCTTTCGTCAACTCTATTATTTCGGCCATTTTGAATTTTTTATTATTCCTGCCAACATATGATTTGAGCTGTGCCCATATGAGCTCTATAGGGTTTAACTCACAGTGGTAAGGCGGAAGGCGTACAATTATAATATTTTTTCCGATGCCATTTCGTCAAAACTTATTTATTAAAATCTTCCTTTTTAAATTTTGTTAGGAGTTCTGCTTTAATTTCTTTCTCATCGAATATTATTTGTTTTTCTTGCAGCCAAGCTTGAATATCTGCCTTCCGCCAGCTCATGTTTGGCACTCTTTCAGAGAGTCTGGAGTGATACGGTGCATTATCTAAAACTAAGACCGACCCCGGTTCAACTAAGTCTAAAATTTTCTTAAACCTGTAAAACAAAGAAAAAAACATTTTTTGGTTTCTCTCCTTGATACAATAATTAATAAATTATTATAAATTGAGAATATTTTTATTGATTTACCATTTTTCGAAATTGTGGGCGTCCATTTCACTGTGATAATCACCCTCTCGGTCTGTTTTTTTGGCTTCAAACAGCCACGCTCCACCTTCTACAAATCTGTCGGTGCTTCCGATATGAGTGACGATTAATCTTTTACCTTTCTGTGGATTTTTGAGTCCTGTCGACAAGCCGCTTAAATAGGCTTGTCGACTATTTTTAATCGTTTCGTCAACCCACACATAGTTAGATGTGTGCCCTGTAAACAAGAAATAATAAATGTAGTTGATTACATATGAATTAGTACCTATTATGTATAATGGTGCCGTGTAGTGCCGGCACATAAAAAGAATAGCACTACCCCCTCTCTTCCCGTGGGTGTCGTAAGAGCCGACAGAGGGAAAACTGCCAAACGAGATGGGCAGCAGCGTCTCCATTTAACAGCAGGCCATACTGCGATCGCCAACCCGCCTGCCAAGCGTGGCGATTATGGCAAAACCCCCCGATATGGATACACACAACAAAAATCGGCCCCCAGTCCCCGGCGGCCCCGCTATTCCTAGCTACGGTAGCGGCTATGGTAACGGCGGGGCAGGGGGTGCTAAGAATCCCCGGGTAGGCTCCGGCTACCAACACCGACGACTTGACCTGGCAACCTACAACACGCGCACGTTGAGGCTCGACGAGAAGCTTATAGAGTTGGAAGAGGCAATTAGTAAGTTGCATTGGGATATTATTGGGTTATCTGAAGTCCGAAGAGAGGGGGAGGACTCGATTACCCTTCAATCCGGTAACTTACTATACCACCGGGAGGGCGACCAACAGTCCCAAGGTGGTGTCGGGTTCATCGTCCATAAATCCCTTGTCAACAACGTGATCACCATCGGAAGTGTCTCGAGCAGGGTAGCGTACCTGATACTCAGATTATCGAAACGATATTCGCTGAATGTTATCCAGGTCTACGCTCCGACCTCGAAACACGACGATGTCGAAGTGGAGGCTATGTATGAGGAGATCTCTAAAGCCATGCATAGCTATAAAACCCACTACACGGTTGTGATGGGGGATTTTAATGCTAAGTTGGGGCAACGCTGTGGTGATGAGTTGAGAGTGGGGCAATTTGGATTTGGGCAACGGAACGAAAGGGGCCAGATGCTGGCAGACTTCATGGAGAGGGAGAACCTCTACATGATGAACTCCTTCTTTAAGAAGCCCGTAAGCCGCAAATGGACCTGGATTAGTCCGGACGGTAAAGTAAAAAATGAGATAGTTTTTATTATGTCAACGAGGAAGCAAATATTCAATGATGTCGTTGTCATCAACGCCGTAAAGACGGGAAGCGATCACCGCATGCTTAGAGGCACATTGAATATCAACGTCAAGCTGGAAAGATCTCGACTAATAAAATCTACGCTCCGACCAATACCGGCTCAAATTCAAAACCCCGAGTGCTTTCAGCTCGAGCTCCAAAACCGCTTCGAAGCCCTTGAGAACAGCATCGATATGGACGATCTATACAACATGGTGGTGGATACTGTCCGCACGGTAGGGTCCAAGCACTACAAAACCCACCGTCCTAAATTAAAGAAACTCTCCAGCCACACTATCCGACTCATGGATCAGAGAAACGAAATGAAACTACAGAACTCAGCGGATGCCCTTCGTTATCGACAGCTAAATAGGCAGATCTCCAAGTCCTTGACAAGCGACCTTCGCCAATTTAATACCGAGCGTATCAAAGAGGCCATTGAGCGGAACAAAGGCTCCAAAGTGTTCGCTAGAGATATTGCTATAGGGCAAAGTCAACTGACGAGGCTGCAAGCTGAGGACGGTAGTATCATTTCATCAACACCTGAAATCCTGAGGGAGATTGAGAGTTTCTATGGACAGTTGTACTCCACGCAAACACCTGTTGAAAGTAAGGCTACAGAACCTAGAGCCAAGCTTACCCGACACTATACCGAAGATATCCCGGACGTCAGCCTGTACGAGATTAGAATGGCTCTCAAGCAGCTCAAAAACAACAAGGCGGCGGGCGATGACGGAATCACAACAGAACTTCTGAGAGCGGGCGGTAAGCCGATACTTAAGGTCCTCCAGAAGCTCTTCAACTCTGTCATCCTCGAGGGCAAAACGCCAAAGGCATGGGGCAGAAGCGATGTGATGCTGTTCTTCAAGAAGGGTGATAAGACTCTCTTGAAAAACTACCGACCCATCTCGCTTCTGAGCCATATCTACAAGTTGTTTTCGAGAGTCATTACGAATCGTCTCGCTCGCAGGTTCGACGACTTCCAACCTCCCGAACAAGCCGGGTTCCGAAAAGGTTAAAAGTACCATAGACCACATTCATACGCTGCGGCAAGTTATACAGAAGACCGAAGAGTATAACTTGCCACTATGCTTGGCGTTCGTGGACTATGAAAAAGCCTTTGATTCGATCGAGACCTGGGCAGTGCTGCAGTCTCTTCAGAGGTGCCAAATAGACTACAGGTACATCGAGGTGCTGAGGTACTGATACCAAAACGCCACCATGTCAGTCCGACTACAGAACCAGAGCTCTAATCCTATCCAACTACAGCGAGGTGTGAGACAGGGAGACGTCATTTCTCCGAAACTATTCACAGCTGCGTTGGAGGATATTTTCAAGCTACTGGACTGGAAAGGATTCGGCATTAACATCAATGGCGAGTACCTAACACACCTGCGGTTTGCCGATGATGTAGTTCTCATGGCTGAGACCTTGGAAGACCTGAACACAATGCTCGAAGATCTCAGCAATGCTTCCCAAAGAGTGGGTCTGAAGATGAACATGGATAAGACGAAAATCATGTCCAATGCCCATGTTGCATCCGCTCCAGTTAATGTTGGGAACATTACACTCGAAGTTGTTGACCACTATGTCTACCTAGGACAGGCAATCCAATTAGGTAAGTCCAACTTCGAGAAAGAGATCTCTCGTCGAATCCAGCTCGGATGGGCAGCGTTTGGGAAGCTCCGGCATATATTTGCGTCCAAAATTCCTGAATGTCTCAAGACTAAGGTCTTTGACCAGTGTGTGTTGCCAGTTATGACTTATGGAAGCGAGACGTGGTCTTTTACTATGGGTCTCATAAGAAGGCTCAAAGTTACCCAGCGAGCAATGGAGAGAACGATGCTTGGTATTTCCCTGCTCGATCGAATCAGAAATGATGAGATCCGCAGGAGAACTAAAACGACCGACATCGCTCGAAGGATTGCTCAGTTGAAGTGGCAGTGGGCGGGACACATAGCGCGGAGAACCGATGGCCGTTGGGGCGGAAAGGTTCTCGAATGGCGACCGCGAACCGGACGACGTTCCGTGGGCAGGCCCCCTACAAGGTGGACCGACGATCTGGTCAAGGTCGCGGGAAGCCGCTGGATGCGGGCAGCGCAGGACCGATCGTTGTGGAGATCCTTGGGGGAGGCCTATGCCCAGCAGTGGGCGTCTTACGGTTGAAATGATGATGTATAATTGACGATAGATTTGGCGCAGGGGTAGGATACCTGCCTTCTGTGCCATAGGTCTTGGGCTTGATTCCCGAACAAGACAAATATTTGAGTGCATGAACATGTCTATTTGTCTTGGTCTGGGTGTTTTCTATGTATATTATGTATATATTTACAAAAACAAGTATACAAGTATATATTTATCCGTTATCTAGTTTCCGTAACACAATTTCTTAATATAAAGTACTTATGAACTAGATCATTGGTGTGATTGTAATAATATTATAGTATTTTATAACTAGCGGATCCTCGCGGTTTCATAATTTTTTTATTTTTTTTTTTATTTTTTTATTTTTTTTTATTGTTAGGGAATACCAACTAAGTACCATTCGGAACTTAATTTAAAAACATATTGAAAGACACTTTCTTAATAGAAATTGTACCTAAATTACAGGTAAACACAACTTTCACATAAAGGATTAAAAAAAACAGTTAGTTTACAATTAATTTGGGAAAATAAATTTACATGCAAGATTATATTATTATGTTTAAGGCATACAAGTACTTATACTAAGGCTAAGGTTTTTAGAATATTTTTTTTAAATGTCAGGTACCCATTACTATTAATATCAATATCGGCGTTAAGGTTGAAAACATCGTTGTATGAAATTAACAGGGTATTTATTGGCGAATTCCGCCCATAGTTGTTTCTACAATGTTTCAATCGAAAAAGTTTAAAATTATGTAGTCTGGCGGACATGCGCGGCACATTGATAGTCAAAAGCGAGACGAGATAGGGGCAATCGACTATGTTATGTAGAAGTTTATAAAGAAATAGCAATCCCAGTATATTTTTCCGCTCCTGCAAACTAGTTAAATCAAAATATTGCAATCTATCACTGTAATGTCTAACCGTGTAATATACATGAGCTACATAAGACAACCGTCGTAAAAATACTTTTTGAATTTTCTCTAGACGTTGAATACCATTTTGATAGTGAGGATACCAAACTGCTGAGCAATAATCAACTTGACTCCGTACCAGCGAAAAGTATAGCGTAGTGAGAGTTGCTTTACATTTAAATTCCTTTGTATTACGGAGAATAAATGCCAACATTCGCAAACTTTTATTTAAGACACTATTCAACTGAGCCGCAAAATTCAATTCAGAGTCTAAGATTACCCCAAGATCCTTAATATTGCTAACAGATTTCAAGACCGAGTCATTGATACAATATGTAGTATGAAATGAGTTTTTTTTCTTTCTAGTAAATTTAATATGGAAGCATTTACTTATATTTAGTTCCATGTGGTTGTTATCACACCATTTGGCTATATTGGAAATGTCATTTTGCAGAAGATTTTGATCGGCACGGGATCTCACCACCCTAGAAACTTTTAAGTCATCGGCATAAAGTTCAAAATGAGAATTTATGATGCAATGCTTGATATCGTCGATGAACATTATAAACAATAGAGGACCTAAATGAGAGCCCTGTGGTACACCTGAGGTAGCTATGAAGTTTCTAGACCTAAAACCATTAATCACTACCATAGCTTGTCTGTCTGTGAGATAGCTCTCCAGCCATCTCAAAAGTGGCCCATGGATTCCAAAGTTTTGTCTTAATTTTTCCAGTAGCAGGTGATGGTCGACTTTATCGAACGCCTTACTAAAATCACTATAAAAAGCATAAACCTCATTACCCTCACTCAGGGCTGAAACAGTCCTATCAACGAAAGACATGAGATTAGTCATGGTTGACTTTTTTTTAACAAACCCATGTTGATGCTCCGTTATAGAATGTTTGATGTGACTATAAAAATAAGGGCATAACAATGCTTCAAACATCTTAGCCATTATAGGCAAAATGCTGATTGGTCTATAATTAGTCACATTACCTTTATCACCACTTTTAGGAATCGGTATAACCATGGCTTGTTTCCACTGATCAGGGAACTCTCCATCTTCAAGTGATCTATTATAAATTATTGACAGTGGCACGGATAGAGTTGAGGCACATTTCTTAATAAAAATTGAAGGAATGCCATCGCTTCCAGCTCCCTTATTGAAATCAATGCCTTTCATATATTTTTCTATGCAACGCTGAGTCAAGGTAGCGGTTCCGAATTCTAAGTGATTACTATTATTGCCGTTGTAAACATCCTTATTATTTTTTACAGGATTATACACTTGTTCAAAACTATCAGCAAAAAGATTAGCTATCTCGGTTCCTGAGTTAAGTATTTTCTCATTTAGCTTCATACATTTAGGAAGTTGGTTGTTACTTTTTTTTTTGTTTTTCATAAAGGTTCAAAAATATTTTGGATCCTTTGTAACATTATCTTCAATATTTTTAATATATTTAACATATAAATCTGAAATCAATTTATTTGTCCGAGCCTTGAGTATATTATATTCATATTCATCTAATTTATTTTTAAACTTGATCATTTTTTGACGATGTTTCTCTTTCTCCTTTAACAGCCTTATGAGATTACTTGTATACCATGTTGGATAATTATTTGAACGAGGTTTTTGTAAAGGGACTGTTTCACCAATAATATTATTTAGTATTTCGTAAAAAGTGGAAACCATATTATTTATATTATTGCAACTATTAAGGACTGTTGCCCAATCGATATCATCGAATTTTAAATTAATAGCTTCATAGTCAGCTTTATAAAAGTTAAATCTTGCCTGTTGAATGGGTTTTAAGAGATGGAGGGACCCAGTCGTTAACATTACTTCTAAAGCTGGGTGGTATGAATCCTGCTGAGAAATTGGATCTTTAGATTTAGAAATATCAATAGACAATTGGACATTGTACATAATCAAATCAAGGATTTTACCATATTCATTTGTGACATAGTTCAATTGAGAAAGATCATTACTCGACATAAAATCCACAAGAGCCGTTGAAACAGAACCAGAATAATTTGAAGGTGACAACACTTCATGATTTTGTATTTTTGACCACTCAATATCACTCACATTAAAATCACCTAAAACCAATGCCTGATCCAACCGGCTTATAACAGATGTGGCTTTTTCAAAAAATATAGTTAAATGTTCCAGTTTTACAGGAGGGGCCAAATACACCGCACAAATATCCAGTTTGGTATTATTTACCATGACGGTTACCCATAAGTCCTCGCATGCGCTTTCGTGTAATTGGTTTCGATAAGCTTTAATATTATTGTTAACGGCTATTAACACGCCACCGCCGTCCTTGCGACCATAAATGTTGTTAGATTCTCTATCTCTTCTAAAAATTTGGTACCTGTTGTCAAATAATTCGGTGTCTAAGATAGAACCATTAAGCCAAGTTTCAGTAAGAATGATGATATCAAAACTGTTTGCCAAAACGTTTCTATTAATGTTTAGTAGTTTAGAGCGCATACCCCTGATATTCTGGTAGTAAATACATAAACCGTGATTAGCCATTTGAAAGTTAATAAATTGCAGATTTATTTGCCATTACACACATTAAGTAAAAAGCTAACACTAAACTATACAATTTTATCAAGACACATCTGGTTTCTTATTACTATTGCTGGAGAGTTTTCATCCTTTCTTACAAAAACTGTAGCATTTCGAACCCACACATATTTGTACTTCCTATACTTAGCTTTAAGTCTGGTCTCGGCGTGAAGTGCTTTGTTGGCTGGTGTTAAATGTTCATTTACAAAAACAGGAGAAACTTTGTCCCCAAAACCAATCAGTTTAGTATTCAGCTTTTCTTTTGGATGCGCTTTGTTATAAGTAAAAACGGCTGCAAGAAAGTTGTCACGTTTAAGTTTGTTTGGCAGATTGCAAACTATCGATTTTGGTACCTTAGAGGCGGGATTTGATTTTTGGACTCGTGTGCATAACATTATCTCACTTTCAGAAATAGACAAAGAAACCACCTTCGCCAATTGCATAACTGTCTGGACTAAGTTTTCTTGTCTATGCTCAGGTATACCATGTATTTCAATATTACACTGACGGGCGTCCTGTTCCAGTCGCGCAGTTCGTGCTTCCATCTCCTTTATTTTAGATTTCAGATAAACATTCTCATCACTAACTCGCATTGTGTCGGCTGAGCAAACCTTCACCTTATCAATTACAGCATCGTATTGAGAACTCAAAAATTTTAATAACTCTTCAAAGGACTGAATTTCCTTTCTTATTAGAGAAAACTGCCCAGCTATTTCTGTCTTAATTGCATATTGAATCTCACTGCGTATAATTTCCTGCGTATAATAATATTATAGCCTATGTTAATCAGGGATAATGTAGCACGCTAATGGTCAAAGAATTCTCGAAATCGGTCTAGTAGTTTTTGAGTTTTTTCGGTACATACATACATACAAATCTTTCCTCTTTTAATATTAGTATCGATTGTACCACACACAAGAAGCAACTAAAGGCATACGGCCTCCCGTCAAATCAAAAACAAAGTATATAAATTACCTTCGTTTACCCATGTCTCATCTGTGTAATATATTTTTCTGTTATCCTTGCGGTAGTCCTTGATTCTCAGCAGGTAATTGCGTCTCCAAAGAATTAAGTCTGACCTGTCAAGTAGTATGCTTTTTCTTGAACGTTTTATGTGGTTGAAATTAAGTTTTTTCATTATTTTATACATTATTGATCGAGAAAACGATGGCAGATCCTCGTCATCATTGACGGCTTTTAACACCTTATCGATGGTGGGCAAATCATTATCGAAATAAAATTGGTGCGCATTTCTTCTTATGGCAGACAACGTGAAGTCATCTAAGTGCTCTATAAGCGCATGTTTAGGCTTACTACGCTCTGGTGATGTGACTTTGCCGGTGGATTTATATTCATTAGTTCATAAGTACATATTTGTTATGTCTAAGTGAATAAAGAATATTTTTATCTTATCTTATCTTTATCTTATTAAAAATTCGATTCACCGTGCTCACCGAAACACCCATAATTTCAGAGGTTGTTTTGACAATCTCAGTTTTAATGGGAAATGTGGAATCGGACTTCTCAATATATTTATAAATATTGATGGCTATCATTTTTTCGGTAGATCCCATGTCGTTTCTTCATGGGCGAGCTGAGAAATGAAACCTGGTCTGGAAGTCTTCTCCGTTTTACCGGATTAGATGGTCCAGGGGTCGGATCGGGGTCCATGTTCGATTTCTGCAAAAGTAAATGAACGATAAAATTAAACGCTTTTTAAATTACGTTTTAATAAACATAAGTTTTATTTTATTTTTATTTTATTTATTAGTACAAAAACAGAAATACAAAAGAAAGCATAAATCAGTAAAATACAGGCATGCACGATAAATGTTGTAGTTCCAGGAAGAATGAATGGTAGTAAATTTAATGACCTATTATTTAAATAATTATTTAAGTGAATCATCCTTTGAAAATTCGATTTGCTGGGGCAGCCTGTAAAATGCGCGTTTTTTATCTGTAAAACTTCACTTTAATTTTACGGATAAAAATGCGTATTTTACAGGCTGCCCCAGCAAACACCATATTATTATTATTCTTCCCTTTATTACATTTAAAATACTTCACATCACAAGTATTGTAAATAACAATCTAAATTGACTTTTAAACAAAGGAGACTGGGCACCTCTGAACCAAAGGTTGAAAAATAAAAGTGTGCGGCCACTTAAGAATCTAATTCTAAATGAAAGTTATGAATATGTGCTACATTTTTTCTTATGAGCATAACTCTCAGATGTGGATAGTTAGAAGATAATGTTTTTTTTTTTTAATTAAAATATTTTTATTTCGGTAATGATTTATTTTCGCCCATATACCTAAGCAGGCGCTCGATTGGAATCCCCAAGGAAAAAGAAGACGTGGCCGTCCTCGTCAAACCTGGCGTCGCACCGTAGGTACTGGCAGAAGCGAAAAGCATTAGGAATACGTGGAGCGAATTGAAACGCGATGCTCAAGACCGACTGCGTTAGAGATCTACTGTGGACGCCCTTTGCCCCATCCAGGGGACATAGGACATTAAGTCAAGTAAGTCATGATTTATTTTATTTTTATTTATTTATTCACAACGGGGTAGCACTTAGCCTTCATCACACCTGATGATAAGTGGTGATAAGGCTTAAGCGCACTACTCCCGGAATCCTCAATAACTGAGGAACTGGCTATCTTATCTCTAACTGCCGGAACACAATAATGCTGAAAACATCATTGTTATGGCGTTAGACTTAGATACGATGGTGGTAGCTAGCCAGGCGGACTAAGAACAAGTTCTACCACCAACCAAACCGAATACGATATGTACCCCCACTGGGAATCGAACCCGGGACCTCTGGGTCTGAAATCGGTGGTATGAACTACTAGACCACAGAGGCGGTTAATTATATAACATTAATAAGGTGAATGTTTACAAACGCTTAAAAACAGGAAAACAGTGATCTTATACAAAGAACAAAAAAATGGCCGAAGCCTGTATTATGTGAACTTGGATAAGTAAACTTATAAGAAATCTTAAGGGTGCGGTCACATCTGTCTTACGCCACGTGTTAACACGCCGTATCTATATGGACGTGTTATAAGATAAGTGTGCTTCTAGTGTATACATTTACTATGAAAACCGAACACGTGGCGTCAGACGAATGTGATCGCATCTTAAGAGTTACTTGAGTCCACATGTAGACACAAAAAAATGGTAAAAACAATGTATTTCTATCATGTTTAACGTATTTTTAGTGAAACTCAAAATATTTAAAAAAGTTGCAACTCTGAAACTATCCATGACAGATAAGTAAGGTTTTAAAAAAATGTAAGCACATATTACTACCATTAAATAGAGGCTACTTCTAGAAGTGGACGCCTGTTTTTTTTTTCTTGGTCCAATCTCCATAGTCTTTTGCCCAGTCTCCGACTTTGAAATGTGGATCAAATCGAATTTTCAAAGGATGATTCACGTTACCCCCGGGCCGGGCTGGGTCCCGGCCATGTCGTTTCAATTCAACCTGCACCCGATCGAAGTCAGCCGAACCGTGCTCCAAGCGGGGCACGGCCACCAATGAGTTACTTCATACAAAAGTATACTATTACCGATATTGATATTTTATCAATCATAACAAAAAAGCCTCGGTATTTACTATGAAGACTATGATGTGATAGTCATAGGTAATTAATAATACTAGTCACATTGACCGTAGGTCATGCACAGCCCAAGGACCGCCATTTTGAATAAGTCTTTAGTGTTTGTGCCGTTGAATAGCAATGCATGCTAGATTTTATTTACTGTTCCATAATTATAACGAATATTATTCGTTATATATATCGAAAACTATATTATTACGTCTCAATTGTAGCGTGTGTTTTGTCTTTTGACAAGTTGTGGCTGCAAAGCTTTGACAGGTGTCACTGTCATCGTGGTCTGCCATTCGTGTGTCATTATATGTAGGATATCCGGTGCCCTTCGGGTCGATGGTTTTCGAATTTCGCGTCATTAACTTATATATATATATATATATATATATATATCGAGCTCCAAAACCGCTTCGAAGCCCTTGAGAACAGCATCGATATGGACGATCTATACAACATGGTGGTGGATACTGTCCGCACGGTAGGGTCCAAGCACTACAAAACCCACCGTCCTAAATTAAAGAAACTCTCCAGCCCCACTATCCGACTCATGGATCAGAGAAACGAAATGAAACTACAGAACTCAGCGGATGCCCTTCGTTATCGACAGCTAAATAGGCAGATCTCCAAGTCCTTGACAAGCGACCTTCGCCAATTTAATACCGAGCGTATCAAAGAGGCCATTGAGCGGAACAAAGGCTCCAAAGTGTTCGCTAGAGATCTGGCTATAGGGCAAAGTCAACTGACGAGGCTGCAAGCTGAGGACGGTAGTATCATTTCATCAACACCTGAAATCCTGAGGGAGATTGAGAGTTTCTATGGACAGTTGTACTCCACGCAAACACCTGTTGAAAGTAAGGCTACAGAACCTAGAGCCAAGCTTACCCGACACTATACCGAAGATATCCCGGACGTCAGCCTGTACGAGATTAGAATGGCTCTCAAGCAGCTCAAAAACAACAAGGCGGCGGGCGATGACGGAATCACAACAGAACTTCTGAGAGCGGGCGGTAAGCCGATACTTAAGGTCCTCCAGAAGCTCTTCAACTCTGTCATCCTCGAGGGCAAAACGCCAAAGGCATGGGGCAGAAGCGATGTGATGCTGTTCTTCAAGAAGGGTGATAAGACTCTCTTGAAAAACTACCGACCCATCTCGCTTCTGAGCCATATCTACAAGTTGTTTTCGAGAGTCATTACGAATCGTCTCGCTCGCAGGTTCGACGACTTCCAACCTCCCGAACAAGCCGGGTTCCGAAAAGGTTATAGTACCATAGACCACATTCATACGCTGCGGCAAGTTATACAGAAGACCGAAGAGTATAACTTGCCACTATGCTTGGCGTTCGTGGACTATGAGAAAGCCTTTGATTCGATCGAGACCTGGGCAGTGCTGCAGTCTCTTCAGAGGTGCCAAATAGACTACAGGTACATCGAGGTGCTGAGGTACTTATACCAAAACGCCACCATGTCAGTCCGACTACAGAACCAGAGCTCTAATCCTATCCAACTACAGCGAGGTGTGAGACAGGGAGACGTCATTTATCCGAAACTATTCACAGCTGCGTTGGAGGATATTTTCAAGCTACTGGACTGGAAAGGATACGGCATTAACATCAATGGCGAGTACCTAACACACCTGCGGTTTGCCGATGATGTAGTTCTCATGGCTGAGACCTTGGAAGACCTGAACACAATGCTCGAAGATCTCAGCAATGCTTCCCAAAGAGTGGGTCTGAAGATGAACATGGATAAGACGAAAATCATGTCCAATGCCCATGTTGCATCCGCTCCAGTTAATGTTGGGAACATTACACTCGAAGTTGTTGACCACTATGTCTACCTAGGACAGGCAATCCAATTAGGTAAGTCCAACTTCGAGAAAGAGATCTCTCGTCGAATCCAGCTCGGATGGGCAGCGTTTGGGAAGCTCCGGCATATATTTGCGTCCAAAATTCCTCAATGTCTCAAGACTAAGGTCTTTGACCAGTGTGTGTTGCCAGTTATGACTTATGGAAGCGAGACGTGGTCTTTTACTATGGGTCTCATAAGAAGGCTCAAGGTTACCCAGCGAGCAATGGAGAGAACGATGCTTGGTATTTCCCTGCTCGATCAAATCAGAAATGATGAGATCCGCAGGAGAACTAAAACGACCGACATCGCTCGAAGGATTGCTCAGTTGAAGTGGCAGTGGGCGGGACACATAGCGCGGAGAACCGATGGCCGTTGGGGCGGAAAGGTTCTCGAATGGCGACCGCGAACCGGACGACGTTCCGTGGGCAGGCCCCCTACAAGGTGGACCGACGATCTGGTCAAGGTCGCGGGAAGCCGCTGGATGCGGGCAGCGCAGGACCGATCGTTGTGGAGATCCTTGGGGGAGGCCTATGCCCAGCAGTGGGCGTCTTACGGTTGAAATGATGATGATATATATATATATATATATAAATATATATTTGGGTAGTCGCATAATATCGATTTAGAAGCCCTTGAGGGCGTGAAGGGTGTCCTCGGATTAAAAATAAAGAAATAAATAATAAGTAAGGGCTCGGCTCGTAATGTTGGTATCTTAATAGCTAAATAGTACTAATTTTCGTGGAACCGTAATATTGTTGGCGCCTCTGAAGCGAAGTGTTCACTGGCTACAGGTCGCCCGGGAAACAAGCGCGGGGGACTATGGATAGTCTCCACGAACTTCTACCAGCGACTTGCATATAAAGAAATTGCAGACGGTGGGCGCCTCGCTTTAGAGAGGGTTCGTAGGAAGTATGGATCTAGATCGTGGGGTGGCATTTAAGTAGTTAAGTAATGCGTATCATAGATGCCTGAAGCCTCCAGTCCATGTGGGCCAATTCGTTGGGCAAACTTCAACCAACTTGAAGGCGGGCGTAAGTCATCTGTGACGTTTCTTGACAGATGCCAGTGGGAGGAAAATCTAACTACTCTGAGATGATTGGTATTTGTTTTACTAATTTCAGGATAATATTTTGCAAGCGTTATTTATTACGCTAAAATTTAGGACATGGTGTAATCCCAAAAAAAAGATACTAAGAAATATCCCCTGTAAGTATTCGCCCCGAAAAATAACTCTGGCGCGCCTCCATAAGATATTGTCCAAAGTGTTGTGTTATTTATGCGTTAGCATTTTCCTGGAGTTGACCCAAACTGGCTAGAATCCATCTTTTTAGCTTTAGATCTTGGGGGGGGGGCCCGTAATAACGGAATAAAACCCGTAACTTACATTCTTAACAACTCTTATATTCCTTTATTAAATTAAATAAATATAACGTGTACAGATTAGGCTCATACCTACTTGAGGGAACTTGCCACCCAATTGTCTATTATCACACCAGGTACCGAGCTGGAAGAGGGGTTGATCGGAGAATCTCACTGGCGGCAGACTAGAGAATCGGCCATAGTTTAATCAACCGTTGGGTCCATGACTTTGGGCCAGGAACGACGACCCCAAGGAAGAAAATTTGTCGAGGTTGGTGCTTCGTGACCTCAATTGTTTTACAAACTAACCCCGACACATAGCAAGAAGTGGGAAGCAGGAGTCGATTACTGGCTCTTTCAGCCCGTTAGTGTTGTGTTCGACAAAGGCAGAACGAAGCCGTTGAGGCAACGATAAAGAAAATAAATATGAACAATAAGAAACCAATATAAGTACTTTCCTGATATCTTTGCGGGCAGGCACCTATATGTAGGTTTAGGTAGTTATAAGGGTTTATTAGTTTTAGTTAACTAACAGCTGTGGTGATGGTTATATCAAAATAAGAGAAAAATAGTAAAGAACATTATATCATAAGATGTCCATTTAAAACTGAAGTTGTTTTTTTTGTATTATTCCCCTCCCAGCACGGTCAGTGAAATTTTCATAATTTCTAAAGAGAAAGCATCACATTTTGGCGCCCGAACTTATATGGACATAATAGGTGGCCTGATTGAGAAACAAAAGTATTTGGCGTTGTTTCAAGTTTTCTTAGTTGGTCAATGTAATTAAGCTCAACAGAAACCCAGTGGATATCAGGAGAGTCTTATTGTGGTTATTAGTAAATACATACAATTTGGTGTATTTAGTACCTAGAGTAAGTACTATGTGCTAATTAGAATTAATTACTTGATAAATAACAATTCCTAAGTAGTGCCAAATTGAGAATCCGTTAGGTAGGTTTAAAATGCTCATAATATGTAGTACGGTATACCATATTAATTGCGCGCTTAGATGTATCTTTTTGTTCTTTCTATAATTTAATTAAGATAGTATAAAAATTATAGCTTGGATAGGTAGGTAGTTAATATCTTATTCTTTATTACACTGTGTATGGCCGGTGCAGAATAGCCATACCGCGTTACTCCGCTCTCTGCGTGACGTAGGAGTCGTCTATCGAGAGCATGATGCGTTTCAGCAATGGTTTCAAAACCACAGCGCCTCCGTGGGTGAAACGGTTATTGAAACGCATCATTACATATCAGCGCCATCTACCATCTCGGTTACGTACTACGAGGGTGACGTGTGCGTGCTATAGAGTATTAAAATCTTTTGGTGCATACATGTCAGGTTCTTAGCGCCATCTACCATCTTGGCAACGTACTACGTAAACGGTTCGGCTGCTGTTAGGCGCCCATGAGACGGTTCGTGTGCGGTAGGTTTGCGGACTGTCGCGAATTGCGATTCGTTTAACCAATCATAATTAAGAGAAGTTCTAAGTTCTATACCGATCGGTCGGATGGTCATGAGTGATGGAATCGACTGATGCTTGCATGACCGTCTAATGTACGCCTTAGGGCGAATTCCCTGCAACTACGTACCTATCTAGTATTTCTATTTTGTCATTTCTATGTATTGATAATATGTACAACAACTTTAGAGTCAATTTAATATATATATATATATATATATATATATACTCACTTTATTTACTACATTTTTTTTTCTTTGTATGAATATAAAATCGGTGTTCACGCGCGCTTGCGAGCGGGCAGTTGTCATTGTCAAGGTCACGGGACAACGCGCTCGGGCCGGTGTAGGATCCATTCGCAGTTCGCCGCCAAGCGCCGTCCGCGCAACACCGCGCTGAGTTCGCCGTAAGCCTTCGGGAGGCGAGGTTGTGTGTTCCTGTAGCGACGTGCCGCGCCAGGAAACCTACCCGTATTGTGACCGAGATTTCGAGTTTTTGCACCTACTAGTGCCCGGTCGGGGTACGGACTTGTGACCCGTGTGTGTTCGCTTTGAAAAGCGCCGGGAAAGTTTTAGCTGTCTATTAGGGCATTGTGTAGTTATAAGAGTGTTAGCTATAAGCGTTTCCCATCGGGGGTTGGTGAAGATCGTTTTGCCAGGCGCGCGCCGGCGAGACAGCGATCAGCCCCCCTGGATTACGGACAGTATCTTCTACCATAAGGTAGGACTAGTTCTTAATTTACTTAATTTTGCATGAGAAACCTCCGTTTCAATAAACTGTGGAACACAGTCGATGGTCACCACAATTGTGCGTGATCATATGTTTGGTAGCAGAGCGTAGTTAGAAATACCTAAAAAGCGTACCTAAAAATTTTTTTTTTTTTTTGTTAAAATCTCGAGGGTATTCCGAGACGATTTGAAGTACTAAGAAATTGTTCTAGAAAATTCTCGAAGCGAATGTTTCTCACTTGGTGGATCCGATAATAGATAGACACTTATATAATTGTTGTCACATACTAGTGATTTGATACGAGTTTACTCGCCTAGATGTGTATATATTTTTTTTTGTGTGTCCGGATTTATTTGACGAATAGTTTCGTTCGAAAGTGTTGTTTATTAGTACCACATACTAGTGTTTGTTCCGAGTCCGCTTGCCTAGTTAAAAAAGTGGAACTAGTTTTAATTATTAGTAGTATTAAATTACGAGTATTATTATTAAAAATAGTTTTGTTTTTGTTTGTTGATAACGGTTTAGTAGTTGATTTGCGAGGTTGACTTGGCCGTGCCGTGTATGCCATACCGTTAATCCTATACCGTTTTGTTTATACCGTTATATTGTTAGCCCTTGAAATTGGTAAGTTGTTAATAATTTATGAAAATAGTAGGGTCCGTGTATGTCGTCCGAATTTTAATTGTGTTTTATATTATCGTGACGCGACCTATTTCTATTGTTTTTTTTGTTGATGTTTACCACTTTTATATTTCTTTGTTTGCTTTGTTTATTAAACGGATTATAAATGGCTCCTACGAATCCGACCGCCGTATCCAGGGCTGGCATCCAAGGAGTTTTGCGTTGGCTTGCTTGTGCGGTCACATTAATAGACCGAGCCGACCAGGTAGGCGCGTTGCTAGCTCGGTATGGCGGGCTGGCAGCTCGGCTGCAAGACCTGGAGCGCCACGCCATGGAGTGTCGCGCGTATTATCTGGAGAACCTCCCAGCTGATGATGCCGTGTCGGAACTGCTGGAGCAGGATGTAGCCCAGGCCTATGAGCTGGCTGACCAGCTCACGGAGGCGGCTGAGAGGGCCCTGGCTGTTCGGAAGGGGGAGCCGGTTTTGAGCGGGGAGGTCAAACCTACCCCGACGGCGTTGCTAGGCCGATTGCCTACGTTGGAGATTACCACTTTTAATGGGGATCTGTCAGCCTGGATGGGCTTCATTAATTTGTTTGACAGTTTGGTGGATTCACGACGGGACTTATCCCCTAGCGAGAAGTTGGCCTATTTGCGCTCCTCCCTGCGAGGAGAGGCCAGCGCGGTAATCCAGCACCTGCTCATCAGTGACGACAACTACCAGGTGGCTCGCCAGCTTCTGGTTAGCAGGTACCAGAATGTCCGGTTACTGGCGGACACCCACGTGGCCACGATTTTGGCCCTCCCGCGAATCACGCGGGTACACCTGTTACGGAGGGAGTTGCTGAACCCGCTACTGTCAGCGGTCAACTCCCTAAGGCGATTGGACCTGCCGGTGGATCAGTGGTCCTTTATACTGCTGCACATAGTCCTCGCCAAATTGCCCGCTGAAATGAAGGGGCGTTTCGAGCAGAGGTACGGAGGCGACAGCGCCTCGTATCTCCCGCCCCTCGCGGACCTCCTTCGTTTTTTGGAGGACGAATGTAGGGTGACGGACTACCTGGAGCCCGCCCCGGTTCCAGGTGTTGGTCGTATGGTGGCGGCGAGGGAACAGCCCCGTCGCCCGACCAACCGCTATGCTGCCTTCCAGCAGTCCCCTCCCCCCGCACCGAGTGAGCGGTGCAGGTATTGCAGGGGAGATAGGCACGTGGTGCACGAATGTGCCAAATTTAGAGGCCTCCGCCCAGAGGGACGGAGGGCCGTTGCTAGACAGCGCCAATGGTGCTATAGGTGTTTGGGGGGACACATGCAGTCGGCGTGTCCCCAGACAGAGGATTGTCGTCTTTGCGGAGGGAGGCATCACCCCCTCCTTTGTTTGGACCGCAAGGACGCCGGGAGCGACCGGGGTTCGAATTCCTCGCGCACGGGCGGGGGCCCGGCAGCCCGGAACCGGTCCCCTAGAGATTCGGCGGGGCTTAGCCCCCCCGTTCAGTCCCCCCCGGAGAGGGGGAACTATAGGAGAGACGCCCCCGCCACGGGCGGGGGTAGGGGGGTACCACAAGAGTACGCCACGGTGGCGATGGGCACGGGCCCTATTTGCTACTCCCCCCCCCTAATGGAGAGGCCTCGATTGGGGTACTATGCACCGAGGCACGCCCCACACGGGTATTACCCTGCACCTAGGAGTGCTGTTGGTCGGGGCCAGTATGTACCCGATTGGGACCCGCTCGCCCGGTACGAGCGTCCCACATTTGGCGCGCCGACTCAGGCGCGAGGGGGACAAGTACCCCCCCCAAAATTTTTAATGGCGCCCCTGTCGGACCCAACCACCCCTCCGGAGCTTGTGCTGTTGCCAACAGCCTCCGTGAATGTTTGGGGACCTAAGGGCAATGTTGTCACGGTGCGTGCCCTTTTGGACTCAGGTGCCCAGGGGTGCATAATGTCCAGGTGGCTTGTCCGACAGCTGGGTCTTTTGCTTGTGCCGCATCACGAAGCGGTACGGGGGGTGGGAGACTCGCGGATCCCTGATCCGATTGGTCGAGTTGAGTTCTCCTTCTCCCCCCACTTCACGCCAAGGCCGAAGATCGGTGCTTCGGCGATAGTTTTTGATAAGGTGGTTGGACCACTCCCGCAAGTGCGAGTGCCGCCATCCACGATTGAGCTGACGTCTGGACTGGCTTTGGCTGATCCTTCCTTCCACCGACCGGGCCCAATACACTTGTTGATTGGTGCGGATGTCCTCGGTCGTGTACTGTGTGGAAGCAAGCGAGTTTTGCAGACAGCCGCTCTTGTCGCCTTGTCCTCGTCGCTGGGTCATGTGGTGACGGGAAAGGTACCACAGACACCAGAGACCCCGTCGGTAGACCGCCAGACCATTGTCGGTTCTACTTTGTCCGACGTTCTCCAAAAGTTTTGGGAGGTGGAGGAACCTCCCACTGCCAAGCGGTTGGATCCGTTAGCCGAGGAGTGCGAATTGTTCTACCAGAACAACACTGGGCGCCTCCTCTCGGGTCGCTTGATTACCCGCTTGCCCTTCTTGGCGGTTCGCCCTCCTTTAGGGAGCTCCCGACCGATGGCCGAGAAGAGATTGTTGTCCATGGAGCGTAGGATGGCCAGGGATCCCGCATTCAAGGAGAAGTATATAGACTTCATGCGGGAGTATTTGGACCTTGGGCACATGTCCATCTCGCAGTTGGACTGGCGTAATGTGGAACATTACTTCCTGCCACACCACGCTGTTTTGAAGACTTCCAATGGGAAGATCCGCGTGGTCTTTGATGGTTCAGCGCCCACGTCAACCGGAGTGTCGTTGAATCAGTGTCTGCATGCGGGGCCGAAGTTGCATCACGATGTCTGTGATGTTTTGACCAACTTCCGCCGGCACGCTGTCGTCTTTGTGGCCGATATCCGCATGATGTTCAGACAGACCGTGATTCACCCGGAGGATAGACGATACCAGCTCATCCTTTGGCGTGAGGATCCCCAGGATCCGATGTTGGCTTACGAGCTGAACACCAACACTTATGGTTTGCGGTCGAGCCCCTTTGTGGCGATCCGTTCGCTTTTGGAGCTCGCAGAGCGCGAACGGCTACGCTATCCCCGGGCATCTGCTCTTATTGAGGGGGGGGGCCTTATTTGTCGACGATATCTGCACGGGGGCCTCGAGCTTAGATGAGGCTCTCGTCTTACGTGATGAGCTGATTGCGCTCTTGAGGGCTGGTGGCTATGAGTTGCGGAAGTGGCTGTCTAACTCACCGGACCTATTGGCAGATTTGCCTAAGGACCACCAGCAAGAGCCGCTCCTCTTTGAAAATCCGGAGACTCCAGACATGCTGTCTGTTTTGGGAGTCCAGTATCGACCAGTCCCGGATTTGTTCACATATAGATTGGAACTGCCAAACCCAAAGGTCTGGACTAAACGCACGGTGCTGTCCACTGTAGCCCGTACCTTTGATCCGAACGGTTGGCTCAGCCCTGTAGTGTTTTCGATGAAGTGCTTCCTACAGGAGCTCTGGGCTGCAGAATTGTCATGGGATGAGCCCCTCTCTGGTAGCCTCCTACGAGTGTGGGTGAGGTTCGTGTCATCCCTACCCGACGTCAATCGGGTTTGTATACCGAGGCAAATGCTGCCTTCGGGAAAGTTTAAAGCCTCCCTGCACGGCTTTTGTGACGCGTCCGAAAGCGGATACGCGGCAGCCGTTTACATCCGAACGGTGGATGCAGCAGGCGTTGTCGCCGTACACTTAGTTACGGCCAAGAGTAAGGTCGCCCCCCTTCGGACTAGGCTAACCATTCCGAAGTTGGAGTTGTCCGGCGCCACTCTCTTAGTACGGCTACTCAATCATGTTGCCGACACCTTGGGAAACGGTGTCGACCTGGAGTCGATATTTGCGTGGTCTGACAGCCAGGTCGTCCTTTGTTGGCTGAAGAGTTCAGTCCACACCCTTGAGGTTTTTGTGGCCAACCGGGTCTCACAAATTCAGACTTCAAAGGCCCCGTTGATTTGGCGCCACGTACCGGGCGAATTGAACCCCGCAGATTGTGCCTCCCGCGGCTGCGAGGCGCCTGAGTTAGTGGACCACCACCTATGGTGGAGTCCATCATGGTTGTTACGGCCTGAGCGCTCATGGCCTGCCACCCCGGCTGTGGCCAGAGTCCCAGACCTAGGCATGCGTGTTCACGCCGTGGAGACGGTGGCGGCTCCGCAGATGGAGTTTTTGTTAGACCGCTACAGTTCTCTGGATAAGTTGCTCGGCGTGACTGCTTGGATGAGGCGCTTTGTGCGAAATTGTCGCCAGCCTCAGGAGAAATCGTCGTCTCCGGTCCTCGCCCCACAAGAGCGGCAAGACGCTCTGTTGCATTGGTTGCGAGTGACGCAACAGCGAGAGTTTGAACCGGAGCTGAAAGCCCTGCGCTCAAGTAAGTCCAAGTTGAAGGGACCCTTGGTGCGGTTGAATCCCTTCTTGGACAGTACCGGATTGCTGCGTGTCGGAGGTAGGCTCAGACATGCCAACCTGCCGTACGGATCACGCCACCCTTTGTTGCTCCCCAAGGATGGACCGTTAGTTAGACTGTTAATTACAGACCGACATGTAAAAAATGCTCATGCCGGTTGTAATGCTTTGACCGCGCTCCTCCAACGAGAGTTCTGGATTTTGTCAGCGCGGAGAATAATCCGATCCGTTATTTTTCGTTGTCTCCCGTGTTATCGTTTGCGCGCCGATACGATGCAGCCCCAGATGGGTGATTTGCCTGCCGATCGAGTGAACGAATCGATGCCCTTCTCAGGAGTTGGAACGGATTTTGCGGGGCCATTTACCGTTAAGACATCGCGGCTTCGTAATGCTAGAACGGAAAAGGCTTACTTGTGTGTATTTGTTTGTTTGGCCACTAAAGCGGTCCACCTGGAGGTGGTTAGTGCCCTCACCACAGAAGCCTTTGTAGCCACGTTGAATCGTTTTGTGTCTCGCCGCGGAATGCCGTCGTTAATAAGGTCCGATTGTGGAACCAATTTCAAGGGCACCGATAGGTATTTAAAGGAAGTTTGTGAATTTTTGGATAGGAATAATTTTGAGATCGGATCCACACTCTCTCGCAGAGGGGTACGATGGCAGTACTCCCCGCCATCCTGCCCCCACTGGGGAGGGATTTTTGAAGCAACTGTAAAGGCCGCTAAAACTCACCTTCGTCGCGTTATTGGGGAGACGGTCCTCACGTTTGAGGAACTCGCGACCGTATTTTGTAAGGTTGAGGCGGTCCTCAACTCGCGTCCGTTGTGTCCGTTGTCTTCGGACGCGAATGATTTAGAGGCCCTTACGCCGGGCCATTTTTTGATTGGCAGACCGCTTACCGCCTTGCCGGAATATCCTTATTCCGAAGTGCCCTCCGGACGGCTCTCGCGATTTGAATTGCTCCAGCAGCTTACGCAGAGTTTTTGGCGCCGTTGGCATCTGGAGTATTTGCACATTTTGCAGCAACGCGTTAAGTGGTCGGATAGGACGACCCCACCCAAGACCGGAGACCTCGTGTTGGTAAAGGATCCAAACCTGCCGCCCCTCCGCTGGCGTTTAGGACGCATTGTTCAGCTTCATCCGGGGTCGGATGGTGTGCCCAGGTTTGCCGAGGTCCTGGTGGGGGACTCTGTTTTGAAGCGAGCGATCGCTACCCTCTCTCGCCTACCCTTAGATTGAGTTGGCGGACAGTTTGCTACTGTTCGGGACGGGGGGATGTTCACGCGCGCTTGCGAGCGGGCAGTTGTCATTGTCAAGGTCACGGGACAACGCGCTCGGGCCGGTGTAGGATCCATTCGCAGTTCGCCGCCAAGCGCCGTCCGCGCAACACCGCGCTGAGTTCGCCGTAAGCCTTCGGGAGGCGAGGTTGTGTGTTCCTGTAGCGACGTGCCGCGCCAGGAAACCTACCCGTATTGTGACCGAGATTTCGAGTTTTTGCACCTACTAGTGCCCGGTCGGGGTACGGACTTGTGACCCGTGTGTGTTCGCTT
The DNA here is from genome assembly GCA_949710035.1 of Crambus lathoniellus. Taxonomy (NCBI): domain Eukaryota; kingdom Metazoa; phylum Arthropoda; class Insecta; order Lepidoptera; family Crambidae; genus Crambus; species Crambus lathoniellus. The sequence goes on from OX453313.1 coordinate 4,230,307, forward strand.
TGAAAAGCGCCGGGAAAGTTTTAGCTGTCTATTAGGGCATTGTGTAGTTATAAGAGTGTTAGCTATAAGAGTTTCCCATCGGGGGTTGGTGAAGATCGTTTTGCCAGGCGCGCGCCGGCGAGACAGCGATCAGCCCCCCTGGATTACGGACAGTATCTTCTACCATAAGGTAGGACTAGTTCTTAATTTACTTAATTTTGCATGAGAAACCTCCGTTTCAATAAACTGTGGAACACAGTCGATGGTCACCACAATTGTGCGTGATCAATCGGGTTAGGAGAATTTGAGACGATTATCACACCGCACCGGAGACCGCTCCGGTTTGCGTTAGTGCGGGTCTGACGGAACTCGGGCTGGGAAATCTTGATTCGTATACAAAACCCGCAGTTGGTTAAACACCCAGACCGCATCTCCGTGCACCGGAGCGGAAACCGGCGGCGGTGGGATGGACGCCTAGTTTAGGAAACTAACCCTTTAAGAGTGTGGTCGTTCAAACTTAACTTAGCTTTGAGTAATGCAACTTTAGGTTAAAAAATGCGATATCGGCTTGTCTTGCGGAGCGGGGGTGTGATGGCCGGGGGCGTCCAGCGAATTCCCTGCGTGAATTCTAGCTCGGCCGAGGGGCTACTGTAGCGTGTGTTTTGTCTTTTGACAAGTTGTGGCTGCAAAGCTTTGACAGGTGTCACTGTCATCGTGGTCTGCCATTCGTGTGTCATTATATGTAGGATATCCGGTGCCCTTCGGGTCGATGGTTTTCGAATTTCGCGTCATTAACTTATATATATATAAATATATATTTGGGTAGTCGCATAATATCGATTTAGAAGCCCTTGAGGGCGTGAAGGGTGTCCTCGGATTAAAAATAAAGAAATAAATAATAAGTAAGGGCTCGGCTCGTAATGTTGGTATCTTAATAGCTAAATAGTACTAATTTTCGTGGAACCGTAATATTGTTGGCGCCTCTGAAGCGAAGTGTTCACTGGCTACAGGTCGCCCGGGAAACAAGCGCGGGGGACTATGGATAGTCTCCACGAACTTCTACCAGCGACTTGCATATAAAGAAATTGCAGACGGTGGGCGCCTCGCTTTAGAGAGGGTTCGTAGGAAGTATGGATCTAGATCGTGGGGTGGCATTTAAGTAGTTAAGTAATGCGTATCATAGATGCCTGAAGCCTCCAGTCCATGTGGGCCAATTCGTTGGGCAAACTTCAACCAACTTGAAGGCGGGCGTAAGTCATCTGTGACGTTTCTTGACAGATGCCAGTGGGAGGAAAATCTAACTACTCTGAGATGATTGGTATTTGTTTTACTAATTTCAGGATAATATTTTGCAAGCGTTATTTATTACGCTAAAATTTAGGACATGGTGTAATCCCAAAAAAAAAGATACTAAGAAATATCCCCTGTAAGTATTCGCCCCGAAAAATAACTCTGGCGCGCCTCCATAAGATATTGTCCAAAGTGTTGTGTTATTTATGCGTTAGCATTTTCCTGGAGTTGACCCAAACTGGCTAGAATCCATCTTTTTAGCTTTAGATCTTGGGGGGGGGCCCGTAATAACGGAATAAAACCCGTAACTTACATTCTTAACAACTCTTATATTCCTTTGTTAAATTAAATAAATATAACGTGTACAGATTAGGCTCATACCTACTTGAGGGAACTTGCCACCCAATTGTCTATTATCACACCAGGTACCGAGCTGGAAGAGGGGTTGATCGGAGAATCTCACTGGCGGCAGACTAGAGAATCGGCCATAGTTTAATCAACCGTTGGGTCCATGACTTTGGGCCAGGAACGACGACCCCAAGGAAGAAAATTTGTCGAGGTTGGTGCTTCGTGACCTCAATTGTTTTACAAACTAACCCCGACACATAGCAAGAAGTGGGAAGCAGGAGTCGATTACTGGCTCTTTCAGCCCGTTAGTGTTGTGTTCGACAAAGGCAGAACGAAGCCGTTGAGGCAACGATAAAGAAAATAAATATGAACAATAAGAAACCAATATAAGTACTTTCCTGATATCTTTGCGGGCAGGCACCTATATGTAGGTTTAGGTAGTTATAAGGGTTTATTAGTTTTAGTTAACTAACAGCTGTGGTGATGGTTATATCAAAATAAGAGAAAAATAGTAAAGAACATTATATCATAAGATGTCCATTTAAAACTGAAGTTGTTTTTTTTGTATTATTCCCCTCCCAGCACGGTCAGTGAAATTTTCATAATTTCCAAAGAGAAAGCATCACACAATCTAAAATAAAAATTTTACTTACTATCAAAAATCGGTTAATTTCCAATTGGTATTTGTTTTACTAATTTCAGGATAATATTTTGCAAGCGTTATTTATTACGCTAAAATTTAGGACATGGTGTAATCCCAAAAAAAATGATACTAAGAAATATCCCCTGTAAGTATTCGCCCCGAAAAATAACTCTGGCGCGCCTCCATAAGATATTGTCCAAAGTGTTGTGTTATTTATGCGTTAGCATTTTCCTGGAGTTGACCCAAACTGGCTAGAATCCATCTTTTTAGCTTTAGATCTTGGGGGGGGGGCCCGTAATAACGGAATAAAACCCGTAACTTACATTCTTAACAACTCTTATATTCCTTTATTAAATTAAATAAATATAACGTGTACAGATTAGGCTCATACCTACTTGAGGGAACTTGCCACCCAATTGTCTATTATCACACCAGGTACCGAGCTGGAAGAGGGGTTGATCGGAGAATCTCACTGGCGGCAGACTAGAGAATCGGCCATAGTTTAATCAACCGTTGGGTCCATGACTTTGGGCCAGGAACGACGACCCCAAGGAAGAAAATTTGTCGAGGTTGGTGCTTCGTGACCTCAATTGTTTTACAAACTAACCCCGACACATAGCAAGAAGTGGGAAGCAGGAGTCGATTACTGGCTCTTTCAGCCCGTTAGTGTTGTGTTCGACAAAGGCAGAACGAAGCCGTTGAGGCAACGATAAAGAAAATAAATATGAACAATAAGAAACCAATATAAGTACTTTCCTGATATCTTTGCGGGCAGGCACCTATATGTAGGTTTAGGTAGTTATAAGGGTTTATTAGTTTTAGTTAACTAACAGCTGTGGTGATGGTTATATCAAAATAAGAGAAAAATAGTAAAGAACATTATATCATAAGATGTCCATTTAAAACTGAAGTTGTTTTTTTTGTATTATTCCCCTCCCAGCACGGTCAGTGAAATTTTCATAATTTCCAAAGAGAAAGCATCACACAATCTAAAATAAAAATTTTACTTACTATCAAAAATCGGTTAATTTCCAAAAGCTCCAGTCGTATGCAATATCGGTGTCCGTGAAGAATAGCCAATGGGTCGTCAGTCCAAGAGAATATCACAATCCAAATCACAAAGCAAGCACAAATCCACAAGAGGTCCAGGTCGTTAGAAAATAAGAAACGTAAGAGCACACTGGTAACGTACGACATCAAGCGCAGCGCAGGCCAGAATGGCGTAATGACATCTGTCAGTGTTGTTGGCAACAACACTGACAGATGTCATGTGTTGTTGCTGACAAATTTTGGGTTGCCCAATCAAAATTAAAATTGCTATAACGGGGAGGAAAACTAACTTTTTATCACGACAGAGGGCGTACGTGTTATGAGGCCTTTGTTGTTGATTGGTTGTTATTGTGACATAGCGTCATAATAACAACCAATCATAACAGCCGTCAAAGTCGATGGTTTTTATAAAATCTTTTTTTTTTCGTCATTATTAATATAAATGAAACGATACCATCATCCTTTTTCATAAGGTATCGATACGCACATCTTAGATTTCTGCGCGAAGTTCATTTAAATAAAACACTTTTTACGGAATATATAACGCGCTTTTATTAACACATTATTACGTTATTTGATTTGTGTTTTTAAAGGATTTTTTCGAGAAACGTCGGAAAAACTAAAAAATCCTTTAAAGACACAAATAAAATAACGTTGTTATGTGTTAATAAAAGCGCGTTATATAAACCGTGATTTATTTAAATGAACATAGAGGCTACAGGCTAAAAATTATGGATATGGACATGGGCTCCATTTGACATTTGAAGCCCGTATTTTGTACATATATGGGCATAATATGGGCTGTAAATATCAAATTAAGCCCATGTCCATATCGTTAATTCTTAGCCGGTAGGCCCTCTGCTTGGATCGAATGGCAAAGAAATAAAAAGAACTACAAAAAAAGGGGAAATTTTCTTTATTGGGAATGGAATTTGATACCAATTCACGTTTGTACAGATCCAAAGATTATGTCGGCGAGCCCAAAGTTGCGTAGATCTACAGATAAATTTATAAATCTCGCGACACTAGATGTCGCTACCAATACCAACGTGTTAATATTTTTTCCTTATTAAATAGTGTAGAAAAAACATTAAACACGTAATGACACTATCGAATTACGTGATATCTACAGTTTTAATGGTTTGTTTATACCTATATGTAAAATCATCTTCTTAGAACTATGGATAATGCTGGGGCTTCACCTGCGTAACGGCATGCGCGTCTTAGCGCGCTCTTTGTATCGAATTAGTGCGCTAAAACCCGGCTACTGCGTATTATATCAAATAGCGCGCTAATTAATGGCATTTGACGCAGGTGAAGCCCGGGCATTTAAAATAAATTTATGGTAAACAATATTAATTTAAACGATAAATTACGAACTGTTTCGTTTAGCTAGTACTGCCATATCAAACAAAAAAGAACATCACTATTTGCAGTATAAAATAAATATTATAAAACATTTTATCAAAACATAAGACAATGAATAAGTTTATTATTAAAAAACCACCGAAAAATGTCATCGTTCCCAATCATTCTTTCAATTACTTTTTCTCGTCTCTGTAACGTATTGAAACACCGGTGTCGGGCGAACAACTGCTTTATTTAATAATCCCAATGTCGGTACAAGACAATTATTATTAAAGTACCCACATCTCCCCATACATTTTTTTTAAGATTTAATAATACTTAACTAAATATACTTACAAGTTACTTTATACTCTAAAAACAAGTATTTATTTTTTATTTAAGTACATTATACATAGCAGTAAGTAGGAAACTAATTAAAAACCTATACCCAACCCCTAAAAAAAAATTATCGCTATCAAAGACATGCTGCATAAAAGTAAGACAAAAGATGCTTTTACAACTTATTAATTTTGCTTCTACATCTAGTAACTGGCGGAGTATATGCTTCTGGAGAATCTGCGCTTTTCGACGTTTGCGCGTCACTAAGCACAAATTCATCGTCGGAAATGTCACGATATTCGTCATCGCTATTATGTGCAGAAACCGGTTTGTTACATTCCAATCGAATATCGGACCTTTCTAACTCGTCCGCCATAGTTTTGATTAGATGTCGGCGATTCCGGCGATAAATACCTCTCCTATTCTTTATTAAATAAGATCGAGGTGTTTGTGCTATCCCAACAACAGTGCCCCGAATCCTTTTATTATTATTTTCCAACATAATGACGTCATCGCCGACATCCAATTCCGGCAAAGGTTTACAATGTTTATCGTAATAATATTTACTTTTTAATTGCTTGTGTTGCAATATTTTATGTTTTTCTTTATAATCGTGATTATTTGTTCTCAACAAATCAGGATGAACGGGAAGTCTACACTTTAACCTACGACCCATCATAAGTTGTGCAGGAGAATCCAAATTATCCCGAGGTGTATTTCTATAGCTTAGTAAATTTAAATAGAAATCGGATCCACTTTCAATCGATTTCTTTAAAATCTTTTTTACTGTTTGCACAGCCCTTTCGCTTTTACCATTCGACTGGGCATAATAGGGAGAAGAAGTGACATGATCAAATCCCCATTCAGTGGCAAAATTTTTGAATTGACTACATGTATATTGTGGGCCGTTATCGCTCACTACCATTTCCGATATACCATAACGAGCAAAATTTTCCTTCATGACACTTATGACTGATTTAGTTGTAGAATCGTTTAATTTTGAAACTTCTACAAATCCTGAATAATAATCTACTAAAATTAAAAAGTATTTCTTTCCAAATTCAAATAAATCTGTACCAATTTTGTACCAGGGTAAATCTGGTATTGGAATCGGAATCATGGGTTGTTTAGCCGGCTTATTTGAATTCTCTTGACATGTTTTACATTTTCTTACATAAAGTTCAATTTCGTCTCCAATACCCGGCCAAAACAAAACTTCTCGCGCTCGCCTCTTACAACGGTCTATTCCCAAGTGCCCTTCGTGAATAATTTTTAACATTTCTGGTCTCAAAGCTGATGGTATCAAAATTTGTTTATTTTTTAATATGACGCCATCAACACAGTATAACTCGTCTTTCATCGAATAAAAATATTTAACACAGTCTGGCAGCTTGTATTTATGTTCAGGCCAACCTTGATTGATATATAAAATTAATTCCTTTAAGACAGGGTCCTTAGCTGTTTCTTTTTTTATTACTGCTAGTTTTTTCAAAGAAATCGGCATGTTATTGATTAACATTTCAACTTGATAAAGAACCAACTTACTAACTTCTTCATCATATAATTCAGGCAGAGGCGCGCGCGATAAAGTATCTGGAATGAACATATATTTCCCAGGCTTATAAGTAACTACCAAATCATAGCCCTGCAATCTTAACATCATTCTTTGCAAGCGAGCTGGGATCGAATTTAATGGTTTCTTAAAAATACTTTCTAACGGCTTATGATCTGATTCAATCATAACTCGACTTTTACCATAAATATAATGCCGGAACTTCTCACATGCAAAAACTATAGCTAACATTTCTTTTTCAATTTGTGCGTACCTAGTCTGTGTGTCTGTAAGCGTTCGAGACGCGTATTCTATGGGGCGCCCCCCCTGCAGCAACACGGCGCCCAGCGCGACGCTGCTCGCGTCCACCGACATCACGACGGGGCTATTAACATCGTATAAGGCTAACACAGGTGAATTGCATAACAACTGTTTTAGCTTTTCGAACGCGCTTTTAAGTCCCTGTTCCCAACTCCATGTGCTTTCCTTCTTTAGTAATCTAGTAAGAACATGAATATGTTCTGAATAGTTAGGTATGAATTTTGAAAGATAATTGACAGCTCCTAAAAATCTTTCCAAGCTTTTCCTATCAGTAGGTTCTGGCATATGTGTAATAGCCCTTATTTTTTCAGGGTCTGGTTTCATACCACTTTTTCCGAAACAATGGCCTAAATATTTAATATCTTCTACACCGATGCAACATTTGTCCTTATTAAATTTTAAATTAATTTCACGAGCTCTGTCAAACAAGGCTTTAAGGCGTTCATCATGTTCCGACCTTGAACGACCCCAGCAGATGACGTCATCAATAAATGAATCGACCCCTTCTAATCCCTCTAACAGTTGCTTAATCTTTGCATGGAACACTTCAGATGCACAGTTTAGTCCAAACGGTAAACGTAAATATTGATACCTACCAAAGGGCGTAGAAAAAGTACATAGGTCTGAACTTTCACTATCTAATTCTACAGCCCAAAATCCAGAATTAGCATCTAAAACCGAAAAATATTTTGCACCATGAAGCTTTGTAGCAATATCATTTATCGTAGGTAGTTGAAAATGCGCTCGTTGTATCGCGACATTGAGCGGTCTGGGATCTAGACATATACGTAATTGGCCATTCTTTTTCGCTGCAATAACCAATGCGTTAACCCAAGGTGTCGGATGAGTCACCTTTCTGATAACGCCTAATTGTAACATTCTATTCAACTCGTCTTGTAATTTATCGCGTAATCCTAAGGGAACGTTGCGACGGGCACAAACCACGGGGGGCACAGACTTATCAATTACTAAATGGTATTTACCCGGTAAACAACCTAACCCATCGAATAAATCGGAATATTCGGACTGAACATCATAAACTCTTTTGATAAAACCTAGTTCTAAACACGATTGTCGACCCAGCACGCTTTGACAGTCCATATTAGCAATCGCAAATTTTAAATTATAATTATTATTCTTGTACCACCAAGATAAATAACAAATACCTTTTATTGGGATCAAATCCCCACTGTAAGATTGTAACTTAATATTGTCTTTCGTGTTTATTACGTCGGAGCTGTAACCTAGTGACAAAAATTTGCTATACGACAAAACATTAATGTCCGCACCAGTGTCCAATTTAAACTTCTCGTCGCCGCACTCACCTCTCAAGGTCTCAAACCATTGCTCCGAGGAGCTGTTCAACTCCGAGACATTGTACAGCATTGATATATAAAACGAACAATCATCGTCACTTTGATCACTATGCACGGCTATGTCATACATTTTATTAATTTTATCACTCTTTTTTACTTTACACATTCTTGCAAAATGACCGTAATTTTTGCATACGTAACACTGTACCGCCACAGCTGGACAAGAAGCGGGATCGGTGCACTGGCCGCCATATCTATCGCAGCGCCCCGATGAGCTATGATAATGCCTCACAGCCCCGCTGGCGCCGATCCGACCGCGGCGCCCGACGATGCCGCCGCCCCGCCGGCCGCCACCGCGGGCCCGGCCGCTGCCTCGCGCGCTCACAGCGTCCACCTGCTGTGCGGGCCCCGCACCCGCACTCCGCGTTTCCAAAAGCCGATTATTGTCGCTCGATATTTCGTCCACCTGACATATCTTAATGGCTGAATCTAAAGTTAAATCTTCGGTTCTCAATAGCCTGTCACGTAATACAGTGTTTTTTATGCCACAAACAACACGGTCGCGAATCAATTCATCTTCTAATATTTTAAATTCACAACTTTTCGCCAGTAACTTTAAAGCTGTCACATATTGATTTATAGATTCACCGATCTCCTGGTTCCGCGTGAAAAAATTATATCTTGATAAAGTGATATTCGGTTTCACACCGAAATGACAGTCAAATTTTTTTAAAAGTACGGTTACGTCATCTTTTTCACTGTCTTGCTCGAACGTAAATGTTTGATAAACGTCGAAACCGTCTGGTCCAATCAAGTTAATCAATAGGCTAGCTTGAACATCCGCTGTCTCCTTATGCACCCCCGATGCTTTAAGAAATAATTGAAATTGCGTTTTCCAACGCTTCCATGCGTCAGCCCTGCTGACGGAGCTGCCCTCCAAACTTAACTCCGGTGGTGGACGTGCGTGCTCCATATCGAACGTAGATATTATCACGTTACTCACAATCACAAATAAAAACTTTACTACTAAGGTATATGCAATTAGATTAACGCAAAACCACCGCTGTCACCATGTAACGTATTGAAACACCGGTGTCGGGCGAACAACTGCTTTATTTAATAATCCCAATGTCGGTACAAGACAATTATTATTAAAGTACCCACAGTCTCTATAAAGAAATGTCAAAGTTACATGACATCTCGATAATCTGTGGTCAGTGACTTGGTTGGAATTACGATTTTTGTAATTAATATTGTTTTTAACTATGATTACAAGCAATTTTCAGTGAAAATGAATGCGTGTACGTTTAAACTACTTTCTACAAGTTGTTGTGGCCGCTTATATTGTGAGTTTTCTTTAAGATGTGATGATTTGTGATCGAGTGCCGTTTGTTTACTACTTAACTCAAGTATAAAAAAACGGACTTTACCCAAGAAATACATTTTCGAAAAGAAATACCACATACAGTTATTTGAAAGTGAATGTAGGTAATACTATTGTGGCGTAATTTTAGATAAAATTTGTGTTTTCACTTTTTAGATGTAATTTTTATAAGTTTTTTTTAAATAAAAATTTTATTTTTAATTCCTAAGTTTTAGTAAGTGTAGCAATCATAATAATATTAGTTTTATAAACTTAAACTGTTTAAATAATATTGTACAAGAAATTGTATGTTTGTATTTTTAGACAAACAGATTTTTTATATGTATGTAAATTCCTTACTACGCGCGCGAGCGTCGGGAATCGTCGGTCGCGCCCGGCACCGGTCTGCTTGACCTTGGTCATAGTAAAACAATATAAGTAAGCGGACTGGAGCCCTGAGCGAGCGATAATAGGCTAAACACGTAGGGCTGTCGCTTAGAGTTTATTCAATCGTCAAAAATGCATAGTCAATCTCTATACAAAACAGTTTTCCCCTGTAGGGTGCGCGTTAGGAATCTATAATACAAAGTTTTTTAATTATTTTTGTACATAGACCAGGGGCTGACAAAAATTTTTCATTACCTACGTCATGTTATCTGTTTAGTGGTTTGAAAAATTACGGTCGAAATAGGATAAATTCCTTCTCCTGGTCTACTGGTTTACCTACTCCCCGCATGCTAAAGTTTGTTTCTTTTTTTATTACCCGCAACAAGGTAACACTTAGCCTTCATCTCACCTGATGTTAGGTGGTGATAAGGCTGAAGGTGGAGGAAGCGCACTACTCCAGGAATCCTCAATCACTGAGGAACTGGCTATCTTATCTCTAACTGCCGGAACACAATAATGCTGAAAACATCATTGTTATGGCGTCAGACTTAGATAAGATGGTGGTAGCTAGCCAGGCAGACTAAGACCAAGTCCTATCACCAATAAATAAATAAATAAATAATAAATAATAACTTCTTACATTCACACCAATTATCTAAGCCCATTTTAATTTCATTAAAAAACGGTATCATGGAAAACTTGATAACGGAAAATATTATACTTAAATACTTTTTGTTTGTAAATACATAATTAATATACATAGTAAACACCAAGACAAAGACAAATAGACATGTTCATGCACACAAATATTTGTCTTGTTCGGGAATCGAACCCGAGACCACTGGCGCAGAAGATGGGTAGCCTACCCCTGCGCCAAATCGGTTGTCAAAAACCGAATACAATATGTACCTACGCCCACTGCGAATCGAACCCGGGGCCTCTGGGTCTGAAATCGGTGGTGTGAATCACTAGACCGCAGAGGCGGTTAAAAATTTATATTATGCTCCCAGTTTATTAATCTAATCACATAGGTACCTACCTACACATAGGATTACAAGTTACAATAATTTGTTATTATAAATGTTTTTCTTTTTTCTTTCTTTCTATTTGAAAATTAAACTACAAATTGGTATCTGGTCAACGAAATCGGAAGCAAAACTATTTAGGTAGGTAAGCAGCTATACAAAATATTATGTACGTATCTACGTATGATAATTATAGTAGGTAGATTGTACTCACCGTTCTTGTTCGCTAGGTAATGCGAAGAAAGATAGTTCTGGATTAGACAACCCGCTACTGAGACATCCGTATACACTACAATATTTTTTACTTCTACTCGAATTTTTAGCCATCGTAATTCGTAGGTACACGCACGAATTATTACAAATACAAATACAAAATTATTTGAGGGAGGCAGCGCAGCGGCGCGGAGCGTGCGTGTGGTGGGCACGGTTTTACCTTAATAATGTTATGCGCGGTCGCGGGCGACCGGCCGGCGGCGGCGCCGCGCGGGCGGCGGGCGCTGCCATGCCACGCATGACTGTCGCCTCGTTATCACCGATAAATTTTGTCAGTGTGTGCGTGCGACGACGCATGACGATGCATACGTACGGGCGCGCTCACATACAAACCGTTTGGGGTGCCTGTCCAGGCAGTCAACGTACTTATATTGTTTTACTATGCCTTGGTCGTCCTTGGTCCGAACCGTGCGCGCGCGGCGCCCGGTCGCGGGAGCCAGTTCGCTTTAGAATTGACAACGAAAACAGCTAATGTACTTGTGCGTTAGATGCTTTGCTATTTCTTTCGCTGAAATCTTAAATTTCTTCCTGTGATTGTGTGTTGTGCTTTTTATATAAATTGTTCCTTCTGTGCTGTAAACTATTTATGCTTGCGCCTTGTAGTGCTGACGCATTAAAACAGTTTCTTGGAGTGAAGTGTGGCAGTTTCATTTAACGACGAAGAATCGTACGTATACCTACCAAATTGGATCACGTCGGGGTCACCAATTTGGTAGGTATATTAGACCGGTGCCGGGCGCGACCGACGATTCCCGACGCTCGCGCGCGTAGTAAGGAATTTACATACATATAAAAAATCTGTTTGTCTAAAAATACAAACATACAATTTCTTGTACAATATTATTTAAACAGTTTAAGTTTATAAAACTAATATTATTATGATTGCTACACTTACTAAAACTTAGGAATTAAAAATAAAATTTTTATTTAAAAGAAACTTATAAAAATTACATCTAAAAAGTGAAAACACAAATTTTATCTAAAATTACGCCACACTATATTTAAGTGAGTAGTACATAAAATATTAAAAGTTAATTATGTGAAAACCATTTTTAATAATACTTATGCCCGAATACTTGTACGCTACTTATCTTTGGGAGCGTCTCACACATCGCCCTGTCACTTTAAATGTCAAACGTATGAAAGACATGCCATGATGTTTGAGACGCTCCCAAAGATGATTTGCGTTCGAGAATTCGGGCGTTAATGTTATAAACCTTTAATACGCGATTTCAGTATTTAATAATTCCGTCCCCCTAAATGTTTGAAATTGATCACTGTGCGTCGGCCATGGATTTAAAACAAATAACACTCATACAATATTGTGAAACGGCGCTTGATGAGCAAACTCGAATCCATAAACGAACAGAAGTATGAGGTGACAAAAATGCTTATCCATTAGAGGTTTTATCAATACAAAATGTCGACGTCCGATAGCATTGCTCAGCACGTGGATAAAGTCGAAAGCTTTACAAAGCAACTTATAGAGAGTGGAAAGGTTGTTAGTGAAGTGTCAATTATTACTAAAATATTGAGTACTTTATCTCCCAAGTACAGATCCCTACGCCAGGCTTGGATGTCACTTGATCCCAAGAACCAAACTATAGTGAACTTAACAGCTCGCTTGTTGGATGAAGAAGCAAGCTTGAGTGTAGAAGATAAAAGATCTAAAACGATAAAGATACAGATTACAGTCAGCTCTTAAGGGAAAGAGAGGACAGTGAAGAGGAGATTAAAAAAATTGTCGATAGAAATTCTCTATTGAAGACCGAGTTGGCCCAATTTCATTCGGAACATGTGAAGTGTTAGTACAAAGGGACCAACTTCGTGAAACCATTCATTTTTTGACGACCGATTTCGCGCAGGGGTAGGCTACCTGCCTTCTGCGCCAGAGGTCTTGGGTTTGATTCCCGAACAAGACAAATATTTGTGTGCATGAACATGTCTTTTTGTCTTAGTCTGGGTGTTTACTATCTATATTAAGTATATATCGACCGATTTCGCGCAGGGGTAGGCTACCTGCCTTCTGCGCCAGAGGTCTTGGGTTTGATTCCCGAACAAGACAAATATTTGTGTGCATGAACATGTCTTTTTGTCTTAGTCTGGGTGTTTACTATCTATATTAAGTATATATTTACAAACAAAAAGTATTTAAGTATATATTTATCCGTTATCAAGTTTTCCATGACACAGTTTCTCAATGAAATTTACATGGGCTTATATGATTGGTGTGATTGTAAAAAGTTATTTATTTAAATATTTATTATTCATGACTACAGCCAGCAGCTGGACACTTATGAGAGAGTGTATAGCAAAATTTGAAGCGGAACACACACACAGTCTTTTTGAGGAACTGATGCTTTCTCCAGGACATTGCCTTTCCCCGCAACCATCAGATCAATAGTCAAATGGTATAAACAAACTTAAATCTAGCTTAGGGCATAAGACAATTAAAAAGTATATTAGGATTAGTAAATTCATTAAAAATACTGTAAAATAAATAAAGAAAAATATATGTTTTCACAAAAATATTGCTCTAAGGAAAGAGCGTATTGACTTGATAGACTCTTTGGATATTTACAGTTCTATTAATTGAGAGTAGATAAATGTATGTACGAGATACCAAGACTTTACAAATGGACTTAGATAGATTGCATGAATCTCTCGAGTTCATGACAAATCAGTATTCAAGTGCTCAAAAGCAAATAAATGAATATATTCAGTCAGCTACAGAGCTAGTAGAGCTCTGTAATTACAATGCATTGCTCTTAGGAAAGAGCGTATTGACTTGATAGACTCTTTGGATGTTTACAGTTCTATTAATTGAGAGTAGACAAATGTATGTACGAGATACCAAAAGTTTACAAATGGACTTAGATAGATTGCATGAATCTCTCGAGTTCATGACAAATCAGTATTCAAGTGCTCAAAAGCAAATAAATATTCAGTCAGCTATGTTATATATGTGGGTACTCTTGTATTTGTAATTTATTATTGTGTGTGCAGCGTTCCAAAGTTAGTCTGCTAATAAACGCCTTACCGTGTACTCGCTGTTCTTTATTTACCAGTGGCGACGAGGATTAAAATTAAAAAAATGTCGGTCGGTCGTCTTAGTGAGTTCAACGTGGACGCGGGCAATTGGGAACTTTATTGTGAGCGTTTAGATATGTTCTTCAAGGCGAACGCTATTAAGGACGAATTAAAGTTGCCTATACTAATCTCGTCAATGGGTGATGTCGCGTATGAACTGTTAGTGAATCTTGCGATTCCCCGGAAACCTGCGGAGTTGACGTATCAAGAAGCCGTTACTTTTTTGAAGGATCATTTAAACCCGAAACCGTCGGTCCTTGCGGAACGATATCTTTTTCGGCAGAGGAAGCAAAAAATAAATGACGTGGCGCACGGCGATCGAACAAAATGGCGGCCCGGGGCGATACGGAATTCCAATAATCGACGGGTTGCCAATACTCACTGGATGGAGGACCAGGAGGAAGAACAGGAGGAGGACGAGGAACGGCAGGCGGAAGAGGCGATTTATCAAATGTCGCTAAGCCAGTACAAGCCGGTAAGGATCACATTAAATGTACAAACAGTTGACCTTACGATGGAGATTGATACCGGTTCCCCCTTGTCTTGTATTAATTATAAAACTTATATTAAATATTTTAAACATTTACCATTGTTACAAGCAAATTTATCAGTAAATTATTATAATTTGAGTCAAGATAATGCATTAGGCAGATTGGAAGTAAATGTTAAGTACGAGAAGAGAAATAAATTATTAGATTTGTATGTATTTAAGGTCGGTTCCACGAGTTTACTGGGACGGCAATGGCTCGCCGAGTTAGATATTTCTGTGCCAAAAATAGGCATTATCAATAATTTATCCCTGGGAATGAAAAAGTTTAAAGAACGGCATGAAATTATTTATGATATTGTTTCTAGGCATAAGGAGTTATTCGATGGCAGTTTGGGGTGCTTCACGGGCGGTCGGGCGACGCTAAAACTGCGGGGCGACGCGGAGCCCATATTCTGCCGCGCGCGGCCTCTGCCGTACGCGCTGCGGCCGCGAGTTGACGCCGAGCTGGACGCCATGCTGCGCGCCGGCGTCATCGAGCCCGTCGACACCTCCGACTGGGCTACGCCGCTGGTAATCGTACATAAGCCTGATGGTTCATTGCGTATATGTGCCGATTATAAAGTTACACTTAATAAAATGTTAAAGGTCGATAAGTACCCGGTACCCAAAGTTGACGATTTATTTTCACGGCTCAGGGGCCCGATTCTCAGGCATTCGAACTTTTTCAGTGTGGTAATTCGTATGTCGAACATTTTGTTTGTGGTTTCTATTGAAAAGTTAGAACGTTTCAAACAAACTAAGCTGTCTCACATGTCAACAAATTCATTTTGACAGCTAAGTTCGTATACGAACATCTATTGGTTTTTACCACTTGTAGCGTTCGACTGGTTTTCGATCGAACTTTTTCGATTGTGAAATTCTGACAATACAAAAACTGTGTTATAATAGGTCTTTACCTATGAAATTGCCGTTTTGTATGGAGATTTCTGTAATTATTTTTTTTCCATACTAACGTTTTTGTTATTATTTAACGACTAATATTATGTAAATTTACAAAATTTTACACAAGTATTTATGGACATTTTAACTACTAAATGACACATTCGTTAAGAGAAAAAAAAATTTTTTTTCACTAAGTTACAACTAATAAAGTACGAAATTCTGGAAACAAAAATAGTCGTAACTTTCGGAATAAGTTTTTTCTATGTAAATAATCAAATATCGTGGTTATTAAATTATCAAAAGTTGCTCGATACGGTCTTAATGTAACGCAACATTAAAGAAATTATATATTTCTAATATTATAAAAGTTGTTAAGTTATATGTACAAAAGAAAAAAACGGCAATTTCATATGTAAAGACCTATTATTTGAATTTCGAGCTATAAATGTGAACTTTTCTCGATTGCCTGAGAATCGGCCCCCAGGGGTAGTAAATATTTTACAAAACTTGATCTATCTCAAGCGTACAATCAGATTTTACTTGATGGAACTAGGAATTTGACTGTGATTAATACTCACAGAGGTCTTTTTATGTATAACCGTTTGGTGTACGGTTTGGCTTCGAGCCCTGGAATTTTTCAAAGAATAATGGTAAAATTATTTGAGAACGTTCCAAACGTAACAGTGTTCCTTGATGACATTTTAATACATAATTCTTGTCTGGATTCTCATGTGCATACAGTAAATAAGGTTTTGCAAATCCTTAAAGAAAATGGATTAAAAATAAAGAAACAAAAGTGTGAATTTTTATGTGAAGAAGTAAAATATTTAGGGTTCATAGTCAGTAGCGAGGGAGTGAGAGTAGATAACGAAAAAATCAAACCCATTTTAGAAATGCCTCCCCCGCGTAGTGTATCTGAATTGAAATCTTTCCTGGGTATGGTAAATTTTTACGGAAAATTTATACAAAATTTATCTGGAAATCTGATTCCTCTTTATGAACTATTAAAGAAAGGTAAACACTGGTCATGGGGTCCGCAACAAGATGTTGCTTTTTGAAAGGTTAAAAAAATGTTAGTAAGTCCGGAATTATTAGTTCACTATGACGAATCGAAACCGGTTGTGGTGACGTGTGACGCGAGCGGGCGCGGCATCGGAGCTGTGCTAACGCAGATAGACGAGCGAGGCCGGGAGCGCGTGGTCTTGTATGCGTCGCGCGTGTTAAGTGCAGTGAAGTGTGCGGTGTATGTGACGTCACGTCTGTGACGTCAAAGTGTGTAGGTGTAAGTAAGGTGGACTCCATCGGGAAGATTGATTCCTCGCGAACTCTCGTTTTAGGATTATAAGCAGTAACTTGTGTAAATGGTTGCCAATAAATATATAGTTTTTTACTTCAAGGTATTTTTTAATTAACGTACTCCTCCAAAGTACATAAGTGGCGCAGTCGACGGATGCTGTTGTCTTTATAGTATCACTTTTCAACCATCAAAAGTATACCTATTTCGCAACGGTTAGCACCGAGCTTCCAGGGCCTTTGTGTTATTATAAATAAATATAAAGTTATAGAAAAAGTGGCGAAGAAATATGATGCTGTGGAGCTGGTCTCTCATCCTATCGTAAGTCCAGTTTTACTTGTTTATGTGGGAAAACTAAATTTGAAATTATAGAGAACTTCAGAACTTATATTTTTATTTTTAATGTTTTTATTAATTTGTTATTATAAACTGAGTGCGTAAGTAAAAAAAAAATATAAATACATATTATTATGACGTATTCGTGATAATAAATCTTAATCGAGCGATTATTATCAGTCTACGATAAACGGGAGTTCAACAAAAACTTTTTGGTGATTTTAGTTATTACCAATCTAAATATATACAGAATATAATAACAAATTACTTGCCTTTATTGTGTATTTTAATAAAAAATAAAGATTTTAAACTGAAATTTGTGTTCTAAAAATTAATTTTGCATTTTTATTGTTGGCAATTAATTATTTTTTTTGTTGTCTTGTGTTTATTTTGTGTGTTTTATTTGGTTAGTATAAAATGGGGCCAGATTCAGTCCCAGAATCAGCTCCAGAAAGTGTGTTGTCGGAACCAAAACACGATAATAAATTACCTTTAATTAAAAGTTCCTTACAAATCATACCCTTTTATGACGGGAACCCCAACCAACTTCATCGGTTTATTACAACTTGTGAAACTATTTTAACGGAGTATTACGATACGGAAAATTCGAGTTGTTTTAATAACACTATTATTTTGAATAAACTCCAAGGTAAAGCCGACGAAATAGTGAACATTAACGGCGTTACTTCATGGACGCAACTGAAAAATGTGTTACTAAGAAATTTTGGGGATCAGAGAGACGAAAATTGCTTAAATAGAGATTTAGTTAACATGAAACAAGAGAATGAAACACCGCAAGAATATTATAATCGATGTATTCATATTCTTAGTACCATTATGAACTATATCCATTTGCATGAAACAAATGAGGCTGTAATAGGTTGTAAAAGAGAGTTTTATCAATCTCAGGCATTAAAAACTTTTCTAGCAGGGCTTAAAGAACCGTTGGGCACCACGATTAGGGCTATGCGACCCTTAGATTTGCCAACTGCCCTTAGTTATATTAAGGAAGAGCAAAATATTCAGTATTTAAGGAAACAAAATAATTCTCAATTTTATGTAAAGCCGGAATCTAATAAGCAAAATTTCAGCTTTAACAACTTTAACAGACAATTACAAACTCAAAAACAACATTTTGTTAATCAAAATAGGTTTCCATCACCTAATTTTTACCGAAATAATAACTTTCGTCCACAAAATCCCAATTTTCAGAAACCTTATTATAACCTAAATAGGTTCCAACAACCTCAGTTTCGACCTAAGTTACCATCAAATAATTTCAATAATAATACTATTACGAAACCTCAGCCTATGAGCGGATTGTCATATAGTTCCGCAAATATTCCTTTACGTCCATTGCTTAGCAATTATCACAGTACCCAATACCCGGTTTATCAGTACGGAGAAGGCCCGTCGTCGTCCCATCATTGTTGTGGCTACGCCGCCCACGCAGAGCGCAGCTGCGAGCCACACGAAACTGATAACGAACTCGCCCAAGTTACTGAGAATGATGCAAGTAATTATATAGAGCAGTTTGAACCGAATAATTTCGTAGAGCAAAATGAATTGGAAAACCAAACTGAGTTTCAAAATGAGACTCAAAATTTTTGCCAGGAACCGGACCCCGGAACTTGTACATGAGTGTTAATGCCCACATTAAAAGACAGTTACCTTATTTAGAGATTAAAGAACCACCCATTAAACTGTTAATTGATACTGGGGCTAATCAGTCTTTTCTGTCACCGGAAATAATTGAAAAATACTATTCCGATTTGCCTTTATCTTACGAACCTTTTACAGTGACAAACATACACACTACAAGTAGTAATAACTACTCTATAGATATACCGTTGTTTTCGGAGTTTCGAGAAAATCTTATGTCAAAATTTTATTTGTACAAATTTCACGACGTTTTTGACGGTTTGATCGGATACGAAATGTTAGAAAATTTAAAAGCTAGCGTTGACCTGAAAGATAAAAAGTTAGTTACACCAAATGCAGTTATTCCTATAAAAACTTTCGATTCCGGAATAAATAATCTTTTTGAAGCTTTGGTGAGATCGAGATCCACTAAATTAGTAAATATGCCTGTCACAGTGCAAAATGGTGACGTATTCATTCCTCGGATTGACTCGCTGAATAAGTGTTCCATACCTGCCACGATAAGTCGAGCACATTCCAGTTATGCACACCTGGAGATAACCAACCCGACTAATAATGACATCATCGTGAGCTTAGTTTCACCACTTAAGGCGCATACACTACATAGTAATTTCGATATTCTGAGTTTCGATACAGTCGCTCAGAAAAATATTAATGTAGAGTCCCTCCTTAGGACTGAACATTTAAACCAAGAGGAAAAACATAATTTATTAAAATTATGCAATAATTATAGTGACATTTTTTATACTCCCGGCACTTCGTTGTCTTTTACGAACCAAATAAAACATCCAATCAATACTTCGGATGAAGTTCCAGTTTTCACTCGTTCATATAGGTATCCTCATGTTCATAAACCCGAAGTGGAAAAACAAATAAAAGAAATGTTGAAACAAAAAATTATACAACCTTCGAATAGCCCGTGGTCATCCCCAGTGTGGATTGTGCCAAAGAAAAAGGATGCATCTGGGGAAGTCAAATGGCGTCTCGTCATTGATTTTCGCAAATTAAATGAGAAAACCATCAGTGATCGGTACCCAATTCCAAATGTCAACGATATTCTTGATAAACCAGGTAGGTGTCAATATTTTACTGTTCTAGATTTAAAATCAGGCTTTCATCAAATAGAATTAAACCCAAGGGACATACCTAAAACAGCGTTCAGTGTAGACGACGGATTCCGAGGGCATTATGAATTTCTTAGAATGCCCTTCGGTTTAAAAAATGCTCCATCATCATTCCAACGTGTTATGGACAATGTTTTACGTGGGCTTAAGAACGTTACAGTGTACATGGACGATATTATAATATATAACTCTTCACTACAAGAACATATTCAGGATCTAGAAGCCGTATTTCAAAGATTAAGAGAGGCAAATTTCAAGGTTCAATTAGATAAAACAGAGTTTATGAAGAGGGAAACACCATTTTTAGGACACATTATTACAGATAAAGGAGTAAAACCAGATCCAGAGAAAATAAGCGTTATTCAAAAATTTCCTACCCCACAGACTACTAAAGAAATAAAATCCTTCCTTGGTCTACTCGGTTACTATAGAAAATTTATTCCAAATTTTGCAGATATAACTAAACCTATGACTTCTTGTTTAAAAAAAGGCGCTAAAATCACTATGACACCAGAATATATCAATTGTTTTAAACACTGTAAGGATTTGCTTATTAATGATCCTATTTTACAATATCCCGATTTTGAGAAAGATTTCAACTTACGAACCGATGCATCTAACGTTGCCTTAGGTGCAGTTCTTTCGCAAGGACCTATAGGTTCTGATAAACCTATAGCCTATGCGTCCAGAACACTTAATGACACCGAAGCCAAGTACAGCACAATAGAAAGAGAGTTGCTCGCAATTGTGTGGGCAACCAAATACTTCAGGCCTTATTTATACGGTCGCAGGTTCAATATTATAACTGACCACAAGCCTTTACAGTATTTAATGAACGTCAAAGAACCGAACAATCGCTTAACAAGATGGCGGTTACGTTTAGAAGAATTCGATTACAAAATTATATATCAAAAAGGAAAAAGCAACTCTAATGCTGATGCATTATCGAGATTACAAATAAATAACAATGAAATTGATGACATGTCCTTCAGTTCTGATGACGATATGCCGTTATCCATGTTAGTTAACCATTCTAGAAAGCCCGTAAGTGACGTCTTGTCTGAAGGACGTAGTACTATACACACTAGGGTGGAGCGAAAAATTTTTTTTCATTAAACTGTAATGTAATAGTAAAAATTTAGTGCCTTTTGGGCTTAAGTTAAGTCATGCAAAATATTAATCTAATCGGTTTAGAGTAACTGCCTCCGCAACGGCATTGATTTTATAAAAATAGTTGTTTTTAGATCCCATATAGACGCCATATGTCTGTACCATATTTAAATATTACAGACTATAATTTTAATAAAAATCGGTTACTGGTATAATATATTTTCCATATAAAATAAACAGAGAAGCCAGACTTTGTGTTTATAACTTATAATAAGGGGAGTGAGGTAGCGCGGGAGGGGACATTTACCGGCACTTGTCGCATCGTAGTCATCAAGTGCTCTGTTGTTCATAATTCACATCGGTCGCACGCACTTTTTTTCAAATACCCTCGATTTTATACTGTTAACACTATGCAAAGAACTCGAAGTGTGTTTAAATGTCCTCTTTTTGGGGATACTTGTGAGATAAAAGAGAACGTCTTACCTACTTACGAAGATGTAATGAATTATTAGGAATGGACGAGACATCAACTATAATTGGAATTAGAAACAGCAAAAGAGCCAATTTTTGCGGAGATAGCAGATATTGTGACATCCAGGATTGAAAATATATGGCAAACTGCCTCTATTCCGATAGTAACACGAACGAGGATCATTCCAATGTTAAAAGCATATCATTTAAAATGCAAACATCTACTCAAGTCTATTAAGAGGCTCTCTCCGGAAAAGATAGAAAGTTTTCGGCAAAGCAGTAGGATACTTTTTAATATTTCAGCATGCAAGTGCAAAGAATTAGCTCAGTGCATCTGTCCTAAGGATAAAAATGTTCCTAAACAAAAGCAAACCTTTTTAATTGATCAAAGAACGTCTCGAATGATGATAATCAGCGGAATAGACGTAACTGTTACAAAGAAGTTGCAAAAGACTCAAAAAAGGAAACATCAACGAGAAAATCGCCCAAGCACATCCTTAAACACTTCAACGTTAGCTGATTTAGACATTAGTACTTCTTCGGCGGCATCAGCAGTTTCAGAAAAGCCTACGCTACCTGTTAAGAAATTTGAACGTATTGAAGGACAAATGTTACCAGAAATGGCCAAAGATCTGAGTACCGATTAGCAGTATTTGTACTAAATTGTCTCGGCGGTAATTTTAGGTGTATTCCCAAAAGATCTGGAAAATAAATCTCCAGGTAAACTTTCACATGCCCGTTGGATCACACGTGCCAACCGAATACTACGTTTGTATGTGGCAACTGAAAAGCCGTCGGAAAATTTGATAACTCTGGCTACTTTTGTGGTTAAAGTCTATGCACCTTCCTGGTTTTTAATTAAGAGCAAACCGTCATGCAAAGATGGCACTCGTCATCCGTTTAACATTATCATGATCCAGATACCTGCCAGAAACTTTAAATCCCGAAAGCATTCTTCTTGAGATAATAACAGATGAGAGGAAGCATATTATTAGAGAGCTGGCTGCCCGCCGCATACTAAAATCACGTAGTAGTCACCCTTCAACACCTAGACTTTTTCAAGTGCCATTGATAAATTGTAATGCTACTTCATATATTGATTTAATAAACTGGCTAGCAAACTTAACCGGACCGCCACTTTTGAAAAATTTATCTGACCAAGAAATTCAGAACATTGTCGAATCTGGTTGTGAGAGCACACCATTGTTTTCAAGGCTTCCCTGCCAAACTCAAGCTGTTAAGAGAGCTGTAAAGATTACAACCGAAGCTTGCATTTCTCAGTGCACAAAAAAGTCACGATTAGGTGCAATAAAAGCCAAGTTGGAATCGCGGAAGGTCGAAACAAAAAAGGATTTTCAAGCTAAATAATTCAGTAATTTACAAATTTTTTCTTAAATAGGTTATGTTCTTAATTACAGTTATACCTTAATAAATATCTTAACTATAAATTGTTTATCACTTAATACCTTTTTACCACTAAATAGGACACAATATTTCACGTTATACGACTTATAACTTTAGTATAATTTTTTTATTTTTTAAGTCAGTGCGGAGGCTGAAGAATTTCATTAAATGGAATTAAAAAAATACAGTTAATTTTGCTTTATTATAAGGCACAAATCCCCCCCTATTAGAACTCTGTAAATAAAAAAAATTTTTTTTTCATACATTTGTGCTCCACCCTAATACACACTGAATTAGAAAACCCCACATTAGAAATACCTATATCTGAAAGACATATCAACAATTTTGATAATCAAATTCATCTTAGTTTTGTCCACCATTCTCCTTCTGCACCAAAAAAATATGACGTTTTTCCCGGTAAAAAGACAATTTTGGCACAAATAAATCAGAATAATATTGAAGCTGACCTTATTAACTTATTTAAAGATCATATTAAACATAACATTAAATTTGGCTTATATCTATCTGACCCCAAACTCATTCCCCTGATCACTACTACTTTACAAAAACATTATAAAAATTCAGCATACAATTTAACTATTTCAAAATCTAAAGTTGAAGATGTAAGCTGTAAAGAGAAACAGTTTCAGATAGTCAAGAATTTTCATGAAGATAATACAAATCATCGCGGAATCTTAGAAGTTGAAAGAAGGATTAGATTGCATTATTATTGGCCTAATATGAAAAACAGTATTACCGAATTCATTAATAATTGTAATACTTGTCAGACTTGTAAATACGAAAGAAATCCTTGTAAACAAAATCTGCAAATAGTTCCATTGCCTAATAAACCATTTGAAGTTTTACACATGGACACTCTAACTGTAAATAGACAAAAATTTTTGACTATCATAGACGTCTTCTCTAAATACGCACAGGCATATCCATTAGAGTCATTAACTGGAATAAGTGTAGTGAATGCCTTGTGTACTTACATATCCCATCACGGAGTACCTATGAGTATAACTACCGATCAAGGAACTGAGTTTAAGAATCTACCTATTCAAGAGTTCGCTAATTTACATAAAATAAAATTACATTTTATTAGTGTTAACAACCCTCAATCAAATGGAGCTATTGAAAGGTTTCATTCTACAGTTCTAGAGCACATTAGAATCTTATCTATTACGCAAAAAGAGTTAACTACAAACGAACTAATGTTATATGCTGTAATTGGATATAACAATAGTACTCATTCTGTCACTAACAAAAAACCTTTTGAAATTGTTAATGGGCACACTAGCAGTCATGAACCGTTTGACATAAATTTAGAAAGCATTTATTTACAACATTATATAAATAGACATAAAGAGACTACGGTTGAACTTTACAAAGAAATAAATAAGAAAATCATTACAAATCAATCAAGGACAATATCGGATGCTAATAAAGATAGACATGAGCCTATCACTTATGAAGAAGGCAAAGCTCTCTACGTTAAAAATCCACTAGCAGTTCGTCATAAGACGAAGCCTAGATATCTAGGACGTAGAATTAAGAAAAATTTAAAGCTTAAGGTATTAGATGATAAGAATATTATGCACCATAAACGTATATTAAGGAAACCCCTGACACAACAAAATAACTTGTTGCAGGATCTCAGGGATGTTGCAGGCCCATCAAATCCTGATAACTGAGTTGGTGGATAATCCAGGGATACTCCCATTTAAGTTAGGTATCGTTAAGTTTGAGAAAACGGAGCATGTGTTCCTACATTATTTTGCGCTAGATAAGATAAAAGATAGTATTAAGAATATAGAAGGCTACTTAGGTAGTTACATAGATTATATAAAGTCTTCCGATCCCACTTATTTCAGTGACAGTTTGGTTGTTGCAGATCAGATTCTAGTTAACATGTTAGACAATATACATGAAAAATATAATTCTTTAACTAAAAAATCATATAAAAAACGCGGACTAATTGATGGTTTGGGTTCTGTCATAAAGGGAATCACCGGTAATCTTGACCATGAAGATGCACTGTATTATAATAAAGCTATAAACATTTTGCAAAGCAATCAGGAAAAAATTAAAGATAAGGTTAATTCATTTATTAGTTTGAATAATCAATTTCTGAATGTACTTAATGAAACTCTATCTACTATCATTAGTAATGAGTATAAAATACATGTAAAATTCAATGAGATCACTAGAGAAATTAATATGACTAATTATAGACTAAGTGATTATATAAAAATTAACAGTCTATTCAATCTGTTGAAAATGAACCTACAGATCATCCTCAATTATTTGATTTCATTAGAAAATGCCATTAGCTTCTGTAAATTAGGCTTAACTCACCACAGTGTTATCACTTCATCTAATGTCCGATCTATGATAAATACATTATTGGATATCTATGATAAATCCGAGTTACTGATGAGTGAAAACGCTGAGATGAGGGATTATTATGATGTCATTGAATGTGGTTCTTACTATGTAAATAATAAGGTTGTTTTTGCTCTGAAGTTCCCTATAATGCATTC
This sequence comes from Crambus lathoniellus, assembly GCA_949710035.1. Taxonomy (NCBI): domain Eukaryota; kingdom Metazoa; phylum Arthropoda; class Insecta; order Lepidoptera; family Crambidae; genus Crambus; species Crambus lathoniellus. The sequence continues at coordinate 4,256,009 of OX453313.1, forward strand.
AGATATATATGATTATTATCATCTTGTACCTATTCCCACTTATAATTATACAATTTTAATTCCACCTAAACCTTATCTGGCAATGAATCATGAGAGCCACCATTATATAAACAAAGAGTGTAAGAGATTTCAAGATATATATTATTGTCAAGAATACGAAATTGCCACTTTGCAAGCAAATGATTGCATATATCTGTTAATTTTGAAACAAGAAATAACAAAAAGCTGTATATATACACACATTAAGGCCGAAACCGAGATAGTACAGAAACTCGATGATAAACATTATATTTTATCTTGTCCCAATAATACAAGAGTTCATCTACAATGTGATCAAGAAGTTTATAAATCTCTTTATGGTACTCATTTGATTGAAATTCCTGATGGTTGCAGCTTTTCAACAAAGTTACACCAAATCAAAAACTACAAGAATGATATAAAAGGCATACCTATCAAGTTATTGTCATTTCAACTGAACAACATTACTGTCGAAAATACCAACCAACCATTATTATTGGATAATGTACCTTTGGATGAAATTCACAGACTAGAACCTTTGATTGAGAAGGAAAAGCTGATTGATTTAGATAACTTTCCAGATCACAACTACCATTATTGGACAGCCCCAATCTATGTTTTACTGGGGTCAATAATTGCAGTTTATACAGTTTACCGATGCGTAGAGAAAAGGAAGAAAGGGATAGAGACAAGAAGAGAGAAAGAAAGAAGAAGCAAAGAGAAACAGAAAGATCCCGGAAATATATTGGATGCAGTAGAGACAGGGCCTAGCAGCCAGCAGCCTTTTTTCTCCAAGGGATGAAAGGCTTCCGAGTAGGGGTGGAGGTGTTAAGTGCAGTGAAGTGTGCGGTGTATGTGACGTCACGTCTGTGACGTCAAAGTGTGTAGGTGTAAGTAAGGTGGACTCCATCGGGAAGATTGATTCCTCGCGAACTCTCGTTTTAGGATTATAAGCAGTAACTTGTGTAAATGGTTGCCAATAAATATATAGTTTTTTACTTCAAGGTATTTTTTAATTAACGTACTCCTCCAAAGTACATAAGTCGCGCGCTCACGCCCTCCGAGCGGAATTACAGCCAGATACACCGGGAAGCGTTGGCTATCGTATTCGCGATTAAAAAGTTTCACCAGTATTTATATGGTAGGCATTTCATGTTGCGAACCGATCACAAACCTTTAACCAGTATCTTTGGAGCAGACTCGGGAATACCTAGCATGGCGGCTAGTCGGTTACAACGTTGGGCATTGTTATTATCGGCATACGTTTACTATTGAATACATAAACACTAATAACAATGGGGCCGACGCGCTTTCGCGATTGATGCAGGGATACAAGGCGTTAAACGCTAAAGAGGTTAGCGAGTACGAACCGGAACAAACTTATCTACATTTTGCTTCTGAAGCCCTTTTGCTTAATTTTGAAAATATTAGTAAAGAAACCCGAAAAGATCCGATTTTGAGTAGAATTATGTCTTATGTTAGAGACGGTTGGCCTAAAGATGTGGAAGTCAAAGAATTTAAACCTTATTTTAATAGGCGCACGGAACTATATTACGAATTAGGTTGTTTAATGTGGGGTCATAGGCTGGTAGTACCTAAAACTTGTCGAAAAAGTGTTTTACTTGAATTGCACGATAGTCACATGGGCATTGTAAAAACTAAGGCTATAGCTAGGAGTTACGTGTGGTGGCCCGGGATAGACAAGAAAATCGAGGCTTGTTGTCGCGAATGTGCAGTGTGCGCGGACGCCGGGGACGCGCCGCCCCGCCACGCGCCGCAGCCCTGGCCCTGGCCGGCTAGACCATGGACTAGGCTTCATATTGATTTTTTAGGTCCTATTGCAGGGGAAAAATTCTTAGTTATCGTAGACTCTTCCTCAAAATGGATCGAGGTCTGTAAAATGAAATCAACTACAGCTTTAGCAGTAATCACTAACCTCAGAGAAATTTTTGCTCGTTTCGGAATTCCGCGCCAGCTCGTAAGTGATACTGGACCACCGTTCAGTAGTGTCGAATTCAATAACTGTTTAAGTAATAATGGAATCGAACACTGTTATTCGTCTCCATATCACCCAGCTTCGAACGGGGCGGCCGAGAATGCGGTTAAAATTTGCAAGAAAGTAATAAAAAAAGCGTTGAAACTTGGGATAAATACTGAGTGTGCGTTACAACGATATCTGTTAATGTACAGAAATACTGAACATTATACGACTGGCGAATGCCCAGCCAAGATTTTACTAGGTAGGACGGTCCGTACTAGGCTGGACCGAATAAAACCGGCCCGTGAAGATTTCGTTTTGAGATCTCAACGTTATCAGCAAAACGCGGCGGGCGGCTCGCACCGAGCCTTCAACGTTAGCGACACTGTGTGGTACCGGGTGTATCAGGGCCCGAGTAAATGGGTGCAAGGCCGTGTTAAGGAAGTAATAGGCAATACTGATTATGAAATTGAGACAGCTGAGGGTACCGTAGTTCATCGGCACATAGACCAATTGAAACTCAGGTCGTCAGCTCAGGTTCCACATACCAAACCGAAAAAAGGGAATATAATATTTTCAGAAAATGATCACACGGCGGCGGCGTACCCTTGGTCGGGAGGTTGCGTGACAGATGGCGCTCAGCTCGGTGAGGGGGGTGATAGGGTGCCTCAAAATACTAACGCTAATGATGTGTCGGCTAGCCAAGGTCGTCCACTAGACTCACGGCGTTACCCTTTGAGAGTGCGTAACGCACCTGAGCGTTATGGCTTTTCAGTTCCATAATATTGTAGTAGATAGTTAATCATAAATGCATTAAACATTATTGTTATTAAACTTAGTTATAATTAAGGGTGGAGGTGTTATATATGTGGGTACTCTTGTATTTGTAATTTATTATTGTGTGTGCAGCGTTCCAAAGTTAGTCTGCTAATAAACGCCTTACCGTGTACTCGCTGTTCTTTATTTACCAAGCTACAGAATAAGAATAAGAATAAGAATAAGAATAAGAATAAGAATAAGAATAAGTTTATTGTCGTTAACAATTTGGTTACATTTTATGTGAAGTGATTGCAGAGCTAGTAGAACTCTGTAATTACAATACTGATTGATGGGACTCTATAGTAAGAAATCAAAACTTATTTTCTCCGCCCGCCCTAGGCGTTTTGCGATACGATTGAAATGCCACTCGCATAACACCAGTGCATTTCGAGGAAGCTTCCGGTATTTGGCAACAAGAACTTGAATAACATTCCCCCACCGTTTAAGAATTTCAAAACACTGGACTCATTTTAAGTCAATAATTATAAAAGACACCTACCTACCACCTACCTAGAAGAATACCGTAGTACGCACATCTGCTTTAAAATAATAATTGTTCCATATTGTAGGTGTCTATTGTTTCGTTGCTCTGCAATTATCTTATTTAAATCTTTACTTTTTTTGCATGCACGATGTAATTTTTATTATTGAAAAATTGAAAATGAAGTATTTAGAAAAAAAATCGACCTGTTTCACAACCAGCTCCGATGGTCGATTTTTTCTAAATACTTGATTTTTAATTTTGCTATTATCTTTTTAAATTTGCTTTAATTTTAGGCCCTCCAGCTATAGCCAATAAAATTAGAGCTTCAGCAGCTCGAACTGAGCTATTTAAACAGTCGGTAGAGATTTTACAGCCTTTGCTCTACACCAGAGCAGAATCGCGAATTTTCCTAAAAGAAGAAGTCGATCCTCTTCTTCTCGAGATCCCTCCGTTCAGAGACGGCGCGTCAGTACTCTTCCTCCCTCAACTTCACAAGATCTTCGTAGCAATCTGGTAACGACCGTAACGAAACTGATTCTGCCAAAGAAAACGAGGAGCTATATTACGATTCCGAAAACAACTCAAATTCCAACTCTAATACCTGGTAACTTCACAAGATCTTCGTATCAATCTGGTAACGACCGTAACAAAACTGATTCTGCCAAAGAAAACGAGGAGCTATATTACGATTCCGAAAACAACTCAAATTCCAACTCTGATACCTGGTAAGCTCCATTCAGAGACGGCGCGTCAGTACTCTTCCTCCCTCAACTTCACAAGATCTTCGTATCAATCTGGTAACGACCGTAACGAAACTGATTCTGCCAAAGAAAACGAGGAGCTATATTACGATTCCGAAAACAACTCAAATTCCAACTCTGATACCTGGTAACTTCACAAGATCTTCGTATCAATCTGGTAACGACCGTAACGAAACTGATTCTGCCAAAGAAAACGAGGAGCTATATTACGATTCCGAAAACAACTCAAATTCCAACTCTGATACCTGGTAAGCTATCCTACGATGGAAACTGATACTAATTTAGAATTTCTGCCTTCAACCAGGGCGGCGGAACCACCCATTTCAGAGCCGTCATCTCAATTAAAGAAGGAGGGCATCGAATACCAGCGTCGAGGAATGGACGGCTGGAATATAATTACGATACAAAGAGGAAGAAAAACATCTGCATGCAGCTTCACCGTTTAGCCATCTTAAAGTGAATTACGAATTAGCTGGCCTAAAACCTTTTCCTTGGCTCACCAACCTAATGGTCTCAATTACCCACGGACTATTGATGCAGCGAAAGTCGCTAGCCGAGGGTCTGAATAATGTTATTAAAAAATGCGCCCAAGCACCAGTGCAGATTTCTGCGAACTGATAGCGGAAGATTCAAAAAGGGTACTGTCAGACCAGCTGCTCCAGTTTGTTTGTGCTCATCGGGCTGAAACATTAGATCAGATGCGTATCTTTCCGGACTAGAAACGAGGTGCTTAATGGAGCCTTACAAGCCATCCCGCCGTCACCATCACATTTGTTTGAAGAGAAAGCGTTGATCACATTTGTAAACGATAATGGTGGACACTTGGACAGGTACACGTTTTTGTTTTGGCTTAGTATTCTGAAAAGAAGACATATAATTTTCGTTAATCAGCACCTCCTGCTAAACCAAAACATAAACCCACAAAGAGAAGTCGCCCAGCCTTCCAGCACTCGGCGATCTATTATACTTCCGGCTCTAAATCTTTAGCAAACTTCAATTAGCGCAAAAAGAAGGAAGTTGGTGACAAAAAGTCGAGCAATGACGACATTGACAACTTTCAAGGGGTACAGTTGAAAGCCAGCTTGCATCAATGGAGAAAATAAGGAGCTCCAAATTATGTTCTAAAATAAATATGTTATGCAATTCCTTTTGTTGCAAAACCTCCATCGGTTCCCCTCCGTGAAAACTTAACAAGATTTGCTACAAAACCTTCAAGCAATGTTCAGGGAACTAAAAGAACTTCTAACGTTAAAATTAGTAGAGAGGTGCCCATTTCCAACCGGTTTCGTATCATGAATGTTTTTAATTCCGAAAACCAACGGAAAAGTAAGACAAATAATCTATCTTCGTCGGCGTCGCTGCCGTCTAAATTGTTACTTCAAACCTCCAAATTACCAGATTTTCTTCAGAAAGGCGTCTACTTTCACATTCCCATAAAACACAGTCACAGACTGTTTCTAGCCTTTGCCTATGGAAAATAAATATTCCCGATGACTTCTCTACCATGCGGCCTGTCCAGCCTAGCCCTAGCCTAGCCTAGCATTTTCTCGGGTTGCGAGCGTCTTGAGGCCAAAAAGCCTACGAGTTCTATCTCGATGATTTTCTGTTCGCGCATCAAGACCCAAACATATTATGGGGAGTATTCACTAACCCTCGGACGGGGGCGCACGCGCCGCACTACATTTCAAACAACTTTGCTCTCTGGCTTCGTATATAAATCATCAGGGCGGGCTATCGCAACCGGGAAAAGGCACCAATAATAATAATAGTAATTGTGCGCACCTCGGTGATCACGGCCGTCGCTACATGCCTTACTCCCATTGGAGTGTGTTGTGAAGCGTTGTGTGGTGTTGTGTGGTGCGGTGTTGGTATTTTAATATATACAGGGCCACAGATTACTAAATAGTTACTATATAACAGATAGTTCACTCCACTTAGTCATTTAAATAAATAGCAACTCTAACTATAACGCAATAAAAAAGAATTCAGCTTGTACGGCGCAGGCAAATTACGAACGGCCACTCGTTGTCGTTGCATCTCTTTCTAACGCATATATTCTAGCTCTTTTTCGGACCTAATTTCTATGGATTTACAACGCCGGCGTTGCCGCCGCGTTTTCGAGCCGACACGGGGAGTAAAATAGGCCTGACAGGGCGTTCCAAAACTATGTCACATGGAGGGAAAGTACCTTAAATACTGACGATATAAAATTTTACTGAAAGGGGACTTCATTTTTATTTAAAGAAGAAAACGAACTGCATTCAAAGAATTTTAAATAATCGCCTATCTGAACTGGGAATCGAGCCCACTGAATGTGAAAAAAATATTTCTTTATTTTTATGTACCGATCGAAAGGCTCGATTATAGCTAAGCATTTGTTCTAAGTACCTAACATAGCATCTTAAGTAAAAGGAAGACTACGAAATTTAACATTTCATGTTGAATAACAAGTTTGTGCAGCGTTATGGACAGCCATTTCTATGACTGTCGTGTTCAAAACAACTGACTTGAACATTTAAATGTATAAATAAATGTATTACTAATGCGTGAAGATTGGAGAAATTCTACCTAATTTCCCTATCATAAGTGTTTGATAAAGTTATAATGTTATTGAAAAATGGAAAATAAAGAATTTTCGAAAAAAAAACGACCCGTCTCACAATTATTTCCGATGGTACACGAACCCACGACCTTTCGCTATCCGGGCGACTGCTCTAGCCTCTGAGATACGGAGTCGTTACGAGAAGCTTCAAATTTATCCAATACTTATCTAATACCTCGGGTTGGCAAAAGCAAAATGAAGGACCAGCGTAGACTACACCCCCTTGTGAAAAACCCTTCCTGATGCTAGCCTCTGCTGCAAGGAGCTTTTGTCTTGCAAGTGCAAAGAACGCTGCACAAGGTGTCGTGTCGGTGCGTAAAAAACGGACTTAAATGCACTATGCTTTGAGCATGCAAAGGCTCATGCTCCAGGCAAAATAGTATGTGAAAAAGAAATATTTTTGTTTACTTAAATAGTGTGTAACTTTAATTGTGCGAGTGCACGACCTTGTGCCTCCAGCCCCTTTCCACCATCGGGGTACCAGACGCAGACTAGCCTACCACCCTTACATAGTTGACACTCCAGCTGTCCGTACCAAGCATTTCGCCAATTCAAGTGATATTTTTTGAACTATAAAATAATGGAATGAGCTGCCTGTCTCAGTGTTCCCTGATACTTACAACCCAGCTCTCTTTAAGTCGAGAGTGAATAGGCTTCTCCTGGGCAGGCATGTAATATCCTAGACTGCATCCTGTTAGCCAAACGATGGCTTGCCCAGTTTTTAATCAAAAAAATAACTATATCCGAAGTCAATTGCAGTACAACGATCTCAGTACCTATTCTTAATTTTGTTTAGAAAAAATATTTTTATTGAAAATATTGCTTTACTAAAAATATCGTTTAGGACGTTACCTTTATTTGATTGAAACAGCCATTCGAGTCATGGTGGTGTCATCCGGTATGGAACTAAAGTAGTGTATTTTGCTTGTTTATAAACCGATTTTCAAAATGTTAATGGTGTTTTATAGCTTATTAATGTAGCATTTTTATTTTCATACAATGTTTTACTGTAAAGTTACTAGTAAAGTTGATGAAAACCAAAACCTTTTGGAAAATTTAAACAAAACTTAAAATTTCTTGCATTTACAAGATCAAATGTAGAGACAATATTGTAGCGCATTTAATTTTGCTCTATGACACCCCACACAAGCTTGCATGTAACATACTTTCTGTTGTATAATATGCAATATTCTGAACGCAGCAGCGGCCATTTTGATGACGTCATAACTGGTGACTCAATCACGTTAGAAACTGTCTCCCGATGTTTTTTAGTCAGAATAATATGCTTAACAACATACTAAAATATGGTGCTGGTTTCATCAAGTGCACCTTTTGGGTCCTATATGACGCTAAGGGCAGCGACTATAAACACTGGATCTTCTTTTATAAGTAATAATTATAGTTAATAAGGTAGATGTAAATAACCTAAATATTTTAGAAGTTAATTATTATAGTTGATAATTTAAATGAAAATATTCTTTTTATAAGTCAATTTCGTCGTGAATGAGTGCTGTTGGGATCCCGCACCCCATCCGGCCTTCCACCTTAGAGCAGAGCCGGGGGGTGTTGGGTTCCAGTCCCAGCAGCAGGTGCAGGTGATGGAAATGAGGGATTTAATGAATTAAATCCTCGCGATCCCTCATTTCCCTAACCCAATAGTTAAAAAAAAACATATTTGGCGCTTCGCAGTGGATTTACTTCGAAGTCTCGGTTGGTGCGTAAACTTGAAGAAGTTCGTGCTCAAAGCGATACAGTATCTAGAGTTCCTTAGAATATACAGCTGCAAACCAGTGAAAACTTCCAGAGGACAAGGTAGAATAGTAGAAAGGAAAAAAGGAAGCCGTGTTGAAATACAGAGAATGGTCATGGTGGACAGGGACCTCTTTAATAGGACGTCTGGGTTTCGCATCTTTGTTGGTACCTCTAAGCGCGTTAGTAGACATATTAAGCGGGCCGGACACAAATTCCATCAAGACAAACCCAATCTGAAATTCGGACAAACCAAATTCCTGGGGGCCAATTCTGCTAACGTTAAGTCACAATCGTGTCTCAATCGTGTTTCAATTGTAGTTCAGTGGTAGTGCTTTTTAAACGTTAGTTATAAAAATTAGGACAGAATGATGTGATGTGAATGTATTGGGTGGTGTGACCATCAATAGTATTGTGAAAAAAGTAAATATTTCTTGTAACTATTGTGTAAAAAAGCACTACAACTGAACTACAATTGAAGCACGATTGAGACACGATTGTGACTTAACGTTAGCGGAATTGGCCCCCTGCTGTTTTTCCACCAGCAGGAATGGGCGAATGTCAATGGTGGATTCATCATGTAAGCACTCCAGGGATAATCTTTTCTCGGAAACCGACAATATCTGTCACAATAGATGCATCCAACAGAGGCTGGGGTGTAACAATTATTGTCATCTATCCGGTCTTTCTTACAGACTAACAGCCGGTTTCTGAATTGAGAATTTTACGTTATGAACGTCTTAGGCACGACTTAAGTATGACTTAATAATATTTTTAATATATTCTTAATATATTCTTTCACTGAATGTTCTGCCTAACACATTCGGCTGTAGACCCATGGTAAGTATCTACCGAGAGACCCGTGGTAAGATTCTCTCACCGAAAGTGGCTCCCTAATACTTAGCAACCTGGTACCTATGTGTTTTATTATTTACTTACCAAATTTACTATTAGCGTTACCATTTTTGCATAACCTTTGAAAACATACCATTACCTTGAAAAACATACCATTACCTTGGCTTTATTTTACCTTTACCTAGTTAATATCGCTATATTATGTAAAGATAAAATAAAGTGAAATAAAACACTCGCAGAATCGTCATTTATTAAATACAATAGGTTACTAAGATAAATATTTTTTGGGAGTTCTTTTTGGCGAAAAACATCTGACGTTCTTCATGTTGAAGTTTCTTGTGGTTTTGATATTATATTCTGGATGGCGCAGTTTTTTGCTCACAGTCTGAAAATAGAGAAGAACAATGAAAACTAAGGCTATGGAATGCATATAATAATTAAAACAATGTACCTAAATCTCACCTGATACTTACGTAATTATTAGTGATGCGTTTTTTATGCGTAACAATTTACGTATTAGTCCTTAAAATGTAGGTCAGTGGAACAGTAGGTACCTGAAAAAATGTAACGTACATACTGTTAATTTTACGATTTACGTAAGTACCGCAGGTCTGTTTAATTGTAGGTATTCGATATTTAATTTAATGTTAGAGCGAATTATAATATATTTAAGTCGTTAAAGACATTAGGCCGTATATAACATTAAATTTAAATATGAAAAAGCTAAAACCAACCAGAAATATCAATAAGAAAGATTTTGAGAAAAATACAGGAGACCCCTGTGGATGTTTTTCACTTAAAGCACTAAGTGCTAAATGGTCTAGGGTATTTAACACAAAAATTATATCTTAAATTATTGAGAACTTATCAATTTTTAAAGGTACATCTTTCAATAAAAATAAAAAAAAGAAATAGATTTTTGTATTTAACACAAAATGTGCGCTACGTGCCAAATGCCTTGGCTTAAGCCACTTATTGATAATTATAACCAAACTTTGTAATAGCAAAAAATCAAAACCAAACCCAGGTTAAATCAATATATTCTAATGTGCTAGAAACCAATCAATTGCAAAACAAATATTTAATAATATTTACCATAATATAACTTATTTTAATTCCCAATGTCGAAAATGACGAAAAGTTAAGTATTTAGAAAACTTTGAGCAAAAAGTGGTCAAACCAGGGCATAAACCAAAACCGAGGCTTCTGCCCTAATTTAACCTAAAATTATTACTCAGACTCGGACACAATATTTTTTTTTATTATTGTGTGTTGGTACATTTACATGATATAATTTTGATTGAATCTATGCATGGATCTTTTTAAACACCAATTTTAAATTTAGGTACACCTACTCACTACGAAAATGTATGACGCATATTACTATCGCAGTCATATAATAAAATATAGTACAAACCCAGTTTCAAAATCTACACAAAAAGGATAAAAATATACTTACTTACATTTTATGTTATCCACTGATTCCACACATTTAAAACATATTTTTCACTATTTCTTACGAGTACAATGAATGAACATGCTCAAAGAAACCTTGCGTCATAATGTCGCAAGCGTGGGAAGGCATGATGCACATCGCACAGACCAGGAGCCAGGAGTTGAACGCTATACTCTACTCACTCATTGGACTGCTATGGTTCCACATCAGATATTTTGATCCGATATGGCGAGGACAATAGCTATATAACAAAAAAAGTTTCATAAAAATCGGTTCAGTAGTTTTGCGTGAAACGCGGACAACAGACAGACAGACAAAAATTTAAAAACATATTTTGGTAAGTATCTGTTTCGTTAAAAAAGACCCTTATTAACTTTGTCCTATTTGCGTTCATATCAATCATGTTGACTCTTGGTCTAACAGTGCGCGCATGCAGATTCAGCATTAAATGTTAACGAAGTGTGTGTACGGATGTAACTTTAGAGTTTTGTTATTTACTTCATGTTGCGATGGACATAAAAAAACGGACATTATTAAAAATATCTGAATGCAAAGTGTTTCAGAAAGTGATGAGAAGAAACATGCTAGTCTTGAGCTAAAACTTTGAATTTTTATCATACCTATTCAATAAAATATTTGATTAACACTGAAAATAATAATGAAATAGATGTTGACGAGAAGCCGAGCAGCACGTCTTCCACCTCCGGGCTCGTCACCTCGCTCCGCCTCGCAGTTGTCGGCAACTGCCTCAGTGCCGTGTGTTCAGCTGACATCTGCAGTTGCGTCGAGTGATAGTGACGAGTACTTCTCTCCGCCGACGTCGCCACCGCCTGTACGCCGGAGGAGGGGCCGGCCACCGAAGAGTTTGGGGCTTCTGGGGCAAACGGCTCCGGTCAGGGCCCCCGCTCCCGGTGGAGTGCAGCGCATGCGATGGACAATTTCCATTAATGAAAATGTCATGCGCGCATATTTTGAGGCAACAGAGGCAGGAACTAACCTTACTGCGTATCGTGTTCGGATGCTTTCTCTGTTTCAGGCTCTCGAACCATCAATCAACGTTTCGGCTCAACGACTGTCGGATCAGGTGCGAGCCATTCAACGGGGTCACTTGTTGGATGACTCGGTACTTGATCGGCTCCGTACAGAGGTGCAACGTAACCGTATCATTACTACTGCATCGCAGGCGGCAACTCAAGCTTCTGCCGCGGCCACATTGCAAGCTGGCGTTGCTGATAGTGATCGTGGAGATGATATGGTTACTACTGTAAGTCCCCAATACAATGATATATTGAGGAGTACTCTTGAAGATGTAGTTCGGGAATTTCGATCGACTTCGGTTCACCTTAGACCTTGGCTTCCACGTTTTCCCATGCACAAAAAAAATAGGGCGCTGATGTGTGCTTTAGATTTGCTACTACCAAATTACTTTGATAGTAGTGAAGACCTGGCTGATACTCATTCGATCCTGTACTGTGCGGCTATTACAGCTTGTCGTGTTGCTCATGTCAAATTTCCAAATACTGACACAGCAACACGCCCTCGCCTGGCTGTACCAGCCTGGCAGTGTAGGATTGAGCGTCGTATCAGTGAGGCTAGGGTACTCATCGGTAAGCTCAGCTGCTTTAGGGAGGGCAACATGCGCCCTAGGGTCATGCGCTTTGTGAAACGTGCATTCTTGGGGACTGGTATTAGTCCTCAAAATTATATTTCATGTGTCACAGAGCGCATCGACTTCCTGAAGCAGAAAATTTGTGCATGGGCTAATCGTATTCGAAGGTATAGGGTGCGAGTCGATCGCTTTACTCAGAACCGCATGTTCGAGAGAGATCAACGACGTGTTTATGCATCCTGGGAGCGATCGGATCAGAGTGATACTGATATGCATCGGCCGGATGATGATGCCATGATTTCTTTTTGGCACAACATCTGGTCTGTGCCTGTCACTCACTCTGAAGGCGCGTGGATGGAGGATGTTGAGCGTTCGTGTGAGCTTATACCTAATATGAATGAAGTAACCATTGACTACCAAGACGTAGTTTGTGCAGTTCGTTCCTTACCCAACTGGAAATCTCCAGGCCCGGATGGACTGCACAATTTCTGGTATAAATGGTTACCTAGCTCGCACGTTTGCTTAGCATCTCAATTTCAATGTGCTTTATTATCTCAATCGCTTCCAGAATTCATGACAACAGGCATAACCCATCTGCTCCATAAATCTGGTAGTACTGCGGACCCCAAAAACTATAGACCTATCACCTGTCTGCCAACAATTTATAAAATTCTTACGTCCATTTTGAGGTCGAAGATTAATAAACACATTAATCAAAATTCTATTATGGTCGCCTCTCAGAATGGATGTAGGAATGGGGCCCGTGGTACTAAGGAGCTACTCCTCATTGACATGGCTATTAACCAACAGGTTCGTCGAAACCGAAAGAACCTGTCGACTTCCTGGATAGATTATAAGAAGGCCTATGATTCCGTGCCGCATTCGTGGCTCATGAGGGTGCTGGAGTTGTATAAAATAAATACAACTCTACGCACTTTCTTGATATCGTGCATGCGAAAATGGAGAACGGTCCTTTTCTATCCAGGATCTCGACGGATTCTAGGTCAGGGCGATCCTATAAAAATAGAGCGAGGTATCTTCCAGGGTGACGGTTTGAGTCCATTGTGGTTCTGTCTGGCCTTGAACCCTCTGAGTACACTTCTCGAGAGTTCAGGGTTAGGCTATCGTTTACGGAGAAATGGTCAAGTAATATCACACCTGCTGTACATGGATGACCTGAAACTATTTGCCCATAGCAGTTCTCATTTGACAGCGTTGCTGAAGGTTACTGAAGCTTTCAGTAATGCCATTAAAATGGAATTTGGTGTGGACAAATGTGCAGTCATGCATGTAAAGCGTGGTCAGATAATGGAATCTACGGGTATACAACTCTCGGATTCTATTCATCTTAGATCTCTCTCCGTAAACGAAACCTATAAATATTTAGGTATGTCACAGGCATTAGGCATCAACGATGCTGACATGAAACAGTCGTTGCGTGAGCGTTTCTTGGGGCGCCTTTCAAAAGTCCTTAAAAGTCTTTTGTCTGGCGGAAACAAGGTTCGCGCATACAATGGATGGGTCATGCCGATACTGATGTATTCCTTCGGCATACTTAAATGGACTCAAACTGAACTGGATGCCCTGGATAGAAAAGTTCGTACATTGCTAACAGCACACCGCATACATCACCCACGTTCATCGACCATGAGATTATATATCCCGCGGAAGTGCGGTGGTCGTGGCTTCTTAAATGCTAAGACATTGCATAACCGCGAGATATGCAATCTTAGGGAGTATTTTCTCCAAGTTGATATGGGGTCTCATAGAGATGTAGTTGCTGTTGACAATGGACTGACTCCTCTATTTTTAGCAAAAGAAAACTGGCGCAAACCTGTAGTACTTAGTACTTCCGACCGCAACACTGTGTGGCAAAGCAAGGAGTTACATGGCAGATTCTACCGGGCTCTCCATGGGCCCGACGTAGATTTATTAGCCTCAGTATCCTGGCTCCGTTTCGGTGATCTTTTTGGTGAAACCGAAGGTTTTGTCTGTGCAATTATGGATGAGGTTGTGATGACGAATAACTACCGAAAGTATATCCTAAGGGATGGCACAGTGGATATTTGCCGAGCGTGTCATCGTCCGGGTGAATCCCTTAGGCATATAATCTCCGGTTGTTCTCGTCTCGCAAACGGCGAGTATTTGCATAGACATAACCAAGTGGCCAGGATAATACACCAACAACTTGCTCTGAAACATAGTCTTGTGGCATCCGAGGTGCCGTACTACAGGTATGCACCAGAACAGGTCCTTGAAAATAGCCATGCCACATTGTATTGGGATCGATCTATCATTACAGACAGGACTATTGTAGCTAATAAGCCTGATATTGTATTGGTAGATCGACACGAACGCCGCGCGATAATTGTTGATGTCACTGTTCCCCATGACGACAACCTTGTGAAAGCTGAAAAAGATAAAGAAAACAAATATCTTGATTTAGCTCACGAGATTGTTGACATGTGGGACATTGATTCAGCAATTATTGTTCCGATAGTCATATCTGCCCATGGTCTGATAGCCAAGAGCCTCGATAAACACCTTAAGAGGCTTGCGTTAGGTGGATGGATCGGGAGTCAGATGCAGAAGGCAGTACTTCTGGACACGGCCCGTATAGTGAGAAGGTTCCTGTCTCTGGATCCTTAACCATCGGTAGCCGGGACCTTGATCTTGCTGCCGTTGGGGAACTGCATTTTTGTATTTTTAAATGTTATATTTTTTAGTGTTATACATTGTAAAAATTTAATGTTTAGAAATATAATTTTGTAAGTATTTAAAATGTAATAAAGGGAATAATAATAATAATAAGATAGATTAATAGATAATAGATAATTAATAATTAATTATTAATTATTAATAGATTCACTACTATCAAATTACTTTGATAGTAGTGAAGACCTGGCTGATACTCATTCGATCTTGTATTGTGCGGCTATTACGGCTTGTCGTGTTGCTCATGTCAAATTTCCAAATACTGACACAGCAACACGCCCGCGTCTGGCTGTACCAGCCTGGCAGTGTAGGATTGAACGTCGTATCAGTGAGGCTAGGGTACTCATCGGTAAGCTCAGCTGCTTTAGGGAGGGCAACATGCGCCCTAGGGTCATGCGCTTTGTGAAACGTGCATTCTTGGGGACTGGTATTAGTCCTCAAAATTATATTTCATGTGTCACAGAGCGCATCGAATTCCTGAAGCAGAAAATTTGTGCATGGGCTAATCGTATTGGGAGGTATAGGGTGCGAGTCGATCGCTTTACTCAGAACCGCATGTTCGAGAGAGATCAACGACGTGTTTATGCATCCTGGGAGCAATCGGATCAGAGTGATACTGATATGCATCGGCCGGATGATGATGCCATGATTTCTTTCTGGCACAACATCTGGTCCGTGCCTGTCACTCACTCTGAAGGCGCGTGGATGGGGGATGTTGAGCGTTCGTGTGAGCTTATACCTGATATGAATGAAGTAACCATTGACTACCAAGACGTAGTTTGTGCAGTTCGTTCCTTACCCAACTGGAAATCTCCAGGCCCGGACGGACTGCACAATTTCTGGTATAAATGGTTACCTAGCTCGCACGTTTGCTTAGCATCTCAATTTCAAAATGCTTTATTATCTCGATCGCTTCCAGAATTTATGACAACAGGCATAACCCATCTGCTCCATAAATCTGGTAGTACTGCGGACCCCAAAAACTATAGACCTATCACCTGTCTACCAACAATTTATAAAATTCTTACGTCCATTTTGAGGTCGAAAATTAATAAACACATTGATCAAAATTCTATTATGTTCGCCTCTCAAAATGGATGTAGGAATGGGGCCCGTGGTACTAAGGAGCTACTCCTCATTGACATGGCTATTAACCAACAGGTTCGTCGAAACCGAAGGAACCTGTCGACTTCCTGGATAGATTATAAGAAGGCCTATGATTCCGTGCCGCATTCGTGGCTCATGAGGGTGCTGGAGTTGTATAAAATAAATACAACTCTACTCACTTTCTTGATATCGTGCATGCGAAAATGGAGAACGGTCCTTTTCTATCCAGGATCTCGACGGGTTCTAGGTCAGGGCGACCCTATAAAAATAGAGCGAGGTATCTTCCAGGGTGACGGTCTGAGTCCATTGTGGTTCTGTCTGGCCTTGAACCCTCTGAGTACACTTCTCGAGAGTTCAGGATTAGGCTACCGTTTACGGAGAAATGGTCAAGTAATATCACACCTGCTATACATGGATGACCTGAAACTATTTGCCCATAGCAGTTCTCATTTGACAGCGTTACTGAAGGTTACTGAAGCTTTCAGTAATGCCATTAAAATGGAATTTGGTGTGGACAAATGTCCAGTCATGCATGTAAAGCGTGGTCAGATAATGGAATCCACGGGTATACAACTCTCGGATTCTATTAATCTTAGATCTCTCTCCGTTAACGAAACCTATAAATATTTAGGTATGTCACAGGCATTAGGCATCAACGATGCTGACATGAAACAGTCGTTGCGTGAGCGTTTCTTGGGGCGCCTCTCAAAAGTCCTTAAAAGTCTTTTGTCTGGCGGAAACAAGGTTCGCGCATACAATGGATGGGTCATGCCGCTACTGATGTATTCCTTTGGCATACTTAAATGGACTCAAACTGAACTGGATGCCCTGGATAGAAAAGTTCGTACATTGCTAACAGCACATCGCATGCATCACCCACGTTCATCGACCATGAGATTGTATATCCCGCGGAAGTGCGGTGGTCGTGGCTTCTTAAATGCTAAGACATTGCATAACCGCGAGATATGCAATCTTAGGGAGTATTTTCTCCAAGTCGATATGGGGTCTCATAGAGATGTAGTTGCTGTTGACAATGGACTGACTCCTCTATTTTTAGCAAAAGAAAACTGGCGCAAACCTGTAGTACTTAGTACGTCCGACCGCAGCGCTGTGTGGCAAAGCAAGGAGTTACACGGCAGATTCTACCGGGCTCTCCATGGGCCCGACGTAGATTTATTAGACTCAGTATCCTGGCTCCGTTTCGGTGATCTTTTTGGTGAAACCGAAGGTTTTGTCTGTGCAATTATGGATGAGGTTGTGATGACGAATAACTACCGAAAGTATATCCTAAGGGATGGCACAGTGGATATTTGCCGAGCGTGCCATCGTCCGGGTGAATCCCTTAGGCATATAATCTCCGGTTGTTCTCGTCTCGCAAACGGCGAGTATTTGCATAGACATAACCAAGTGGCCAGGATAATACACCAACAACTTGCTCTGAAACATAGTCTTGTGGCATCCGAGGTACCGTACTACAGGTATGCACCAGAACAGGTTCTTGAAAATAGCCATGCCACATTGTATTGGGATCGATCTATCATTACAGACAGGACTATTGTAGCTAATAAGCCTGATATTGTATTGATAGATCGACACGAACGCCGCGCAATAATTGTTGATGTCACTGTTCCCCATGACGACAACCTTGTGAAAGCTGAAAAAGATAAAGAAAACAAATATCTTGATTTAGCTCACGAGATTGTCGACATGTGGGACATTGATTCAGCAATTGTTGTTCCGATAGTCATATCTGCCCATGGGCTGATAGCCAAGAGCCTCGATAAACACCTTAAGAGGCTCGCGTTAGGTGGATGGATCGGGAGTCAGATGCAGAAGGCAGTACTTCTGGACACGGCCCGTATAGTGAGAAGGTTCCTGTCTCTGGATCCTAAACCATCGGTAGCCGGGACCTTGATCTTGCTGCCGTTGGGGAACTGCATTTTTGTATTTTTAAATGTTATATTTTTTAGTGTTATACATTGTAAAAATTTAATGTTTAGAAATATAATTTTGTAAGTATTTAAAATGTAATAAAGGGAATAATAATAAATTCCTACAATCACACCAAATTATCTAACTCATAAGGAGTTCTCATTAAGAAATTGTGTTATGGAAATTTTTAAATACATTTAATATACATAGATAACACCCCGACCAAGACAAATACTATAATAATAATATGTTCAAACACACAAATATTTGGCTTGTTCAGGAATTGATTCCGAGACCTGAAATGATTAAAATTAAAAAGTGAAAGGTAGCTACATAAGAGTTTTTGTTTTTCGCTAATTTTATTAATCTCAAAGTTTATCCTTATTTTTATTTTTTTTATTTTACTAGATTTTGATAAGTCAGTAAGATCCTAAATAAGTAAATGCTAATTCAGTACCTACGTACTGAAAAGAATTTGTCATAGATTTTAGACATTTGAAAAATTAACACACACATTAGATTTTGTTTTAAGTCTAACTGCAACATAGAGTAATAAAATACGTTTCATTTGACCATAACATCAAAGTTCCTATAATATTCCAATTCCAAAGGTATTAAGTGCATTGCTATTGCATTTTATGTTTATTGTAATTAAAAAAAGAATATGTACCAAATTCCTATGAAATTTATTGTGACTTTGGTCACAACAAATTTGATTTACTTTTCGCTGACGTTTTATTTATCGATTACATAAATTACGGAATTTTGGTTGTAAAATCCCATTATTTTCGTGCAGTTTCTGTGGACGGTCAAGAAACAAGTTCCTGATTATTATTTAAAATGTTAGTAAGTACTCTACTATACCTATACTACTTATATTTTTTATTTTTTTTTTCTGTCTAACCAACTTCAATAAAGGAGTAGGTTCCTTGTTTATTATTATAAATATTCACATGTTTTTTTCTTTATAGGTCGGACTCTGAGTACGCATCCAGCACCGAAGAGGTAGTCCCAGTAGTAGTGCCAACACCACGCAAGAAAAAAGCGACCCCCTCGAGTTCAACCGTTCCTGCCACCACCGCCGCCGCCGCCGCCGCGCCCAAGGCACCTAAGCCGAGCAAACGCAAGATAACCAACGCTGCGGTCGCCAACGCCCAAGCCCTGTCAACGCCTCCTTCACCTCGGTAATTATATTATTTTACTAGCGGATCCTCCCGGTTTTACCCGCATACGGAATATCGGGATAAAATATAGCCTATGTCACTTGGTAAGAATGTAGCTTTCTAAAATCGGTCCAGTAGTTTCGAAGCCTATTCAATTCAAACAAACAAACAAATCTTTCGTCTCTATAATATTAGTATAGATTAACACGATTTTTGTGGCTCTATTTATTTTATATTAATATACCTAAACCAATGGTTGGTTTCATTTTATATTAATACTAGCGGATCCTCGCGGTTTTACCCACATGGGAATATCGGGATAAAGTATAGCCTATGTCACTTGGAAAGAATGTAGCTTTCTAAAATCGGTCCAGTAGTTTGGAAGCCTATTCAATTCAAACAAACAAACAAATCTTTCGTCTTTATAATATTAGTATAGATTAACACGATTTTTGTGGCTCTATTTATTTTATATTAATATACCTAAACAAATGGTTGGTTTCATTTTATATTAATACTAGCGGATCCTCGCGGTCTTACCCGCGTGGTTCCCGTTCCCGTGAGAGTATCAGGATAAAATATAGCCTATGTTAATCAGGGATAATGTAGCATTCTAAAAGTGAAAGAATTTTTGAAATCGGTCTAGTAGTTTTTGAGTTTATTCGTTACATACATATCTACATACATACACACAAATATTTCCTCTTTATAATATTAGTATAGAAGTATAGATAAACAAATGCAATCAATTCTTATTTAAGTATACCTTTCAGTTTTAAAAGCCATCAATCAAAGTGACTTGAAATCGACTAAATTTTTATCTAGTACTTTTGTACGTAGGATTTTTAAATGCTAAGTGATATTAATTAGTATTAAAGTTTTTTTTTTTTGTTTACAGAGCGAAAAAAACCAAAAATTTATTTTCAATAATAAATAAGGACGAGCAGGCGTCAAACAACAAGAGTTCCACTAGCGGCATAGCCTCTAGTTTCACGTCGCGGGTGTCTTCGGGCCAGTGTCGTCGCACCGTAACCACTTCCGGCGAGTTTTATGTGGATCTGAAGATCTACAACACCGACGATGTTAGGATCACTTCTGCAGAAGAGCGGTATAAGAAAGCACTGGCATCTGTAAAACTACAGTGCTGCGAACAATCGCGTGAGTGGGAAGCTCTGCAGGACTTCCTAGGTCGGGCGTACGCCATTTTCGAAGAAATTGAGCCTACGTATTATAGCAATAAGATTAACTTTAAATAATTTTTTAACATTTCAATGTTTTTGTATTGATAAGTATTCGTCAATATTCCCGTTAGGTTAACTTTTAATTTTATGGTGATTTTCACACTGCACCACACACCGCAGAGCGTCCCAGGTCAGGCGTTCGCCATTTTCGAAGAAATTGAGCCTTACGTATTATAGCAATAAGATCAACTAAAAA
Organism: Crambus lathoniellus; assembly: GCA_949710035.1. Lineage (NCBI taxonomy): Eukaryota > Metazoa > Arthropoda > Insecta > Lepidoptera > Crambidae > Crambus > Crambus lathoniellus. The sequence goes on from OX453313.1 coordinate 4,276,694, forward strand.
TATTTTTTTTAACATTTCAACGTTTTTGTATTGATAAGTATTCGTTAATATTCCCGTTAGGTTAACTTCCAATTTTATGGTGATTTTCACTCTGCACCACACACCGCTCCGGTTTGTGGTAGTGCGCTTCTTAACTTTGGCTGTAGAACCTTGATTTGCATACAAAACCCGCAGTGTATAACACACTCGCCGCCTATAAGATACATTTTATATTATTTCATTTTTTTATTTGTGGTTCAGCAATATGCCATTTTGCGCGATTTGTAACACATCTGTTGGTTCAACCTCTTGGGTAGGGCACTTACGCAGTCGCGTGCATAAACAAAATAACTCCAGCCAGCTAATTAGCGATGGTGTGGAAATTGTACGATCTGCATTTCGCTCTCGTATCACTTCGTACCGTATTACCGCTTGCGAACCTGATAATCAAGTGTCTTTAGATGGTTTTTTAAATTCTATTCGTATTAAAATAAAGCCCCTTTTAGATGAAGCCTTAAAGAAACATACATGTTTAAAAGTAAATTTTGAACTTTTTGCCATTTTCGTGCTTTTCAAAAATAGTGTGCAGGAAATTAAATCCTTTAACACAAAAAATTTTATAATTTATAGCTACTATGATTTCGATAGTGTATTTTCAAAAGTAGTTGATACATTGAAAAAGAAAATAGAAGAGTTTCAGGAGAGCGATAGCGGCTGGGCATTTTTGAATAATTCACATTTAGAAATGAACGTAAATAAATACCAGCCATTAGGTGGTTCGTCTTATTTAAAACTACCTAAATGTATACAAAATAAGAAAGCCTGTGTAAACATTCAAAATAAGGATCAATCCTGTTTTTTATGGAGCGTAACAGCGGCTCTGTATCCCGCTCATAACCACCCTGAGAGGGTATCGTCTTATCCTCACTTCCGGGATGTTTTAAATATCGATGGAATCTTTTTTCCTGTTACGTTCTCAGACATGAAAATCTTCGAAAAAAACAATCCCGAGTTGAGTTTTATTATATATGGTTTAAAGAATAATAAAACTGTTAAAGGACCTTTGTAAAAATCTGAAAACAACAAAAATAAAAAAACCATTCATTTGTTACTGTTAGATAACGGTCTGATTTCGCATTATTGTCTAATCAAAGATTTGTCGCGGCTTGTCAGAAATCAAATTACTTCTCATCACGGAAAATTATATTTTTGTGATACGTGTTTAGTGTTGTTTACTACCTGCGTAGAACTTGAAAATCATGTTTGTAGCGGAATTGTTACTGTATTACCGGAAAAAGGTTCGGTAGTTAAATTTCAAAATTATGATCGAAAACAAAACGTTCCTTTCGTAATTTATGCAGATTTTGAGACTATTTTAGAGGAACATAAAGAAAATACTTCAGTTTCTGATACGACAAACACAAAAACAATACAACGTCATATCCCGATCGCGTTTGCATATAATATAGTGTGTTCTATGGACGCAAGTTATAATCGGTATGTTTCATATCGTGGTATTGATTGTGTTAGTCAATTTATAGAATGTATCTATCGTGATGCTCGAGAAATTCATTCAATTTTGTCAAAAAATTCTCCGATGATTTTTACAGAGCAAGATGCTACTGATTTCATGCAAGCCACTCGTTGTCATATTTGTCAAAATTTCCTTTTTTTGATAAAGTGCGAGATCACTGTCATATAACAGGCTTATTTCGCGGTGCAGCACATAAATATTGTAATTTGCAATACAAAATACCAAAGTATATTCCTATTTTTTTTCATAATTTAGCAGGGTATGATTGCCATTTGTTTATAAAACAATTAGGCGAATTGCCTGGAAATATTAAGATTATACCTAAAACGAAAGAAAATTATGTGTCATTTACGAAATTTATTCCTGTTTCAGATCAAGAATTTATACAACTACGATTTTTAGATTCGTTTAAATTCTTAGGTACTAGCTTGGATAAGTTAAGCAAAACTATAAAAAAAGAAGAATTTGAACATTTGCGAAATCATTTTCCTATTCAATCGCAATTCAATTTACTTACACGCAAAGGTATATACCCTTACGAATATATGAACTGTTGGGAGCGTTTTCAAGAGCGATCTCTCCTAGAGAAGAACATGTTTTACAGCACTCTTACAAATGAGCATATTACTGACGAAAATTATCAACATGCACAATCAGTATGGACTCACTTTAATATAAAAAATTTGGGTCAATACACAAATTTGTATTTAAAAACAGATGTCCTCTTATTAACTGACATTTTTGAGAAGTTTAGAAAAACTTGCAAACTTCATTATCAGTTAGATCCGGCCTTTTATGTAACTGCGCCTAGTTTGTCTTTTGATGCGATGCTTTTCAAAACAGGAGTCGAGTTAGAGCTCATTGAAGATCTTGCTATAGTGCGTATGATCCAATCCGGTATTAGGGGTGGGGTATGTATGTGCTCGCATAGACACGCTACAGCCAATAATAAATATATGCCTGAATATGACACGCTAAAACCAGATACCTACGTAGTTTACATAGATTGTAATAACTTGTATGGATTCAGTATGTGTCAATCTTTGCCATTATCAAATTTTTGATTTTTAAATCGAGCAGAAATTGATAATCTTGATTTCGTTAATATACCCAACGATGCGAAATACGGATATTTTCTAGAAGTTGACTTGAGCTATCCGAAAGAGTTACATGACAGACATAATGATTTACCGTTTTGCCCTGAAAAATGCATCCCTCCCGGAGGAAAGAATTCTAAACTCGTGCCCAATCTTTACGATAAATACTTCTATGTTATTCATTACGTTCATTTAAAAACTTGTATAAAACACGGATTATTATTAAAAAAAAAATCATCGTGTAGTAGTATTCCGACAGAGTCCTTATTTAAAACAATACATTGACCTTAATACCAGTCTAAGGCAAAAAGCTCAGTCTAAGTTCGAACAAGACTTTTTTAAATTGCTTAATAATAGTATTTTTGGTAAAACATTGGAAAACAACGAGAAAAAGGTTAATGTGCATTTAGTTAATGAATGGAGTGATCAGAAAAATAAAACGAAAAAAAGAAATAGCGCTGATAAATTAATTGCGAACTCGAATTTTCATAGTGCTTCAGTTTTCACTGAAAATTTAGTTGCAATACAAACAAAACCTGAACGGGTAGTTTTAGATAAGCCAATATACATAGGATTTACAGTGTTAGAGCTATCTAAAAGTCACATGTATGATTTTCATTATTCGGTTTTTGAACCAACATATAAAAATCGCTTACGGATGTGCTATACAGATACGGATAGTTTTGTTTACCAAATTGAAACCAGAGACTTTTATGAAGACTTGAAACAATCTTTCATAAATTATTTTGATACAAGTAACTTTCCTGAACAAAATAAATATGGTTTACCGCTATTAAACAAAAAGGTCCCCGGTCTCTTTAAGGACGAAATGGGCGGTGTTATCATTACTGAATTTGTGGGTTTACGTTCAAAATTATATTGTGTAAAAACGACTAATAGCACTATTAAAAAAGCAAAGGGTGTAAAAACGTCTGTTGTTCGTGAAATTACATTATCTGATTATAAAAGAACTTTATATCAAGGCGACATAGTGCGAAAGACAAACGTTTTATTTAAGTCAATCAAACATGATATTTTCACGCGTAGTCTTAATAAAGTAGCGTTATCTTGCAACGATGATAAGCGGATAGTTGCAGCTGATAAGGTGTCTACGAAAGCTTGGGGCCACGTGTCAATACTTAAAATTTAAAAGCATTGTTTCTGTTTATTAAATTCAAGCCAAAAATTAACTAGGTAATAAGAAAAATTATTGTTCTGAAAGGTGTGTACTTATATATATATATTTATACTTTTTCACTAGTATTTCAATGTATCTTTTTAAAGTGATATCGTACTTTTAGGAGAAATGGTAATATCATTGGTCTATGCAAATTATATTGTACCTATTGATTGAACTATGTATGTAAATAAAATGAGTTATAAAACTGTATAAGAACTATTTCCATTTGAATTCGTAATAATTGCAATTGTTATGTATATTGTTTGTGGTGTGTTGTTAATTAAAGAAATAATTAAAATATGTAAACTGTTGTAACAGAAATAAATGACGAATACTTAACATGATTGTGATTTATTTTTCGATCCTTAAAAAATCAATATAAAAATACCTACATATTGGTGTATTGTAGTAGGTACTAAACCCTGAGCAGGTTTAAACATGTAAATTAATGAGTCATCAACCGACGCGCAGCATGCACTTTGGTATCTATTTATAAAAGTATTTTATGCAATACCAGCAAATACATTTAAGAGCAGGTTAGAACTTGAAAAACCCTGAGCAGGTTCAAACATGCAAATTAATGAGACATCAACCGAGCCGCGACATGCACTTCGGTATCTATTTACAAAAGTATTTTCTGCAATACCAGCAAAATACCTAAAAGAGCATGTTAGAACTTGCACTTGACAATCAGTGTCTCATATTGCTGATTCGGTAACATAGAAAATTACTCGTATTTTATTAGTTTAAAATTAGCTCTCGTCGCGTTCACACTTAACTCGTGTTGTGTATTTTCAAGTTTAGTGAAGATGTCTAAACGCGGTCATCAACAACTCTGTTCACCACAAGCCAGCTACGTTGCTACTCTCGATAATAGGATTCCAAAATGCCTCATAAAAATCGAATTGATGGATGCTGTGGATATACCTGACAACGAAGTGGTAATGGTGGCGCGAGCTAAAACACAGTATCTGGTGTATGAAGATCGAGACGACATATATTATAAAGCGCTGCAACTTTTTACGCAGATCAGTAAGAAGTTGGGAGAGCGCAACGAAAGTCAGGCTTTGAGAAGATCCTAATTTCATCATTATTCAGGTGGGTGCCGTCTATCATCACTACATAGTATAAAACAAAGTCGCTTTCTCTTTCCCTATGTCCCTTTGTATGCTTAAATCTTTGAAAGTACGCAACGGATTTTGATGCGTTTTTTTTTTATAGATAGAGTGATTCAAGAGGAAGGTTTATATGTACTTTTTATCCCGATATTCCCACGGGAACGGGAACCACGCGGGTGAAACCGCGGGCGGCCGCTAGTTATTTATATTTTATATTTAGATATTTATGTTCTTAATAGTAAATACTAATAAATATATTAATAATCCTTAGTTATTGTTAAATGTGAATCTTACCTTAATTATTAAATATTACCCTAATAATTAAATATTCTTAAAACAGTTAATTTTTTATTATTATTTTGTCCTAACAGAAAATGGCAGACTGCTCGCAAGACATTTTTACACAATACGCCCAGGATCCGCTAGAAAACTTTACAGCAATACAAAGATTTGTTCGGCTCGCAATCAACAGAAGTTAAACAAAAAATAAAAAAACGAGTTGTCTCAAGACAACCAAAGAAGGTGCCACTTAAATCCTTCGTGGTCAGCAAGGAGCAGAGAGGCATCAAGCTGATACAAATAAAGGTGTTGGAGCTGACCACTGATTATGATGCAGGGAAAACATCGTCGGAAACTGCGGCGAAAAATGAAAATGTGGTGCTTAGTGCTCAATACGTAGTCCGTGATTCGATGGATGAAATTATGGACATGACTGAATGTGTTATCAAAAAAATCTCAAAACATTTAAGTGGTGATAGCTTTTAATTTTTTTATTGTTTACGAAGATGTTATATTAAGAAAAATATCTGGTTTTAAATAAATATTATAAATAAATAAGTATTTGTATATAAATAATTTATAAAACAATTGTTAGTAAGTACCTAGTTATTATTTTACTGTAATAAAGTTTTTTACTTAAGTAAACTGTTTTTTTTTATTTCTCACTTAGTTAAATGAATATAAATATATTAATATTACGATTAAAGTGAAATCAAAGACATTAGGTATAATATGTATTAATGATTTATTGAAAAAATATTTTACAGTTCAATATTCCTTAACCTAAATTTAAAAAAAATCATAGTTATAATTATCACAGTACCACATCTTGAGACACAGTACATTTTTTAATGCACACATCTTTTTATGATGAACACAATTCCAAACCTTATTTCCATCGTCATAGTAATCATTTTGTAACTTTAAAAGCTTAGGGCAACCTTTTTCACCTAATTCTATTATTTCACATTCTTGACATAACTCTCGAAGCCACATTTTTTTATCCAATCCTTTAACTAATACTTTTTTCCAATTAAATAAGGAACCACAATTCGTTGAAATTCTCGATGATCAATGAATCCCTCGCTCCAAGTTAACCCACGGTTTCTTTCCAACCAGCGCACTTGCTTTTGTTCTTCATTTGATAAAGTTTTATAAGAATAGGGTGGTTTTATTAAAAACGTTTGGGTATAATCTTTAGTAGCGATTGCCAACTCTTTAACTATAAATTTATTTTTAAAATCTTTGAACCCTTGTAGATCCACAACTATTGTATCGGTATTCATGATATTTTCCTTACAATGTTACTTAAAGGTTTGTATTCAAATATGCAATCGTTTAGAATCAAACAGTAAGCAGCGGTCTGATCAGGTATTTCTTGATCAGCCTCGATTTCAAGTCGCACGTCAATCGATCCCTTTAACGTTTCATGTTGGCGCGAGCAGTCAATGATGAATAAGGGAGCTGTTTCTTTAAATTCTTTTAAACTCATCAACGGTTCAGCCCGACGTCCGTGATAAGACTGCTGGAACTTAGCGTACTGTTCGTATATTAATGTATATTTATTGTCAGCGAAACTAATGTTCAGACTTTCATATGGATAATAAGAAGAATTTAGAAAAACTTTAACATCACGTATATGACAATGGTCGAACTCTGCCATTGACATTGTTGTATTATGTTTACGATTTGTTTGAAAAGCAATTACAACGAATCGTGGTTTCTCTATCTGTGAGGATGTTTTAATAGACCAAGTATGTTTACGTGTTTTGGGAAGTAATGGATACTCATATAAGTCCCAATTACGAAATGCAACTGTTATCGGTCGATCTTTTTCTAAGTGCTTGAGCAAATGAATTCTTTCTCGATCCGAAACTTTAACATGCGGCACTCGCCACAAAATTTTATTTATTATTATATCATCCACAACTTCACCTGCATTTAATTTTAAGGCATTGAGATTCGAGTTACTTCTCAAAAGAACCAATTCATGCTTACAGTTCATTATAATTTTATTATAATCTTCAGCAAAACCCATCACTTTATTTAGTGGTCAGTAGTTGTGCCTGTCGGAGACCAACCCCAAACTCGGGCGCATTTAGATTCGTTATCATTCAACGATAAATAAGATTTAATTGTGGTTGTAACGCCCGCATTTTTTATTCTATCTATTTCAATTCCATTAATTTCATAACGAATATCTTAAAATAAAAATAGTGCAGGGTTATTAACAAAATGAATATTAGATACTCGTTCTTTTACTGGTGCATTCTTATACACATTCACTTTACCTTCAATATACAAAGTGCTAAGTGAAGGCAATACATAGAGGTCTTGCTGATTTATCGGTATCCGTATTTCATCATTCTTGTTGAAACTTGTTACGTATGGTTTATACGAATGATATTCAAAATTTTCGATGCTGTTATCGTACGATGCAGGTTGAGTTATATTTAAAAAATTCATTTTATCAATCCTAGTGATTTTAAAAATTCTTTATTGCTTTTTGTTAATTTCTTTATTGACCGAACTGGTGCTCCCTTATGAGATGATCTCTTAGAACTGACTTGAGTTCGTGGAACATATAGGCTTTTATTGAAAGTCAACATGTCTTTTTAAAGTGTAAATATAGCTGCACTTCCTCGCTGCGCAAGTTAATTTGATTATTTTCAGCGTCTAATAGTCTTACATTAATAGCACTTATTGAACTTTGATTGACGGGAAAATAAATTAAATTTTTAGGTATTTCAATGATTCTATAACCAGGTGGTACGTTTGGTGCGAATTCATAAATTATGTGGCTAGCTTTTCCGTTCACAAATGATTCACTGATTACATCACATTCGATGCGCACGATAGTTGTTGATAAAATGCTGACAGGATAACAAGATTCTGTATTTATATTTGCTTTTATTGTCTCCATACCAAAACCCAAAATTTTACCCAGTGAGTCATTTTTATTGAAGTGAACTTCTTCTGAACAAAATATACTTGTTTTTAATGTGTTGTTATTTGCGGTCAATCTCAGCGTTGCATTTTTAATATTGCTCTTAAGATAATCACAAATATCTTGAAGTTCATAAGATCCTTCGGGTATTTTTATCACACCATCTTTACCATAATAAAATTTATTGTTTCTTTCATCTATATTAGGGATGGAATTAAACGTTGAAAAATATAATAAACCGCACTCATACTCTCCCTCTAATTGTACTGTAGGAGAGTAATTTGTTATCAAAGAGGATCCGCTGCCGGTTATCGACACAGTGAAAGACATGTTTATACTGATAAATTTTATTACACAACTCTTATTATAAATGTTGTTTCCAATACTTCTTTAAAAAATTTAAACACAGATGACCGAAATTTATAGTACCAAACTTTTGGTAGCGTACATAATTGTAAGTTATTGACATGTTCCTTAAATAATTTATTAATTCTAATGGAGGTTTTAAATCACCAAAACTGTCAAAATATTCACAGTAATCATTTTGTTTTACATAGGCTACCCAATGTGTTCCAGGATTTTCAGAACTATCTAGGTTTAATATAGCACATTCAATTTTTCTTGGTTTTGAGGGGAGTGAATCTCTCATAAATACTCCTCGAAAATAAGGAATGTTAGTTGCGTGCTTCAAAATGTCTAGATTTGTAAGGGGGCGTCTGGGTAGCCCTTTGTTTAGTTTTTTGAAGGATTCAAGTATAGGCCAGCTCCTCTTTTATTAGGCTTAATATACATCCCTTTTCCAAGAGCGACTGCTTCCATTGCTTTGTTATGGCGTACAGACTCTTGTAGGTTTTTCTGAGCGACCTTGTAATCATTTACAGCTTTTGCTATACCTGCCGCACCGCCAGCGAGAGAACCAAGGGCTGATAAACCGGCAAAAATTGGAATGAGAGGTAAAAAGCCTCCAGTTTTTGGAATAGGAATACATCGTGGTAAACGTATTCCTTTTTTATTTTTAAATAATTTTTTTGCAGTAGCATACGCAAAATTGATAGCTGTGCGATTATCTTTAGATTTTAACTTTTTTAATTGAGATTGTAGTTTTTTCACAATTGACATAAATGGACGTATCCCAGCACCAGCTTTGAGTTTTGCTTTCATTGCATTTTTTACTATCCATGATGCAATTTTTTCATTTTTTCCAGCATCACTTGATCTTAGTCTTCTCTTGGCCATGTTCAAAAGTTCTAAATCCGCTTTATGTCGAATGCTCAAGTCTTTGTTGTTATAAGCAATGTCGTGATGCATACAAGATTCATCCAATTGATTTATACCACGATCACCTCTTAGTAAGCGCTTCTGAAGTTTAGTTCCTGGACCACAAAATTGATAACCAGGGATATGTACCTCAATTAGTAAACTATTAATAAGGTTATTCAAAAAACCTCTACCCTGCTTCATCGATCTTTCTTTAATTAATAATTTTCACAAATCACGCAATTTATATTACAAAATTAATGCACTCTTATCCACCCAACTGTTTTCTTCCTTACTGAGACCTAACCACTTAACAAAAAGATTGTTACCTTTTCTTTTAATAACTTTCTCAATGAGATAATATCAGGAAATTTTGTTCTTTGCAGTTCGTTTTCGTAGAACGAGCCTAAAATTAGTTGTTTATGTTTGTCTTCTAAAATACACGTAGGTGGGTTTGTATCGTTAACCTTGACTATATTAAATATTTCCGTTGACCAATTAGGTGTATAGCCTTTGTAAAAATCACCCTTAAACTTAATAGGTTTGTATTTAGTAATACGGTGAGTAGTGTTATTGTATTTCTCTACTACAGAATTTAAGTTAGGTCCTAGCCATTGGTAAGAGCCATATAAACTAAATAGTTTGTAAAGGTGACCTTTTATTGTACGAATAACTCGTTCTACTATAGCAGCTTTTTTAACAGATTGAGTGGAATAGTGATTTATATCATACTTTTTCATAAATTTTTGAAAAACATCATTATAAAATTCTTTACCAAGATCAGTTTGTAAATTATGGGGTTTTCTTGATGATGAAGATAATATCACATGCATTGCTTTAGTCACGCTATTTTTGTCTTTTGATTTTACAGGGTTTACATGGGCAAACCCTGTAAAATCAAAAGCTACAAACAATCAGCCGTGCGAAGCACATGGCTATGATTATGTTCATAAGCAACATTTGATGTTAAAAGCGGCGGCGGCGGCGGGCCAAGGGAGCCTCAGAAGAGAAGGAATCGGAGAACTTATCTAATAGTTTAAGCCGCATTCCGTAGCCACATTCCATATTACATAATGAAGTTATCGCTTTGTGGGGTATAAAAGAGGTGTATGTTTGTAGGAAAATCATTCACTCTTCAGCCGTCAAGCTGGATCATACAATTTCGCAGTTAGTTTCGACTCTTAAACGTCAACACGATGGACTCTCCAGTACGGTACATCAGCGACGAGGAAAATCAAGTGCAACAGAACAGTCAACAATCCGAAGATTCTTCTCAAGAGCACCTCGACGTGGAGCCGACGGAAAATCCTTTGAACGACGTGGACATCATGGAGAGTACGCAAGCAATTCTGGAGAGACCAGCAGCAGCGACAACAGCTCCGAAGAAGAAAGCGAAAGGAAAAGGAGTCGGAAAAGCAAACGTTCAGAAACAAAAAAAGACGATACAAACGTTGAGCTTTTTTATATGGCTCAAGAATTATTGGGACGTAGAGAGTACCATGCTGATAATGCCACGATTCATCACGGCGATCAAGAAGTACGCGCTACAAACTCAAAATGCCAATCTGGGGAAACTAGTTCGTCCATTGAACCAAATAATGAAACAATTCATCTTAGATACTAGCAAGCACGGGCACAATTTAAAAAAGATATCGTGGGATGCTTTCGAGTCATGGGCCTTAGGGCCCGGATTGTGCACGATGTTTTCGAACTGCCACACGATGGTTTGGGAGAAAGATTTCGAAAATGTGTTATTCAAAATCTACGGGCAAGTTTACCTAGAATGGACAGCGGAGAAACAACAGGACAGCAGCGACGAGGAAGAGGAGCAGTGTTCATCACGCAACATAATGACCACTTCCACGTCATCCACGATTGCACGTACAGCGGAGGATCGTGTAGATGTAGATTCATGCGATACATCCAAGAATATACCACAGAAGAAGGCTGTGACATTCAGTCGCAACAAGCCTGGTCTCTCATCGACCAATCCCTCGATATTGAAATCGAAAACGAATGCGAAAAAATCGATGTTGGGCTCGGCGAAGCGTCCACGGAAGCCGTCGAGCAGCGACGAAGAAACCGACGAGGAGCCCATTATTCTTCATCCCAAAACCAAGAAACAGAAAGTGGTGACCTCGGAGGACTCGGAGAGCGACCCAGAAGACGGAGACAACTTAAACGATATGCTCGACGCAGCTGTCCAAGCGCAATGTTTACTCCGGAACACTGGGTCAATCTCACAGAATATGTCTTTAAAGCACCTCGACAGTGTTGTTACGTTGAAATCGCGGGGCGAACGTGGTACGAAAGTAATCAAGCTAGAAGTCTATCCCTTCGCCGATTGCTTAAGGAAGGAGCGGCAGGAATGGTGGAAGTTCGCCGAGATGAGGAGTTTATTCCTGGAATATTCAGAAGGCTCGCGTGTTTCGACACTGCTTCAGAAATTGACAAAGGAGGTGTTCAAACAAATCAAGGAGACCAAAAAGTGCGAGATAAAAAGTGCCGTTTACAAACGTACCTAGAGTCGTTCGTGATTTGTCCACCTACTAACATATTTTATACGGGCCATTGGTGTACGGGTCCTTATAAATATTATTCCAAGTCTCACGATCTAATTAAAAATTCATTCCACAATATTCGTCAACAAATCTGTGATCTCGATGTGAAAAGCATTTTTTTGAGGACCCGTAATATACCAATGGAACGGTTAATATATGTTGGTCCATGGAATAATTTAAGTTCATATTATTATGGTATTGCAGATAGTGTACGAGTATTAAATGCACTGTTAAAACATCAATATCCCGAAGAGTATGTCAGGCTTAACTTTGTTCAAAATTTGTATAGAATATGTAATCGTAGTATACCTAAACGTAATTGCATGTTAATAGTAGGAGAACCCAATAGTGGTAAAAACTTTTTTTTTGATTGTGTTTGTCATGCATTCATTAATTTTGGGTGCATGGGTAATTTTAATAAATATTGTAATTTTCCACTTCAAGAGTGTGTACAACGAAGAATCATCCAATGGAACGAACCGAACTTCGAGCCTGGTTCTGAAGAAACTTTAAAACTTATTTTCGGAGGAGATACTTGTAACGTTAAAGTGAAGTATCAGTCAGATGCGTGTATGTTACGCACTCCAATTATAGTTTTAAGTAATAACGATTGTTTTCCAAAGAATGAGGCTTTTAAAACAAGAATGTTTCATGAAACTTGGTATAGAGCTCCTTTTTTAAAAGAGCTTAAAAAAAAACCTCATCCTTTGGCTATATTTTACTTGTTCATTGTATACAAATGTTTTGATATGTCGTGTTTAGAGGATTGGGAGAAGGAAATAATAAAGAACTCTTAAATAATTATGGTTTTATTTGAAAATTTCCTACACTACTATTATCACTAGAGTCACTGCTGGTTACAACAGTGTAGTTAGTTATTATTCCACTTATAGATATCTTATCTTTAATGACCGTTGAACCGCTACAGTCGGTCGTAGATAACAATGGAAATTTTTGTTCTAAGTCACGTACGCGTTTTAATAGGTCGTTAATGTTATCGACTAAGCGATAACTAACGATGTTGACAGGGTTCTCGATTAGCGTGACCAATGTTTTTAAGTACAAGATTAAATACCAAAATTGGTTTTCTTTTCTAGTAGGAGTTGATGAATCCCACAGGACATTATCAAAGGTATACATTAAATCTGCACGAACTTCATAGAACCACCATTTAGTACTTTCCCAGTTATCTTCTAATTTCGTTCCATAGCATTGTGTAGGTACAGGTCTCTGTACTCTCCTCTCATAATAGCGACAATCATTTAAATACTTATTAGCAGGTACGACTATTTATATCAAACCGTAGAGAGTCTATAAAATATGCTGCTTTTGAAGTTACGCTATTCTGATCTGGGAAGGATGTTGCAGGTATATAATCATCCCATTTAAGCTTCAAAACACATAAATCATTATTATATCCAGTACTAGTACATTTATTCTGATACTCCTTCATAGTACTCAAACTCATCAAGTTCAATTTCTGAAAAGTCTTTAATAAGACTTCTTTTAACTCTGTCTCTGTTAATGTGTTCTGATTCTCCGTTGTTCTTGTTCTTCGTAATGCGACCTTTTCTTTCCTTGCGCGTTGGAGGTGCGCTTTGTTCCAGGCGTCCACTTGTAGTTGCCAACTCACCAAAATTAGTATAACCATAGCCATGGAAGCCTGCATCTTGTTTAGTAAAGAATTTAGTGTCTCTTGGCCAACAATAAGCGTCACCACTAACGCACATAGAATCCAAATCGAATGATACAATACACTCGGTTTTTGTAACGGTGTACAGAGATGAATTTAAAAAATTATTTACTTCTGTAGCCGGATTAAGTGCCGGTGTTGCAATCAATCCGATATGTACTTGCGGTTGCGGAGTGTATCCACCGACTGAGCCTGAGTGTAAATCTACGTATGGCAAGCCTTCGATCGACTGATAATAGTTGTGGTTTATGCGATTCAAGAAATCTTTTTTAGAAACACCTAAAGTTTTAGATAAGCCAATAATACCTTCTTTATTAGGATCAGACTGTATTTTTACAATATTAGGTAACACTTTTTTCCAAGGAAATTCACCAGAAGTAATATCTTCTGGGAATCCATCTGCAATGCTATAATTAATTAAAAAATTGCGCTTTGTTGGTTTACAAAAACCATTTTTAGGTTGGTACTCGTAATTAACTATGGGCTGACCAAGTTTATGGTTAATAATGTGAGTGGTAAAGACTTTGTCTAAGCGATATTGAGTTTGAATATCGATACCGTCAAATCCACTATCCGAATCGATGTTATATAAGATATTAGCGTACCAATTTAAGTGACGTGGTACTTCAATAGCACCTATCATCCCGTACATAGCTGTATCATTATACAATACAAGAAAAAACCCTTAAGATCATTATCTTGAAGGGTTTTTTCTTTAAAACCCTCAACAATCATAGGCTCAGTGGCTTTTAAAGATACACTTCTATTTTCGATATAAACTTGTTTATTTAATCCCACACAAGATTTTACAATAGGTACATACTCTGTAGTTGCTGTACCAGATAGTGTGGTTCCATGATCAAATGCAGTACGAGTACCAATAGGGGTTATAGACGCTTTAACGGACACTATACGCGCATCAAAAGGTAAACAGGTAAATTCTTGAGGAGATAAGTAGTATGGTAACCAATCGACTGGATAATATGCATATGGTGTGGAATAACGCACGACTTTTCCATTGGCTACTGTTACTTTGCTATTCGCCAAACCGTAGGTATATTTATACCATACTTTGTTAAAAGTGAGATGACCACTCTTCAGGTGAGGGTTTGGAAGGATTGTTGCCATAGCTCCACTTGCTAATCCGCCTCCAGAAGCCGCTCCAGATCCTCCTGCTCCTCCTTCCAGCGATGACTCGGTGTCCATAGCACTTGCTCCACCGCCCGCGGCAACTTGAGATGCACTCGGAGCGTTTGGCAAATTATTTTGTATATCAGCCATATTAGGGCTAAAATCCCCAGAACTAGGAAAATCTGCCAAATATTCAGCGATATTAACACTTCCTTGACTTCCGGATAAGGGGAAGAGGTCGATGGACTGGTTGTCGTCGTTGTCGGGTCGATCGGCGGCAGCTGCTGATGTACTTGGTCCGGGTACGTTAGATTGATCTCGTTGCGAAGATTGATCTTCAAGTCGTGATCGGGTCCCAGGGCCAACGTTGCGGAATGGACCGTGGGTTCGAGCGTGTTCCCTTGTTGCATGTGCACGTATTTGCTGACCTTCTGTTGACTTTTTGAATTGTTGATATCCACCGATGCGTGTTTTTTCGTGCTTATGCTTTTGTCGCCAAGCCGCACTAAAAGCGGCTTCAACCGCAGCGTATAGAGATTGACCGCGATGCTTGCCACCCGGAGGCATTATGACAGAATGCATATGATAATCACCTTTTTATATACGAATTTCCTGGGAGGGATAATACGTCATGAAAAGTACGCGTCGAAATTGCGGCTTAAACTATTAGATAAGTTCTCCGATTCCTTCTCTTCCGAGGCTCCCTTGGCCCGCCGCCGCCGCCGCTTTTAACATCAAATGTTGCTTATGAACATAATCATAGCCATGTGCTTCGCACGGCTGATTGTTCAAGCAACATTTGATGTTAAAAGCGGCGGCGGCGGCGGGCCAAGGGAGCCTCAGAAGAGAAGGAATCGGAGAACTTATCTAATAGTTTAAGCCGCAATTTCCACGCGTACTTTTCATGACGTATTATCCCTCCCAGGAAATTCGTATATAAAAAGGTGCAAACAATCAAAATACGTATGGACGTATTTTGATAATGTATCGATTACAACCAAAACATATTTGTACCCTTTGTTATAATGTGAATATTTTTGAAAATCCATAAGATCAGCTTGCCATAAATCGTCTAATCCTTTTATGATAGTCATTCGACGAGGAAAATGCCTTCTTGCTGCTTTATGAATTTCATCAACTATGCCCTTTTTACTCATTTTTTATTTAATTTTAGCTCAATCAAAGTATCTACTTCTTTTTTTGAATAAATGTTCTTTGATAAACGGTCTGATGCTAGTTTTTCCAAATTCTGTAAGTACAGTTTTACATCACTCTGAATTTTTTTAAATTCATTTCTTAATTCTTGTACGATTTTATCCACATAAGCTTTGTTCACTGCTTCATCGTCTTCGTTTGGCGATGAAAGACCTTTTAATTTAGACAATTTCAAATCGTAGTGTACAGCGTCCGATTTCACTAACGTATCGTTTAAAGTATCAACGAATTCTGATAACCGTAAACGTTTATGAACGTGATGACCAAATTTGTCTATATTCATTGCAGTCTAGATGAGTCAACGACTGAAATCATACTGCGCAATCCTCCCGACGGAAGCTCTTTAAGTTCCACATTTATAATACCAGCTTCATATAATTCTTCTACAATAGCAATGATTTCATTACCTACCCCATTATTCCCTGCTGCCCATGATGCTAGTAGTAATTTTAATCGTTCTATTAACTCGTTTGGGTCATCCCAGTAAACATAATCAGTATTTTCTTTTACTTTTTTCAAAAGTGGAATACCTTTTCCTGTTGGAATACTCTCCAGGCTTGAGGTAGCATTTCGAGAGAACTTGAACAAAGGCTTAATAACATTATTATATTTAAACCCTTTGTTGCTATTTATTGGTTTTGATGAATCAAAGTTACGTCGATGTGCATTAGTTTCTATTAAAAGCAATTTATAATTTAGTAAATCGTTGTCAGTGACCACTTCTAAGTTGGGTTTCTTTTTAAACAATAGTTCTGTTAAGCCTACTGTTTTATCGAAAGTTAGTGTTCCGATTTTTAAGTTTTTGCCGTCGTCAAAAACACGGGTTTTGCCAAGCAATAATTTTCCACGTTCATGTTTTACACCAAACGGTATGTCATCCAGGACTTCAGATGATGTAGACCATGATGATTGGTTCTTAACACTTGGTGATGACTGCAAAGATTTAAAGAAACCGTCGCTCACGTTGTGTTTGTCGGAAGGTGGTACAACAAGAGTTTTATTATAATCTTTATATGACTCGCTTTCCCTTTCAGAATGTTCTTCGTCTTCACTGGTAAATTCATTGTAATCTTCTTCGGAAGTACAAGACGTAAGATTATCATTATTTTTATTTTTTTTCATCAACGGTTCATGAGCCTCTTCCTTGAGATGTTTATCTACATTTTTATTTGCTAACAAGGTAAGAGGATCTACGATGGGTTTAAATATGGTTTCCAACGCCATATTATTTGCATTTTTTACATCTTTTATCATTTCAACTTTTCTTTTAACAGCTGCTGCGGATTTAACAATTTGTTCTTTGAGTTTTTTTTCCATTTTAAAACGATTCGCTCGCTCGCAAGTCTCAAATGAAAATGATTCATAAGTCGTTATACATCTTATTTTGTATGCTAGTCCACCACAACAAACGTGTCAAATGTTGACCTGTAGTATCCCTTGTTTTTCTCACAGTCCTTATTAACTACAAGATAGCTGAAGGGTTTCTTCCGAACGGTGGAACATAGTTCACGAAACTGAGACCATGACATATCAGACCCAACATGCTCATCATACACATGTTTCAAATTAATGTCATCTTGCTTAAATAATATAAGTAGATTTGAATTATCTTTAACTAATTGTTTCGGAATTTTTGTGTAAGTTTGGTTAATATAAAAACAATCAATGTTCTTATGACGTCCCATTGCAAAATAATTTCTTATGTTGTTTTGATTTTCACAAGCAACGTCATCAAAAATTATAATAGAATCTGACAAAGCTTCATGTGGACTCAATATTTCACTGTTGTGATTGTATTTATGTAAAGATGTACCAGGAACCATGTTTAAAACTTTCTCCAAATATAGGTATTTAGCTTGGTATAAAGATTTTGAGTAAACATACAGATTCCTACAACGCAGTCCATTTTTGTGTAACAATAAACTGATAACTAAATTTGTCTTTCCACAGTTTGATGGACCACAGACAATGCAGCGTATAGTGTTTGGTAATAAGTTACCATGTCGTTTACTCACTTTTGAGGGCGGGGGACATATACTGTCTAATTCTAATGATTCTTTTTGTTTTATAAATTTCATGTTAACGTTTGAATCTAACCGTAATGTTTCACGCGTTTTATGAAAATGAGAATAATATGACAAGTCAACATATTTAAATAATCTCAGGTCAGGCGAAGGCGTTCAGTGAACGAATCTTACCATGGGTCTTCAACCGAAATACATGTAATCCGTAGTGTATTATTGGGCATTCTGCCGACCGGAGCGAGCGCAGCGAGCGATCGGAAGCGAAGCGGACGACCACCGGGGGGCAGAATGCCCAATAATACACTACTGAGGGAGGTAACGGAAATCATGAATACCTACACCGATTTATTTAGTGATGAATTAGGAACGTTCAATAAATTTGAGGTTGAATTACGGTTGAAAGAAGGCGGTACCTAAGTTTTTTAAGCCGCGTTCAGTTCCTTTTGCATTAAAAGAGCGAGTAGAAGAGGAAATAGATTAGTAGGTTTAGGAATACTTGTACCAGCAAGTTTTTCTAGATATGGTACCCCGATAGTGCCCGTTTTAAAAGGCAACGGCAAAGTTAAAATAGCCGGTGATTATTCCTTAACGCTTAACAAAGACATGCTCATCGACAGGTATCCTATGCCACGTGTAGAGGAAGTATTAGCCAATTTAGGTAACGGACAGCATTATTCAAAAATTGACTTGAGTAACGCATATAATCAATTTGTTTTATCCCCTAGTTCCCAGGAATTAACCACAATAAGTAGTAAGTACTACTAAAGGATTATTTAACTATACAAGGTTAGTGTATGGTTTAGCGAATGCACCTGCTATATTCCAGCGCACAATGGAGTCGCTTTTAGTAGGCATTGAAGGAGTCAGCTGTTGGCTTGATGACGTCTGCATAACGGGGCCGTCTAAGCAAATTCATTTGGATAGACTAAATAAAGTACTATCTAGGCTTAGAGATGCGGGGCTCAGACTGCAAAAAGATAAGTGTGTTTTCTTTCAAGATAGTGTAACATATTTAGGCTACATTATTGACAAAAATGGGCTAAGGGCTTGTTCAAAAAAAATAGAAGCAATAGTAAATGCCGCTCGTCCTACCAATGTTACGGAAGTCAAGAGATTTTTGGGCGTAGTAAATTATTTTCG
This sequence comes from Crambus lathoniellus, assembly GCA_949710035.1. Lineage (NCBI taxonomy): Eukaryota > Metazoa > Arthropoda > Insecta > Lepidoptera > Crambidae > Crambus > Crambus lathoniellus. Next base: position 4,295,849 of record OX453313.1, read on the forward strand.
TAATTTTATTCCAAACGCGTCGTCACGCTTAAGTCCTATGCACGAATTGTTACGAGCCGGGGCACCGTGGGAGTGGAGCACACAGCATGAGCGTGCTTTTGAGGCGGTGAAGCGCGAGCTGGCTTCGGATAAGGTGCTCGCGCACTTTGAGCCCGCCGCCCAGCTCGTGCTGACGGTCGACGCAGGCCCGGCCGGGCTCGGGGCCGTGCTCGCGCAGCGCGCAGACGACGGCGTCGAGCGCCCGCTGGCATTCGCTTCGCGTTCCCTATCTACGAGTGAACGTAATTACTCCCAGGTACAGCGAGAATCTACAGCAATTTATTGGGGGGTTAGACACTTCCACCAATATTTGTATGGGCGGCAAGTACCTTTCATATTAAGGACTGATCACAGACCATTGTTATCTATTTTCGGGAAAAAGAACGGCATAACAATAATGGCAGCGTCGCGTTTGCAAAGATATGCCTTGTTCCTGTCCGCATATAATTACGTAATAGAATATATAAAAGGTGACAAAAACGCTGTTGCGGACCGCGATGACGATTTAACGTTATCGCATTTAAAGTTTTTAGATGCTAACGTCTCGCCAATAATGTTCGATGACATTAAAACAGCTACCGCGAAAGATGTCACTTTACAAACCGTAATCAAGTACATGAATAAAGGCTGGCCACGTAAGATTAAATGTTCATCCATTTCTCCATATTTCCAATGTAAGCTCGATTTAGAGGTGGAGGATGGATGTCTGTTTCGTGGGCACAGAATTGTAATACCTACTATCGTGAGCGAATGCTTAGCGAATTACATACCGGTCATTTTGGTATCGTTAAAACGAAAAATATCGCTAGATCAAAACTATGGTGGCCTTCAATAGATAACGAGATCGAGCGGTACATAGGGTCATGTAGTGCGTGCAACAGAGTGCGGGCGGCGCCCGCGCGCGCGCCCCCCGCCTGCTGGCCGCGCCCCGCCGCCGCATGGCAACGTATACATATAGATTATATGTCGGCCGGTAATCGCGATTACCTTATTGTGATTGACGCTTTTTCTAAATGGTTAGAATGCATTCGTATGAGTTCCGGTACTTTAACTCGAGCGCAGATAGGAAAATTAAAATTATTGTTTTCTGTTTTTGGTATTCCTTATGTAATCGTATCGGACAACGATGTAAAAATTAAATCTCTCGAATTTCCTTCGGCTTCGCTTGACGGAGCATTGATCTTGTCGAAGCTTAATTATGCCGACATTGTCTATGGGCCTCGATTATTAGCACGCACTAACAAACTATTACAAAGAGTGCAAAATGCTTGTGCGCGTTTTTGCTTTACGATACCATAATATCGTAGTCACGTCACCCCATTTTTGAACCAGCATCATGTTCTTAAAATGAAGTCAAGACGCAAATTACACCTCGCGTGTCTACTCTTTGGAGTTATTAAGACAAAGGAACCAAAATATTTGTACGATCGGCTGGTTTGGCTCAGTAGCAAAAGGCAGTGTTCTCAGCAGTTAGCCACACAGTCACATCGATCTGCTTCGTTTAGAGGAAGCTTCCGTTACGCAGCGTCAAAGATATGGAACAACCTCCCACCTCCTTTAAGGGAAAGTAGTTCCATCTATGTTTTTAGAAAACGCTTACGTCTTCACCTTACCAATGCACAGAGAGATATAGCCAATATAAATATCGATGTGTCTCACATATAGTACACAAACACTTTTCATACCCTCAGACAGCAACTTATTATTGTATGCACAAATAAATTTTAACTTATATTTACTAACCCAATTGTTCCACCTATTGTCACTTCATTGTCTTGTAATATTATATGTACATACTACTACACACTCCTTTCATGTAGGCAGTCGTTGACGATCGATGTTGAAGACGATCGACCTAGTCAATCTGGTCATCACCGACACTTAATTGAAGGCCTGAAATATTAATAATTATCTTTTTAATTATCAATTTGCATTACTTATGTATCTATTTATTATTATTATTTTATATACCACATATTTTTGTTTCCTTTTTTTAAATTATCATTTTTTATTTGCTTAGTGAATCCAACGAATTTATAATATACGTAATACAATTATCTAGAGTAGGGTTATATTATAATCTAAGAAATTAAATTTACCTAATACTTAATTAATATCAATTTATAAACGAAAAGGAAACGAAAGTAATTATATGATCACAAACAATGTACCTACCTTACTATATGGGTGCCTACTTAATTAGCTGCTTTTGTTTCTTTTAAGAATTTACGATACAAAACATAACAATAGGACGAACTATGTGTTATTGTTAATCGAAGCGAGTACATACCTAACTTTGATCGATGCTGGGATATCGTTAATGAACGGTACAATGACAAAAAATGGATGTGCCATAACATTTTAAAACGATTCATGAGTCAGAAAAACTTGACCATGGAATCTGGTTGTGGATTAAAAGATCTTGTCGATACCACCAATGAATGCCTTGCATCATTGGGAAGTTTAGGTGTAAAAACTGACGCCTGGGATGTTATTGTTATTCACATTATTAATTTGAAATTAGACCCAGAAACACGGCGACATTGGGAATTCCACGTCACCGCGAAAACAAATTCTAATGAACTGCCTACTTACCAATTATTTGAGTTTCCTTAAAGAACGATTTTCCGCTATTAACCGCCTTGATTCAAAAACACAGTCACACAACAAATCTTATCAAATTTCAAATGTAAGTACTAAGATGAAGGCATTACACATTGCAACAAACTGTTGCGTTTTTTGTAAAGGTGACCATAAAATTAACCAATGTAATTAATTTCACAAATCGACGGTGGATACCCGCCGCAAATTTGTATTGGACAATAACTTGTGCTTTAACTGTTTGGGTGGCAATCACTCTGTAAAGGAATGCCATAGTAAAGTCAAATGTCGCGTGTGCAAGCGCGCACACAACTCGCTCTTGCATCCTAAAGGTGAGGACGTAAATCAATAGAGTTAAGACTATTTTCTCGCATTAGCTCTCATCATCGGGTAGACAAGTTCCCTGACAAAAAATAGAAAAAATAAAATATATAAGGATAGGTTTTGAAAGGGATACCCAGCTCACTCACGTACTCCTCGGCGTCTGGCACTGCAGGATGACTAGTGGTGCGGGTCCTTCCTCGTGGTTCGTGTGCACGTTGGCCCACGTGCACGTGCTCGGCAAGTCGGTGGTGACGATGCAGGATTCGTTACCCGTCGTCTTCAATCCGTAGACCTTATTGGGAACGTCTTCCTCTCTCCCTGTGCAGTGGTTACATCGTCCACTACACTTCGCAGATACTTCAAGCTTCGTCCAGCGTGCGGGCGGCGACAATCCACGGGCGATGTGCTTTTCTGACGTCCCGCTGTCGTTTTCGTCCCGCTGTTGAATTTCACCCAGGCTGACTTGGCTATCGCCACGCGGTCAAACTGTCCCTCGGCTGGATATCACCACGCGGTCGGACTCCCCCAGGCTGCCTATCGCCACGCGGTCTTCCCGGGTCGATGTGTCGCAAGAAAATATCTTTGTAAAAATACTGTTCGTTCGTTCAGTCCTACGTAAAACTCATGAACGAATATTAAATTGAATCCTCTGAAAATCCCTTAAAGTAATTCTATCTGCCTTAAATATTTCCGCTTTTACATATTTTCTCCCTAAATCTAGGGGAAAACCTCCAAAATTGTCAACACTGCCAAGTTGGTCCGGCCGGAAGCCTACACACGTTCCGATTTGGTAGGAAGTGAAGTTCGTGCGAACCAAATCCGGCCGACCGCGTCAAACATGAATAATAATAATTATGGTCGGACGACTACGCTACACACGTCCAGATTTGGTCTGGAGCAGACCAAATCGGCGGTCGGATAGGAGCGTGTGTAGCGGCTATACGAGCGCGCCGCGCATTTTTGCGCCGCAACAAGGTCACAGGCGCGGTCAAGCTGCGCCTGCACGCGGTCATGCTGCGCCTGCTCGCGGCCCAGCTAAGCGCTGGCCGACACCGAGAGCGTGGGCTCCGGCTCCGCCACCGCGCTACCCCCGCGTAAACTACGCGTACTGTGACCCACAGGTAAGCCAAGCTCAAGCTTCGACTTCGAACGAAAGTCAGTTTTTTCGTTCAGAACATAGTAAGTGAACATGTAGTGCTTAACTATAATACTACAAGTACAGTATCTTTTACGGTAGAAAATAGCTTAGTACATTTATTATTAGGTACTTTATTATTAGGCGCCAGTTTATGTGTAGTTAAATACGAATGGTTATCTAGGATAATAAGCGATTTAAGTAATAGAATTATTCGAGAAAAAATTACTATTAGAGGTGTTAGTGGTAGGTTAATCTGAAGGGTATATTTACTTAGATTTAATTAACAATGGATTCAATGTTAGACTAAAATTTTATGTGTTTAAAAATCTGTCATGTTCAGCAGACGGGATTATAGGTGACAATTTCTTAAAACAATATTTAGCGGTTATAGGTTATAGCAAAGGTATTTTAAGTTTATCTATCTCTAATTCAACGATAACTTTGTCTATAAATAGCGGATTTAGACATACTATACCCGCGAGGTGCGAATGTATAAAGTACATACCTACGAATATAAATGATGACTGCGTAGTGCTCGCGAATGAAATAAAAGAAGGTTTGTTTATTGCAGGTATGTTATCTAAACCTAGAAATGGACTTATCCCAATTAGGATACTAAACACGACCGAAAGTGACATTGATTATGAATGACTTTTCTAGTTTAGAAGTGCAGAGTTTACAATATTTCGATGTATGTTCTTTTTCGGAAAGAAACATTTCAGTCGATCGCATAAAGACATTTCTAATGACATAAAGACAATCTATTGCTGTCACTTTTTATTTCTTGACAACGAAAAGTGACAGCAATAGACTTAATGAAGCATTAACTTTAATGGAGCTTCCTGCAAGTGGGTGTAAGATAAATATATAAAGATCACTGCGTGGGAAGAGGGCACAAGCGCACTACCGGACGCTTATAAGTGCCAGATTTAGTTTTTACTTCCGCAACGCGGACGACTCCATCCTTACCAGGATATAAATTAGTAATGATTCCTAATGGCCATTGTCAGGGTGGCGCGTTATCTACATTTAACAACACAACGTGTTTAGGAAAAGGTGAACGCCCCAAAAAGGTTTTAAATTGTCTTTATTACAATATTAAGTACAATAGTTGGCGTTGCGCGTTGCGCTTGAGAATATAATGCAAAAATGACAGAGTGTCGAAAGATGACATTTAACGTGATAGGTAAGCAGTACTACTACTGCTTTAAAGAGCTAGCGCCATCCATCCGAAACCAAAGGTACTATTGGTTTGACAGGAAAGGCAAGGACTGATATTGTTGCCTTAGGTATCAGATAGATGGCGTTAACATACTCCCACCTTGAAATATAGTGAAGCTAATATTTCAAAAGTGTTTCAAAATAAATGCCTAGGTATCTAGACAAACATGACTTGGGGAACTGGGTGAAATGGTCCCGACCTAGGTGACTGATCACCCGTCCGGCTTCGCTGGCGTCCCCCCTATAAATAATAATAATAATCTAGACAAACATTCAGAAAAATTAGTAACAGGTACGTATGTACTGCTACTGACCTTTCTGTTCTGTCAGATACTACAAATATTAAGAGATGGGACTCGAACCCATCTATGTGATTTACGTCCTACAGGAATGGGGAGGAATGTTATATTATTTTATGAAATAAGTTATTTAAGTGCTACTACTTCTATATAAACCAAAACTTAAGTAACCTACTGGCCCTAAGTATAACTTAAAATTTGTTTATTTATCATATTTTACATAAGTATATCATATATATAAATATTAATCTACGTTAATAGGAAGTGGACAATCGTCGTGGAATCGTTCGTGGACCAAACGCTGCGATTGGACCCTGCTACTGTACCCAAGCGCGCAACGCCAACTATTGTACTTAATATTGTAATAAAGACAATTTAAAACCTTTTTGGGGCGTTCACCTTTTCCTAAACATGGTGACCCCGTCTTAGAATACGTTATTGCAACGATTGGAGCAGTATTTTTACAAAGATATTTTCTTGCGACACATCGACCCGGGAAGACCGCGTGGCGATAGGCAGCCTGGGGGAGTCCGACCGCGTGGTGATATCCAGCCGAGGGACAGTTTGACCGCGTGGCGATAGCCAAGTCAGCCTGGGTGAAATTCAACAGCGGGACGAAAACTTTTAGTAAAAAGGGGTAGCTGCAAGGGTAGACTTACAGTCTTTAAAAAATATTTAGATAATATCAAGGGAACGGCGCTCACATCTGAGCAAGCCATAGACTTAGAATTACGTACAGAAACAATACTAAATAATAACACTAAATTCGAATCAATCCAAGAACAAATAGAGGTCTTATCCGATGATTTTGAGGGGCAAGAGACGGAACGGGAAACGTATGAAAGGACTTATTTCTCATGTATGTCTAGAGCTAAGTACCTTATGGAATTTAATAAACACCAACGTGAGCCAAAGCCCCATAATAATGCTGAGAGGCCCAGCGTAGAATCATCTATTAAATTTCCAGAAATTTCTTTACCCACATTCTCGGGTGAATTCAAGGATTGGCTCGAATTTAGGGAAACTTTTAACGCCTTGATTAATGAAAGTTCTTTACAGCCGATTCAGAAGTTTAAGTATTTAAAAAGTTGCTTACAAGGTGGAGCTTTGGAAGTTGTCAGCTCGCTTGAGTATACTTCGGACAACTATCACATGGCATGGAAGTTACTATGTGAAAGATATAATAATAGTAAGCTATTGGTCCACAATCATTTAAAGTGTTTATTTAGTACCGAAGCCATTATAGAAACGCAGAACTCTTTAAGATCATTAATTGATAATATTAACCGACAAACTCGAGCATTGCGCTCGCTTGATGTCCCTTCAAATCAGTGGGACTTAGTAATTATTCATTTTACTGTTAATCGTTTACCAAAACCCTTACAAAATAAATGGGAAGAACATGTCAGCTCACGTGAATTGCCTAGTTTGCAGGATTTCAAAACTTTCATCCGTGCACGAGCGGATCTCTTGGAGACCACGAGCAACAAGAACATGAGTGACCAGAGGCAAGGGCAGCGCGAGCGAATGGACAACGCGCTTGTAATCACGTCGGGGTCACGTCACGTCACGTCGGGGTCGTTTTTGTTGTTAATTCCACAGAAGTGAAGCTTATTATCCATTATGGAGGACAGACGTCCACAATTGAAATCAAAGCAAGGTCAATCCGGCGGTAACCGCCGTGGACTGCGCGATGCCCAGAGGGCTTTTGAGCGCCGTAATAACTACGAAGAGGTGCGGGACTGGTCGTACCAGCCAGAAGGGTTTAATCCCGCTCGCGCTCGAGGTCGAAAACCAACTAGTAGGTCTGATGGCTTCAAACAAAGAGTAGAAGCCCAAAAGAACGAGAAGCATAATCCCTCGTCTCTGCGTCCTTCCACTGAGGAGACGCCACCTCGCGATGAACCCATGTATGATTTGGGTCCCCATTCAACATTAATTCCGCTCCAAGATGTCCATGTACAAAACTTTGAGTTCAGTGGGTTTATCCCGCTAATTGAAGAAACGTACGAAAAGATGAGGGGCATAGACCCCAGGCTAAGTGAGCGATTACCACTAAGCCTATTTACACATGTATGTTGCAACCACTTAAATTTACAAGTCGCCGAAGTTGCACGTCAAGATGGACAAAACATATTCGGGGTGCTCACCGACCTACGTGAGGTACTCCCGGACTACCAATGTATACCCAAGGCAATAACGGACTATATTTCGCACGTGTTAGATTTTAAGGAGAAAGTATGGAAATATGACTATTCTGATAAAAGCTGTAAACTGTTAAATTAACTAGGAATAAAACCATAAAGCTTATATTTCAATAAGGCCAGAATCAAGTAAAACACAAATAAAAAATTAAAAGCATTTTATTATTTTGATTCGTCCTCAATTTTTTACCTACCACCCGTTAAGGACATCTTTTAGCTGATAAGAAAAACGGGCGAAAAAAACTCACCAGCGTTATCAGAAACAACGACATTTACAAAATAATTATGTCGTTTTTGGACAAACAACACATTTTATCGTAATTAACATTTACAACCACATTACTTTTCATGATAAAAGATTAAACAACATTTAGGAATAACATCAAGCATTTGCTATAAACTGTTACTTCATATTATTTCCGTACTCACATCATTTATACAGAACCACTAAGGACAACATTAATTTAATATGATCAAGTAATAAACAAGTATATCCCTTTAACAAAAGAATAACTTCCGCAACATCTACCAGACATTGGAATTGGATAGCAAAGAAAAACAGTAACAGAGAAATATAAAATTACAGGGGGGTATACTTAACTCAACAGTGCTGCTGACGACTCGAACCACAAGACTGTTCGTTTTACCGCCAAGCTAGCTTTTATATCTTTATTGACAATTCCTTAAAAAACATTAACAAGGATGATACTTTTATTAAACCATTTTTAAAACCTTTTGAAACTTATGAGAATGATTCACCACTATCTATTATCAAGAAACACATCGTAAATTGTAAGAAATATCAGTTTTAAATTCTCATCTTGTTTGGAAACAAGTAATGTTACAGTCCGACATAAATATTCTTAACATTTATCAACCTTTAAATATTTATCATAGCCAAATGATTTGAAAACCACTCGAAAATAGCTAACATATTATTTTATTAATAACAAACAATAATGATAAGATAAATTCTTCAAAAATAACAATAATTAGTAACAGTATCAGTTTTAATTCCACTTCCTGTTCTTAAGAAGGAACGTTTAGTTAAGCATTTACCATCTTATTGATTTTATCACAGCCAAATGCTGTAAAAATCTGTCGAAAATATCAAAGTTTGTATTTGATAACTAATAAAATATTATCATATGGCAATTCACTCAAAAATGTCAATATTATAACTTGACTTATTCCCTAAAGTAACACGGCCATACTGACCGAACTTCGTCCCCGAAGTTCCCACTCAATACCATTAATTTTATCTTACTTTTTACACCAGATATTTTATAAGTGATCTGATTCATATCACTACATAGTATAAAACAAAGTCGCTTTCTCTTTCCCTATGTCCCTTTGTATGCTTAAATCTTTGAAACTACGCAACGGATTTGATGCGTTTTTTTTTTTAATAGATAGAGTGATTCAAGAGGAAGGTTTATATGTACTTTTTATCCCGATATTCCCACGGGAACGGGAACCACGCGGGTGAAACCGCGGGCGGCCGCTAGTATACATATATATTGCATTTGGTTGTAATCTATACATATAGGTACCTAATAAAACAGTAACCAAACTAAATCTGTATAATGTTATATTTTCAAGAAATAATTACTGCTACCCATTGTAAGTATACAAGATATAGACCTCAAAACGATAAAAAAGTCATAGAGTGCCTTGTTTCCGTGTCATTTGATGATAAAATACAAAGTTATACATGTAGTTTACTATACTATACTTTTCATTTAAGTATATAATTTTATATTGTGTAGGTATCATTTATGTAATATGTAAGTATATGTATTAATTTTTTTCTTAGTAATCCAATGATATCATTTTATATTGTGTATGTATAATTTATGTATTTTGGGTAAGAAAGTATGTTGTAAGTATGTATTGTGAAAGCAAAAAGGTGAAAATTTAACTAATTAAGTATGTATTATAAGTATATTTCTTGTATGTTTTGTATGACTTATGTTTATTATCTTCGTATCGATCATTCCTCTTTACACCCCGCTTTACAGTAAGTTGTCTGGAAGAGAGCGCTCTGAGCGATAAGACCGCCTTTGTAACACTAGTTTTGAAATTTATTTTTAAGTACCTATGTGATGTTTTGTGTTATTGTGGTGTAATAATAAAGCGTTAGGTAATAAATAAATAAAATATACACACATAATAGTTGATGTATTTTTTTGATAACTGCGATATATTTTGGTTGTAATAAATACATAAATAAGATTTTCACTACACTGGTCAAGAGCTTCGTTGGCGTCAAACCCCATCACCCGCTGCACGTGAAGCCAGGTAAGCGACCGCTCATGGCCAACAGCGTTTTATCTCATCATCATTTTATCTCATTTTTTTTCTCATCTTATTTCATTTCAACATCACTCAAAAACAACAAATCAAATACAATCTTAGTCAACATACCTACTGCCACCCCTGGGCAATTGTCTCAATAATCACATATAGTCAACAAGTCAACTGCCACACCTGGGTAGTCAACTTAATAATCACTTGTTCAATAAAATCATCGTGACAGTGGTCATGGTCAAGTGTCTCAAATTAGACAAATGGCCCACCAGCATCATTTTTAAAATTACGATCAAATTTAATGTCAAATACCAAATATACATAGTTGTTTCCTCTTCTTATGTGTGACTCAAATATGTTTGGCAGCAGTGCTTTCAAAAACTCCCCTAAGGTAAACGGTCATTTGGAAAAAAAACGTAGTTTCATACAAGATTTTAGTTTAAATTTTCCATAACAATTAAACAAACGATCTTGGCTAGCAACACCATAAAACGTTTTCTGTCAAACTACACTGCGCTTACGATTAATTACTCAAGTGGTTCCAATATCGAGATAAAAACCCTATATTCTATAACTCTTTGGTATTCTTTATGCAAAATTTCGTCCAAATCTTTCAGCCGTAAGCAACAATTTGTTTTTTTTTTATTTTTTTATTATTTTACCTGAATTCTATTTACTTCTAACTTTATCGAAACTTTCTTAATAATACAATTGTCAACTTGAAATATTCGTAGTTCCCGTCTGCCTGTAAATCGACGTTTTGAATTAAATCTATCAATTCTGGGAAATTTCTCGAATTCTAGTATGAGAGAAAAAAAACCAAGTAAACTTTTGTATGGTTATGGTTACCAATTTCAATATTTTCACAATCCGCTTGGCCATACTGATATTGCTGTATATCTTACATTTGACACTGGAACTACATATCACTATTCGACTATAAGATTCCTACATATTTTGATACGTATTTGAGGTAATCATATATATTACCAATATTTCTGTAAATATAAAAAACCGATTTTATTTGAAATGAAAAATGCGAATTTTCCTCTAATGGCAAGCAAGGAAGAACCAAACGAATAAATATCTTAATCATTAACTGAAATTACTTTCTGTGTCGTTAAAACGGTAAGAGATTTCAATATATAAAAGGTAGTAAATGTATCCGATTCTAAATAACTCTTATTTTAATGTCCATTAAAATAAAGTGATGTTTAGCATCTTAAAGAAATGTGCGATATCATCTGCTGTTCAAACTCATAAAACTGAACTAATTTGCCATTACTTAGATAAATAAAAAGTGTAGGAAAAATATTTTTTCCGGATTTGTGAACCTAATATACCTATTACTTTCCCATGTGGCTGTTTTTTTATCATAAAAAGACCTTAGTATTTATGATTATGACTAACATTAGACTGATAGAAGTAAACGTTTCTCAAATTGCAGTGGTAAAAAAAAATTGTATCTCGCATCACTCGATTTATCAATCAAGGGTCAAGACAAGACTGAAAATAGTTTTGGCGACTACTAGGTCCTACTACTACTACCTAACTTGAAAGAACCATTGCAACATAATCTAATTCAACTACTGTTCTTTTTAACCTAAAATATGGATAACATTCGGACGAGGAGTCCGAGTAGATAACGTCTTTCGATTAATTAATCAAAATGGTATTTACTCCCAGTAACACAGATTGACTATCATTTTCTCAAAAGAAACTTGGAAAATCGAAATTTTAAAAGTAAGTAAGTTATATAGAACTATACCAACACACTTATTCGAAGAGATAAATCTGTATAAGTTTTCCAAAATCTTCTTGATTATAGCTAAAATGTTAGGAAGGTATTAGGTAGCCAGTAGGTACCTAGCCAGTTTTTTTTTTTTTTTTTTTTTAGAATAGCAATATATTCCATAGCTTGTGCTACCGCACAGTGATTCACCCCGAACAAGCTAGCTTGACAAAATTATCTGTCGATGATTACTTACTCTAATACCCTAATTAAGACTATTTATAATGACGAGGATAAATTAGAATGAAAATAAAGTATTTTAAAATTACAATTTATTAAAAAAACATTAAATATATACAAAACGGACACTTATCAGATATTATTTTATTTTGTTTTTTAATTTTTATACCTTTATTGCACATAATACTTTTAGTAAAGTACAAAAGGCGGACTTAACGCTTAAAGCATTCTCTGCCAGCCAATCTTTAGGAAAAAAGAAATCAGCGAATGCGTGTTAGACAAATAGTGTTACACAAATGACTATGACTACCTACTTAGACTAATTACTATGGCTAAAGTATTCATAATTATTAAGCGTTTCTATTACAATAAAGCAGTTACATTGTGAAAACAAACAGATTATCTAATAAACTTTAACCGAACAATTAAATAAAATATTAACTATATTTACATAAAAACAAAATTAACATGTTTTGAAAATTACATTATCTTCATTTTCACTATCTTCGGACGAATCCTGAACAGAATAGTCTTCAGAAGTAGCAGATAATCTGGGTCTCAAATTATTTACAGGTATATTTACTGGCTCTATTAATAACTCTAGAACTTTGGAAGAGAGAGAACCTGGTTTCTTTTTTGGTACTTCCCTGAGGCTGTTGATTACAGGATAAGACGTGATCAGCAAAATGTTAAGTAATTCTCTATTTGTGGCAATACGTGACTGCTTTCGAGTGTTAATCTCTCGGAACCTTCTGCCCGAGTAGCAGAAGGGCCGATTGTATAACCACTGATCCATGCACCAGGATTTTATACACGGTGGCTGGCATATTATACGAAGAATAGAGACTTAAATACAGCTCTCTTGTATCTTTTGCAATTTTTACAATTTTTTAAATATTTATATCGATATCGTGGTCTTCCGGGGCCAGGAAACGTACTGTGAGATGAAGATGATGGCTCTGTATGGTCAACCATCACTTCAATCACAATATCTTCCTGCAACCAGTTCGAACATTTGTCGCGAAAGGGATCTGAGTTCCTCCCATGAGTTTCCCACTCAGCCGAAATTTTAGACGAAATTCTGGATATTGACTTCTTCAGTTCTCTTTGCGAAGGCTCTGTGATACCCTCTAGATCATATCTAGATGATACAAATTGAAACAGCAATTATCTTCGGTCCACCGTATCATACATTGCCCACTTTTCAAATAAAGCTATTTTTAAAGTATGTACACGGGTTCTGAAATAAAATAAAAAAAAAATAGATGTGCAAAAATGTTGCAATGAAATTTTGCAGTTTTGAATACAAGAGGGACACAGCTATCATTTAACACCAAATCCAGCCCGGGTACATGCGGGTACATGTAACTTTTCCTCTAATTTACATAGAAATAACCAAAATAAACGTATACGTCGAGCAAGTAGCATCTGTTTATTGAGAAATGCTTAATCTTCTTGTGAACATGATATATGCAAAAAAACTACTTACTTTGAAGATTAGAATCCATAGCACAAACTCGGTACAAACACAATAATTAACATATAATAAATTATCTCGGTAATAGCTGGAAAACTAATAATTTCATTACATTTCCGTAAATCCTTATGTACTCACCTTAATTACTTTTAGTTAAACAGGAGGTAGGGGAAAATATTTTGGAATTGACATCATGAGAGTATCCTTAATTGAAATCATTAGCCATTTCAAAGAAAGTCGTTAGTGGTTTTTGTCAAGCTAGCTTGTTCTAGGTGAATCACAGTGTACCGGTTTGGAATTCAGCTCCAGTTGTATTGAATATAATCCATAAATATATCCAATAAATATCATGAAAAATAGATTCTTGATACTCAATTGTAGCAAAATCTAATTCAATACACATGGTTTTGTAGGTACTAATAATTTTCGTTAATACGTGGTTTGATATACTAAGAAGTCTTTAATTTGTAGCTTAAGATATTGATACATTATGTAAATAAAGAATATCGATTCTGAAAAACAGCTTATTGAAGAAAGAATTATGATTATGACATTTATGACACAAATAGAATGAGAAAACAAAATCTCAGTTAGCTTTTTAACGATTTGAAGCGACAGATTGATGATTATAAAACTGAATACATTCTAGGCACTGCAAAGATAATTTTATTTCTTAAACGAACTTAGCCTTTCTGAATCTATAGCGGGTAAAACTATCTCGTACAAGCTTTTCGCTCGCAGCTCTGCCCGTGTGAGCTAGACGATGTTTTCCCGTGGCAAAGGTATATTTTCTAGAGGTAAAAAGTCTTTTGCTATTCTAGAGCATAATTTATATCTCTGTCCAATGTCATCCATATTTGTTCAGCTGTTTAACCGTGATTGAGTATCAAAACAATCACACACAACAACACACTTAAACTTTACTATGGCTGAGGTGAGGTGTCATTACATACCTGTACGTACCTACATAATATGTATCATTCACATTACAATAGACCAGGCATTATTTTATAGGATAATCCAAACAAAAACACATGGTTAATCGATATCGCAGTACCAAATATAGGTACACAATATCACAAAAACTATCGCATAAAAAGTCCACAAATACACTGACCCAGAGACAGGAGAATGTATCCATAGTTTCAATTACTCTGACGAATTACTAAACTGTCAACAACGGACGTACCAAAACATTCAGTCAATATTAAACTACCTCCTACATGGTCTCGCACCATCCACGTACATAAAATTGCAAAAAACCGCCACAATTGTAAGAATGGTTATGGATGCCCCCGAAGAAACAATAAATTTTTCACCCACTCACGAATTAAGTAAATCCATAAAACTTTGATTATTTAAAAAACCCTTTAACGCACAGTCCCACAAAAGCGGAACATACTATGTATTTTATAAGTGAGAAACGCAAAAATGATAATATTCAATTTTTAATTGGTACATTACATACTATTCTATCGGCCAAGTTTGTCAGAATAAAATCTTACTGTCACTTATAACAGTTAAATCTTTATTAATGAAGATGTATTTATCTTTATTATTGTTAATGACTTAAAATCATGGTAAAATCGTTTATAGACTTTCACAGTGGAAATCTTTCATAGTATTTATAGGTTTATAGTACCTACTAAGGCTAGTAGTTAAACAAAGAATGACACTTTTTTCTAATGATACCCTCAATTCGTACCGAAGTTTTAAATAAATACAGATCCCCAAAGGGCTTTACTGGCTTTACTGACCAACGAAATGCTGCTCCAAATTCCTTGGCCAAGTTTCGATAATCTTGCACCAGGAACCAGTCCAGTCACCGGGTTGGACAGAAGAACGACATCGTCACCTTGACACGATGGATGACCCGTAATTTGAGGTGGCAGCATTGCAGCGCCACCTTGTCACGATGGATGTCCCGTAGTTCGAAGCGTAGTCGATTAGCCAGATCAGCAGCGTCCATCCATAGAACATAAAAAATATATTATGAATTGGTCGTGGGCTTAGTTAGCACTTCTGATGTTAGATTTTAAGGAGAAAGTATGGAAATATGACTATTCTGATAAAAGCTGTAAACTGTTAAATTAACTAGGAATAAAACCATAAAGCTTATATTTCAATAAGGCCAGAATCAAGTAAAACACAAATAAAAAATTAAAAGCATTTTATTATTTTGATTCGTCCTCAATTTTTTACCTACCACCCGTTAAGGACATCTTTTAGCTGATAAGAAAAACGGGCGAAAAAAACTCACCAGCGTTATCAGAAACAACGACATTTACAAAATAATTATGTCGTTTTTGGACAAACAACACATTTTATCGTAATTAACATTTACAACCACATTACTTTTCATGATAAAAGATTAAACAACATTTAGGAATAACATCAAGCATTTGCTATAAACTGTTACTTCATATTATTTCCGTACTCACATCATTTATACAGAACCACTAAGGACAACATTAATTTAATATGATCAAGTAATAAACAAGTATATCCCTTTAACAAAAGAATAACTTCCGCAACATCTACCAGACAATACATTGGAATTGGATAGCAAAGAAAAACAGTAACAGAGAAATATAAAATTACAGGGGGGTATACTTAACTCAACAGTGCTGCTGACGACTCGAACCACAAGACTGTTCGTTTTACCGCCAAGCTAGCTTTTATATCTTTATTGACAATTCCTTAAAAAACATTAACAAGGATGATACTTTTATTAAACCATTTTTAAAACCTTTTGAAACTTATGAGAATGATTCACCACTATCTATTATCAAGAAACACATCGTAAATTGTAAGAAATATCAGTTTTAAATTCTCATCTTGTTTGGAAACAAGTAATGTTACAGTCCGACATAAATATTCTTAACATTTATCAACCTTTAAATATTTATCATAGCCAAATGATTTGAAAACCACTCGAAAATAGCTAACATATTATTTTATTAATAACAAACAATAATGATAAGATAAATTCTTCAAAAATAACAATAATTAGTAACAGTATCAGTTTTAATTCCACTTCCTGTTCTTAAGAAGGAACGTTTAGTTAAGCATTTACCATCTTATTGATTTTATCACAGCCAAATGCTGTAAAAATCTGTCGAAAATATCAAAGTTTGTATTTGATAACTAATAAAATATTATCATATGGCAATTCACTCAAAAATGTCAATATTATAACTTGACTTATTCCCTAAAGTAACACACGCGAGCAACGCCCTCACGCAAACCGGTGTTGAACTCAAGCTTAATTTACCATTGATAGCCGTTCCTCTCCCTCCCGATGGCGATATACCATCCGGTTCCTATGGACCAGTTAATGCGCAGACGCACAACGTGTACGAAGTGTACCCGAGTCCGTTGGTTACGGCAAACCGAGTTATGGCCAGTCAGGCGAACAACGCCCAATACCAGCCTTTGCCTAACGCACTCGTTCCTGCGAACCTCGTCCCCAATCGTAATCTACTTGGATATGGACCGATTGACGCCCAAAATAACGGAGTTCAACAAAGGCTCCAGGGCATACAGTTTTTCAATGATGACACTATCGTTGGAAGGTATAAAGTATCGCATACAGCCTGCAATAGAGTATATACCATATTAACCGAAATGAAAGATCGTTTCAAGATGTCAGAGTTCAGACGCACACAAAACAAGGATGGTCTGAACCACATGGAAAAGTTAACTACAAAGGTTTCAAGCGCAAACCTCACCTTTGTAGAATGTGAAGGACCAGTGAACCCACTCGTCATGCCACTTTATGATCGAAACGTAAATGTATACGCTAACTCAGCGCAGGGCTCGGCAACCGCAAATCAAGCCGGCCTTGAAGTTCTACACAGACGAAGAATCGTTACTTAATCTTAATCGTCTGCTACTGTACCCAAGCGCGCAACGCCAACTATTGTACTTAATATTGTAATAAAGACAATTTAAAACCTTTTTGGGGCGTTCACCTTTTCCTTAACACAACGGTACCGACAGTTATAGGATTTGATGGAGTATTCCATTTTTCTCTGTGTTGAAGATTGTGCAAATATTCCGATCTAAATCTTTTCCAATATGATTGGACTAGCGAATCGAGTAAAGAGAAGCGCGACAAGAGATTTGTTCGTTCTTCCGATAAGTCGGCCGCAGGCAAACATTCTAGCGGAGCTGTAGATAAAAAATCTGCGGGGGTCAACGCGAGCGGCTCTGAAGGATCAGAGCTTAAAACGTAAAGCGGACGGCTATTAAGCACGGCCTCAATCTGTGTAAGCACGGTCGACATCTCTTCATAAGTGAGGACTTGATTACCGATCGTGCGAAACAATAGTGTCTAAGTACTCTTAACATTAATTTCTTAACAATGATTTTTACCCTAACTTCTATATTTTTAGGTTATTAAACATATTTCTCTGTTGTCCCAACTTTAAAAGCATAGAAACAATTAACTTTTTTGTTAGTCTAGCATAGTTCTTTAAGTACCATTCGATTTTTTTCATGAACGAGACCTATAAGTCGAGGTCTGAAATTACATAGAAGTTCGCCAGTCTCCTTTAATGGTACCTCATTACTTTATTTACTTTGCACCTACTAAAGAGTTTTTTGTGAAATAATGTTATTATACCTAGGTAGGTCACATTGCAGCCAACAAAATGATTAACTTACATTATCAACAGCATTTGTTTCGACTGGCAGCTCCGACAATTAATATCTCTGTTTATTTGTAATAGCAGTGACCTTCCGAGCACGATGTTTAATATTATTATAAAAATGTTTAAGCATCGCCTCATCCCTTGGGCCTGTCGTGCAGATGCTATTGTATAGCCGCGTACCCACCTAGCGCACGGGCTCGCGCGGCAGCCTCGCGAGCCAAATGCCTCGGCTGGTGTGGACGTGCCTCGGGCCGCCTCGGGCGCGCGTTTGCTCGGCTGAGCGCGGCTCGGCCCCGAGCCAGATGTTGTCGGTAAACTTGACGCGCTCAAAGGTGCCTCAGTGAGCGCTGTGCGTTAGGTGGGAACGGTTGTGTTTTGGCTCGCGCGCGAAGCTACTTCAAGTTGTGTCTCTTGCCGTGTTTGTCTCTATCTATTTGATATCATGGGCAGTCAGGAGGAGTCCATTCGTTTAATTCAACTGTACAGCACGTACAAAGCGCTTTGGGACCCCAAAGATCCAAAATATTTAAATAAAAATCAGCGGGAAGACAGTTGGCGGCAAATATCTACTCAAACTAATATGCCTGTCAAGGAACTGAAAAAAAAAATGGAGTCCTTGTGTGGTTCTTACCGTCGAGAGAAAAGCAGGGAGAAAAAAAGCCGCATAACAGGTTCAGTACCCCGAGTGTAAGTTTTTATGTCAAGCAAACGCAAACTATTTCGAGTACGTATTTATGTCAATTTGTATGAAAACTGCATAAGCGCGCTACTCGCCGCTAGAGGCGCTGATACAGTTTTCATACAAATTTACATAAATACGCACTCACGATAGTTTGCGTTTTTTGACATAAAAACTTACACTAGGGGTACAGGTATGCATTTTTATACTTAAAAACTTAAAAATATGAACTTACAAATTGTTTGATAAAATAATTACTTATTACTACTACTAACTAAATTTAAGATACAAAAATACGTTTTTAAATTATTTTAAATTATGGAAAATTAAAACTTATTTTTGTTCTTTTTCAGGCGCTGCAGATGTTTATAATTCAAAGTGGTTTGGATATCCTTATTTCGATTTTCTAAAAGATAAAAATGAAACTGGTGACACTCAGGAAACGATGCCGAATGTAAGAATTTTTATCTATGCATAATGATTTTGAAATGGTATAGAACCATTAGTTATAAAATGTTCTGCCAAGTGCAACCGTATTTCTTTTGCGTTATTAGAACTACGCCTTGGAATCGCTGCAATTGGTGCGAATGTTTGTTCATTTATTTCATTTCTCCATTGACCAGGAATCAGTACACCATCAAGTTCTCTGTCAAACAACTCCGGTGCAATATGATTAGTTGAAGTATTTTTCCGGATGTAGTTGTACAAATATATAGCTGCTAAGACGACCTTTGTTGCTTTATTTGGCTCTAGTAAGATAGGTTTTCTAAAAACGCGAAATATGGCACTTAATATACCAAATGCATTCTCAACGAGACGTCGAGCTCGGCTAAGACGATAATTAAATATTCTTTCTTTAGAACCATTTTCTGGGTTACCCTCAAAAGGTTTCATGGTATATTCGTTGAGTGCAAAGGCTTTGTCGGATAAAATAAAATAAGGAACTTTTGTTACATATGGTATTTCCAATATCTTCTCTTTAGGCACGTTCAATTCTTTCTTTTCTAGCTTTTTATACAACGTAGTGTTTTTAAAAACACCACCATCAGAGATTCGCCCTTTGCTACCAACATTTACATACAAAAAATTGTAGCTAGCATCAACTAATCCAAAAAGCACGATGCTTGGAAATTGTTTGTAATTATCATAATCAGTCCCACTGTTACTCGGTGCCTGCAACATAACATGTTTTCCATTCATCGCTCCAATAGCGTGGGGAAAATTCCATTTATTTTCAAATTCTTTTGATATAGCAAGCCACTCTTCTTCTGTAGATGGAATCTGTAAAAAAAAAAATATATAGAGTACTCAGCATGACAGGACCCTCCGCTGTTTGAAAGTATTCAGACTAAAAGTCTTGGGCCCCAATGAGTGGTTGTATTAGGTACTATACACCACTCCGTATTTGGCCTTTTAGTGATATATTAGGGGCCAAATATTTTTAGTCCGAAGACGTTCAAGCAATGGAGAATCCTGCTAGAAAAATATTAAAGATTTCGCTACATTCACACTGCACCACAAATTGATCTATTAATTAAAATAATGTTTTCAGGAGGCGATACCGGAATCTTCACAAACTTCTGACGCAGAGAGACATACAGAGACTGAAAATGCTCCGATCCAGTCGCAATTGCCGGAGGCTAGCATCGAGGAAGCGCCACCACAACAACAAAAAGACCTAGCCTCGAAAACTAGCATGCCTTCACCATCAGAACCTGCTCGTAAAAAAAAACGACAAAATCCCAAGAAAACGCAGCCACAGGAAGATTCGGCAGATATCATGCTTGCAGAAGCCCTTGAATGCTTGCAAAAGTCTTCGACCGACATTACCGATCCATATTTGTCATTTGGAAGACACATAGCCAATGAGCTAAGAAAATATGATCCGCACACATTAGCGTGTGTTAAGAACGCTATCAATAATATAACTTTTGAAGCAGATATAGGGAAATACACACAACAACAAATTAATACAGGATACTATACACAGCAGTACAGTAATTCCTCTACAATGGACTCATCTGGCACTTCATCATCAGCATCACATACCGCTACGTCTTCTCATGCCATTACACCATCACCTAATGCTAATGATGGATTCGAAACTATCACTGAATTGTAATTAAAATAAACAATTGATTTTTAAATTTAAAAAAATATTTTTATTTACCTTTACATAATCACTTAAGGCTTCAATAATAGCGTCACAAACTTCTGGAACTATTCTTGAGATACTCTGCTTCGATACTCGAAATAAATATTGCAAGCTGCTGTAAGAATCTCCGGTTGCTAAAAATCTTAAAGTTATTAAAACTCGTTCATTCACAGTGATTGCCTCTCTATACTTTGTATCGCACTTTTTTATTTTATCAGACAACAATGAGCACAAATTTTCGAACTCTTGTACGGACATTCGTGTAAAATTATGTACAGTCTGATCATACATTAAATCTCCAAGTAATCTATTTCCATATTGGTGGCGACGCTCATAAATTTTTCTAATCCAGAAGCGTCTAGGTTTTTTCTTGATACGTGACTTTTTTTGTTTCTTTAAACAATAAGCAGCTAGGAAAATAGCTGCAGCTGAAAATACACGACTGTCCATATCGAATACTCGCGGACTTATGATGGCTCAGCCTGCCTCGCGAGGCAGCCTCATGTAAATTGAACAGAACTACTGAGGCTGCCTCGGGAGCCATCGCTCGCGATCCGGACACCGAGGCTGCCGCGCGAGCCCGTGCGCTAGGTGAGTACGCGGCTTATTGCTTACGAATAGCCATCCATGCTTCCTTTTTTTCTGTATGTAGTAGGCACCAGTCTTTTTAGAATCAATTATGCTTTGGTATCTGAAGAAAAGACCATTACTTTATATTTTATACAGAGAATACTTATGGCGAGTATTTTGATTTTTAGAATTCGATAAGAATCGCGATATATGGAACAATAACGATAATCATGTACGGTAAGTACTTACTTTGTTACAAGTGAAATAAGGTTTTCCTTCTCTTCATTTGTATAGTTGGGATACCTTTTTTTCTTATCAATTTCCATTGTTTGGAAGGTGAACTTGTTCTCATGAAGACACACGTTCTCAGTAACGCCGCTAAAGGCGTTACTTCCAAGTTCGTTCCAAAGCGTGATGGTCCGTATGTGATCTCCAAGAAAGTGAGTCTTACTACCTACCTTTTAACCGCACCAAAGACCGGTGAAGTCGTGGGTACCACATGTCGGACCTGAGTAGTTACCATGACAGGGGTGGGGAATGTCTGGAGCCGGTTGCTCCTAAACGTCGCCGAGGGCGTAGTCGGAAGAATTGTTGTTTATTTATTTATTTATTTCTTTCTTTATTCAGGATAACAACAGCACAATAATAAAAAAATTACAAAGATGCAAAGTTTACATGGTTGAAGGCCAATTATAGTTATCCACAAAATTACTTGAGCTAGAATTTAAAAAATTACAATTTTGATGAATTTAAGGTAAGTAGATACTTAAGTCATAAACAGAACAATAAAAATACTAGTAAAGTATCAGATAACCCAACATACAAACCGATTAAAGTTATTAGTAAGATTACTTACAAACCTTCTGCCCCATTCACAGCAGCATCCAAGCCATGTCAAACCCAAACACTGCTCTGCCCCCGTTACACAAATGGCTTTTCCAGTTTGAGCAAAAGAGACAAAACAATGTCTAGGCCAAACACAACACAAATATCCCCATGAACTAGGCAGCTTGTTGCGACCCAGTACCGGATCGCCGAACCCGCCGGCCCAGCACGATCGCCCAACGTATACAGGGCCCGCAGCAATGGCAATCCTTCGCAAACCGGCCATGCACACGACAGCCGCCAGCGCGCTCGGCCAACGGACTCGCCGAACCAGCACTGGGTACTTTACAATAAATTACAATACTACAATACTGATAATGTTGTGGTGAGTTAAAAAACACTACAATATAGGTAATATTAACAAATCAGATAAAAAAAACCTATTTTAGCAACCATTAAAGATTACAAAATCTAGTTGAGAGTTAATTTTAACAAATTACAATACTTATAAATTTGTGGTGAATTAGGAGCAGTAAATAAAAACTATAGTACTGAATCAGATACCACTTCGTCCAATAATAACAATGACATCCAAATTCTTTAGGTGTATTTTAAAATATATGTAATTAAATATAAATAATAGCAATAATAATTTTTAAACTTTCATGGTCATTAATACTGCAAACACTACGAAAAGAGGGACTCAGCCCACCATGGCCCGACCCGCTGCAGAGCCCCTGACACCCCAGCAACCGTGCCGAAACTTCGGGGACCACAACCACTTGTTAAGTATGTTTGGTCAAGACGAGGCCGATGCCGGCCACAGCACCGCAGCAACCGGTTCCGTGCCCATCGAGGAGGGGCGGACACACACGGCGTAGCTGAACGACGACGGCCGAGCGACGGCCTACCGACGGCGTACGACGGACGGCGGGCGCCGCCGACACACATCCTCTTGCTTCCGCGCGCACGCAACACGTACCTACAAAGCCACTGTCGGGCGCGAGCTTGTACCCTATTTTTTATTATCTGATCTGCACCAGTATTATAAGAGTTTTACAGTCCACTCCAGTTTCATTCCATCAAGGACAGGATTCCCCTTTCTCCCAACATCTATACAGAAAGGGGCACTGGCCCCAACATTGGTCCTTTTTTCGCTTTATAAACAATCTTCGTCATAAATCTAATACTTTTGGTCGTCTCTCAACTACAGAACTTAAAAATTCATTAATATTTATTTGCCGCACAGCTCAACAGGAATCTTTACCTGATGAGTACAAGTTATTAGCATCACACAAAAAGTTGCCACACAAAAACATATCATAAAATTTATCACCATTCTTAGATTCAGATAACCTTATTCGTGTTGGTGGCAGGCTTGACAATTCGAGTTATGACTATAACGTAAAACATTCTATCTTGCTTTGTGGAAGTCATCATGTCACCAGACTTATACTACAATCTACTTACATTACACATCTCCATTGTGGCTCACAGCTTTTACTGGCTTTAGTTAGGCACAATTACTGGCCTGTTGGTGGCACTAACCTATCCAAGCGCATTGTGCGTGCTTGTGTCGCATGTGGCCGACACAAAGGTCAAAGGGCACAGCCTGTCATGGGAAACCTTCCGAAGCAACGCGTGCATTTAGAATTTCCGTTCTTAAAGACAGGTATGGACTATGCCGGGCCAGTGATGATAGCAAACCGTAAAGGAAGAGGTTCTACCTTAACAAAATCGTATGTCTGCGTCTTTGTATGCCTTGCAACACAGGCAGTGCATTTGGAGCTTATCCCAGTTCTCTTAAAAGAAGGCTTCATGGCTGGCCTAAACCATATCATTTCTCCTAGAGGTATATGTTCAGAACGCAGTACAAATTTTGTGGGCACATTCAACAAACTTCGCCAAGTTGTCAAAAACTTAAACTCAAACAAAATTACAATACACGGTATAAACTTTTCTTACATTACAGCATACACTCCGCACTTTGGCGGCTTGTGGAAGTCTACGGTAAAATCCAAAAGGCATCACTTTAGGCACGTTCTCAATTTTACTCATCTGACGTACGAAGAGATGTCTACTTTGTTGGTACAGGTAGAAGGAATCCTCAATTCCACGCCTCTTAGTCCACTCTCCAACGACCCTTCTGACCTATACCCTTTTATCCCTGTTCACCTTCTAATTGGACGGTCTTTAATCTTTGTGCCTCATCCACAGATCAAGACTATCAGGATCACCTATCTACAGCAGTTCCAGCGCATCGAGTTCCTAAAGCAGCAATTCTGGTATCACTTTCTCATTGAATATGTTTTGTGGCTTCAGCAGAAACCCAAATGGTGGAACTCACAGGGGGAACTGGAGCAGAAAACCCTGGTCCTGATCAAAGATAAGGCATTACCATTATTAATGTGGCTGCTTGAGGGGGACTTTAAGAAAGGGATCATACGCAGGACATTCAACAACATATGCCCCCTACCTTTGGAAACTGTTGAAGACACTTCAACGCGGGGAGTATATGGTCAAGACGAGGCCGCTGCCGGCCACAGCACCGCAGCAACCGGTTCCGTGCCCATCGAGGAGGGGCGGACACACACGGCGTAGCTGAACGACGACGGCCGAGCGATGGCCTACCGACGGCGTACGACGGACGGCGGGCGCCGCCGACACACATCCTCTTGCTTCCGCGCGCACGCAACACGTACCTACAAAGCCACTGTCGGGCGCGAGCTTGTACCCTATTTTTTATTATCTGATCTGCACCAGTATTATAAGAGTTTTACAGTCCACTCCAGTTTCATTCCATCAAGGACAGGATTCCCCTTTCTCCCAACATCTATACAGAAAGGGGCACTGGCCCCAACAATGTTTGACCATTCGTGAGCTTCCTCTTGGTCAAAAGGGGGAGGAGGAGGATGTAGCGCGCCAAGCGCTAAGTACTTGTTGCCGTGTCGTATTTCGGAGGAGTCCTTTCCCGCTCGTACGATACCCCGCAACCACGGCGTCATGCCACGCGACCAATCACCTGTCGCTTTCCGCGACCCAGTGTCTTCCGCCCCCGCCTGCGTGTGGTTCGCGCCACCGGCTCGCGATGTTAATTAGTTAGCCGAGATTTTGTAAGATAGCTAGACGCACGCTGTCAATCAGTTCAGTTCATGTACTTATAGTTCATGCAGTATTGTATTTAGCTTAAGTGAACCATCAGTGAATAAATATATTTTAAACAAATATAACAGCTTTTTATAGAAAAATATTTTCTGTCAATTAAAGTTAATGATTTACTGTGCCTTTTAGTACCCAGAGAATGTTATAGAGTTCAGTGGTTTTGTCGTCAAATGAACCAGAATACGACTAATTTCTGTAAGTTTTTGTAAATACGTCCTTAAGCATACAAGAAATATATTTAAAACACATTACTGAATTTAAACAATGGGTGCCATCAACATCTCCTCCGCCAGAGAGTCCTAAAAACCTCTCTAATGAGCCAAAGCCAGTTCCATAATCTTCTAAACAAAAAATTGTCTTTCCAAGTGTGATGAATTAAAAAATTATACAGATACAGATTTTCAAGCTAAAACGACCAAAGATACAATGTATCACTGGCACAGTTTTTTTTATAACACGTTTGGATTTAAAGATGGACATGAAAATGAGGAGATATATTTTAGTTGATTTTAATTAAAAGCATGTGCATTTTATAAAGTTTTAAGTCACTGTACCCAGTAATTAACTGCCTGACTTACGCCCGCTACTGTTCATCATCTTCATAAATGACTTGGTTTTTTTCACTTTCTAATAACGGCTTACTGTATGCTTACTGCTTGCTTGCTCTCTTCGGTAGCAACCCTTGATGACTGTCTCTCGCTTCAAGATGATATTGACAGGACAGGATAGATCGGTGGTGTACTTTTAACAAGATGAAAATAAATAAAGAAAGAAAGAAAATTGATTAATTGACACACACACACACACACACATATAAAAATTAATATACAGGACAATAGGTACGCAGACGACGACAGCAAGTGAATATAAAAAAAAAGTGTTGGTGTAAGGAGGTGTGTGTGTAGCCAATAAAGGAGCGAGTCTCAGCGAGATGCTTCTTAGTCACACACAGGTGGGTGGAGTGACGAAGAAGCGCTGTTCATTCTGACAGTGGAAAATATCCCTCAAAATCAATAAATGCTGTATAATATTATTCACGCGGAAATTACCACCACTCCTGTATAATTACAGCATTCAATCGCTGGTTTTGGAAAGACTAAGCTGAGTATGACTAGACTTTGAGACTTAACCATTAAGGATCTTGGTGTAATATTCTGATTGATGCTGACCTGTCATTTAGAGGACATTACTATTGTGTTGTGAAGAGGTGTGACAAACAGCTAGGCTGTTTTCAGGGCTTAAAAATAAAAGAAAATCATCGCCTGAATGTTAGAAAGCCTCAGGCAATTCCTTTAGCCGAGGAGTTAAAACTGGCGAATAGCCTACGTGCAATAGAAAAATGGGGTTTCGGACAGTCCCGAAACGAAGCGCTACCAATTGCTTATTTGTTGCCGCCTATTTAGAAAAAAAATATATTGAAACTCAATTTTCCAATAATGAACACGGACTGAACCATTCGTCATTTACGAGTATTTCGAAATGCTAGAAAACACCCTGGACGAATTTAATTTATATGATAGGCCGGATTTAATATGGACTCTTGACGAAACCTCCCTTTGCTTAGATTCGACTAAAACAAGAGTAGTAAGTGCTATAAACCAGAGCTTCACAAGAACCACCTTTGGTAGTAGCGAATAAAATAAAACCACATGCAGCTGCAAGCGCATAAGGTCAAAAGATATCGCCCTTGATAATTTTCAAAGGAAAATACGCCTGGAACCAGTCGGGATGGCCGACACAGATAGTTATGATTTTGAGGTGGCTTACGCAGCGAGCACCAAAGGCTGGATGGAGGGACCAATATTCCTCAACTATTTGGAAAAGGTTTTGTTTCCAACATTTGGTGAAGAACGCCCAATACTGCTCATTTTTGACGGTCATTACACGCATGTGACTATTGATATCATAAAGTTGGCCATACGACATAGAATAACAACCATCCCACTTGCTACAGCCATTACATGTAGCAGCTTTTAGATCTTTCAAATGCAAGTGGGACGCAAAATTAGTTGCATGGCAGCGCCATAACGTCGGGATCAAATTGCCGAAAAAAGTGTTTGCCCAGTTTTTTGCAGACAGGTGGCAATAAAAAACCACAAAAGATATCATAAACGGATTCAGAAAAAATGGAATTCACCCGTTTCATGCTCACGTTATCGCGGAACATAAATTTGATACAAATGCCTTGAAGCGATACAAAGAAAAAAATAAAAAAGCGTTCGAAAATCGGAAATCTTTAAAGAATTATTGTGTCTTCATGTTTTGAATGTCAATTTTTATCTCACTAGCTCTGCCCTTGATTCCGAAGGACAAAGTTCTTGCAACCAACTACATGTCAATTCTGGCTATGCTCTTGATCCCGGAGACCAAAATATTAGGGGTTAAAGTATCAAATTGCCGTTTTCTATGGAGATTTTTGTACATTTTTTTCCCATACTAACGTTTTTGTAATTTATTCAACGACTAATATTATGAAACTTTACAAAATTTTACACACGTATTTATGGACATTTTAACTACTAAATGACATATTCGTTAAGATAAAAAAAAAATTTCACTAAGTTACAACTAATAAAGTACGAAATTCTGGAAACAAAAATAGTCGTAACTTTCGAGATAAGTTTTAACTATGTAAATAATCAAATATCGTGGTTATTAAATTATCAAAAGCTGCTCGATAAGGTCTTAATGTAACGCAATATTAAAGAAATTATGTATTTCTAATATCATAAAAGTTGTTAAGTTATATGTACAAAAGAAAAAAACGGCAATTTCATTCTTTAACCCCTATAACTTTAAATCAACAAATTCTTGACTCTGGTTCTTCCCACGAATCTGAAAAACTAAGCACTTCAAACAACAAAATGTCTGATTCTCATTCCATTAAGTATGCCGTTTTAACGGTTATCTTTAGAAATGGCGAACAGAACAAAGAATTTATAGCACATTAAGCGTCAATTGTGTAATATGCAGGGCGTCCCAAAACTATGCCACATGGTTATAGTCAGTTGTTTTGAGCACGACAGTCACGGCTATCCATAACGCTGCACAAACTTATTATTCAACAAATGTTAAATTTCGTAGTCTTCCTTTTATTTTAGATGCTATGTTCCTTAGAAGAACTAAATGCTTATATTTGAGCCTTTCTATCGATACAATAAAATTAAAGAAATATCTTTTTTTACACTCAGCGGGTTCGATTCCCTGTTCAGACAGGCGATTATTTAAAATTCTTTAAATGCAGTTCATTTTCTTTTTAAAATTAAAATGAAGTCTCCTTTGCGCACAATTTGAAGGAAGTAACTACAGTACCCGGTAACTACTTCTCCACGGGCTTGCTCTTGGCTTCACGCTGAACCTTAGGGTTGAGAAGAAGCCTAAGATGGAGCGAGCTTACACAGAAGCAGCCTATTCACTCTAGCTTTAAAAATTATAGGGTTGTAGTCATTCGGGAAAATAGACGCAGGCAGGGTATTCTATTCCTTGGCGGTGCGCATCACAAATGGTGATGATGGAATGAGCTTATGCAGCTCAGAAGCACACTCACCGAAGTACAGCCTGTAAAATACCGACAAGCAAGTCACTCTACGTCGATGGGTTAGACTATGGAGCTTGGTTTGAACCAGCTCATCGTCCCCGATGAGTTTTCTCGCTCTGCGATCCACTGAGTCAAGTGCTGCTAACTGGTATTTAGCTGAACCATCCCAGAGGCGAGAGCAATACTCCATGCATGACCGGACTTGCGCTTTGTAAAGAGTTAAAAGCTGCCCCGGCGCCGGCGTGAAGTATCCTATAACCTTATTCAGGATTCCCAGCTTTTTGGCAGCAGTTTGAGCTTAACACTCAATGTTGTCGCTGAAGTTAAGTTAAGTTAACAATTCCGGGCAGAAGCAGATCGTTGATGTGCAGCAAAAAGAGGGTCGCAGAGAGAACGGATCTCTGAGGAGCTCCGGCATCGATAGCCATCAGGTCAGAACAACAGCCGTCGATGACGACTCTGATCGACCGCTCACTCAGGAAATCTGAAATCCAGCCACAAAAGTCAGCAGAAATACCGTACGCTACCGTAAGATACTGTCGGTACCACACCTAATATCCTACCTTTATCCTTCTATCCGTCCGTCTTCTCCTGTGCATTCTAGTTGTCCCTGTTGCGCTCTTTGTACCTAACTCGCAACATCCGGTTTCATGTCTAGCTTAGTCCTTAATTGTCTCCCTATCATAGCGACCGACCGACGGACTAATTCCAGTAGTGCAGTGTTCCGTATTTCTATAGTATAATAAGAAAGTTTTTAGGGCTGTTTAATTAATAATATTATTTTCTATGAGAGCTTTTTTTAAAACCTTGTTGTCCTCCGGCAACCGCGATAAGCCGTCCGTGCAGTTATCATTAGTACGAACGTATTCTATATCATAATTATACGCGGACAATATCACAGCCCAGCACTGCATTCAACTAGCCGTCATCGTAGGTGTGTGTGGACCTAATAATATAGAAACAAGGGGTTTGTAATCCTTGCGCAGTATAAACTTCCTCCCGTAAATACATAGTTATTTTGGTAAACTTTTGAACGCAGAATATAATGGTAGAGTTTTTTACAGTAATTCTTCGATGCACTAGATGGCGCTGTAATTGTAACACAATACAACCGACTTTTTTCAGCATATGGCTTTGTTCATTCAGCCTAAAAAGGACTGTCATAGCTGTCGGTCCTATGCAAGTCCTATGTGTCGGTCGGTTGTACTGTCAATTAATCTGACTGTGGCAAAGATTTTCTTCTGTCTGAGGTCTGCGAATTGCTTCCATGCGTTTGTGTGTTGGTTTTGAAACCTGACATTGAATTCTGGACTCTGATAAATTGATAGCTTACATTTTGGCCCGGCACTGAGTACTTGACACCGATATTGCTTAACATTTTGGACTTGCCTAATGACCGCACTGGTGAACGAACTTTAATCATGTCGAAAGACTATGAATCGTGGCGTCTTGATCAGATCAAGTCGGAGTTGAAGTAAAGGAATGCCTAGACCACCGGTAAGAAAGCCATTCCAAGAAATAACACAGAAAATTGACGCTTAATTGCGATTTGCCCTTCAACCCTTCTTCTCTGTTCGAGAGACGCTTCAGATCCATAAAAAACTCAATTTTGACGTGGCCATTGGGACGAGCCTTACTTTATGCTCCACACGCGATCATGGAGAAGATTCACGACCCAGATTACTCCGACTTCATAAATGCCGTGCGTGAAATAAAACCGAGATTGCTGAACAGACATCGAGCATCATCTCAACTTCGCGAAGCGTCCGAACAACGAGAAGCATCCCAATCTCAGAAACCACATGCATCTTTAGTAAGCAGTCCCCGCTCAAGAAGCCGGAAAAGACTGAACACGGATTCCCAATCGGGAGCCTCACCACCAAAACGAGGAGTTTCCACTAACAGTGACGCACTCCGCAGAGGTTCTAACTAAGCAGACTGAGATGTTCAGCAAATTGCTCAACATGACTACAGAGCAAAATGAAAACATCTGAAAATTACTCAAACGGGACGATCCAAATACAAATACTACCGATGCGATGTGGCGAACGAGTCCTTTGACTCAATCCCGGAGAGCACTGACCGGATATAAGATATAAGTTAAAAAACTGACCACTTAAGTCAGTTACAGTTATATCCGGTTGGATATAACTGACTTAAGTGGTCAGTTTTTTAACTTTTATTGGATGCAGATCATCACCTCCATCCAAAGAAGGCTGGATATGGCCATTAAATGCACGAATACCTGACCATTTAGTCTGCCCCAGTCATAAAACTGCTGCTTTTCGAGGTAGTTTTAGGTACGCTGCGACAAGCTGTTGAAATAACATACCACCCCCCCATCAGAAAATCAAATAGTATTAAAACATTTAAATTAAAACTCAAAGAGCATATTTTAAGTGTTCAGAAGACATAAAATCGCAGTGTAACATATTATTTACTATATTCATAACATATTTTATCTTATACATTGTAATACTTATATATAGAATCCATATCGTTATTTTACTGTATTTATATATCTAAAATATTATATTAAATCCCAGCAAGTTTATTATTCAAAGTTTATTATACTAGCAAGTTATTTTACTATTTAAGGTAATATAGCATCGTGAGGCCAGCAGCGCCACAAAGCCACCTTTATTTTATTTTTTAATGTTTATTATTAATTTTAAATAATTGTTTTTAACATAAGAGATGGCATCCGCGGAAGACCAGCGTCTTGGTAATTATACCAGGACATATGCTGAGCGGAGACCATTTTGATGCATGCATGTTATTTTATAGTGATATATATTATATGAGAAAATGTTTATTTCGTGTGTGTATCAAATAAAGTTTTTTTTCTTTCTTTCAAATGGATTAGAAAAACTGTAGCGAAATTTAAAAAAACCAAACACCCACAAATAAATAGTTTGGCAACCAGAAGAATCCAGCAGGACCCACTGGAGAATTTATTTGGTTGTATTCGTAGCTACTGAGGGTCTTATACAAATCCAACCACTGGACAGTTTGTTGCCGGGCTAAAAACTGCAGTTTTAACTAATCTATCTCGTGTACCTACTGGGTCAGGAAATTGTGAATAAGACGAGAATGAAGTAATACTTAGCAGTTTCAAAACTCTTGTCACCGTTAAAATTGGTACCTAATTTTAAATATTATTGAGACAAAAAACAGTTGACATATTATTATAAAACTAGAAATTGACATTAAATCTAAATTTTGACATTGTAACTTTTTAAATAATTTGTGTTCGTTTGTATGTGTCTGTATTTTTACTGCATTTGTTAGGGGAGGTCAGCTCAATGCGGCCATAGGAGGCAAAGCGGTCACACCTAATATTTTCGTAACTAAAAACGATAACGCGACGTTGCCGTTCTGTCAGACAGTCAACCTCCCGCCCCGCACCGAGCAGTCGTTCGGTAGAGATCGGTGCAAGCGCGTGGCCGTGGCGGCATGTGGAAGATTTTTGTGTATTTTTTTTTAAAAATCCAAGGTAAGTTCAACCTGTTTTGATCAAAACTATTTAGAATTCAGTGATTCCATTATACGTCTATTGTTATTTATCTATTTGGCTTTGTTTGTGTAACATTTGTTCCGACATGTCATAAATAACATGAGCCATGTTAATTTTTAAAACAAAATGGTGGAAAAGGGCAATGCGGTCCGGGCAAAGTGGCCAAGTGACCGCTATGCCCGAATTCAAATTAGTGAACCGTAATGAAAAAGGGCAAAGCGGTCAGTTAGCCGTTTATAATAATTAATGTTTCTATGGTACGTAGAATACATTAAAATGTTTATTTATTTTGTTTAGATGGTCAACAACTACAAAAGAAAAACTACGCAGGGTTCATGGGAGGAAGACATCATGGCGCGAGCTATTAAAGAAATAAAGGAAAAGCAAGGTTCAGTCAAATCAATTGCAATCAAATACGGTTTACCGCGTACAACACTACGCAGACACGTACAATCAGGTTCTGCCACGAAGAAACTCGGCCGTTATACAAGAGTATTTACTCTGCAGCAGGAAGAAGAGCTTTTGGACTACGTGCTTCAATTAGATAGCCTGTTTTTTGGCCTCACAAAGGAAGAGTTCCTGCATCTTGTTTTTCAGTATGCGGAAGCTAATAAAATTCCACATCCTTTTAAAGCAGGAACTGCTGGACATGATTTTTATAAGGGGTTTATTAAGCGTCATCCGGATTTGACCTTGCGACGCCCAGAACCCACATCTATAGCCAGAGCCCGAGGCTTTAACAGATCACAAGTCTATAGATTTTTTGACCTCCTCGAAGGCGAAATTGAGAAGCACCAAATCGATGCTATGCGTTTATATAACATGGACGAAACTGGTATACAGTCATCATCCAACAAACCCCCTAGAGTATTAACAAAATTGGGTAAAAAGCAAGTGGGTCACATTGCAAGTACTGAGCGGGGGAAAACGACGACAGTAATTTGCTGTTGCAATGCTGCGGGATCATTCATCCCACCTATGATGATTTTAGCAAGAAAAAGAATGGCACCCAACCTCCTAGATGGAGCGCCGCCAGGCTCACAAGCAACTGTCAGTGACAATGGGTGGACCAATGGCACCATTTTCTTAGAGTGGCTTCGCTTCTTTATAGACAGTCCGTCCAACGCCAGAGAAAAAAGTACTGCTTGTCATGGATAATCACGAATCACATAAATATTTGCCAGCTCTAGAACTCGCTTCCAAGAACCATGTCATATTTGTATCACTGGCACCACATACTACACACCGGATGCAACCGCTCGATTTCTGCGTGTATGGGCCGTTAAAGACATATTTTGAGCGTAGTGTGGCCACATTCCAGAAAACTCACCCGGGCCGAATAATCAACCAAAAAGACATGGCTAGTTTATTTGCATCTGCTTATTTGCGAGCGGCTACAACGCAGAATGCTGTCAGTGGCTTTGAGAAAACAGGCTTGTGGCCACCAAATAGGTATATTTTTGATGATGCTGATTTTTTACCTGCAACGACAATGGAGAATCCGCCTATAGAAAACGTGATACAATCTGATAATCCACAGGAGCAACACCAGATATTGTCACTAGATGAAGTTGACTCTAGAACACCGTCCCCTTCAATTATTGATCAATTAATAATAGATAGAAATTACTCTAAAGTGTTATCTTCTTCTTTTATCGAGCAATTTGCGAACAACGAGCAATCATCAATAACAACTAATGAAATATCTCACACTTTACCGTCACCTGCAGAAAGAACTGTTACGCCTACTGTTGATAACCAAAGAACACGTTACGATCTAAATGATGTTATTATAAATGCAGAGCCAGACCCAGTCACCCCACCTATTATGAAAACATTGCCAGTTACAAAATTATTGTCTGACAATACTGCAGGAGAACCAAATATAGGCCACCACGTAAGCCCCATTGCGCTTAGACCATTGCCTAAAATGACACTAAATGTAACTTCTCGACGAAGGAAAACTCAGCGGGCAGAAATTTTAACAAGCACCCCCATTAAAGACGAACAAAGGGAGAAAGCTTTGATCAAAATACGTAAAACTAGTATTAAAAAAGAGAAAGGAGTGGTAAAAAACATAAAGGAGAGTTTATCTGGAAAGGCTGGCTCATCTGGAATGCAAAAAAAAGTTAAAACTCGTGCAAACGCTAAAGAAAAAACCTCTAAAACTAAAAATACAATACATAAAAATTACAATTGCCTAATATGCATGGAACCATATGAAGACCCACCTGTAGAGGACTGGATTCGTTGTGACGACTGCCAGTTATGGGCCCATGAAGCTTGTACGAAATACTCTGGAATAGGAGCTTTTTATTGTAATGACTGCCAAGAAATCTGATCTGATTAGAAGCTTTAAGGTTTATCAGAATAGCAGATGTTGATTTTTTGAATTTTATTTTTTTATAATATATACAATTTTGGAAGACAGAAGATTTAGTTGCTACCTTAGTAGCTGTTGATTAGTTTAGTAGATTTAAATAAGTATACTCTGGAATAGGATTTTTCGATTGTGATAACTGCAAATAAAAGAACTGATCTAATTAAGTTAGGAAATGTTGATTTTTTGATTTTTTAAGAACATATTAAAACTTTGTAAGACTGAAGATTTAGTTGCAACCTAAAAAGCTGTTGATTAGTTGAATGTAAGTAGATTTAAGTAAGAGAATACTCTGGAAAAGATATTTTTGGTTGTGATAACTGCAAGTAATCTGATCTCATTAAGATAGAAACCTTAAAAAGTTTATGAGAATAGCATAATGTAGATTTTTTATTTTTATAAAGATGTTTAAAATTTGGAAGACTGAAAATTTTGTTGCTACCCAGCTGTTGATTATGTTACTTTATGTAAAAGAACTTTTGATAGTTAGATTATTTAAAGATTTTTAAATTGTTTAATTTTAAACTTTATAGAGTTCGGATTAAAAAATATTTTATGATAATGAAGTATTAAAAGCAGTCCATAGCACAGGCCTTAAAGTTTTTGCCATGGTTTGCGACCAATCCTCTGTCAATGCGAGGATAATTAAGTAAGCCAGTCAGTAAGGCAGAGAACGAAAAGAATTTTAAAGTTTAACCTTTGAAATTAATGGACTCAAAATATTTCCAATACTTATTCGATCCTCCACACCTCCTTAAAGGATTAAGAAACAACCTCCTCACTAAGGATTTAAGATTTTTTCAAAAAGGCGAAGTTAAATTTGCTAGATGGAAACATTTGCAAATGCTTCTCGATGCTGATCCAGGAGAAAACAACGTAAGGCTTGTAAATAAATTTACAGTAACTCATGTCATGAAAGATAAAATAACAAAGATGAAAGTTAAGCATGCAGCTCAAATTTTCAGCCAGAAAGTGTCTGCAACAATGCGATATTTAAGTAAGTTAATAAACCTAAACTAGTGGGTGAGCATAGATAGTGTGAGTCTTAGGTTCACCGCGTGGCCGTGGGATCAACGCAAAGTAGCATATTTGAAATTCCTCGCTCGCTTGCCAGCTGGCAGTGTGACAAACGTTTTACTCATTGTTATGTGATTTAACAAGGAATAGTTATTAAAACTAAATTATAAAGAATTTTGTTTATTATGTGCGCATCTTAAGTTTCTCTTCTATTACATATTTGGATATAAGCTGCTTTCGATAGCATCGCGCTACATCCTACTTCCTACTAATATTATAAATGTGAAAGTTTGGATGTTTGGATGTTTGTTACTCAATCACGCCAAAACGGCTGAACGGATTTGGCTGAAATTTGGAACACTACTTTTTATCCCGGAAAAATGTCACATTCCTGTGGGATAACGTCGTGTAGTCCACGCGGGCGAAGCCGCAGGCGGAAAACTAGTTCTAGATATGTCTGAAGTCATGGTGATTTATTAATTTTTCGTTTTATGCCACAGAGATTAAAATCATCAATTCCGACCTTTCCTGCCCCCTGATTCACGAACCATCGGAAACGCTCCCGACAGCGGAATGTATGCACTGTCTCTGTCACTCACTATAGAATTGACAAAGACAAAGCACAGAATTCGAATCCGATTCCGTTTTCGACGATTTGTGAATCAGGGGGCTGTTCTTTTACTTTAATTAATTTTCGTACGAACCGCTCACCAACATCTGCAAAATATAACACTTAGTATTATTAACATTTTTAATTTAACGTCCGAAGTATCCGAATATACCCAAATATCTTAAGGTGAACTTAAGAAATAATTTAAGTACATTATTTATTCTTATTATTTCACTACTGGGTGATATTAAAAGAAAAAAACACCTGTATGGTTATTTTCTTTAAAGAATATAATAAATAAACTTTTAAAATGATCCTGTATATGTAGGTAAAGATCATTTAGCACCAGCACTGGAAAAGGGCCTAGCTTATAGCGGAAATACACGGTCACTTTTGCCTTTCAATTTGGATAAAGCAACCAAATTGAACAATGTATACGTAAAAGTAAATCATTCAATGTCAATGTGCGCCTGGATTTCTGCGCCTTTTAACCAAAGTGATTCAATTTGGTTGAACCGTGTAATATAAGCATTATAATGCTGTGACAAAACTTTCCCGAAATGTTCCTGCTGATACACTAGTTACATTTGACAACTTTTACACAAATGTACCCTTAGTTCAAGCTCTCTATGATAGATATATCTACTCTAATGATACTATAAGATCAGATATAACTAAAATTAAATTAAAAAAAAATTAAAGATTGGTGAATTTACATTAAAACAATAAAATCCTTAAAATCCGATTATTTTCTTTAAATAAAAATGTACAGTTATTGATCGGATTAAAAGTGTAGTTTGTAAAATAGTTTAAGTAAAATTTAATTAATAAACCCCTACCTCTTTAGACGAACCTCCACCTTTAGCGAATATCCGTAAAGCAACGCTATCCCGCGGGGTGCGCGCGCCGTTCTGAATGCTTTTAGAGAAAACCTTCGTATTCACTCATTTGTGAACCAAATCTCTCCAAATATTTGTAACAGATCCTTTAAAAAACAGTACTTCTGTAGAAAAAAGAATACATATAATATATGCAGCACCATAGGCAAGGCAGCAAATAATCTTTTTTTTTTCAATACCACTTTATATTTATGGAATTAATGAATGTAGAATAAAGACAAATACATAAGACACAGATTTGGTTATCTATTTGTATACCTTTCCATAGAAAAATAAAAAAAATGACATCCGAAATGTATGAACCGCGCGAATCTACGCGCGACTACTTGTCGATTTGAATTAAACGACTCACGTTTCGCTCACTATCAAATTATTCTCTAACTAATACCTCATTCGAAAGATAATTTCATAAGGTCGTAAGTCGCAGAACATTGTATAGAGAAATAGGTTTTGTAAAAAAAGTTACAAGGTAAAATATCGCATAAAACCTTTGGGTGCCCTACAAGACCGGCCGATGCTTATAGAAGCGGCCGCCAATGCTTCAGAGGTTTAAAAGTAAATTGATGTGTTATTTCAACTCTCAATTTCTAAAAGTAGGTAGGTATGTTAATTATATACTATACCGACATATACTTTACATAGTCAGTTTGAAAACATATAAGGTTCAATTTCCATCGCAGTTTCTACAAAAGAATGTCTAAATACATCGTGCTCGTCAAGCATTATTACAAGATAAGTGATATTTCAATCAATATACAGATATGCTTGTATATGTAGATATGCTTAAAAGTTTGGTATTGCCAGCCTGGAAGATGCAATTTGTACTGATGACGAAAATAATACTTTTTTCTCGTGTAAAATTCAAACAACCAATAGATTTTAATAACATTTGATTTATACGAAGCTGATAAAGTAATTTTCAGAAACGATTTGTTATTAAGGAAAATGTTTTAGATTTATTAGATGTAACTGAATATATCCCCGCATTACGACTAACTGATCTTGGTCACTACAAAGGTCATGGATTTGTAAATGGTCGCATGATCTGTTATAATGATCTATTGGAAAGATTCTGTAAAAGTAAAGAAGAATTTGTATATTTACATACACTGTCGTAGAGACTAACTAATTTGGAAAATAAAGAAAATAATTTTGCAATCTCATATCTCACAAACTAGTTATCTCCGCGCTCTGAGAGTAGTGTCATTAAAAAGGAGAGATCAAAATCTACATTCTGTACAAAGAATCTACAAAAGACCTGCCGCGGTATACTAATACCAACCCCATAACCCTAAACCTAAACCCATTAGGTTCACTACTTTTGAAGTAATTTGAGCATTGTGAAATTCAGAGAAACGTTTCATATATTGTCGAGACAAGAAAAAGACATCCATGTAATGAAAATATTGCTGATTGTTTACCAATCGAAAGGCGTTAAATTCATCAATAATCAATTATTAATAGCAGACCAATAATTTTCTTTACATAAAATGTAAAGTTATTGATCGGTTTAAAAGTGTAGTTTGCAATATAATTTAAGTTAAATGTTATTAATAAACTTTTATAAGTAAATTGTTGTGTTTTTTCTACTCTCAATATCCAAAAGTAGGTAGGTATGTTAATTATATACTTTATCGCCATATACCTATATAGTCAGTTTGAAAACATATTATAAGGTTCAATTTCCAGCGCAGTTTCAACAAAAGAATGTCTTAATACATCGTGCACGTCAAGTATTGATACAAGATTAGTGATATTTCTCCCAATCAATATACTTAAAAAGTTTGGTATTGCCAACCTCGAAGATGCAATTTGTACTGATGACGAAAATAATGCTTGTTTCTCGTGTAAAAATCAAACAATCGATAGATTTCAATAACATTTGATTTATAAGGAGCTGATAAAGTAAACTTAAGGGACTTACCAGAAACGATTTGTTTTGAAGGAAAAAATTTATTAGGTGTAACTGAATATATCCCCGCATTACGACTAACTGATCTTACAAAAAAAAATTGAATCTGCCAAGTAAAAGGACATTAAATAGGCTGTCAGAAAATATTGAAGGTGAGCCAGGTGTAAATCCACATCTTTTCAAAAATTTAAATAAAACGATAAAGAATTGGGATACAAAGAAAAGATTATCTATCGACTCGATCAATTATCTAGGGGTGCAAGGAAGGAGCCTCTCCGTGTGACGTTAAGCAGATCGAAACCCCTGATCCTAAACGTCAGGCGCACCCTGGACAGCTTGCTCTCGATAACGCAGAGACTAGCTGACTAATCCTTCCACCACGATGATTTCACAGAATAAAGCTGCCATAACAGTCGTGTCTATAAATGCAGTGCAAGCGACCTGATGACGGTAACCGATGAGGCAGTCCGGGTTGCCACATACTGGGCCAAACAAATCTAATGAAATCATCGACACGAAGAAGACGATATATCGACCGATACTGTGCAAATATTTCTATATTTCCTGACATTTCGGTTAACGAAAAATTTATTGAATATATTGACATTTTAAATCTTTTCATTGCAGATGGTACAGTTCAAAAAATGGGACCAACACCTCTCAGTTATTTATGATCCTCCACAAGGCATGCGAAATATTTTTTTGCATAATGATGTGATTCGGGAGGGAACAACTGCCACCTACAAGAACATTTCTACATCTATGATATAGACAGTAAACTGGGACACACAAGGGCTTTGTCAAAACTTTCTGAGTATCATGTCAATGGTAAGAAAATGGAAGTCAGCTTAGCAGCTTAAGTCCTCAGTGCACGTTCTGTAGCAATATTGAAATATACGAATGCTATACGTAAGTTTACTTAATATTAATTAAAAGATGAAATTGACTTCCAAATTCATATTTTTGTTGTTACTGGTTGCCCACGAATCAGTGTTCTTTAAATAACTTTTTTAGGTGTCTATTATGTGAATTGTGCAATCTTCATAAAATGAAATACCTAAGATATTTTTATAAACACTAATTTTACCTACTTTATTAATGTTAATTGTTAGAAAATGGAGTCATATGTTCTTTTTAAGTTCTTAATTAGTTTTTACATTAAAGATACACTCGCGAGCAAAAGTATGGAATCACTTACTTGGAATTGACTCTGCGCGATCTTGAGTACTTAGTACGCGAGTGTAGTTTCCTAACCACAAAAGTTTTGACTTCCAGTAGGTTCTTGGAGTTTGTGGACCAGCTGTTTGATAGCGTTAATGGAATGAATGAATGAATGAATGAATGATGAATGAATGAATGATGAATGAATGAATTATGAATGAATGAATTGAATGGCTATCCCAAAGGAGCCAAGAACGGGAAGCTCCGAAAAGTAGTTAAACCAGATGGCGTGCATCTAAAATTTTGGCAAGAAGCTGTAAAAAAAAATAATCCCTAATTAGTTGGATAACAACTCTAGAAAGTTTCATTAGATTAAGCAAAATATTATTTGCTGATTACAATGTGGACTTTTATTATTCAAGGTA
Source organism: Crambus lathoniellus (assembly GCA_949710035.1). Taxonomy (NCBI): domain Eukaryota; kingdom Metazoa; phylum Arthropoda; class Insecta; order Lepidoptera; family Crambidae; genus Crambus; species Crambus lathoniellus. The sequence continues at coordinate 4,336,939 of OX453313.1, forward strand.
TACACACAAAAAAATCAGCTGTTCCATACAAAAGTGCAAACATATTTAATCATAATGTATTGAACAGCTGTTTTTTTTCGCTCGCAATAAAAACAAGTTAGATAATGAGTAGAATAATCCCTGAAATTATCCGGGGTAATAAAAAAATTACCGTGTAAAAAAAAGGAACCAATTGATTTTTTTTTTTTGGAAATGTGAGGGCGCTAAATTATAGAAATCTCAATCCAAACGCTATAACATTTAAAAATTCTTTTAAAACATTGTTGTTGTCAAATATTTTAAGCCCTATTCACAATTTTCAAACTGTGAATACGATAAAGAAAGTGTCTCCCCTAATATAAATATTGAAGAAAAATCTTCGCAGAGTCCATTAGCATTAAGAGATCAAGTTGTAATGGATAAAATAAGGGTCCACTGTGCAGCATACACTGCAGGTTTCCTTAATAGGAAAATGACAAAATATGTTAAGAAATGTCGCAAATGCATTGAAAGTTACACAACCAAGGAATTTGCAAAAAATTCATTCATTCAATTAAAAAATAAAAATATTATTTTATCCAAATGAAACTTTTTGAGGTTGTAAAGGGACGGTTTTCAAATCATTCATAATTATTTAAATCACTTTTGCCATTTAGACAACTTAGGCAAGAATTTGAAAAAAATCTTTGAAGATAATTTTGAAATCATAATGAGGAATTTTTCGCATGTAGCGAACGTAGTGGTTCGCTACATTTCAAGTAAACTGACGACATTGATGGATATAGATCCTTTGCGTTAGTAGTTAAAGATGGTGTTTTGTTATCTATTATCTATCTTAATAAATAAAAATGAATGTTGCTAAGCGCAAAACTCGAGAACAGCTGGACCAATAGAGCTATTCTTTTTTCATATGCTCCTTAAGGTACACGTAAGGTGTATAAGGAAAAAAAAACAGAAAAAATTGCGTAGAAAATAGTAAAACCAACACTTTAGTCTTTACCCATACAAACCAGCTGTCAAACATTCGACTTACAAAATTATCTATCCTAATGATCTTTCACGTCGAAATGAAGCTGGAGTGAGTGCCAGATAACTCTGCGCGCGACTGGGGCGTTTTTAGCGCTAGTTACAGTACGTTTTTTTGTTCTAAGGTTATTGAGAAGATAAGTATTCGATTTCGACCGCGCGCAAATTTATTTGGCGCGCAAAATCAGCGCCCGAATCGATTTCGACCGCGCTCAGACTTATCTAGCGAGCACTCTACATGTCGACCTGATTTTTGGTATGGGGATAGTTTGGGACTTGGAGTAACATGACATAGGTTACTTTTAATCCCAAAAAGTCGTGTTAGCCACGAGAGCGAAGCCGTGGGTGAAAGGCTAGTCTATACTTCTATACTTACAGCCTTATTAATAAAATGTTATACAGAGTATACACATCTGTTGTAAGACAATCGCTACCAATAAAAAATATTTTGACACAAAGCCTGTGTACACGTGTTTTATTGCGGTAGGAAAGTTACACAAGGTTTAAACGAGCCAAGACCCTTGTTTAAAGGATGTTTAAGAGCCAGATGGCGGCGGATTTCAACTTCTCAGTTGTGTTTGTTCTTCAAATGTTGTCGTATTGTTGGTTCCGTTTTGTTGTACTGAGATATTTTAGTTCTTAATATGGAGTATTTAAATAACTTACTTAAATTTGTTTGACCAATTAGACGAAGAAAAAGAGAATGTCCCTAGAAAAAGTTTGTAAAGAACGCGCAGATCTTTTTTCGCTTGCAGACAGTAAATTTAGATGCAAAAATAGATTTACAAAGGTGTATGCTAGAAATATACTGATAAAAGATACTGATTCAAAACATGAAGAATCAAAATGCTCTGGGGGCCAAGTCTGCTAACGTTAAGTCACAATCGTGTCTCAATCGTGTTTCAATTGTAGTTCAGTTGTAGTGCTTTTTTCCACACTAGTTACAAGAAATACCTATGTACTTTTTTCACAATACTATTGATGGAAACACCACACACTACATTCACATCACATAATACTGTCATAAATTCTTGTAACTAGTGTTTAAAAAAACACTACAACTGAACTACAATTGAAACACGATTGAGACACGATTGTGACTTAACGTTAGCAGACTTGGCCCCCTGAACAAGTGACGCTTGTTCTTTTCGGTACCCAACAATTTTTAAATAACTGCTCTTAAAACTCTTATGCAAAAATCCATTAGTTCTTTAAAATGTGATTTTTTGGAAACCTGTGAAGTAAATAATGTTGATGACAGCATTATCATTATGATATATTTTATTGAATTAAAAAACTAATTTATGTGATTTATCAGAACGCATCAAAATAATAGTTCATATAGCATACATTCGTTCTCTTTGTAACAGCACTATGACTTGTACCACGGTGTTTGGTATCATTTTGCTATCGCAATGTCTATCGTTAGCTTACACAAACAAACTACGTTTTCTTCGTGATTATATTATAGTTTGATAATAAAATTATACTTAAGTGTGATAGGAAATTCCGTCCTTTGTAAAATTTGAACTTTCTGATCGTCTTTTGCAGAAATACACTGCATAATACACCATTTTGGCGGAGCTGCGTTCGGCGATATGTGTTCTTACAAAATGACGGATGGTTGTGACCAACTAGTTTTTATAAAGTGACACGAACTAATTGGACATGTACTTTGGTGAAAGGGGGTGCGTGTATATGTCAACTCCCGTTTTGAATACTCAAAGATTGTATGCAATATAAAATTAAAAAGTAGACTGAAACATATTACTAGTTTCAAACCATTTTGTTCTCTAAGTCATGAAATAACATACTTTCATTCAAATATTTCATTCACTAATAAGCAATACAAATTTATTGAACAAAGTTTTAGAACCTCTCTTTGTTAATGTTGCCAGTGAATGAAAAAACCTTTTGTGTACGAACGGTTTAGTTACACAACCTTTATACAACGTCTATTAGTCAAAACGGTGCGTAAGTCTTATAATGTCTTATACGACCTTTACACAATGTGTAACTATACACGCGGTTAACCAGTGATTACCATTTTTTTATTAGTAAGACCGTAATATTATAAAAAGGAAAGATTTGATTGTTTGTTTGTTTGTCTGCATCGAATATGCTCCGAAACTACTGGACCGATTTAGAAAATTCTTTCACCATTAGAAAGCTTCATTTTTCTCGAGTGACATAGGCTACATTTTATCCCGATATTCCCACGGGAACGGGTACCACGCGGGTGAAACCGCGAGTATCCGCTATTTAATATAAAGTTAGAAGTTAACTTACTAGTTTCAGGTATTACTTTCAGATATGAAAAGGAGAAATTTAAAGAGACATGCAGAAAAACCAACGCACCAAACATTTTAACTTTTTTATATAAATATATGGCTTCTGTCGATTTGGGATAATTCTGCCAGTGTCGAGGTTGGAGTGTGCACGGAGTCCGCGCCACATAACTTGGCGTGTGTCAGAGGGTAATGTGATCTAAAACAAATAGGACAAAACTATAATAATATATTATTAGCAGAAATCAAGACCCAAAATTGGACGGCCTTTTGCTCTTCTATATCGCCTAATATTTTTGCGTCAGCTGTTTGGGATAACATACGTAGGTTTAGATCTGCATATACAGAACGCACTCCCAAGTGTACAGATGAGACTGTTGCTGAAAAATTCCTAGACAAATTAGCTTCGTCCTTTGTGCCACAAGAAAGTATACCATTATGCCAACATCCTTATAACTCAAAAAGCATGGACATTCTTAAGGCTTTCTGTACATAGACGTGGAGTTAGGCGGCGGAGCGGAGAAACGAGGAAATATTAACCAATAGGATTAAATCAAAACTGCGGAGCTGAGATTTTATGCAATCCTATTGGTTAATATTTCCTCGTTCAAGAGCTATAGCATTCAACGAAAGCTTTGTACCATTGGGCAAAGACAAAAATAAAAACCCCATAGCTGTGAGATGGCACGAGGGGACAGCAGGAAGGAAGAAGAAATATATCATATCGTCTTCCTGTAGCTTTTTCAAAACTTCGAGACGTGGAAAATGTGTCTATATGGTTAGAAAACTGCACGCTGTAAATACAACTTTGGTCATATTCTGCTTTTTCATATACATTGTCAATTCTACAGAAACCAACCTAAAGACGCGACATGTAAAGTATTTTGAGCCAGGAGATACTTTTATAATGCTGATTCTTACCATCATCAAGTAGAAAAATACATAAAGAAACATCATTTAAGATTTTGAAGATTTTAAACAAGTGTGTTTCGACAGCTTACAATAGAAGAGTTACAGTAATAGACACAGTGTTAAAAATTCACAGTATATAACTAAATAAAATTATACCTCGACCATACATAAGTGACAAGGTTTATCTGTTTTTAGAGAGGTAAATTAACCTTATCTTATAAACCGAAATTTGAAAATGACTACAGAAATTAATATTCTAGTACATACGATCCAAAAAAAAGGTGTAATTCCCAAAACTACAACCAGGATCCAACCAAGAGGGATCTTCGATTCTGAATGTACCTACACACCTACCCTTGATTCATTTTGTTACGAATACATTAATAAAATTATAAACATCACTGTAGTGATGAGAGGTCCTCCGGTAACCACATAGTGTAACAGACTAATGGTCGAGCCTTTAATTATGTTAAGTATTTCTGAGAGTCACATTGAGATTAGCTTGCCAGAATCTACTTTAACATCTTAAATACTTGGAATGCACATATCAGTTGCATTATACTCCATTTATAATCCAATAATTACAGGAGGATGATGTAACTAACTCAAACCAAATTCTCAACACAACACCTCAGAGCTGGAATTAATAATACCGTTATAACACACTAAGGCGAGGCAGGTAAACATTGGCGAGAGCATTAATTGATAAGGGAAGGAATCCTCAACAGTGAGTAAGAACTCACACAGATGATGAAAGATCATCATCCATACTATCAATACATCGTGACCGGAAAACCTTACACCCATTCTTCATCACGACAGAGTCCTTACCGTAGGATAGCACACCTTTTAACTCAAACAAACTAAAAGGTGAATTAGGCTCCCTGTTCATTGATGCGGAGCTGAGATTTTATGCAATCCTATTGGTTAATATTTCCTCGTTTCTCCACTCCGCCGCGGCGCCGCCTAACTCCACGTCAATGGACAGGAAGCCTTAAGAATGTCCCATGTTTTTTGAGTTATAAGGATGTTGGCATAATGGTTGGTTGGAAACAGTGGTCCAAGACAAAGCTGAAGCTAAATTAGGAGAACATATTGATAGATCGGGCGCACTGACCCTTTCAAGAGGCAAAGTTCGCTGAGTCGGAAGCCCTGTATTAAGAATGCAAAAGTTGTTGAAGTCTACATAGTCTAAAGTTCTAGACCCGTAATAATTGGATTGGATTTAGCGCTATCCCAGGCTTGATGTTGCGCATTAAAGTCTCCCATAATGATAATAGGTTTTTGAAGCTGTAAGATGATGTTATCTATTTCATTACATACAGAGGATGATGGATGCGGAACATAATGGAACACGAAACATATATTATTTATTAAAACAGCTATAATCGACAGATCATGACTATGATTTGGAATAGGGATGTGACGGAAAGGTGTGGAGTTACTGATCAAAAGAGCAACACCTCAATACGAGTCTGATCTGTCTTCTCTAAACCTAAATAATTGGTAACATCAAAGATGCGATCTGGCTTAAATCAAGTTTCCTATACAGGTTTATATTGATAAATTAAATATAATAAATCACTTTTCTTATTATTTATGCTTTGGCAATTCCATTGGAGAATGGATGATAGATCCATTATTCATATTGACAGATCCATATTGACAGTATTTACATTTTCAGTTGCAGCGTTGGAGGTTCGGACATAAACTTTGTTTGTGGTAATGAACTGATTAGACATGTTAAGTAAGGGATTAGTTTCATGTAAAATACCTACTGATGGCCATGTAAAATTGTAATCCCTAATCAAAAGGTCATGAGCCTCAACTTTTATTATTAAGTATTAACTTTTGTTTTGGGTTGAAAAATAATGTTTTTTGTATGAAGTGTTTTTTTTACCCGAATTTAATTTATGGTTTTCTATGTTTAATGGAAGGGCAACAGATGATGTTAAGGCCTCAGCATAAGACTTTGTTACTGCAGGGTGAAGCTTAATGGCTTCAGCATATAAAATGCAGTTCTTTGCCATAGATTCCTTCATTGTCTTTTGTCTCGAGAATTCCGGGCACTTTCGGTTGGTGGCATAGTGAGACTCAAGAGCAAAAACAGCACACAACATCATCTTTATCAATGTGGCAACTCTAACACGAGCGGTCATTACCACATTTAAAACATCTAGGTGTCGCCCTGCACTAACTTTTTGTGTGACCGAAGCGGCAACAGTTAAAGCACTGGATTGTGGAAAAAACCACATCAAAAAAGTAACTTACGTTATTTATTTGGTGAGGAATTATTTCTTACTTTTTTGATGTGGTTTTTTTGAAGGCGGTTTTATTTTTTTATAAAAATAATTTTAATTTCACTCTTTTTAGTGTATCGTGCAGGCAATTTACGTGTTTTATGGTAAATAGGTATGTGATCAAACTGAAAACCTCCTTTTTCGAAGTCGGTTAAAATACCTTGAGGTATCCCCTTTTTAACAAAACAAGAATCATGTAAATCGGTTTATAAACAAAGGAGTTATGCCTAAAGATACGTATTAAATTCACATAAAATGGTAACGAAAACGACAGTATTTTCAAGATTTCCTGAAAACTACTGAACCGATTTCAAAATTTCAAAAAATGGGACCAACTTGGGAACCAACCTGATGTAATAACGTTTGAACCATTTCAATCGGTTCAGCCGTCTTCGAGTAATCGGTGGACATACACTAAAAAAAAAAAAAAAAAAAAACATACATACAGACGAATAGAGAACCTCCTCCTTTTTGATTTAGAAGTCGGTTAAAAATATGTATACAGATGTATACATATTACTGGTAAATTACCAGTAGATCCTCCTTACCTCCTTACCAGTAGATGAGTATGAGATGATGAGTAGACTGGTAAGGAGTTGTAACAAAGGTAATTATATTTTGAATGAAGAAACAGGCGAATGTGATGTGAAAGTGTTATGAAGTTATTGTGAAAGGTTAATAAGTTCAATTTCGGTAGTCGTGTTTTTCAAATTTTAAATTATTATTTTTTTACTAAATTGAAGACTGCAATGGAATGACATCCCCGTTTGGAAATGGTAATACAATCTAGATGAGACTGCTACGACTACTGTACAAAGGCCGCCGAAAGTAGTCGTTCTCAAAGGCAAACACAATATATCTAAAGGAGTTGTAACAAAGGTAATTATATTTTGAATGAAGAAACAGGCGAATGTGATGTGAAAGTGTTATGAAGTTTTGCGGTCTTGTGGAAGCGTTAATCCAAACTAGCTTCATCGCCGAAACTTCAGGAGCATCTCATGATCCTAGACAAATTGTCTGGTGAATATCGAGAAATTTCAGTTGCTGAAGATATAACTGATATTGAGATTATGTATAACGATCAGAGGTAAGACTATATACAATATATTTGTTTATTATATTATCCTACTCATATTATTTTTATTAAGAGTAAAATGCTTAAATAACACACCCAATTTACTCTAATTTAAGGAAGATGGTCACACGCAAGAGAAACCTAAATGTACGTCAATTGAAAATAAATCAAAGGAAGATAAAACATGAAAAGGGACAAGAATATATTTCATCCAGAGGTAAAACTGTTGAAGTAAAAAGTGTGTCCACCAAATGTACATATCACTGAAGGAATAAACTTTTTGCAGCTTTTTATAGCTTGCCTACTAATGAAAAATATCATTATATTCTAAGCACTACAGAAAAATTACAAAATTTGATTTCATTTGTTCTGAGAAGAGTTCTAGAATAGTTGTCTTGGACTACAACATCGATGGAAGGACTGAGGAGCATATCATCAAAGTAGGACAGGACGCGTACGCCAGTGGTGGTATCTTTAAAATAACCCAATTGGAAATACTTAACACCGAAATTGTGGGTTCTGTGGCTAAGTGTGGTAAGCATACGTGGTGCAGAAAGCAGAAATTACAAATGAAGGACTTTTGTGGTTGGTATAGTATGGAGAGTAACGCGTCCCAGCTTGATTCAAATTGCCTAAGGATCAAAGACACCCGATCCTACGCCGATGGCAATTCGATATCGTCGAAACTCGAATACCGCGCCAATAACTTTGAACCAGCACAGTATGGGTACAAAGAGTGTACTGAAGATGAGGTGAATGCTGACGACGAGAAATCAGCCGTAGTTTGGACTTCTAGCCCAGGTGCTAGAATGAACATTTACCACGAGCAAGAACTCGACTCCGTCACCACTCAGCTCTACGGCGAGATCGATGCACTGTCTGTATCTGCTGTTACTGCAGGCGAGAAACACGCTTTCAAAGTGTCAATTGTAAGTATAAGCGGATCAGTGGAGCAGGAATGCCTCGCTTATATAACCTCAAAGTACTGTTATGTGCTTGGGAGAAATGATTACTTGTTCCGTTCGGACTTCAACATAAACATAACCATGACGTGTACGATTTGGTCGAGCGACGTTACAGCGGCGAGAGGAGGTACGAAGTGTCCGCTACGAATATAGCCGTCGACCCAACGTATTACGTCAAAAAATCGTGGTCAATAAACACTAATAATAACACCATAGCTGGAGGCGACTTCCCTGTGGAGATGATGAAGTGGTTGTTGAGCACGGTTAGGTGGTTGTCTAGTATTACGTGGAGTCTATGCAAAAACGTGTTTGCTATATTGGCAATATGTATTGGGTTGTACGCGACAGTCATGCTGCGAGACCAAAGCATGATGATCGGAATTGCTTTGGCGCTGCTAGTAGCATTAGTAGCTTATGCCAAAGCCGAACAAGATGCGGAGCAAGATGGCGATAGCTGGCTGTGACTCGTTGTTCCGGCGCTACTGTTATTGAGCCAACAGTTGACAATACAAAGCGTCGCCAATGCCACCCACATCGCAAAACACCTGCTCGAGAACCACATCAGGTACGACCCGTACAACCACGAACAACTAAAAAGATTCCTATAATTAATAAAGTCAACGGAAATAGGACTTGTTTTCTTGTTGTGTCGGTGAAATGAAGGCATAGTTTTTATTTTTAGTTATAGTTTAGTCAGTCAAAAACTTAAGACGACAACAAGTCCGTTAGTAAAGTTAATAATTTGGTTGACACCGGTGAAAAGGAGAATCGTTTTTCAAACTTTCACTGACGGCACTCTAATGCCTGCGAGGTGTGTATTTCCGAATTTTTATGTAAATAGAGTTTTGATGTGAAAACCGTAACTTGCAACAACTAGTCAGTTAGACACTTAAGGTTAAATAGTAAACCAATATTAGGATAAGTATTGCGTGGTGGTGATTTGGCATGCCTAACAATATTCGTCATGGCAGCAGAGGAGGTTGTGTATGCCGACTATGTCCACCACGACATTGTAAATACGTGTAAATTCTTAGTTAAGTAGTTGATACGTAGTTCAAAGGGCTAAAACAACCCTGATTAGTAACAAAATCAACAAAACACTCGGTACAGACCGGGGTCACTGTTCAGTGATGAATAAAAATAACTTGTGCGAGACTGACTCCAACGACTCGGGACTGCGCAAGAATCACTAGTTCAAGGGGACGACCAACCCCCGATTAGTAACAAAATATAAAATTATAGTCTAATGGCTATAGCCGGTGTACAAATATTAAGTTAAGTTAAGGTCGCAAAATCTAGCGGCTGGGTGTTAACCCGAAGTCGTGCGCATGAGTGGTTTATGGGAACTGACGTGCTTATGTATGTGAACCACTGTTAACACTATGGCAGATTGCCCGGACTAGATCCGCAGGAAACTGGAGCGTGCAGAGCGGCAACGTGTGGTTAAGACGCACGGGCAAACAGCAATGTTTGCGCCGCTTGGATTTAGGCCAAGATGGTTTGTTACGGTCTGCACGACTTGGAGGTCGGACTAAGGCGTAGTGTGTCAAGTTTGCAACAGAGCTTGTCCTTCGGACGACTTATAGTGCCTAGTGATATTGTTTGTTGGTTTGTGCGTCACTAGGCAATTCAAACAAATCAAATAAGCGAAGCTAAGGATCGCTGATAAACATCCTTGCACTGTGAAAAAGCTAAGTACGAAAATATTATTGCTGTTGTTCGCAGATTTTGATTGTTTTAAAACGAGATAAAATAAAGAGACAAAATGGCAAGCACTCGAGTAGACGATGTTTTCAGAGCGATGGAATACGATGATGCGCCGTGCGATTTGGGCTGGGTCCCGAATTCGTTAACTGGCGCTATCGAGAATGAAAATCTGGGCGTCTACGTAAAACATTCAATGGGCAAGTTGCCCCGCGAGTTGTGTAACGTTGCACGTACATATTTATAAATTTTAAATAGTTACATTTTTAAATACAATAAAACGACTAAAACAAACCAATCTTATTAATAAAAATAGCTTAAAACTTTAAACAATGATATACGAACTTAACATAAACAATATTAAAATACTTATATTTAATTAAAACTATAACACTATAACTACTAAAACACTTAATTATTCACTATTAACACGTAAACATCACAATTGAAATTTAAAAAACTAAACAAAGCAAAATCTTCAAATTAAATAAATTGAATATTTTTTGCTAAGCGCGATGTGTGACCGCTTGTACCTTAACTCGATTCTATTGTCTCGACGCAGGCCAGGTTTACGTTGAACTCCCGCGACGCTTGGAGCGCCATTCGCTTTGCATACGGCGTACAGGCCAGGAAGTAGTAGCTACCTATGCGCAGAAATATCTTCGTTCTTAAAAAACGACTTCAAGATTTTCTGTACAGTTCTAGTTATTGGCAAATAATTAAACATTGTTAAGAACGTACATTTTACGTTTGCTATTAATATAAATTCAGTGTTATTTCGTCCCCAAATTGGGTAAGTGTTGAACAAAATAATTAGGTCTTAGGTATCTCTTTTCGCTTGCAAATTTTAGTAGTGAGTTAGTTGTTTTGTGTTTAGTTTTTACTTAAATTGATGTAGTTAGATTCCAATGACTTGCTTGTACCTATATGAGTAAGAATTTTCTAGAAGGATTTTTTATTCTCCTACCTACACATAAAAAAATATATTTCTATTTTATTAACAATTAGATAATTTTATCGTTTAAAAAGTTAATTTACATTTTATTTCATAGCCTTATTTAATCATTTAGTTAAAATTGTAAATTCCTTTCTGGTTTCTTCAAATAAGCCACTTCACCAACCACTGGTCACTTCCGTTTAGTCCTTCACTTTTGGTGGCCAGAAGGAACATTGTGGTGGACCTGTTGTAATGCTGGACGTATATGTGAATTCCAGGGAGCAAAGTTTGGAGTAAAGTTTGGGCAAAGTTTGGAGCAAGGTTCGGAGCAAAGTTGGAAACAAGTTCACAACAAGTTTCGGACCAATTATTACGTAATCACCAACTGGTCGCCACCCACCTTTACCAGCCGTCTCGTTCGAGGATCGTACCAACAAGACAGGGAAGTGCCGACCAAGTGAAGCGCATTTTAAGGGCATAACCCACGACCGCTGCTGCGGTATATTTTTTTTAAATAAATATTTTTATTTTGTTGACTTGGGCTTTAATCATTTTAATTAACCCCAACGTCACAGTTGGCGTTAAGCTTGCACAAGTACAACGATTACACGCACAAACAGATTCATGGCAGAGGCGGTAAAAACGCACCAAGACCTGTTGTGATCGGAGAGAGAGTACATGTTGGCAAACAGTTCGGCCCTGGAGAGGCTGAAATTTGTGAGAAATTCGTGATCGCGACGGACGTCTTTGAGCATGACAGGAAAATCGTAACGGTTTCGCACTGCTTCAAAGATAGCCGCAAGCTTAGGTGCGGCACGCCTGTATGGAGCAGCAATGACAACTTTGTCAGCCCCATAACACAGGCTCTACATAACAGAAACGGTACTTTTTACGCCGTAAGCTGTTACGAAAACATGTCGTGGACTTTCTCGTCAGAGTATGAGATAGTGTTGCTGCACAAAACGAAGCCTATGGTGTGCGGCGACCGGGAATTTGATGACAGGGAGAGATTGGTTGAGTACCAAAACAACCTACCATCAAAAAAGAAAGTGTGCATATGGCTCAAGAAAGCCGCTGGCGAAGACGACTATTGCGGCTTACAAATATCAGTTATAGACGGACATGTTGAGGCTTTTAACTGCCACTATTCGGTGCCTATATACGGTTATTGCAATGTTAGGTTGTCGCCGAGCACATCTAGTATGCCGAGTGATGATAGTCAACAAACCGAATCCGAACAACCAGACCAAAACGATATAGACCTACGTTTCGGAAACGCGAGGATAAAAAGGTGTGGTTGGAAAAGCTGCAAAGTCTGGAGGACAGTGACAGACGTGGGATCCGACCACATCGAGGGACCACCGTTGAACATTGAAGAAATATATGAGGGTGATGGAATAGTGTTTCAACACAAGCCTGACACCAAGCTTGTAGACGATATAGTTAGACGGTGTATCGGAACCAGACACAAGAGAATAACTCTATACTTCCCAAATGGACATAATGTAAACTTTTCGCAGGTTTTCAGTTACCAGGACGGCACAAGCTTATTACACAAAATGAGCTACCAGAACACAACACCTGCAATTGACGTACCTATTGACGAGGTAATTGACAGGACTAACCACGCGTGTAATCTATGCAGCTCCGCTTTTAATATTGTTGAGCGCATTCAGATTCACGATTGTGATTTCGACACAAACATGCGGCTTGCAAACGCACTAATGTTTCTGGGCCTTAAGGTGGTGATGGCCAAAATGTCAATCGAGCAGCTCAGCATCGCCACGGATTTAGACAATGTCCAGAGTCACAATGAGAAAGTGAAGCAAATCATGACCAGTGAAAGAGATGGTGTGCCATGGTATAGTCAATAATTGGAACATCACTGACTGCGCGAATAAATTCAAAAGTGCGGTATCGAAGCTGTTCGGCAACGGCAAGGAACCGCACAACTCAGTGATAGAAAATGGCGACGTCGAGCTAACTAATAGAGACGCAATTGGTGTCGCTGAGCTGAGGTTTGGCCTTATAAACCGCGGCAACGCAGGTATATGTGACGGCACCGTATCAACTAATTACCACAACACCAACGGCAAAGACCTGCATGTAATGCAAAAGGGCCATGAGGTGACACTAAAGGTAGTCTATCAGGACCCAGAAGAGGACGTCGCCATATTCAAGACGTTACGCAATTATATTATTATTATCTACGCTCCGACCAATTCAAAACCCCGAGTGCTTTCAGCTCGAGCTCCAAAACCGCTTTGAAGCCCTTGAGAACAGCATCGATATATACAACATGGTGGTGGACACTGTCCGCACGGTAGGGTCCAAGCACTACAAAACCCACCGTCCTAAATTAAAGAAACTCTCCAGCCACACTATCCGACTCATGGATCAGAGAAACGAAATGAAACTACAGAACTCAGCGGATGCCCTTCGTTATCGACAGCTAAATAGGCAGATCTCCAAGTCCTTGACAAGCGTCCTTCGCCAATTTAATACCGAACGTATTAAAGAGGCCATTGAGCGGAACAAAGGCTCCAAAATGTTCGCTAGAGATCTGGCTATAGGGCAAAGTCAACTGACGAGGCTGCAAGCTGAGGACGGTAGTATAATTTCATCAACACCTGAAATCCTGAGGGAGATTGAGAGTTTCTATGGACAGTTGTACTCCACGCAAACACCTGTTGAAAGTAAGGCTACAGAACCTAGAGCCAAACTTACCCGACACTATACCGAAGATATCCCGGACGTCAGCCTGTACGAGATTAGAATGGCTCTCAAGCAGCTCAAAAACAACAAGGCGGCGGGCGATGACGGAATCACAACAGAACTTCTGAGAGCGGGCGGTAAGCCGATACTTAAGGTCCTCCAGAAGCTCTTCAACTCTGTCATCCTCGAGGGCAAAACGCCAAAGGCATGGGGCAGAAGCGATGTGATGCTGTTCTTCAAGAAGGGTGATAAGACTCTCCTGAAGAATTACCGACCCATCTCGCTTCTGAGCCATATCTACAAGTTGTTTTCGAGAGTCATTACGAATCGTCTCGCTCGCAGGTTCGACGACTTCCAACCTCCCGAACAAGCCGGGTTCCGAAAAGGTTATAGTACCATAGACCACATTCATACGCTGCGGCAAGTTATACAGAAGACCGAAGAGTATAACTTGCCACTATGCTTGGCGTTCGTGGACTATGAGAAAGCCTTTGATTCGATCGAGACCTGGGCAGTGCTGCAGTCTCTCCCGAGGTGCCAAATAGACTACAGGTACAGTCGGGGACAGATACGGTGAATCAGCTATCAGCAAAAATCGTTTGGCAGACGTATTACCGGCTCACGCGCACCCTCTCCTGATTGGCTAAGGGCATTCTACTAATGACCAATTAGAGTTAAGCAACAATAAACAAACAACTTTTTTGGGGGGAGGGGGCCGCGCGCGCCCCGCAGTGTTCACTTGTTTTCGCAAATTGTCCACGTGTCTTCCGTTATTTTTAAAGTTATTTTTTACGATCCCTACGACCCCTGCTTACTTCTCGGACTGATTCGTTGTGTTTTGTGTTGACCTCGGCTTGAAATTGGATTGTTGATGTGCCTTTATATTGACCTGTGGCTGTGCGCGATTACGGACAATGCCTGCAAACCTTTCAGTAGAAGATAGAGCCAGGATTATCGTTCTTCATGAACAGGGAATCAGCATTTCACAAATTTCAGAAGAAATTGGATGCACGGTAAGTTAAATTTTATTTAAAATAGAAGTCTTGTAAACTACTTAAAAGTTTTGTTTCGAGGAGCTTTTTACTGATTAGGTAACAAAAAATAGTTTTTTTCTATTTATTATAAATTATTAATATATTTCATTATAAATTGAAATTACGAAAATATAAAAAACGCATACGCATGCAAATAATCTAACTGTGAGGACTTATTTATCGTTACTTATGGTGAAGATCTTTAATTGCGCAGGCAGGACTGATCGTTGTGGAGATCCTTGGGGGAGGCCTATACCCAGCAGTGGGCGTCGTTTGGCTGATATGATGATGATGATGAAGATCTTTTGAAGTAAGGACGATAACTCGAAAAGAATTTAAGAAATCGGTTCAGTCGTTTTTGTTTTATCCATTAGAAACAAATAAAATTTTGTTTTTTTATTTTATTTTATTGCTTTATTTTATTATTATTATTTATTAAAAAAATCGTATCTTTCGTATTAATAATATTAGTAGGTAGGTATAAAAGCTTAGATTCTAATATTAAAGGTGAATTTGCAAAGCTCTTTTAGTTCACAATTATTTTGAAATCTTAGAAAAAAACGAATATTCATTTTATATTAATAAGCAATTAAAAATAATGATGTTATGATTTTCCGTGTTTTAAACCGCGTGTGACTTGTTCCCGTAGGAATTTCGTGATAAAATAAGTATAGCCTATGCCTATGCCTATGTCACTCGGGAATAATATAGCTTTTTACCGGTGAAAGGGTTTTTAAATCGGTCCAATAGTTTTAGAGTTTATTCATTGCAAACAAACAAAAAAATCAAATCTTTCCTCTATATAATATTAGTATAGATTAGTTTAATGTGATTTTGCACTAAGCGTTTGTTTATTATTACTTGTAACTAAAATAATGCTCTTGGTATTTTTTGAATGACCCGTTTTTAACATGCAAATGTAAAAAAATATAATTATTTTCTCATTTTGCTTACATCAAATGGTTTGCTACTGAATTGAGTTGAAGCATGGTATGCACATTATAAATTGAAAATTAATTAAAAAAACAAAATTTATATTCTTCTTTGGTGTGAATAATAAATCAATCGCGTTTCAGAAGTAGTTTTAATAAAAGGAAAACTTATGAAATTACCAGTTTGTATGAATCATTCTAAAAAAAAGAGGAGTCCGTGGCGCAGTAGATAGCCCGTTTGACCTGCGATCGTTGACGTTAAGCAACTTTTGCAATGGTCGGTCACGGGATGGGTGACCAAAAACTTATTTATTTTATTTATTCGCACTGGGCCTGCGTGGTGGGTCATGGCATGGGCCCACTCTCCTTATCGATCCATAAGGAAGGCCAGTGCCCCAGCAGTGGGGACATTAAATGTCTGATGATGATGTATGATGATTCCAAAGAAAACGCATTTCCCAAAGTAAAACATAGATCTTGTGAGGTTCTCACGCCTGAATATTCAAAAGCGACTCAACTTTGGGAGCATCATCAGGTTTGACATTTATTGCGACAGAGCGATGTTTGAACAGTATAAAAAAAATATATCGGCAATTTCAAAGTAAAGAACTATTATTATTATTCGTTTTGTAAGTAAGCGTCACAACAAAGCGCGCGCTAACAATATTGCACTCTCTCGCAGTTGCTTTAAGGCGCAAAATTGATCGTTATTCGATGGCCACTCACAGGTGTTTTGGAAAGTAGCATAAAAAGTCGGCGTCTTTTGTTATTTTTGGCTCATTATTGTTTATTGCCCTTTAAGACCGTGTGACCAAAAACAGTTGAAATCATGTTTTCCGAACTGAATATAAATAAGTAGATAGGACGTAATGTGCTGATATTCTAGTCTATATACAGGTTGTTAGGGGCACCTTAGCAAAAACTTTAACCATGGCTTCAGGGCATCATGCTGAACAACGCACAGTAAGATTTTTGTCGGAAATGAAAAAAAAAACGACTTTTCATACAAATTTAGCAACTAATCGACGTTTTGTATTGAGAGTCGAAATATTTCTTTAATTTCCGACAAAAAATCTTACTGTGCGTTGTTCAGCATGATGGCCTGAAGCCATGGTTAAAGTTTTTGCTAAGGTGTCCCTAACACCCTGTATAAATTCAACTTAAAATTACAGTCCGCGTTTTAGAGAAATATGTAGTCTCATACCAAGGCTTATATTATATTAAGGATATAGCATAGGTAAAAAAAATATCGTCGATGGCCGTTGCTTACACAAGCGAGGGGGTGCTGGGATCGGTAAGACTCCGGCCGCGGCACTCTCGTAGACTGAGAAATACGTGTAGACGCGGCATGCAGCGCGCATTCTATTTACATCTAAAATATCACCTATGTGCGCTTTTACTAAGGAAATTATATTATGTAGAATACAAGAAGAATTATTAATGAATATTTATTGTAAACGTCGGTTTGTAGGAAGAGTAGATCTTAGATATTATTCGTATGTAGTAAAAAAAGCTTTTTTTAACAAAGATAGTCACTTCAAACGATTCTTCAAAATGCAGAACACAGCAGCAGCTATTTATATTTATTTTCTATCTCTAAATCATTTCGATAATATATCCATTATCGAAATGATCTTCGCAGGCAAAACTACAACATTTGCTACAAATTACACTAAAAAAAAAAATAATGTATACTGCTCTAACCAGTAGGTACATTTTCAGATTTATTCCAATCAAATTAATAAAACTTATAATTTATTATGAAAAAATATAAATAACTCATACTAGCCCATCATCTAATACTTTTTTACTCAATCAAAATAATCAATATTTAAATAAGTATACCGTTTATATAAAATCACGCTATCAATCTATAATATAAATCAATATATAAAAAAACACTTAAATAAAAATATTGTTTAAGTACAAAAAAATAAAATAAAATACATATTATTCCAATACCAAAAATGATAATATCAAATAATACAATAACTTGTGTCATTGAAAATTGTAAGCAACGATCACATACACCCAGATACAAGAAAATATCTAAAAGTTAGTTTTCGACATTTACCCGTCCGAGAATCGAACCCGGGACCTCAGAAATAGTGGCACCTAGAAAACCGGTGCGTACACCAATCGGCCACGGAGATCGTCCAATTTGTTTAAACAAAATGTAGCGCAACTGAAATAATTGATACTTTGTTTACTACCCACCTTCTGCGCCAGTGGTCTCGGGTTCAATTCCCGAACAAGACAAATGTTTGTGTGCATGAACATGTCTATTTGTCTTGGTCTGGGTGTTTACTATGTATATTAAGTATGTATTTACAAAAAAAAAGTATTTAAGTATATATTTATCCGTTATCATAAGTTTTCCATGATACAGTTTCTAAATGAAATTAAAATGGGCTTAGATAATTGGTGTGAATGTAAGAAGTTATTTATTTATTTATTTATTTATTTATTATTTATTTATTAAACTTGCCACGTAAGGTTATAAATCAGCCACTTTAAAAAAACCTTTTTTCATTAATCATTTTAAAATATCTTTATTTTTCATTGTCACTATTTTTCGCCATGTACGCATCATATCCCTTGTGCTCCAAAAATGGGTAAAAAACGTAAAAACTTGCCTAACGTCAGGTTCTTTTTTCTGTTTAAATATTATGCGATATGCTGAAATATTTGTACTAACTAAAAATTAATACCGAAGCGACAGCAACACAACTATATGTTAAAATTTTGTGCAAAGGCAGCTCTACTTAATTCTGTGGAACTTTATTAAAACTAGCTACGCTTTTCCCCAAAAACGAACTTCTTGTTTTTTCAAGTCGAATCCTTGGAACGGCAATCTTATTTTTATTTCTTGTTTTGAATTGATGTATATTGCTACGTTTTACAAATGTATTGAGATACTTCTTCACATATACCATATTCTCATATATTATTATGTATTGTCCTGCAACAGTTAATATGTTGATTTTTTTGAAAGAATCTCTTGGCCGAAGTTTGTATATGGCGCGAATAGCTCTTTTCTAAAGCACAAAAATACTTTCGATGTTAGCTGCTGAACCCCAAAGTAATAGGCCGTAGGACAATACACTCTGAAAATAGCTAAAATAGATTAACCTTGCCGTTTCAATATCGGTTAAAAGCCTTATTTCTTTAACAGCAAATGCCGCAGAACTGAGTCTACCGGCCAAGGCTTCAATATGAGGGTCCCATTGAAGTCGATAATCTAATGTTATATCTAAAAATTGAGTACTGTTAATTAATTCTACTACATTGTCATCCAATTTTATGTGAATATCAACCTGTCTTACATTTGGCAGGGATTTTTTTTTTAATGATAATACGAGTTTAATGATAGATTAATTGATGGTACCACGGCAAAAAGAAATTGCCACAGTACCATCAATGGTACTGTCTAATGGTACCATGGTAAAAGAATAGATTATTGCTATGAAACCAATGCGCAACTTTCGATAAAGTACTATTTACTTCGTCAGAACAATTATTACCTCTGTCAACTTTAAAGACTAGAGGAAGTGTCATCAGCAAATAGCACTGTCTTGCATAAATTCTTTGCTTAAAAAGGAAGGTCATTTATATAAATTAAAAACAGTAAAAGGGACCAGTATTGACCCCTGGGGTACGCCCATGTTGATAGGGGCTCCAGTAGACTCAGTTTTGTTGATAACTACTTTCTGTGTTCTTTCACATAGATATGATTGCATAAGGCTAACCGGTTTATCATAGACACCATAATGTTTTAATTTCCTTAAAAGCGTTTGGTGATTAACACAATCGAAAGCTTTGGAGAGGTCACAATAAATACCAACTACATCTCGCTTGCTCTCCCAAGCATCAAATATATGTTTTTAAATATAATATGATAGGATGACATACCAAGACCAGTATGAATTGGATCCCATCTCACAGGACACCATCGATTTTGGGAATGAATTGCTAGAAGCCATATCCGAAACAACGAGAGAAAAGTGGAACAAGCTAATCGAAGGCGTAGAAGGCATGGTGTTTTATAAGGAAACTAAATAATGATACTAAAATCGCTGATCGTCATTCCAATGTGACCACAAACCAGATCGCTCACCACTTACTCCAAAATGGGAAAGCTTCCACGAAAAGTCTCCAGAAGAAATTTACACGAGACCCTGGTAAAGAGGTTAACCACTTGGACGAGGCTTTTACAGAAACAGAGCTCAAGTTTGCCCTTGATAAGCTCAAAGAAGGTAAAGCCGCTGGCTTTGACAACATCACGGTCGAGCAGCTGAAACGGTTTGGTTTCGTACTACTTATACAAAACTGTCATTTCTTGCATGGCAGTTTCCAAAGGATATGTATCTAATCTCTATATAAAGGATATCTAATCACTGACGTTTTAGCCACCTACTTTTAATAAATGACATTTATGGCAGAGAGTGTATATAAAACTTCTTCGAGATTATTTATTTTTATGAGTTTATTATCTTTGATATAATATGTTAGTCAGTTTAAAGTTAGCCCGCCATCCATATCCATACTAATATTATAAATGTGAAAGTGTGTTTGTTTGTTTGTTTATTTGTTTGTTTGTTTGTTTGTTTGTCCTTCTTTCACGTCAAAACGGAGCAACAGATCGACGTGATATTTGGTATGGGGATAGTTTGGGAGCTGAAGAGTAACATAGGCTACTTATTATTCCGGAAAATTGAATAAAATTTGTAATTTTCTATGAAAAATCGTTTAACTGTCGTACCTTCGATACAAAACTGTCAGTTCTTCCATTGCCGTTTCCAAAGAGTATATAATCACTGACGTCTGCGCGGTCAAAATCGAATACTAATCTTTTCCTTAAGATAGATAGATTAAAAAATGTACTGCAACTAGCGCCGAAAATGCCCCAGTCACGCATGCGCGCAGAGTTATCTGACACTCACTCTACTTCACAGAGTAATTTTTTTATATGTAGGAAATAGAGACCAAGCTTGGGCCCCTTCATTGGTAGTGTGTAACTAGCGCTATCTGTTGTCTGGTCTAGGCAACTTTTGGTGTATAAACACACACACAAGATGTTGGTAACCGGGTCCACTATTAAATGGCAAAACAACGTTTGCCGGGTCAGCTAGTTTGTTTATACTTTGTGCAATGAAATTTAAATAATGAAATAAATATTCCTCCTTCGGAAGTACTTGTACCTATGCAATATTTCATTAGAGTATCAAAAATTTTACTCCGACTATGCAAGTCTCATTACGTCATTACAGAACTCCGCAAACTTATCTGACGCGGTGGTTAAATTTGAGAGTTTAAACTGTCAATATACAGCTGACAGACCTTTCATTCTTTTTATTGCTACTGGCGCCTCAACCATCGGTTTTAGATATTGTTGTGGGAATTTCAAATTTCGAATTTCAAAACCGCGAGAGCAAGAGCATGTCTTGCAAGAAATTGTATGCATGCTCTAATTTTGTACTAGGTATTGAATTATAATGGAAAAGAGAATTAGTAATAAAAAACAGCGAGTTGCACTCCGGGAGTGCCGGCAGAAGTGAAAACTTGAATATAAACGTTGTGCATTTTTGATATTCTTAAATTTTTAACCAGTTGATTTTTAAAAAATATACTTATAATAATGAACTAGATGCGTTGATAAAGGGCTCCGTAGACTTTTTCACAAAAAAAAGGAGTTTGGACAAAAAAAAAGAAAATAATACGGACTGGATTTGAACCGAGGTCTTCTGTCTTCTGTTCTGCCGCCGCGCGCCGCCTGTTTTGTCTAACCGAGGTGCCAGAGCTATCAGACCATCGGGAAAGATGGCGAAATTTGCCTTCGTATTCTAATGACATTGTAACAGTTTTTCGATCAGGCCCCCAAGTACGTCTTACGGTCACGTGATCCTGGGACCGTACTCTGAAACGCAAATCCGAAACTTCGGTTAGCCCCGCCCCTATCACTCGATTCCGTTATGACTCGAGAGTGAGAGGGACAGGGCTAACCGAAGTTTCGGATTAGCGTTTCAGAGTAGGCCCTCTGACGCGAGTTAAACAGCTTTTACCCATCACAATAAATAGTGCACAACGCCGCTAAAGAAGTTGTCAATTCAAGAATGTTTTGAACCTGAAATTTTCACAAAATGGTGCGGTATATGTCCCTCACTCAAAGGTAAGAAGCTGGACTTTTCACAGTCTCATAAAATTGGTGTAATGGTAATACTAGATCAACTAGTTTAGTTTAGTTTAGTTTATTTATTGCAAGTCACAGGTTACAGAAGGTGTTGTAGAATTGGTAAGGTACAAGTGACGCCCTGCTAGGGCACAGCAAACATGAGGGGCAACTATTGCCTCTTACTTATAAATTTAAATTTAAAAGATAGATTTCCTTATATAAAATAATATTCAAATTATCACATGCATTAAATAAATTTAATTGAAAACAGATAGATATATAAACTATTAGTATTTATCTAAATTATAAAAAATACTATTTATTATTAAAATTTCTATTTTGTTAGAGAAATCAGAGTGATCAGTTACAAATTGGTACATTTATTTTCTAAAATTTATCATTAAAAAATTCAGAAATATCATAATAACATTTATTTATTAAAAATACTTTGATGTGTGTGTGTGTGTGTGATGACTAGGTATATGAAAAAAACTTACGTCGGTTTTATTTCAAGAATTGCTTTTTATTGCATTATGTCTCTGTAAAAAACTTTTTCAACAAGTGAATTTCTTATTTCTAGATGCAATTTTTTACACCTACCTATCTTAAGTTTCTCACATTTCCAATTTTGTGAGGAACCTAAAACGAACATAAATTTAATATACAGTAGTAGAAGTTAGAAACTTAGACTAATTATGTACCTACCTACAACACAACAAAATATAGGTACTCAAATAGTACAACTTTTATGGGCTCTTAAGTATCTTAGGCAATTTTACTTATCCGTCACTTTTATTTCAAACTATTAATGTTTGCTTTAGGTAATGAGTAAAATTATTACTTGTCCTCGGTTACATAGGTCTATGGTTATGCAATAAATGGCAAAGCACTCATCTATACCCAATCCTGAAGCGCTAGTTCAATATTTCCTAGCAAAATAAGCATCATTGAAAAAAATTAGGATCCTGGTTTGAGTTTTTTTTTTCAATTTTGGCGCAATCGGAGCGATACAGTCTCCACGTCCAAACGCCGCCAATGCCAGGCGGAGACTGAAGAATCATGCTGCGAAACGGTGTACGATGCATTTTGAGATACTAGTTCTTGAATATAAATATTACAAAAAAAATTTTTAGTAACTTCCCTAGATATGACTAAGAACTACTTACACAAAAAAAATTAGCTTGATTACTCAAATAGTAATTGAGATAATTGAGTTTAAGACGGAAAAAAGGGGTCTTGAAAATCATTTTTTTTAGTACATTGTATTTATTTTATTCAAATAAAATTTAGTAACTTCCCTTCATAAAGAAAAGATCTATCACATATAATATTTTGGAAGACCTAGCAATGATACTTTGTCAGGAAATTTAATTTAAAAACATTGAAAATTCTGAGTTTGATCGCCGGAATGCCCTTAAACTGTTTGTTTTTATTTCGCAGAGAAACACTGCGCGTCGTTGGATTCGTCGGCACGGAGATGAGGGAAATGTGGATGCCAGACCGCGGCAGCAATATCCCCGTGCCATTAATGCACAGCAGGCTCAACTCATGGCCAATAGATATGCCGTAGAGCCATTCACACCCACGCGCGTTTTTGCCGAACAGTATGATTGCAGTTTGCGCACCGTTCGAAGGGCATTACATCGTGCCGGAGTGCACCATCGAAAGCCCGCCAAAAAAATTATTTTGAGTGATCAAAATAAGGCGGCAAGAGTGCAGTTCGCACGAGCTTACAGGGATTTTGATTTCACACATGCCATATTTGCCGACGAAAAATGTTTCAAGTCTAATGAAATAGGTCGTCGGCATTTATGGCGTGTGAATAACACGCGATATGAGCCCCGTAACGTGAATCCCAATAATAACTCGGGGAGAGTTTGTTTAAATATGTGGGGATGGATGAGTGCCGCTGGACCTGGTGAGCTGGTTCAAATATCTGGGAGGGCTACTGGGCAGTCGTATTTGGAGCTACTGCAAGAATTCATGGTGCCTACTGTGCGCGCAGTGTATCCGGAGGCAGAGGTCCCAGAGTTTATATTTATGCAGGACAACTGCCCCATCCATACCGCGCGTGTGGTGCAGGATTGGCTCCAGGCTCAGCCTGACATACGAACAGTACGTTGGCCCTCCCGATCCCCAGATTTAAACCCAATAGAAAATCTTTGGGGGTTGATGGTCCAGCGGTGGGATATATTAAACGAGAGATCCCCACAGAGCCTTTACGCACACTGCCACCGAGTGTGGGATTCACTTCGCGGGGATGATTTATGTGAAATTCTTGTGCGCTCCATGCGTTCGCGATGTGATGCCGTCATCGATGCCAACGGCGCATCGACAAAATATTAAAAATAAATCATTTTTTTATATTTTGTTGCTAATTTAATTTATTTTATTAGCTTGTGCCTGTTTCACAATGTCCGATTAAGAGATACTTTCCAGTTTAATTGTCAGTTTTTTATGGACTATCTGTCAAGTAACAGCTAATGACGACCGATTTGGCGCAGGGGTAATCTTCCTGCCTTCTGCGCCAGAGGTCTCGGGTTCGATTCCCGAACAGGACAAATATTTGTGTGCATGAACATGTCTATTTGTCTTGGTCTGGGTGTTTTCTATGTATATTAAGTATGTATTTACAAACAAAAAAGTATTTAAGTATATATTTATCCGTTATCAAGTTCACGTAGACACAGTTTCTTAAGAAATTACCTACGGGCTTAGATAATTGGTGTGATTGTAAGAAAATATTTATTATTATTTATTTATTTTAATGAGAACTTACTTAGACATTGTAAAACGGACCCCTATAAAAAAACAAGCAAAAGTAAGTTAGCCTTTAGTACAAATTTAATTTATGAATGTAAGATGTTGTTAATTTTTTATTTCAATAATTATTTAAATTTTAGTTATAAGTCACGTTACATTTACATAATATATTTACATTGTTATAAAAGAAGGAAATATTTAGATTAGAGTAAAGTGAAGACTGATGATAACATTAAACCAAAATTTACAATTTATTATTATATTTTTAAAGAAAGTACGCGGCGGTCGCCGGAACAGAGAGTTTAACTAACTATAGATTTGAAATTGGATATCGGCTGTATAATGAGTAAAAACCGTTGTCGATACAACTGATCGTTCATGTTATCAAAATAGTTGTTTATGCAAATATTGTAGTTGTTATTAAGGTTTTCGATATTTTTATTTAATAGTTGTAAAGTGAAGTAGTACTGTACTGTTGATATAAACATAATAATATGACCAAAGAAATGCCAATCTGGTTATTTATCATAAAGTATATTTTTAACTATAGTTTTTGTTACAAGCTTAAGTAGTTGTTCTTATTTATTTTAATAAGCAACCTTCATAATATACTTGTACTGTGTTCATATTCATAATAATGTTCTCTAATTTAAACAAACTTATGTTATTTTTATTATATCTTTTTTTTTGCCAAACATTGTTTTGGGAAATCTATTAACACTTAGTCTTGTCATTAAATTATAAAAGATGTGATAATAGTTATGCGAAGACTGGAGGTAATACTTAACTCAACTTTTAATTGTTATTCTTTTACTAGTCTTTTTTGATGTCAAGAAATATGTGCATTACATTGTGGAGATAAGGGTGAATTTGCCATTAGGGTATTTTAAATTATGGATTACTCGCAAATCAACCGGTCGACTGCTCTATCTAACCACTGATCAACTCAACGACTTCGTAGCTCAGTGGTTAGAGCAGTCGTCCGGAAAGCGAAAAGTCGTGGGTTCGAGTCCCATCGGAGCTGGATGTGAGACGGTGTCGATGTCGATTTTTCTAATCTAACTTATTTGTTTATTTTTATCATAGTTTTACTCTATATTTTGTTATTTTTTAATGAGTAAAGGTTGTTATTGTAACCATTTAAAAATAAGCATGTAGGTATCATTTCAGTTTTGGATTTGGTCTTGATTTTAAAGTAGTTATATTTTTTTAAGTTTATTAAAATGTTATAATATGTAGTTATGTGTAGGTGTAATAAATACTTTATTCAATAGTAAAGCGAGGACGGCAGACAACATAATATTTAACGAAAATGTTTTGGTTTATTCTTATTTTTAATTTTACTACTTGTGTTAAAATATTTTTTACAGAATACTTAAACTTTTCTAACACGTTTAATGATAAATGCTCTGAATGTGTATTAAAACTGAAATTTATTTGTAGTAAATTTTTTTCACATGAATTTGTTTTATTATTCATAAGCATTATCTTCAAAAAATTTCTTCGCATACAAAATAGAATTTATATTAAAGACTAGTGGATGCCCGCGACTTCGTTTGCGTGGAGTTTAGATAATCACGTGACTTAGAACTAAAAACTGATTTGTATAGGTAGGTAACTAGTAATAATTTTTATAATAAAATAATAATAAAATTCGTTTATTTCAGGCATCTACACTAAAATTTTATAAATGGCGATTAAATATCTGTCCGTTCTTGACTTTATTGAGGATATAATGTAGCTCAAGAATAATGTAGCTTTTTATACGTGAAATAATTTACTAAATCGGTCCTCTAGTTTTTGAGTTTATTTGTTAGAACGGCTAGCGGCTACACGCGGTTTTAGCTGAACGGTATCCGCTCCCGTAGAAATATCGGGATAAAATGTAGCCTGTTACTCTGGAATAATGTAGCTTTACTTATGTGAAATAATTTTATAAATCGTCTAGTAGTTTTTGAGTTTATTCATCATGCATTTTGGAATTTTTGTATAAAAAACCCGTGAACATAATTATTAACTTATTACCCTGAAATATTTATTATTATCCACCAACATATAATCTGTCTATACTAAAATTATAAAGAGGAATGATTTGTTTTTTTTTGGTTTAGGCAAGTAAAGGATACCTAAACTCAAAAACTACTAAACCAATATTAAAAATTCTTCCACCAATAGCTGCATTCTTCCTGAGTGAAATATGCTTAACTTCAACCCGATATTCAACCATTCACCAACCCCCTGGAGTCACTTGTATAATTATAAAAAGCTTACTATTGATTAATAATTTGATGTTTTTAATATTTTTATGAGCGTGGCTTTATCCCGCGGGAATGTGATATTTTTTGGGATAAAAGTAGCATATGTCACTCTCCAGCTCCCAAGCTAACCCCATACCAAAAATGACGTCGATCTATTGCTTCGTTGTTAATTTCGTTCGTGATCTAAATAGACATGTTCATGCACACAAATATTTGTCCCGTTCGGGAATCGAACCCGAGACCACCGGCGCAGAAGGTGGGTAGCCTACCCCTGCGCCAAATCGGTCGTCAAAAATATACTTAAGTATATAAGAAAAACTGCAAACTAACAAATACCTAGTAATCAATATCGTCTGTGATTCCTGATAAGACAAAATTAATTCGAGCTCAAGCTTCTTGCTTCCCGATATACAATATTAATATAATACGATAGTAATGATGATACTATAATAATAATATCAAGTCTATGTTGGTGTTGCAAATCTAATATATAAAATTCTCGTGTTTGTAAACTAACTTCTCCGAAACGGCTTGACCTAATTATATTATTTTTAGATCTGAGAATAGGTCGCGAACTATTTTTTATACCCCTAAGTGATAAGAGTCCACCCCAACAAATATTTTTATTGTTGAACAGCATTTTTTTATGATTTGGCACTTAAAATACATAACATTACCTACCCTTAGTTTTCATCCTTCTATCCACATTCTTTAATAGCTATTATCTCTAGAAATTGTTTATATGATAAAACTATATGTGCTGGGTCAGCTAGTAAATATAAAAAAGTCCGCTACTTATCTACATATATACGTCAACTGATTTATTACATACTAGCGGCCACACGCGCTTTCATCCGCGTGGTTCTCGTTCCCGTAGGAATATCTGGATAATAAGTAGCCTAAGTTACTTCTTATTACGTCAGCTACCTGCCAGTGAAAATCCCGTCAAAATCGGTCCAGCCGTTTCAGAGATTAGCCGGAACAAACAGACAGACAAAAATTGTAAAAAAGGTTATTTTGGTATATATACCGTATATATAATCATATGCATGTAGTAAAAAGCGGTTATTTTAATATTACAAACAGACACTCCAATTTTATTTATTTGTATAGATTTCCCGTATACTATATTTTCATTTTCATAAACCTTTCTGTTATTATTTGAATCTGAAAAAAAACATTATCTCATTAACAATCAATTTTACTACACTTGCCGCCCGGAGAGACATTGAAAATATTATGTAATATTATATTGCGAATCCAGATTTGTAAAAAGACCGTTTCGAATTAGAAAATGGGTGACTTATTCAAACCGCATGCTCGAGATAATAGCAACTTATAAAATATGAGACGTTGCCAAACCGCGCGACTCACAGAACGTCACTTAAACACACATGCATTTGCTATATATATGCACGCGTGTGTAAGAGACGAGCCGCGTCGTGATTGGTTATCGCGCGCGAGAGTGGCGAGACGCGGCCGCGCTGCGTGCATGCAATATCGACCTTAAGGGTGGTCCACCGTTCTTGACCGCGATTGTACATCGAGGTGCTGAGGTACTTATACCAAAACGCCACCATGTCGGTCCGATTACAGAACCAGAGCTCTAATCCTATCCAACTACAGCGAGGTGTGAGACAGGGAGACGTCATTTCTCCGAAACTGTTCACAGCTGCGTTGGAGGATATTTTTAAGCTACTGGACTGGAAAGGATTCGGCATTAACATCAATGGCGAGTACCTAACACACCTGCGGTTTGCCGATGATGTAGTTCTCATGGCTGAGACTTTGGAAGACCTGAACACAATGCTCGAAGATCTCAGCAATGCTTCCCAAAGAGTGGGTCTGAAGATGAACATGGATAAGACGAAAATCATGTCCAATGCCCATGTTGCATCCGCTCCAGTTAATGTTGGGAACAATACACTCGAAGTTGTTGACCACTATGTCTACCTAGGACAGACAATCCAATTAGGTAAGTCCAACTTCGAGAAAGAGATCTCTCGTCGAATCCAGCTCGGATGGGCAGCGTTTGGGAAGCTCCGGCATATATTTGCGTCCAAAATTCCTCAATGTCTCAAGACTAAGGTCTTTGACCAGTGTGTGTTGCCAGTTATGACTTATGGAAGCGAGACGTGGTCTTTTACTATGGGTCTCATAAGAAGGCTCAAGGTTACCCAGCGAGCAATGGAGAGAGCGATGCTTGGTATTTCCCTGCTCGATCGAATCAGAAATGATGAGATCCGCAGGAGAACTAAAACGACCGACATCGCTCGAAGGATTGCTCAGTTGAAGTGGCAGTGGGCGGGACACATAGCGCGGAGAACCGATGGCCGTTGGGGCGGAAAGGTTCTCGAATGGCGACCGCGAACCGGACGACGTTCCGTGGGCAGGCCCCCTACAAGGTGGACCGACGATCTGGTCAAGGTCGCGGGAAGCCGCTGGATGCGGGCAGCGCAGGACCGATCGTTGTGGAGATCCTTGGGGGAGGCCTATGCCCAGCAGTGGGCGTCGTACGGCTGAAATGATGACGCAATTATAAGAAACCGGAGCATGGGAAAGTTTATTTAGCCATAGGCTACAGAGAAAATGACAAACCCAGTGTGTATCCCATGCTATGCGCATACTCGTCGGGAAAAACAGACAGAACACTGTTTTTGCCTTGTAATTTGGTAGATGGCTCTTGGGAAGTAGTGGAAGGCTACTCATGGTATGGACTGTCTGGAGCTCCCATCTTTGACCTAGATGGTGAGCAGGTCGGAATCTTCGGGAGGGGATTCGTACTGAACAATATGCAAGACCAAAAACCGGGAGTCGTCATGAGTGCTAGTACGTTACCAGCACAGAAAGGAGTGCAAGAGAAGGTCTTTTCTGAGGCGGCGAGAATAATATCCAGTGAAAAACCCCCAGAAGGCAAAAGGGGTTTCTTAGTTGTCGCATCTACAGGGGCTGGCAAGACAATGCGTTTGACCAGGAACCTGATGATACTAAATGAAGATAAGAAAATCATCTGCTTGATACCAACGAGAGATTCCTGCAGGGCGGCCTTCAACGGGTTCTGCAAGTTACATAATGATGAGATAAGAAAAAATAATTGGAAGATCTGTCTGGAACTCGGCGAGAAAGACAATGAGGAGAACGTGATTCGGTTAGGTAATGGCAAAACAGAATTAGGAAAAATGTTAAGGCACCCACTGACGAGCGAGCCTTCTAGTTGTCGAAAGGACGATACGTACGGTTGCACACTGCATAATGAATAATCAAAAATTCGTAATCAAGCCCTTCGAAATTTACGGAATAACATTGTTTGTGGCGAAATTAAAGATAAAGGATTATCATAATAAACAAAGAAAAGACCAAACTTTGGCGGAATAAATGGAATTGAATAAAAACTAAAGTCCGAGATGAAACGGTACACACAATTAAAAAAAAAAGACACCAAAAAGTAAGAAATATTCCCTCTAATACAGTATCACATAAATACGTACTTTGAAGTCTTAGTATAATAAGTTCAATTTCGGTAGTCGTGTTTTTCAAATTTTAAATTATTATTTTTTTACTAAATTGAAGACTGCAATGGAATGACATCCCCGTTTGGAAATGGTAATACAATCTAGATGAGACTGCTACGACTACTGTACAAAGGCCGCCGAAAGTAGTCGTTCTCAAAGGCAAACACAATATATCTAAAGTCACTAGTGGGGAAAAAGGGACACTAGTTAAGACATGTGCAATAGTCTGTGCTTCAGGTCAAAACTTACCTCCCGCTATGGTATTCCCCCGCAAAAACCTATAGGATATTATGCTGAATGGTGCCCCGCCTGGCACACTAAGACTCACTCATAAGTCGAGCTGGATGACTTCAGAATTATTTGTAAAAGCAATGAAACATTTCATTAAGTATGTGAATACAGCTCCCGAAAATCCAGCTATACTAATTCTTGACAACCATTAGTCACATTGGTCAATTGAAGCTTTAAACTTGGCCAAAGCGTCTGGAGCAACGGTCCTCACGTTGCATCCACACACTACATCAAAATTGCAACCTCCTTACTTAGGACTTAATGGAACCTTTAAAGTATTTTATAATAATGCTAGCGCGCTTCGGCCAGCAAAGCCGGAGAGCAAGGTCCGATAGAAATAAAAGATGGTGATTACAAAGAAATCATGTACACGGAGCAGGTAGGTGCTCGAGGTGCAGATGAAGCGGCTAACTCGGCGAGTTATTGCCCGTAGAAAAAAGTTCGGGGCACGCAAGAAAAAGGCTAAAAACAAACGAAAATGAAGTATTAAGGAAAAATCGTCTCACAACCATCGGACCTGGTTGTGAGACGGGACTATTTTTTCTAAATACTTCATTTTCAATTTTTCAATAATAAAAATTGCATTGTGAATGCAAAAAAGTAAAAATTTAAATAACTAAAAACAAACGATTTCGTCCTTATACAACGTGTTAAAGGATTAACCCAAAACCAGAAAGTAGTTTGCTCAGAATCGTATTGCGAATCGATCGCACTATGTTTCAATTTAGGGTATATTTTTGCAGTTTTATTGGCCCATGTCTAAATTATTAGTAATGCGTAGAGTTGTAAAGTGACCGTCACATACGATAAGTGACCGTCATTTATTATAAATGACCGGTCACATTGGTAATTTATTGTCAGATTCGTCAAATATAATTTACAGTACTGTTTTTAACTGTGACTATTTTTTTCGTGTAAAATTACAAAGGTAACATATTGATTAGCATGGATGTACCCAGGAAGGTGCAAGGTGGGGCACTTGCCCCACCCTCCGACTTGACTTGAAGGTAAATTTTTAGAAAATTATTTCGTTTATGTCTAAATACTTTCATCATCATCATCATCATCATTTCAGCCGTACGACGCCCACTGCTGGGCACAGGCCTCCCCCAAGGATATCCAAAACGATCGGTCCTGTCCTGCGCTGCCCGCATCGAGCGGCTTCCCGCGACCTTGACCAGATCGTCGGTCCACCTTGTGTCCCGCCCACTGCCACTTAAATGATGCAATCCTTCGAGCAATGTCGGTTATTTTAGTTCTCCTTCGGATCTCATCATTTCTGATTCGATCGAGCAGGGAAATACCAAGCATCGCTCTCTCCATTGCTCGCTGGGTGACTTTGAGCCTTCTTATGAGACCCATAGTAAAAGACCACGTCTTGCTTCCATAAGTCATAACTGGCAATACACACTGGTCAAAGAACTTAGTCTTGAGACATTGAGGAATTTTGTACGCGAATATATGCCGGCGCTTCCCAAACGCTGCCCATCCGAGCTGGATTCGACGAAAGATATCTTTCTCGCAGTTGGACTCACCTAATTGGATTGTCTGCCCCAGGTAGACATAGTGGTCAACAACTTCGAGTGTAATGTTCCCAACATTAACTGGAGCGGGTGCAACAGGGCATTGGACATGATTTTCGTCTTATCCATGTTCATCTTCAGACCAACTCTTTGAGAAGCATTACTGAGATCTTCGAGCATTGTTTTCAGGTCCTCCAAGGTCTCAGCCATGAGAACTACATCATCGGCAAACCGCAGGTGTGTTAGGTACTTGATATTGATGTTGATGCCGCATCCTTTCCAGTCCAGGAGCTTCAAAATATTCTCCAACGCAGCAGTAAACAGTTTCTGAGAAATGACGTTTTCCTGTCTCACACCTCGCTGTAGTTGGATAGGATTAGAGCTCAGGTTCTGTAATCTGTTTTGGTATAAGTACCTTAGCACCTCGATATACCTGTAGTCTATTTGGCACCTCTGAAGAGACAGCACTGCCCAGGTCTCGATCGAATAAAAGGCTTTCTCATAGTCCACGAACGCCAAGCAAAGTGGCAAGTTATACTCTTCGGTCTTCTGTATAACTTGCCGCAGCGTATGAATGTGGTCTACAGTACTATAGCCTTTTCGGAGTCTGGCTTGTTCGGGAGGTTGGAAGTGTTTGTTGTAAGAGTTGAATTCGTCGTTTTACATCTAAGATGTATTATTTATTTTTTGTTTTTATATTTAAACTAGCTTCCGCCCGCGACTTCGTCCGCGTGAACATTCGTGAAAATACCCTACTACTCCCTCACCAAGCGAGCAGCCTCGCGCGAGGCAGAACGTTTGCCACGTGCGGCGGGCCTCGCACGAGGCTACTCACTTGGTGAGATAGGTCATAGGACCCGCCTAATGACGTAAAAACGGCTAATCGGATTTTTATGAAATTCAAAACATAGAATACTTTTTATTTTGTTTACGGGTCCCCTAAGTATTTTCTCGAATGTCCACGCGGACAAAGTCGCTGGCGGAAGCTAGTTTATTTGTATAATTCAATAAGGACCTTTACCCCCTGGGTTTGATTTTCGGAAAATTACGAAATGGGTTGCCTATTTGTTTTAAGAAGTAAGCCTACAAAGTTTCAAGATGAAACGTCTGTTTTACCCCCTGGATTTTCATTCAAAATTTCACCCCTATTTCAACCTTTTAGGGGTTGAATCATGTTCAGCGTGTTAAACATCAAAATAAATGCCATTTTTGCAATCGTCATCCCATAAAACCTCAATAACGACATTCATGTCGATTTTTAGGTTTATTTATCCCATTTAACCGCTAAGGGGTTGATTTTCGAAAAATACGAAATATGTGTTTGCTTATTGTTTTACTTACCGACCATTAGCCTAAATAATAAATTTAATGAAGGACTTTCCAGATACAATATTTCATCCCCCTTTTCACCCCTTCGCGGGTAGAATTGCCAAAAAACGCTGACAATGTTAATTTAATTTTCAATAAGATAAGATAAGATAATGATTTATTTCATAGAACATGGTACAAAAGTTTGTTGATGTCAATTTGTGATAGTTGAGCTCAATTGCCAGCCTAAATAAACAAAACTTACGGACTTCCATACAAACATTCATCCCCTATTTTACCCCCTTAGGGATGGAACTTTCAAAAATCCTTTCTTATTGGTTGCCTACATTATATAACGTATCTATGTGCAAAATTTGAAGTCTCTAGGTTCAGCGGTTTGGGCTGTGCGTTGATATCTCAGTCAGTCAGTCAGTCAGTCAGGACTTTGAATTTTATATATATACCTAGATAGATAATTATTTCACAGTGCAATCGCGCTGTGAGCGACGACGTCTAATGACCGCACCATTCAGTTAAGGAGCGAACAAAAATGTTTATAAAAAATGGTTCTGCTCATTTCGCTGCTAACAATAAGGATCAAAATTGTGTTTGTGAGAGCTTTCTCTCTCGGGCAACGTGCGAGCAAGCTAAAAAGTCTTTAAAATGTACTTAAACTGGGATTGTATTGTTCTACGACTTTTAATGAGTAATGTGTACGAATAAAATGAATTTGACGTTACTGACAATAAATGACCGTATGTGACGGTCAGATATGATAAATTACCAATGTGACCGTAATTTTCGGTCAGTCATTTATAACGTGACGGTCACTTTACAACTCTAGTAATGCGTAAGCGCTCGACGCGGACGCGAAGCGCTCGACGCGGACGCGAAGCGCCGCGGGCGGCGCAGCGCCCTCGTTCCACTAGGATCCACCGAGGATGATCCACCGGTGGATCGATGGATATTTTTTTCCTCTTGTAACGATGTCGATTCGTACCAGTCATTATGGATGGTTAAAAACTCTATGATGACTGGAAACTCCATCTAGTTCTACATACTGGCCATTAATTTTATCGAATCCTATCCTGTTCTTTCAATTCAAATTCAAAATCTTCGTTTCACGTGTCCTGTTCATCATTTTCGATTCAGTTCTACTAAAATCACCAAGCCGTACAGAGCTCTCGGAGCATTACCAGTTTTTTATACCAGTTTCAATTGTTTGTAATAGTATTAAATAAGTGGAACCCTTGACCCTTGGAAAGGGTTCCTAATCTTCCTATGCTTCCTATTCTTCCTATACGTTTCTTTATTACTACCTTTATAAATAAAAGTCAAGTCCCTATAAACATCATCTTTTTATTCATCTATTATCTACAAATTAAATACTGGGCGGTGACTTCCGACGTTCCGGCTAGTGTACCGCTGGCCGACGAGGACGTCCCGTTACACTGGCTCTCCGGCGGGGAATCGAACCCCGGTCTCCCGCGTGACAGGCGGGGATACTGACCACTATACTACCGAAGATCAATTTTGTAATACTATTGCTCACATTATACCTAGCATCTCAGAATCATTTATACTAGGCATCATTTTGGAAGAATTTTAACTTAGCTCCCCAGATTCTTTCCAAAATTACTATTCATAAATCCTCAAACGCTCCAACTTTCTTAATCAATACTACTAATATTAAATTGAATAATTATAACAATCTTTCGGAAACCGAGCGCGTTATAACCGATACTATCATTCAAAATTTTAAAAACATTTCTACTGAAATTTTACCTCTTGGGAAAACTCATTTAGCTGAACATCACATTGACACCGGTGATCATCCTCCTATACGTCAACGGTGCTATCGTTTATCTCTTGTGAAACAAAAAGCTCTTTGCGAAGAAGTAGATAATATGCTAAAACTAGATGTGATTGAGCCTTGTGAGAGCCCTTGGCTTAACCCCGTTATTATTACCCCTAAAAAAGATGGTACTTGGCGTTTCTGTGTGGACAGCCGTAAACTAAATGATATTACCAGAAAAGACGCATATAAATTACCTTTTATTTCCGATATTATTGATAATCTTAAAGATGCTAAATACTTGTCATCTATTGACATTGCTAAAGCTTTTTGGGAGATTCCCCTTCGTGTCGAAGATCGTCCCAAGACTTCTTTTCACGTTCCGGGTCGCGGAACATATCAATTTAAAGTTATGCCTTTTGGTCTCACCAATGCACCCGCCACTCAGCAAAGATTTATAGATAATCTTCTTTGTAACATCGACAGTAATGACGTTGACAGCTCTGTTTTCTGTTACTTAGATGACATAATAATCGTAAGTAAAACATTTGACGATCATATTACCCAATTAAATAAAGTTTTCAATAAACTAAAATCGGCTAACATCACTATCAATTTTCCAAAATGCCCGTTCTTTCGGAGCGAACTTAAATATTTAGGCTATGTAGTTAACGACAAAGGTTTACATACCGACCCCGACAAAATAAAAGCAATTCTAGAAATACAACCACCTAAATCTAGTAAAGAAGTTAAAAAGTTTCTTGGTACAGCGAGCTGGTACCGTCGTTTTTTACCAAATCTCAGCACTTTGGCTGCCCCTCTCACAAAGTTAACTTCAACCAGCAAAAAAGCACCCCCTTTTAAATGGACTTCTGAAGCAAATGATGCATTCAATTCAATTAAACGAGCTTTAGTTTCTACTCCAATTTTAACTTGTCCTGACTTTTCAAAACCTTTTGCTGTTCATTGTGATGCATCAGCATACGGGTTGGGAGCAATGCTTACACAAGAATTTGATGGCATAGAAAAACCTATTGCTTACATGAGTAAAT
Organism: Crambus lathoniellus; assembly: GCA_949710035.1. Taxonomy (NCBI): domain Eukaryota; kingdom Metazoa; phylum Arthropoda; class Insecta; order Lepidoptera; family Crambidae; genus Crambus; species Crambus lathoniellus. The sequence goes on from OX453313.1 coordinate 4,373,480, forward strand.
CCCTTACTCAAACTCAAAGGAATTATTCAATTACTGAACGTGAATTATTAAGTGTCATAACTGCTCTAGAACATTGGCGTTGTTATGTAGATAACGGCCAGAAATTTACTATCTACACAGATCATTCTGCCCTTCAATGGTTTTTACATCTCGATAATCCCACAGGTCGATTAGCCAGATGGAGTATTCGTTTATCCATGTTTAATTTTGATATAAAACATAAAAAAGGTAAAGAACATCTTGTACCCGATACCCTATCTCGTATTAAACCCATTAACGCCATTAATATTAATATGTCCAATTCCAATGACGATTGGTATAATACCATCTTATCAAAATGCAAAACTAATCCATCTTCTACCCCTGATTATTCTATTAAAAATAATAACTTATATAAATATACACGATCTAATACTCCATATCATTCTGAATTTTCTTGGAAATTAGTTGTTCCTTTGGAACTACGGGATTCCGTCATTACGGAAAACCATTCTACACTTACAACAGCTCATTTCGGTACTTTTAAAACATATCACCGCATTAAAAATAGCTACTTTTGGCCTGGCATGTATAAAGACATTAAACCCATTCCTAAGTTAAGGTAATTACCCTACTTTTTAATTAGAAATTTTATTTGTTTAATTACTTTAAGTTGTTATTTATTTACTTTAAGTGACATGCACACTTAGTCTTATGATTTATATAGGTACTGTTTTTATATACACCTCCATCCCTTCGGCTGACCCATCAACTACTTTATTAATACATAATTTTGTACATACATATAAGATAATTAATTTTTTTTATTTAATTACAATACTAAATCGTATAATTACGATTATTATAATAAGTTGCCTACTGCAACATATTTAATTTTAAACTATAATATTACTTATTTATCTAAATACTTACGCGTAAGTTAGTAATACTTACTTAATATAGTACTTTAACAAGTACCTACTTACTTATTAGTCTCTAACGAGATTAAAGTCTTATTTTCTAGCCATTTGTTAAGGCTACTAAACTTGTAAATTTTGAAGACACTTTACACAAACATTTACACATGACATTCATCACACACATAAACACTAAACATGATCACCAAAAGCCAGCGGGTTGTGACTGGCATATTTAAATAAGCCTGCACTAATCTGGGTTGGTTTCATGAGAAACATCTTCTATTATAAAAGATTTCTCTACGTAACTGATGCCTTAATTCTAAAACTTATGGAATTAAGACTTTGTTAGATACGACGGATGTTAGTATTTGTATGGAACCGAAACCAACCTAGTGTAAATTTCTCACTGTAAAAACCATTCATACACTCAAAATTCTATCATGCACTTCCATTAAATTAATTAATATGTTGTTACTTGATCTGTATTTACTTTTATAAGGGACTTGTTTGTATATACCTACCTATCTTCTAACAAAAAAAAATCCTTAGAGATTTTTTTGCCCCGGCCGCCCCGGTATTGTAACGATGTCGATTCGTACCAGTCATTATGGATGGTTAAAAACTCTATGATGACTGGAAACTCCATCTAGTTCTACATACTGGCCATTAATTTTATCGAATCCTATCCTGTTCTTTCAATTCAAATTCAAAAGCTTCGTTTCACGTGTCCTGTTCATCATTTTTGATTCAGTTCTACTAAAATCACCAAGCCGTACAGAGCTCTCGGAGCATTACCAGTTTTTTATACCAGTTTCAATTGTTTGTAATAGTATTAAATAAGTGGAACCCTTGACCCTTGGAAAGGGTTCCTAATCTTCCTATGCTTCCTATTCTTCCTATACGTTTCTTTATTACTACCTTTATAAATAAAAGTCAAGTCCCTATAAACATCATCTTTTTACTCATCTATTATCTACAAATTAAATACTGGGCGGTGACTTCCGACGTTCCGGCTAGTGTACCGCTGGCCGACGAGGACGTCCCGTTACACTCTTAAATCCATCGTTGGATCTATGGCTATTTTTTTCCTCTTAAATCCGTCGGTGGATCTATGGCTATTTTTTTCTTATTTAATCCACCGGTAGATCTATGGCTTTTTTTCTTCATGTGCAAGGAGAGGAAGAATGAATATAATACTCCTTGATTGTGTAACTTTATAACTAGCTGTACAGAGATAACTAATTTGTAAGTGTCGCATGTCATTATTATGTCAAGTATTATATTGCATTGATACACGAACGAGAGCACGCCACGATGGACGAAATAAAATACGTTCACAACAAAGGCATAATTTTGCTGCACCAGGGTCACCAATACCACCAAAAAAAGAAGTTTAAATCTGGCTCTATTATGTGGCGATGTTCGCAATGGAGGAAGTTGAAATGTAACGCAACTTTAACCGATTACGGTTAAATGTCAGTGAAAACTCGTTCTACCAGTAGGTAGAACGAGTTCGTCATAATTATTTTATTTTTTTAAAACCCCATTCGTTGTTATGTAATTTTTTTTTTCAGAATGATGTTTATGTCTGTTACAACATTGCTGCAGATGATAAGGAAAATATTCCTATACATAAGTATGAGAATACTTTCCTTCAGCATTAGCTTTTTGTATAAATTTTATTATTGTATCATTTTGTCCAGCAACGACATAATTTTTTTTTGTAAATGCGTTGCTTCTGTTAAAGCTGATAAGTTTTTTTCGCCTGTTTTTCTTGTCAGTTAAAATATGTCCATAACAGGTGGATTCATAAGCATTAATTTTATTTAATCTATATGAATAAAAAAATTATGACTATGACTAACGTGCTGGGTCGCGTAGACCCTACCAGCGAAAGCCGTAGTAAAATTAATACAAGTGCACTTTACTGCTACCATGCATTTCTCAGATGAATATAACTCATTCGACTTTGACTGGATCGAAGAAAATATAGATCATCATTATGAAGAGGATGGGAGTTCCCAATCTGATTTCATAGGAATGGAATATCTCAACCGGGTAGATTATGCCTTAAATTCCCCCCTAATAATAGATGAAGTGATAAATTGCCTGAAATATCTAAGACAGCGGCCTTTTGAGGATCGGTGGGACATCAGGACCTGGTGTCACTTAAGGGACTCCTTAGAGGTATCCCAGGAATCTGCCACCCAAGTTCGAGACCCAACAGATTTTTAGAGTTGGTTCTTTGGATTTGCTAATCAATCCCATATCAACCGAACGGCAATACGAAGCATAATGAACCAAACTATTGTCGATAGCAAACAAACATATGATGTGATGTTGTCATTTAATGTTTCACTGTAACTTGTGAAGGCATTGTTTTCTTTTAAAAAAATGGTAAATGTGTGGCAAGAGCAAGATACACACATGAGATTCACTATTATTAACCCGCACAGATCAGTTTTGCGTATATAGAGGTAACTATATTGTGTTGACAAAACACACAGTAGGTAGTACGACCATAATGAAATCCTTACTTATATTATAAATGCGAAAATGTCTGTCTGTGTGTTACACAATCACGCCTAAACTACTGAACCGATTTGAATGAAAATTGGTACAGAGATAGTCTAGAGGCTGAGAAAGGACATAGGCTACTTTTTATTCCTGAAAAATATCACCTTCCCGGGGATAACGTCGTGTAGTACACGCGGGCGAAGCCGCGGGCGGAAGGCTAGTAATATATAAACGTGTATAAAACAAACGTTACCTGTAATGTGTAAGATAGTGAAAGCCCAATTTACATGTGGGGTACTAACATTACGTTCTAATAAAATATATGAAGAAAATAATGTCAAATGTACGAAATAGCACATTGCTTTAATTTTTCAGTCTGTTTTATTCTATTTTCGTTGCCGATGTGAAAGGAATTTGTTCCGTGAAATTATCTTAAATAATTTCAAAGATGAGGGTAGGTAAAAACCCAGGCTCATTTCTGGGAGCAAACGTAGCCTTTTTAATAAAATTCTACCGCCTTTAAATCAATTAAAATGAACGGTAATCGTAATCAGGTTATTAAAGTGCGACATCAAGTGATACGGCGTCAAGTTGCTGATACGACACACAACACGACGTGTCGAGTTACTCATACTACGCCTAATAACTGATACGACATTGAGTTGATGCGACGTCGAGTTAATGATACGACGCAAGTAATTGATACGACACCGAGTGGCTGATACGACGTCGTATAACTGATGCGACATTGAGTTGATGCGCATGAGATGTCGAGTTACTGATACGACGTCGAGTAACTAATACGACATCGAGTGACACATGCTACGTCGATAAGGTTTATGCGACGTTGTTGATTCGACCCGTAAGGTACCGAAAAGAATCGTGACGGTTAGGAAAACTCCTAAATCGTCGCTGGGCCGTGAGGCGCCGAGCGGAATTTTAATTGGGGTCACTCGAGTGTACTAACTCAAAATAATTCAACTCACCGCTGCCTGGCACTTTCTGTTCCCGCAGTGAGTAGGTAGTAGGTACGTGTTGACCGCACGAATATTGAAAGCTGGAATTTGATAAGTTACATAGAACACTTGGTTTAGTTATAAAAGCTAATTATTGCTTTCTTTTCAGGTTATAAATAAAAATGTCAGTGGAAACTGGTGAAAGAAGACTTAGGTCATTGCTAGATGAATGTTTAGAGCATTCTTCAGATGAAGCAAGCTCGTCAGAAGTATCCGATCACTTCAGTGAACATGAACAGGAATCTGATACGCAAGACATAAATTTGAACTATGCGGAGACCAGCAGTGAATGGGATTCGGACGATAACATCCCTCTTTCAGCTCTGAGGACACGTCGCTCCTCTGTCAGCGTCCATGCATCTCACTATGATTCTAAAGATGGCCAGAAGTGGTACAAGCAAGCTCCCCTTAAATTAATTTTTTTTTTCACTTTAAGCCAATATAAAACCTGTTACAGGCTTTTATTTTGGATTATAAAATAAATATTATCGCTGTGGACTACCCGCCTTCTTATTTACCACCACGCGACACTAGTTGGTCCTAACAAAAGCAAGTTTTATTGCACTATTAGAAGAGCTTCCCCGGCTGTCGGAAAAGCACTAGGGTATATTGGGTCTCGCTGCTGTCTTATTAAGATGCGGACAGGTGACTCTGATGTAAGAATTTCGACTTTGCTAGAAGTTCCTCGCACTACTTTGCAGAGGTTAATGGACACCGTAAGAGAAATACTAATACTCGACTTTGTTCCACAATATATTGGAATAACTCATTTGACAAGAGAACAATTGATTGAACATAATCTCATGATCGAAAATTGTATAATCAAAAGGATGAACAAGCAATTGTAATAATTGTGATACATACATTTATATCAATAAAAGCAGCAATTTTATGTTTCAAAAAGACACATATTCTTTACACAAGTATAGGAATTTATTAAAGACATTTTTAATGGTAGCATGTGATGGTTAAATTTTAGATTGCTTTGGCCCAAACAGTGCTACCAAATCTGACGCAGAAATAATGTTTTCTTTGTTCAGAAATGAAAATGCCCCACTGAGACAGTATTTCTAAGATAATGACATATTTATTTAGACAGGGGATTCGGAGACAGCATCAGTTTATTGAATAATTGTAATTATAACGCATATATGCCTGAGTAACTTTTAGAAGGCGAACACCAACTAAGCCCCACCTAAACAAATAGAAGTAGGTGTGTTACTTTATGCAGATGAGTGGTGGAAGTTGTGAATAGATATTGAAAAGGGGTAATAGATTATAATGATTTGAACATTTTAACAAAACTGTACCTCATATGTATGAGTATTACCAAATCGCAGCTTGTCTAATTAATAAGTTTGGTGTTCGCCTACGTAATAGACCTGATGCTGCTCAAATTCTTGAAATAATAAATAAAAGGATGCCTCTGGAAAATAATTTATCGAATATAGTTTCTCAGTATAATTTAACCCTTTAAATTCCAGCAGCGCATGTTCTCGCCATTCGTTTTTAAAAATTTGTTGAGCAACATAGTGTTAGAAAATTGGGAAGCGTATGAAAACACCGCTTAAAGATTTGATGTTGAAAGCCTGGGCTTCAGATGGCTCGACAATAGAAATTAATTTAAATAAAGGATCGCTGAAGTCAAACCTCCTTACAATGTTCAATATAGTTCAATAGATAGAGAAGCTAGACAATTGTTCACGCGCGCTTGCGAGCGGGCAGTTGTCATTGTCAAGGTCACGGGACAACGCGCTCGGGCCGGGTGCTTTTTCATTCGTTTAGTTCGCCGCCAACAGCCGTCCGCGCAACATCGCGCTCAGTTACCTACCCGTATTGTGACCGAGATTGCGAGTTTTTGCACCTACGAGTGCCCGGTCGGGGTACGGACTTGTGACCCGTGTGTGTTCGCTTTGAAAAGCGCCGGGAAAGTTTTAGCTGTCTATTAGGGCATTGTGTAGTTATAAGAGTGTTAGCTATAAGAGTTTCCCATCGGGGTTGGGTGAAGACCTACTTGTCAGGCGCGCGCGCCGGCGAGACAGCGATCAGCCCCCCTGGATTATGAACAGTATCTTCTATAAGGTAGGACTAGCTTAAGTAACTTAATTTTGCATGAGAAACATCCGTTTCAATAAACTGTGGAACACAGTAGATGATCATCACAATTGTGCGTGATCATATTTTTGGTAGCAGAGCGTACCTAGAAATACCTAAAAAGCGTACCTAAAAATTATTATTTTTTTGTTAAAATCTCGAGGGTATTCCGAGACGATTTGAAGTACTAAGAAATTGTTCTAGTAAATTCTCGAAGCGAATGTTTCTCACTTGGTGGATCCGATAATAGATAGACACTTATATAATTGTTGTCACATACTAGTGATTGGATACGAGTTTACTCGCCTAGATGTGTATATTTTTTTTTGTGTGTCAGGATTTATTTGACGAATAGTTTCGTTCGAAAGTGTTGTTTATTAGTACCACATACTAGTGTTTGTTCCGAGTCCGCTTGCCTAGTTAAAAAAGTGGAACTAGTTTTAATTATTAGTAGTATTAAATTACGAGTATTATTATTAAAAATAGTTTTGTTTTTGTTGGTTGATAACGGTTTAGTAGTTGATTTGCGAGGTTGACTTGGCCGTGCCGTGTATGCCATACCGTTAATCCTATACCGTTTTGTTTATACCGTTATATTGTTAGCCCTTGAAATTGGTAAGTTGTTAATAATTTATGAAAATAGTAGGGTCCGTGTATGTCGTCCGAATTTTAATTGTGTTTTATATTATCGTGACGCGACCTATTTCTATTGCTTTTTTTTGTTGATGTTTACTACTTTTATATTTCTTTGTTTGCTTTGTTTATTAAACGGATTATAAATGGCTCCTACGAATCCGACCGCCGTATCCAGGGCTGGCATCCAAGGAGTTTTGCGTTGGCTTGCTTGTGCGGTCACATTAATAGACCGAGCCGACCGGGTAGGCGCGTTGCTAGCTCGGTATGGCGGGCTGGCAGCTCGGCTGCAAGACCTGGAGCGCCACGCCATGGAGTGTCGCGCGTATTATCTGGAGAACCCCCCAGCTGATGATGCCGTGTCGGAACAGCTGGAGCAGGATGTAGCCCAGGCCTATGAGCTGGCTGACCAGCTCACGGAGGCGGCTGAGAGGGCCCTGGCTGTTCGGAAGGGGGAGCCGGTTTTGAGCGGGGAGGTCAAACCTACCCCGACGGCGTTGCTAGGCCGATTGCCTACGTTGGAGATTCCCACTTTTAATGGGGATCTGTCAGCCTGGATGGGCTTCATTAATTTGTTTGACAGTTTGGTGGATTCACGACGGGACTTATCCCCTAGCGAGAAGTTGGCCTATTTGCGCTCCTCCCTGCGAGGAGAGGCCAGCGCGGTAATCCAGCACCTGCTCATCAGTGACGACAACTACCAGGTGGCTCGCCAGCTTCTGGTTAGCAGGTACCAGAATGTCCGGTTACTGGCGGACACCCACGTGGCCACGATTTTGGCCCTCCCGCGAATCACGCGGGTACACCTGTTACGGAGGGAGTTGCTGAACCCGCTACTGTCAGCGGTCAACTCCCTAAGGCGATTGGACCTGCCGGTGGATCAGTGGTCCTTTATACTGCTGCACATAGTCCTCGCCAAATTGCCCGCTGAAATGAAGGGGCGTTTCGAGCAGAGGTACGGAGGCGACAGCGCCTCGTATCTCCCGCCCCTCGCGGACCTCCTTCGTTTTTTGGAGGACGAATGTAGGGTGACGGACTACCTGGAGCCCGCCCCGGTTCCAGGTGTTGGTCGTATGGTGGCGGCGAGGGAACAGCCCCGTCGCCCGACCAACCGCTATGCTGCCTTCCAGCAGTCCCCTCCCCCCGCACCGAGTGAGCGGTGCAGGTATTGCAGGGGAGATACGCACGGGGAGCACGAATGTGCCAAATTTAGAGGCCTCCGCCCAGAGGGACGGAGGGCCGTTGCAAGACAGCGCCAATGGTGCTATAGGTGTTTGGGGGGACACATGCAGTCGGCGTGTCCCCAGACAGAGGATTGTCGTCTTTGCGGAGGGAGGCATCACCCCCTCCTTTGTTTGGACCGCAAGGACGCCGGGAGCGACCGGGGTTCGAATTCCTCGCGCACGGGCGGGGGCCCGGCAGCCCGGAACCGGTCCCCTAGAGATTCGGCGGGGCTTAGCCCCCCCGTTCAGTCCCCCCCGGAGAGGGGGAACTATAGGAGAGACGCCCCCGCCACGGGCGGGGGTAGGGGGGTACCACAAGAGTACGCCACGGTGGCGATGGGCACGGGCCCTATTTGCTACTCCCCCCCCCTAATGGAGAGGCCTCGATTGGGGTACTATGTACCGAGGCACGCCCCACACGGGTATTACCCTGCACCTAGGAGTGCTGTTGGTCGGGGCCAGTATGTACCCGATTGGGACCCGCTCGCCCGGTACGAGCGTCCCACATTTGGCGCGCCGACTCAGGCGCGAGGGGGACAAGTACCCCCCCAAAATTTTTAATGGCGCCCCTGTCGGACCCAACCACCCCTCCGGAGCTTGTGCTGTTGCCAACAGCCTCCGTGAATGTTTGGGGACCTAAGGGCAATGTTGTCACGGTGCGTGCCCTTTTGGACTCAGGTGCCCAGGGGTGCATAATGTCCAGGTGGCTTGTCCGACAGCTGGGTCTTTTGCTTGTGCCGCATCACGAAGCGGTACGGGGGGTGGGAGACTCGCGGATCCCTGATCCGATTGGTCGAGTTGAGTTCTCCTTCTCCCCCCACTTCACGCCAAGGCCGAAGATCGGTGCTTCGGCGATAGTTTTTGATAAGGTGGTTGGACCACTCCCGCAAGTGCGAGTGCCGCCATCCACGATTGAGCTGACGTCTGGACTGGCTTTGGCTGATCCTTCCTTCCACCGACCGGGCCCAATACACTTGTTGATTGGTGCGGATGTCCTCGGTCGTGTACTGTGTGGAAGCAAGCGAGTTTTGCAGACAGCCGATCTTGTCGCCTTGTCCTCGTCGCTGGGTCATGTGGTGATGGGAAAGGTACCACAGACACCAGAGACCCCGTCGGTAGACCGCCAGACCATTGTCGGTTCTACTTTGTCCGACGTTCTCCAAAAGTTTTGGGAGGTGGAGGAACCTCCCACTGCCAAGCGGTTGGATCCGTTAGCGGAGGAGTGCGAATTGTTCTACCAGAACAACACTGGGCGCCTCCTCTCGGGTCGCTTGATTACCCGCTTGCCCTTCTTGGCGGTTCGCCCTCCTTTAGGGAGCTCCCGACCGATGGCCGAGAAGAGATTGTTGTCCATGGAGCGTAGGATGGCCAGGGATCCCGCATTCAAGGAGAAGTATATAGACTTCATGCGGGAGTATTTGGACCTTGGGCACATGTCCATCTCGCAGTTGGACTGGCGTAATGTGGAACATTACTTCCTGCCACACCACGCTGTTTTGAAGACTTCCAATGGGAAGATCCGCGTGGTCTTTGATGGTTCAGCGCCCACGTCAACCGGAGTGTCGTTGAATCAGTGTCTGCATGCGGGGCCGAAGTTGCATCACGATGTCTGTGATGTTTTGACCAACTTCCGCCGGCACGCTGTCGTCTTTGTGGCCGATATCCGCATGATGTTCAGACAGACCGTGATTCACCCGGAGGATAGACGATACCAGCTCATCCTTTGGCGTGAGGATCCCCAGGATCCGATGTTGGCTTACGAGCTGAACACCAACACTTATGGTTTGCGGTCGAGCCCCTTTGTGGCGATCCGTTCGCTTTTGGAGCTCGCAGAGCGCGAACGGCTACGCTATCCCCGGGCATCTGCTCTTATTGAGGGGGGGGCCTTATTTGTCGACGATATCTGCACGGGGGCCTCGAGCTTAGATGAGGCTCTCGTCTTACGTGATGAGCTGATTGCGCTCTTGAGGGCTGGTGGCTATGAGTTGCGGAAGTGGCTGTCTAACTCACCGGACCTATTGGCAGATTTGCCTAAGGACCACCAGCAAGAGCCGCTCCTCTTTGAAAATCCGGAGACTCCAGACATGATGTCTGTTTTGGGAGTCCAGTATCGACCAGTCCCGGATTTGTTCACATATAGATTAGAACTGCCAGACCCAAAGGTCTGGACTAAACGCACGGTGCTGTCCACTGTAGCCCGTACCTTTGATCCGAACGGTTGGCTCAGCCCTGTAGTGTTTTCGATGAAGTGCTTCCTACAGGAGCTCTGGGCTGCGGAATTGTCATGGGATGAGCCCCTCTCTGGTAGCCTCCTACGAGAGTGGGTGAGGTTCGTGTCATCCCTACCCGACGTCAATCGGGTTTGTATACCGAGGCAAATGCTGCCTTCGGGAAAGTTTAAAGCCTCCCTGCACGGCTTTTGTGACGCGTCCGAAAGCGGATACGCGGCAGCCGTTTACATCCGAACGGTGGATGCAGCAGGCGTTGTCGCCGTACACTTAGTTACGGCCAAGAGTAAGGTCGCCCCCCTTCGGACTAGGCTAACCATTCCGAAGTTGGAGTTGTCCGGCGCCACTCTCTTAGTACGGCTACTCAATCATGTTGCCGACACCTTGGGAAACGGTGTCGACTTGGAGTCGATATTTGCGTGGTCTGACAGCCAGGTCGTCCTTTGTTGGCTGAAGAGTTCAGTCCACACCCTTGAGGTTTTTGTGGCCAACCGGGTCTCACAAATTCAGACTTCAAAGGCCCCGTTGATTTGGCGCCACGTACCGGGCGAATTGAACCCCGCAGATTGTGCCTCCCGCGGCTGCGAGGCGCCTGAGTTAGTGTTAGTAACATCATGGTTGTTACGGCCTGAGCGCTCATGGCCTGCCACCCCGGCTGTGGCCAGAGTCCCAGACCTAGGCATGCGTGTTCACGCCGTGGAGACGGTGGCGGCTCCGCAGATGGAGTTTTTGTTAGACCGCTACAGTTCTCTTGATAAGTTGCTCGGCGTGACTGCTTGGATGAGGCGCTTTGTGCGAAATTGTCGCCAGCCTCAGGAGAAATCGTTGTCTCCGGTCCTCGCCCCACAAGAGCGGCAAGACGCTCTGTTGCATTGGTTGCGAGTGACGCAACAGCGAGAGTTTGAACCGGAGCTGAAAGCCCTGCGCTCAAGTAAGCCCAAGTTGAAGGGACCCTTGGTGCGGTTGAATCCCTTCTTGGACAGTACCGGATTGCTGCGTGTCGGAGGTAGGCTCAGACATGCCAACCTGCCGTACGGATCACGCCACCCTTTGTTGCTCCCCAAGGATGGACCGTTAGTTAGACTGTTGATTACAGACCGACATGTAAAGAATGCTCATGCCGGTTGTAATGCTTTGACCGCGCTCCTCCAACGAGAGTTCTGGATTTTGTCAGCGCGGAGAATAATCCGATCCGTTATTTTTCGTTGTCTCCCGTGTTATCGTTTGCGCGCCGATACGATGCAGCCCCAGATGGGTGATTTGCCTGCCGATCGAGTGAACGAATCGATGCCCTTCTCAGGAGTTGGAACGGATTTTGCGGGGCCATTTACCGTTAAGACATCGCGGCTTCGTAATGCTAGAACGGAAAAGGCTTACTTGTGTGTATTTGTTTGTTTGGCCACTAAAGCGGTCCACCTGGAGGTGGTTAGTGCCCTCACCACAGAAGCCTTTGTAGCCACGTTGAATCGTTTTGTGTCTCGCCGCGGAATGCCGTCGTTAATAAGGTCCGATTGTGGAACCAATTTCAAGGGCACCGATAGGTATTTAAAGGAAGTTTGTGAATTTTTGGATAGGAATAATTTTGAGATCGGATCCACACTCTCTCGCAGAGGGGTACGATGGCAGTACTCCCCGCCATCCTGCCCCCACTGGGGAGGGATTTTTGAAGCAACTGTAAAGGCCGCTAAAACTCACCTTCGTCGCGTTATTGGGGAGACGGTCCTCACGTTTGAGGAACTCGCGACCGTATTTTGTAAGGTTGAGGCGGTCCTCAACTCGCGTCCGTTGTGTCCGTTGTCTTCGGACGCGAATGATTTAGAGGCCCTTACGCCGGGCCATTTTTTGATTGGCAGACCGCTTAACGCCTTGCCGGAATATCCTTATTCCGAAGTGCCCTCCGGACGGCTCTCGCGATTTGAATTGCTCCAGCAGCTTACGCAGAGTTTTTGGCGCCGTTGGCATCTGGAGTATTTGCACATTTTGCAGCAACGCGTTAAGTGGTCGGATAGGACGACCCCACCCAAGACCGGAGACCTCGTGTTGGTAAAGGATCCAAACCTGCCGCCCCTCCGCTGGCGTTTAGGACGCATTGTTCAGCTTCATCCGGGGTCGGATGGTGTGCCCAGGTTTGCCGAGGTCCTGGTGGGGGACTCTGTTTTGAAGCGAGCGATCGCTACCCTCTCTCGCCTACCCTTAGATTGAGTTGGCGGACAGTTTGCTACTGTCCGGGACGGGGGGATGTTCACGCGCGCTTGCGAGCGGGCAGTTGTCATTGTCAAGGTCACGGGACAACGCGCTCGGGCCGGGTGCTTTTTCATTCGTTTAGTTCGCCGCCAACAGCCGTCCGCGCAACATCGCGCTCAGTTACCTACCCGTATTGTGACCGAGATTGCGAGTTTTTGCACCTACGAGTGCCCGGTCGGGGTACGGACTTGTGACCCGTGTGTGTTCGCTTTGAAAAGCGCCGGGAAAGTTTTAGCTGTCTATTAGGGCATTGTGTAGTTATAAGAGTGTTAGCTATAAGAGTTTCCCATCGGGGTTGGGTGAAGACCTACTTGTCAGGCGCGCGCGCCGGCGAGACAGCGATCAGCCCCCCTGGATTATGAACAGTATCTTCTATAAGGTAGGACTAGCTTAAGTAACTTAATTTTGCATGAGAAACATCCGTTTCAATAAACTGTGGAACACAGTAGATGGTCATCACAATTGTGCGTGATCAACAATATTTATAAAATGCATCTAAATCAGTGTCGGAAATCGTTCGATCCTTTTTTAAATTATTAATATTTTCATTTGCATGCATACCAAGATATATTTTTCAAAAAGGCAAGAAATTACTAAAATCTTGGAAGTAGGCCAAAAAAATATTATTGCCTTGTGTGTGCACATATGAAAGTTGGAAGTAATTGGAGCAAATTGATTTTAAAATCCTTTCAACTTCAGGCTTTAATTTGTGTAATAAAAGTCCCTCAGACTGAAACATTAAAATGTAAGACATGAATTTAAGGTACGCTATTGTGAATTTGTTATCCATGGTTTTACGCATCTCCTCAGTTGTTCTTGATGGGTCTTCGAATGTGCTCATCCTCAAGTACGCTTTTAAGGGCTCATACTGCTCCAAGACTCAGTCTACACATGCTTTCATTGACAGCTAACGGGTTTGAGAAAGTGTTAAAATTTTGTGAAATTCAACCCAGAAAAACTTTTGGAAATCTTTGAACTTTTGCTGTCTGTTGGAACTCCTGCTGAAATGTGATCCTATATTACGTAAGAAATCTTCAACGGATCTCGAAAGTTTTAAACACGCTTTTGAAGCCGATAAATTGGTCATATGACATGAACAAAATTGGTGAACTTTTTTCAAAATATTTTCAGTCTACATTTTTGAAATGTGACGCTTTTAATTCAAGCTCTAACCCAGTTATTTCTGATAATGAACATGATGTGAATAACAATCCCACTGATATTTGCTCAATTGAAATCAAACCTGATCAGATGTGCAAACTATTAAAAGCCCTGGATGTCAACAAATCTGTTGGGCCAGATGGTCTTCCGGCTTTGTTTTTGGTTAAATGTGCTGATGAGCTATATTTTCCAGTCTCAATTTTTGTCAAAAGATCCATTGAAGAGGGTATCATGCCTGCCAAATGGAAATTGGCCTTTATTACGCCAATTCATAAAAAGGGTCCCAAGGATTGTGTGGAGAATTATAGACCGATATCCAAGCTCTGCCAACTTGCTAAAGTCTTCGAAAGAATAGTCTACGACCAGGTTTACAACAGTCTTAAGTTAAGCTTTAGCCCTCATCAGCATGGATTTCTGAAAAATCGTTCCACTGTTACGAACCTGGCTGTTTTTACCGATTACTTGACTGAACAAATGGATCAAGGCAATCAAGTAGACGCAGTTTACACTGATTATGCAAAGGCGTTTGATCGTCTTGATCACAGAATGCTATTGGCAAAGCTTTGGAGAGTAGGCATTAGAGGAGATCTCTTTAGATGGTTCTCATCGTATATCGATAAAAGATCCCAAGCAGTGGTGCTTAGTGGATATGTGTCTTCTTAGTCATATATACCGTCTGGAGTCCCGCAGGGATCATTGCTCGGTCCTCTGCTTTTTATTATGTTTATTCAAGATATAGGTCAATGTTTTTCCCATTCTAATTATCTTTTATTTGCTGATGATATGAAGATTTTTAAAGTAGTTAACAATATTGATGACGCCAATAAACTCCAGAATGATCTCCAAAGGCTAGACACATACTGTCGTTTAAATAAACTTGACCTAAATGTATCTAAATGCTTTACTATAAGTTTTACCCCTTCAATTTTAGTTACAGTATCAAAAATGAAAAGTTATCTCATAAACATGAAGCTAAAGACTTAGGAGTAATTTTAAACTCAAAACTGTTGTTTGCTAAACATATTATCAATTCTATTAATAAGGCGTCTCGTTCACTTGGGTTTGTTATGCGTTTGTCTAAGTCATTTAAACTTATGAAAACCATCAAAATTATTTACTGTGCTTACGTTCGCAGCCACCTCGAGTACGCTAGCCAGATTTGGAACCCCTGCTATGATATTTACATTTAATCTATCGAAAAAATTCAGAAAAAGTTTACTCGATAATTAAATTACAAATTTAAGA
The DNA here is from genome assembly GCA_949710035.1 of Crambus lathoniellus. Classification (NCBI taxonomy): domain Eukaryota; kingdom Metazoa; phylum Arthropoda; class Insecta; order Lepidoptera; family Crambidae; genus Crambus; species Crambus lathoniellus. The sequence continues at coordinate 4,388,740 of OX453313.1, forward strand.
TTCCGAAAATGTCATATGAGGAACGCTGCGCTAAGTTTCATTTATTACCTCTTTCTATTAGACGAAAAATTGCAGACGTTAGACTATTGGTCAAAATTATTAGAAGCCTTGTAGATTGTCCCGATCTGTTAAGGAAAATTACTTTTAAAGTGCCTTCAAGAGCAGCTCGGAATAACACATACAAGCCATTCAGCATTCCTCCTGTGCACACCAACTTTAGAATGAATAGTTTTCTCATTAGAACTTGTGCGGTCATTAATAAGGCTGACGCCAGTTAAGACATATTTTTCAGTAGCATCAATACTATCAACAAATTATTTCAAAGCACTGATTGATTACTAACATTACTATAGGTTGTTATATTTTTTATTTACTCGGCACCTAACACCTCAATATTGTGATCTTTTATGAGTCAATATTAGTTACTGGCCTGTTTTAATTTTGCAAACACTGAGTTGAGTTTCCCTACCATGACATTCAAGAGGTACTACACCCTTTGCATTCAACAACTCCAGAAGACAATCAAACAGGCCCGTAGCTGAAGACACTTCTACCATATCCAAAAAGTGTGTTGTCACCTTTTTTATGACGTTATTGAACACAATACTTGTAAAATGTTGCAATGTTTTTTTTTTACTATGATCAGTGGTTTCATTCATAACCAAGGAACAGAAATGCCCAGGTTGTTTGTTAAATCTTCCGTTTTTCGTTTGCAAATGAGTGTCCTAGGACATTTTTCATGATTGTTGTAGATTTTGTTCTGTGAATTTTTTGCTATGTCAGAGTTGGGAAATCAGCACAAGGAGATCCTAAAGCATCCATCAGCGTATATGGCAGATTATTAGTTGTCAAGAGACCAGTCAACTTTAGCTATGCTCTTTTCACTTTGTTATCAGTTTATGTCTTCATATAATTCGTGACTTTACTTGACATTGCAACTTGCTTTATACAAGATTTATGACATTGTGACTGCATGTGACTAACTAAATCACTTTTGTGTTGCCGTAAGTTAGAGTTGCAGACTGTACAGATTGAAAGCTCACTTTCATTTTTAACAATGTGACTCTTTTTAAGCCAGTCCTTGAGTTTTGGTTCAAGCAACCACTTATCATTAAATTTGTCCTTTTTAACAGACTGTTAGTGTCTCTTCCTCAGACTCTAATTCCTCTTCGGTCACCTCTTCATTTCTGTCACTTCTTGCTTTATTACTATTTGATTTCTTCTTTTTGACTGGCGGCTCATGTTCAGTGACTAATAAATCGACGTCGACTGTATAAAAGTTGACGTCATTTATTTGTATTTCTGCCGTCTCATGGCAAAATATTGCAACCCGGGTTACGTTGTTTTGTCGTGCACTATCTCTTTTGATTCATGGTCTATCATTACTAAGAAAAAAAAAATTTCATTACGAACGAAAACCAAAATAACGTAATCCCAAATTTTGCCGAAACATTCCAATATGTCACATTGCTGTGATCTGTAATTAGAGATTTCTCCGCGATTGGCAGCGCTGAATTCATAACCCCGTGAATCGATTCTCGATCCCCTGTACCGGCTAAAAAATATGGATAAGGGACCACCCTTACACGAGAACTATTCCAATACTGCGAAGTACTCTTAGTTAGAAAACTATTCGTGTTAAGAATAATTTTAAAACAACACTCCTTAACGCAGTTTCCTTTGACTCATATCATAGCCATCAAGTAGGTCAACGAAGTCGTAGATATCGTCCAGTCTGCGAATACACATTCTTACGTAGGTTCTTCGGGTTTTTAGGGCCATATTTGTATAACCATGTTGATAAAGATCTAAACATTTATTATTAAAAATGAAGTATTAGAAAAAAACGGTCCGTCTCACAACTAGCTCCAATGGGATCTTCGTTCGTGATCTTTTACCAATATACGCTTTTGACGTTATGCTCTTTTACCATTTTGCTCTGTAACCATTTCGCTCTTTTACCATTTTGAGATCGTTTACCGTTTTGCATTTTTACCGTTCCGCGCCTAAAGGGTTCCGACACAGTGGAAAAATGTTTAGATCAAGTTGCTTTAAGTTTTTTGCATTCACAATGCAATTTTTATTATTGAAAATGAAGTATTAGCAAAAGTCGACCCGTCTCACAACTAGCTCCGATGGGACTCGAAACCACGAGAATTCTCGTGGGTTCGAGTTCTTTTCAACAACTTCATTTTCAATGTAATAATGTTACTAAGTTGTTATTTTATTATTGTTCCACATTATCATCATCATCATTTTAGCCGTACGACGTTCACTGCTGGGCATATTCCTCCCCTAAGGATCCCACAACGATCGGTCCTGCGCTGCCCGCATCCATCAGCTTCCCGCGACCTTGACGAGATTGTCGGTCCACCTTGTAGGGGGCCTACCCACGGTACGTCGTCCGGTTCGCGGTCGCCATTCGAGAACCTTTTCGCCCCAACGGCCATCGGTTCTCCGCGCTATGTGTCCCGTCCACTGCCACTTCAACTGAGCAATCCTTCCAGCGATGTTGTTCCACAAGACTAGAATATATCTACAGTTGCTTGATTTGATTAACCACAATAATTAAGTATAAGTATCAAGTTAGGTAGGGTAGGTATAAAAACCAAGTCATCAAATCACGCAAGAAATCAGAAGCCACCTTTGCACATCGTAAAGCAACTCATTGCCGCGATAGAGAAACAAATACCGCCATCTAGGCTAATTTGTGTAAACTAAAATTACATATAACTTTTTATGGTATATAAAAAGTGGTCTTACATTTAAAGGACTTATTTATATAAAGTCCTTAAAATTTAGCGTCCCGAGGACATTTTAATCCACTGACGGACAATTACAACTCATAAAATACAACTAGTATACAAGAACATCAACTAAAATGAAAGATATCAAAGAAATTATTAAGTTTCAGACATTAACACAAAGAAACCTTCTCACCATACGCATAATAATAACGCATTACATATTTAAACTTTAAATTCAACAAATAACATTAAAAACAATAACAACAATTCATTTGTCAACCGAATAAAAGTAAGTATTTACATTTCATAATAACTTCTGTGTGTTTATTGACACAGCGAACGATATTATTTACTGATCTTATACAGAGTCTTTTAGCCGCTCGTTTTATCGTCGAGTTTTTGGTTTTCAAGGTAACCCTCGTAACTCCGTTCTTACCGGGATGGCCTTCATTTATTTTGCCATAAAGCCAACGACATGGAGGCAACTCGTCCTTCTTATTAATTAACATAATGACACCTACTTTTGGTGATGGGGAATTAGTTGCCCAACAATATCGATGGAAATATTTGGTTAGATACTCCTTTGACCACTTACGCCAAAACACTTGAGGAAGGCGTTGTGTGAACTGCCACCTACGAAGCTTACATTGTAAGCTTACATTGTAAGCTTCGTAATTCCGATCTGGTGGGGTGACCAAAGGCTCTCCTTTGACCAAAGACTTTGACTTTCTTGACAGCGGTCGGGAATTTAAACACGCTTCAACTTGCGCAAGTACTGTTGACATCTCTTCGAAAGTCAACTAAGATGAACCACACGCGCGACAGGTGGAATTTCACGGACTTGATTCCCGCCTCCCACACACAAACCTCCAAAATTGGGTGCTCGCAGTGGTATGAAATTCCAAGCAGTAGCGTTGTTAGCCAGATTTTCCGCAATTTCCGGCAGAATACTACTTTTTTCTTTGGGAAAAAAGTTTCTTTATTTCTTTTGCGGCTCTAATGAAATTGGTGCCGTTGTCACTTCAGAGTATATTGCACCAACCATGACGTGACACAAACCGCTTAAATGCTTGCAAAAATCCCTGGGCTATGAGGTCGGTGACTGCTTCCAAATGTACAGCTTTTGTTGTCATGCACACGAAGAGATCATCTGTATAGGACCGGCGAAATCCACGCCACTGTGCAAAACTGGGATCCACTCTCACTGAAGGAAGTTATCCCATCAGAGATTGATACGTACGACCACGTTGTTTGAAACAGGTAACACATTTGCAAACAAATGCTTTTACTAGTTGCTTAGCACCTATTATGAAGAAATTGTTTAATATATACGTTAATGGATGTGGGCAGCGCAGGACCGAGCGTTGTGGAGATCCTTGGGGGAGGTCTATGCCCAGCAGTGGGCGTCGTTCGGCTGACATGATGATGATGATGATTATAAATCTTAATACTCTACAGATTACACGAAGAAGTTTAGTTAAACTAGAGTATTGTGAATGCAAAAAACTACAAATTAAAATAAGTAAACTAGAGTACTTTCCTAACAACACTTGGGTTAGATCACTTTCACTTTTAGAATTTCACTAGTTACACTATTCACCGCCACTTCACTTACAGACCTTTTCTCTAAGTCCGTAGGTACAACGACGGAGTGACTGATGGGCATAGAGCTCATCCCGCCTGGCTGCGTGAGACGCAGCCAGGTGGGACCCCCCACCAGTCAGTCCATGCATATACTTTACTGATAGGAATATTTAGCGCAGTTTGTACTCAATGAAGCAACTTGGCTAATAAAAATGATCCGCAGAGCTCCAGTCTAGGAAGATAAATCTGTTTTACTGGCGCAACCTTTGTTTGAGATTAAACTATGGTAAATATGCCATCATGGAGGCATCGGAAAACCCATATAACTCAACTTCAGTAGTGTCATCTGCTACACCTAACCATCTCTCTACTGTTATAACTGGCATTTCTAGTAATTCTCGTCTATAAGTTGTCCATTCGTGTAAAATCGCAAGGTATGGTGCACAGGAGGAGCCGTATGTGACCGTTGTCAGGCGAAAATGTTGGATGTCTTGCTCGGTGTTAAATCTCCACAGTATACGTAGATAGTCTCTATCTTGTTCATATAAGACGATTCTTTTATACATTTGCCGAATGTCTCCTACTAGAACGATGCCTTCTCCGCCTTAAGGTTACCTCTTTTAAATCATTTTGTAGAGGATGTTCTATTTAAAGGTTGTCATTCAGGCTTCTTCCGTTTGAGGTCTTGGCAGAACTATCAAAAACGATTCGTAAATTAGTTGTAAGATGATCATCATTAAAATTGATTACCTGGTGATGAGGAATATAGCATGACATTTATCTATGTCAATAGGCAAGACAGCTCCATATGACCCTGTTGTAGATAATCACCCAAGAATTCGTTATATCTGATGCGTAAATTAGGGTCTTTTTATAAGATTATAAGAAGAAAGAAGATTCTTTCTAGGCGCAAAAAGCGTTGTTTGGCAATTACTTGTGATTCACAGGTTCATAAAAGGTTGGGTCCGCCAACTGCAAACATGTGTTTGCTGAGGTAAGAGTGATGTTTATAATTTCAAAACATTTTTATATTCTTATGTGGCTTATTTCTAGGGCTTGTAGTGTGATGTATAGTATACCTACATATAATATACTGCTATTCTTATGGTCAATAAGTCTAGGGTCATGGCTCATTCTCCTTATTCATCCATAAGGAAGGCCAGTGCCCCAGCAGTGGGGACATTAAATGGCTGATGATGATGATGATGATGATTCTTATAACCACATAATATATAACCTCATATTATTAGTACAATAAACCAGTATTAAACGATCAATGGCTGATGATGATGATGATGATGATTCTTATAACCACATAATATATAACCTCATATTATTAGTACAATAAACCAGTATTAAACGATCAGATGCTCGGGCATCTGATCGTTTCATTGATCGTCCCTAGTCGGTACCGTACATGGCGACCCTGCCAAGTTTGGCAAGTGTGGTTTCAAATTTAAAGCGAACTAACTCGTTGGTCGCTAAAATAATATTGAAAATTGTTTGCAGTGTATAATAGTTTATGTGCGTCCAGTGTTGTGAACAGACGTTCCTGTAAAAATGTGTCACTCCCGTCAAGCACCCCCTAGAACGGGACCCGGAGATATATATACCCAAATCGGGTATAACAATCACATTAATGCAGACATATAAAATCATTTGATTCGTGGGCTATGATAGCACTCATCGTGCTCATCCTGCTGGTCATGCTGATAATCATGGTGCGCTACTGCACTAAGTGTTTTAACAAGAGGGTTCAACGAGGTGTCGACGCGGACATGGTTCGCATGCCTGCGATATAATCCCGCAACTCATCTTCACGGCTAGTGAATGCTAGTGCTAGTGTGATGCAAGTGATAAATATCGTGTTCCAAAACTTTAATCATTCGAGGCATGAACAGAAACATGAAGTTTCTGATCGACGTGTATACCAGAGGTTTCAAGAGACCGGTGGCTACATTCGGCGACCAGGGTAGGGCCGGCGACGCACGACATCGGAGCGTGACGACCGCTTTCTTGTGACAAGGTCTTTGAGAAATCGACATCTGAGCGCGGTTGAACTGGGACATCAGCTTCGAGATGATCGCAATGTGAGTACAAGTCGGTGGACAGTTAGAAGAAGATTGGCTGAAGCAGGATTGCCTGGACATCGCCCTGCAAATGGTCCAAAATTGACTGCAGCTCACAGACAAGCCCGGCTGCAATTTGCCAGAAACCATTTAAATTGGACGTATGAACAGTGGCGAGCTGTTATGTTCTCTGATGAGTGCAGAATGACTCTACATGGACATGATGGACGCTCTAGGGTCTACAGAAGGTCTTGAGAGCGATTTGAGCAATGCTGCATAAGCGAACGAGTTGCTTTTGGAGGTGGATCGTGTATGTTTTGGGGTGGCATAATGTTAGACATTAAAACGGACATTGTGTTCATCACTGGGGCGAACATCCGACAGAGATCGAGAGGTTTGACGGCTGCGCGATACGTCGAAGATGTGCTCGAAGACCATGTGAGGCCGCTTGCATGGCTTATGGGTGAAAATTTTACCCTAATGCACGATAACGCCAGACCCCATGTTGCTGCAACAGTTCGCGACTACATGGAAGACGTTGGAATCACCGCGATGGAGTGGCCAGCTCGTAGTCCTGATCTCAATCCGATTGAGTATGTCTGGGATGAACTTAAAAGAAGAGTTCGGGCAAGAAGCCCTGCACCCACGCGGCTCCAAGAGCTTCAACTTGCAATCGAAGAGGAATGGAATGCTATACCTCAGGATTTCATTGTAAAATTAACTCGGTCCATGAAAAATCGATTGAGAGCCGTAATTAAGGCTAGGGGAGGGAATAGGTACACCTTATTAATAAACAATTTGATTGAGAATTTTGAATTTTATTTTCCTTTTCTTATAAGCGAAAATTTGGTTTTTTAGGTGTATGTTGAGTTTTATGCCTTTAAACTCTTTATGGGTATTTTGTATACTGTTCTTTGGTAATATTAGAAAGGAAATAGAATAAACTTATAACTAACATACTTTTTTCTATATTTATTAATATTTATGAAAAAATACTTCTTTAACAAGGTGTGCAATTTTATTGCTCTCAAGTGTATATAATTCAATATAATAATATATAAGTATATAATAAGTAAGGATAAAAAGAAATAAACCTCCGAAAAATTATGTGATAGATAACATTTTTTCTTCACACGGTTTTGAGGTTTTAAGACTGCCACCCTATGATTTTCATCTGAACCCAATTGAATATATCTGGCACTTAGTAAAACGCAGGATGGCAGACAAAAATGTCCAACAATTAGAGAGCCGAATAGAAGAGCTTACGCGAGAAGCAATAGCTTCTGTATCAAAAGAAGACTGGCAAAAAGAAATTGTTGTGACGCTGCTTAATAATTTTTAAATGTGAGTTAAAATTTTGTTTACAATTACAAACTTCGATATCGGTAAAATTGCATTACCACACTTTGACCTTTTTTTTTCTTCTTACATTTCTGACAGCCAGTGTCGCACGTACGAACGTACAAAATACATTACAAGATTTACAAAGATAACTTTCAGCAGCCTGAAATCCAGAATATATTGTAAGAGTATTTGTTCACGTTATCATGGCTAGCCCGTGTTGTGTGCAGTATTGTAAAAATATTGGTACACATCGTTTTCCTAAGGAAGAAGTGCGAAGAACCCAATAAATACAAGCTATTAACCTGTACGCTCGGAGGTTTGACGTAACACCTACCTCCCGTTTACTCGCGACCTTGTAATGGCGGGTATTGATATTTTTTGCAAGTTTTCGAATTCCGCTCTATTTTTATTTTTCAGCATTATTTATGAATGAAAGTTATAGGAATTCTCTTTGAATTTATATAGTATCATATAAAATCATTTATAGGTGAAATTTACTCCTATGAAATACCTACAACAATTACACTTTCAAAGTACCATTACGTAAATTCTTTCCATTGTTGTCACAAAAATACTAATAAAATAATTTCTGCACAAGAAAGAATTTTTACAAAAACTACGTAACTAACATTTTTAACGATTTTTATTTAATGATGGCAATGTAATCTGTAGAAAAAGTTACACTAAACGGTTAAATTCGATTTTACAAAAACAGGTGTTTTTGTAAAATCGAATTTAACCGTATAGTGTAACTTTTTCTGTGCTAAATAAGGTTATTTAGCACAGAATCACATGGTAAAAAAACGTATATTTTGCGAAAACTGCACAACTGCAAATTTCTTGTATGTATTAGTTCACGTATTTCGTTTATTTAAATCTGTAACATATGTATTTCCTATACGCGGACACTCATTCCTGCCAAATGACCAGGATTTTGTCTTAATTGGCAATTTGAAAAAAAAAATACTGTAGAAACACCAGAAGAATGGGAAGACACCTCCCCACGTCCATTGGCATCGAACGATGCCATTCAAGATCGTTCCGGCTGACGTCCAATGGCATCAAACGCTGCCATCTCGGTCTCACCCAACTCTTTTCCTTACACCTCCAGCAACAAGTTATATTTTCGTATGCAGTTTGGAACGTTCAATAGAGAACTAGATCCTTCGTTCGTTCAATACGCAATATTGTCTTTGATCCGGCAGAAAAAAATAGTTCGCGACGTCAAAGTCAAAACTAGTTTGAGCTGTCACTCATTCGCGAGACATTTGACGCGCGCGTGTTGTAAGGTGCCGTGAAATTGTGATTATTGTTGATTTTGCTCGAAAAAAGAAAAAATGAATTTAATCTTATTTATATTGTTCTTGGTGATAGATAACAAACAGTTAAAACTGTGTTTTGTGTTGTATATTTATAAAAAAGTGGTTTTGAAAATAATGTGTGTTTTACCGCTGAGCTACGGAGTCGTTAGCGGTGGTCAGCGATCAAAGCATTCGCCCGAACAGTGAAAGGTCCCGGGTTCGATTCCCGGCGGAGCTACTTGAAAGATGGGTCGTTTCTAATCGTCGTCGTCTTTTCTAATACTTAATTTTCAATGATAAAAATTTCATTATGAATGCAAAAATGTAAAAGTAAAGTGTATGCTTGTCCACGAATTTCTCGAAATTTAAAAGTCATATCAAAATGATTCTTTTTTTATTCAAATCAGGTGTAGGTTAGGGAACAGTCTAAGTTTCATCAAAATCGATTCAGTACTTTGCAAAAAGTAGATAATAAATATTCTTTGATGAGTTACTTTAATTTTATGTTTTTTGCATTAACAATGCAATTTTTATTACTGAAAAATTGAAAATGAAGTATTTAGAAGAAATCGACCCGTCTCACAATCAGCTTCGATGGGACTCGAACCCACGACCTTTCGCTTTTTCGCTTTCCGGGCGACTGCTCTAACCACTGACTAACGACTCCGTAGCTCAGTATTACATAATTGGATAATTACATAATTGGTGCGAAAGTAAGAAGTTATTTATTTATTTATTTATTTATTACTTGTGTGGGTGGTCTTTGTTTTCATAGCCTTTTATGGTGAATTGTATGGTTCGTTAGTGAATTGCATGTAATGCAATGATAATTGGGTAAATGAAGTTGGGATAGGGTTGGTAACACGTTGGATACTTGGTGGCGGTACGGTGTTTTTTTTTTGTTTGCTCTTTTTCTGAAGAAATGGAGACCCCAACTACTCCCGAGGCCGCGGGTTGATCGCAGCCTAAAAGGGCTCGACGCAGCCTCGGGGACCGGAACTGCTTACCCTAACCCGGGTTTTTATAGGGTATTTTAAAGACTTGTTTCTACAAACCCTTTCAAATTGATAAGCATATCATCGACTTACCGTATTGATAGGGTAACCAAATGAATCAAGTTAATTCGGGTAAGCGCTTGCCATACACGAAAAACCCTTTTAAGTCTTACCCTGCGACAGGGTTTTGAAGCGTCAAAGCAATATAAACTTCTGCTCGCACTACATTAGACTTATTATTGTATAACAATTTCAAGTGTGATCGCGGCATCGACAAAATCTTCGCTACGTCAGATAATAACGAATCATGCGTCGTTCATGCTAAAGTTCATTTTCGCGTGATCCGTCGGTCGCCGCCGCTCGCTATTGTTTATCCGAGCGGCCGCCGCGCCGCGCGCCGGCGCATTTAAAAACGGAAGGAAGGAACTTGTTTAATATGACCGCTATATTACACGTGTTTCTTTGTTTTTGTTACTGACGATCGTTTTTAATTATTTGTAAGCAGTGAATTCTTTATATATATAACTCTTCTATGCGTGTGTATGTAACTGAAGTCCTCCTAAACAGTTTCGATTTCAATGAATTTTTTTGTGTGTCTTCAGGCGGATTCCAGAATGATTAAGATTTACAATTGGACCCGGTAGGTGGCGTGCTGTCGATAAGGCGGTACAAATTTCGCCGATCGATCAGATAGTAGCTTTATAAAAAAAGTAATATTTGATATAATGCTACTTTGTACAAACGATTTTTCATATAAATTTAACTGGCTATGGCTTCTGAGGCCTGCAACGTTATTAGTCATTTGAAACAAAAATTATCAAAAAGAAATTTTTGTTAATCTACGTAGGTACTAATAGTATTTAGCCTTCTTTAACATGTGATGCAATCTCGACGCAAACTAATATTTTTTCATACAAAAAAACTAGTTTTTTTCTCAATAACTGCGCATTTGTCAGTTTTTTCATATAAAAGTTGTTAGGAAATTCATTGTCTGTCATGAAAAAAAAAACAGTTCAATACAGCGATTTTGGTGGACTTTGGTGGCCATGCACGGTGTTTCCAAAACCCTTAAAATCGGACATCCCCCTTTTTTTCAATAATTGGAAAGAGTTATAAGCTTTACAGTATTAATAAATTTAGAAATAATGTACAAGATAAAATTCAATGTTTGCCAGCTTCTGCTGACGCTAATAACTCTTATCAATCATTATTTGATATCGTTGAAAAAGACTTTAGTAACAATTTTAAACAAAAAGTTATAAAGTGTAATGATCGTAAGAAGTTCAGTGACTGGGCCACACCTGGTATCTATAATAGTAGAAGAAAGTTATTTGAACTCTATGCACAAAAAACGACTTCCTGTGATCCTAGCTTCATTGAATATGTCAAGAAATATTCAATAACATTTAGGAAAGTATGTGCTTTGGCAAAATCTAGGTATATTTCAAATAAAATTAAATCATCTGAAAATAAAATAAAAGCTACCTGGAGTATTATAAACCAAGAGACTGGCAAAACAAAAAGCAAAATTAATTCATTTAACTTAAAAATTAGTGATCAGACTTTTGAATCGGATATTGAGGTGGCTAGTGCTTTTGAAGGTTTCTTTGCTCGAATTCCGTTAGAAACTACTAGCAGACTTAACTCTTGCCCCAACACCGCTGTCTCTCTTATGGAATCTAGTGTGAACAAGTGCCAGGAAACATTTAGTTTTAGCTATGTCACTACCGAAGATATTATTAAAGCATTCAAAGCAATAAATATTAAAAAAACAGAAGATCTCTGGGGCATATCTACAAGTATCATCAAATCAATAATTGATGTGATAGCTCCATCATTAGCAATAATTTTTAACCAATGTATAAGTGAAGGGGTCTTTCCTAATTTAATGAAAAATAGTAAAATAATTCCTCTATTTAAAGCTGGTGACAAAAGTGACCCAGCAAATTTTAGACCTATATCCATACTACCAGCAATAAGTAAAATATTTGAGAAATTAATTTATGCTCAACTTTTAGAATATTTAAAATTAAATAGTATACTGCATGAGAAACAGTTTGGTTTTTCAAAAGGTAAAAGTACAACTGATGCTGGAGTTGCATTTCTAAAACATGTACTTGATGCCTGGGAGGACAAGCAGGATGTAATCGCTATTTTTTGTGACCTTTCCAAGGCATTCGATTGTGTTGATCACCAAACACTATTAAGGAAGTTAAAACATTATGGTGTTTCTGAAATGTCAGTAAGCCTTATGCATTCATATCTGTATGAAAGAACTCAGAAGGTAGTTATTAATAAAACTGAGTCTACCGGAGCTCTCATTACTATGGGCGTACCCCAAGGATCAATATTGGGCCCGCTGTTGTTTTTAATATACATAAATGACCTTCCTTACTACGCGAAGAGTTTATGTGAGACGGTGCTATTTGCCGATGATACATCTCTAGTCTTTAAAGTAGATAGAGGTGATGACTGTTCTGACGAAGTGAATAGTGCTCTTTCAAAAGTGTCACATTGGTTTAATAGTAATAATTTATCATTAAACTCAAAGAAAACTAAGTGTTTAAAATTTTCGTTACCTAATGTAAGACAAGTTGATTTTCATATAAGACTAGACGGCGATATGGTCGAATTCATTAACAATACAAAGTTTCTAGGTATTATATTGGACTCGCGACTACAATGGGATCCTCATATCGAAGCCTTGGCGAGTAGACTCAGTTCGGCCGCATTCGCAGTTAAGAAAATAAGGCTCTTAACCGATATTGAAACGGCTAGAGTAGTCTATTTTAGTTATTTTCATAGTGTTATGTCCTACGGCCTTTTGTTGTGGGGCTCAGCCGCTAACATCCACAGTATATTCGTGCTCCAAAAAAGGGCTATTCGCGCCATGTACAACCTCCGATCGAGAGATTCTTTAAGAGATCTATTTAAAGAAATAAACATTTTAACTGTTGCAGGACAATACATCTATGAAAATATAATCTATGTGAAAAAGTATTATAATACATTTGCAAAGCAGAGCGATATTCATCGCTTTAACACAAGAAATAAAGATAAACTTGTCGTTCCCAAGTTTAGGCTAGAAAAATCCAGAGCCTCATTTCTGGGGAAAAGCATAGCCTTTTTTAATAAAGTTCCACAGCATATAATTGAACTACCATTGCATAAATTTAAATGTTACATTAAAGTGTCGCTGATGAGCAAAGGATACTATAAAGTAGACGATTATTTGAATGACCGCAATGCATGGTCATGATGTAACACATAACATAATCACTGTTTAATATATTTTTATACTAAGCAATTGTTGTATTAGTAACGATATGTTTTTTTTTTGTAAATGTCGTTACCTAACTAAGAAACGCTGGCAAGTTTCTTGCGCCCATTCTTCTTGTCAGTTAAAAAAGTCTTGAATGGGTGGTAGGAAAATATTGACGATTCATAAGTACATATTTATTATGTCTAAGTGAATAAAGAATATTTTTATCTTTATCTTTATCTTTACAAATGCAAGAGTAGAACTCCCGTGTTTCAATTCCACTTGGTTACCGAGTAATAAATTTTTGAAAATGGGCATTTTTAACACCGGTCAATCGAAACTTATTTGTTATTAAAAAAAGGTACGCGCTAGAAATTTGATTATTTGAAAAGTTCGTTTTCAATATTTAGCCGACCGAGGATCGAACCCGGGACCTCTAGAGATAGCGGCACCTTGAAAACCGTTGCGTACACCACTCGGCCACGGAAGTCGTCAAATGTCGTCAATATAAAAAAAAACCAAGATGGCGGCCCACTTTTTTGTTTGTGGGCAGATTTTGATGAAACTCGATTTTTAGTACTATTTTTACAAGAAAACTGTAACACAATGTTAAAAAAAATTATAAACCAAGATGGCTGTCAACTTTTTTGTTTGTGGGCTGATTTCGATGAAACTCGGTTTTTGGTACTATTTCGTCAAGAAAAAAGTAACGCAATGTTAAAAAAATAAAAAATCCAAGATGGCGGCCAACTTTTTTGTTTGTGGGCCGATTTTGATGAAACTCGATTTCTAGTACTATTTAGACAAGAAAACAACAACGCACTGTTAAAAATATAAAAAATCCAAGATGGCGGCCAATTTTTTTGTTTGTGGGCTGATTTCGATGAAACTCGGTTTTGGTACTATTTCGTCAAGAAAAGAGTAACGTAACAATGTTAAAAAAAATCAAAATCCAGGATGGCGGCCAACTTTTTTATATTTTGACATGAAAACAACAACAGTGCGTTGTTGTTTTCATGTCAAAATTGTACTAGAAATCGAGTTTCATCAAAATCGGCCCACAAACAAAAAAGTTGGCCGCCATATTGGATTTTTTATTTTTTTAACATTGCGTTACTCTTTTCTTGACGAAATAGTACCAAAAACCGAGTTTCATCGATATCAGCCCACAAACAAAAAAGTTGGCCGCCATCTTGGAGTTTTTTTATTTTTAAAAGTGCGTTGTTGTTTTCTTGTCAAAATAGTAACAGAAATCGAGTTTCATCGAAATCGGCCAACAAACAAAAAATTTGGCCGCCATCTTGGTTTTTTTATCATTTTTGACATTGCGTTGCTATTTTCCTGTCAAAATAGTACCAAAAACCGAGTTTCATCAAAATCAGCCCACAAACAAAAAAGTTGGCCGCCATCTTGGATTTTTTATATTTTTAACAGTGCGTTGTTGTTTTCTTGTCAAAATAGTACTAGAAATCGAGTTTCATCAAAATCGGCCCACAAACAAAAAAGTTGGCCGCCATCTTGGATATTTTATTTTTTTAACATTGCGTTACTCTTTTCTTGACGAAATAGTACCAAAAACCGAGTTTCATCGAAATCAGCCCACAAACAAAAAAGTTGGCCGCCATCTTGGATTTTTTTATTTTTAAAAGTGCGTTGTTGTTTTCTTGTCAAAATAATACTAAAAACCGTGTTTCTTCAAAATCGGCCCACAAAATAAAAATTCATAAAAGCTACCTCCACGTGGTGATGGCGAAGTAAGCTAAAACTTTAAGTTTTTGTCTCTTTGTCTGTCAGTTGTCCGAGCCTCTGAAATATAGCGGTTGCCGATTGACAGTGGAAAATAGAGACCTCATTTCTATAGAAATAAGGCAGCATTTAGTTGGCATGTCGGGTGCCTCGAGGCCCCAGCCGATGCTTCACAGGTACTGCAATGAGTGAATGTTAACATTATGACGTCACACGTGCTCGTGTGTGTTCGGGAGCTGTTTTGGCGTGTCTTCGGTTCTGGATTCAAATACAAATTTTTATTTTGATATAAGTTTTGAATTATTGCAAAAAAAAAAATCACATCCCTAATTGAGCTTTTCTAATATGGTACTTACCTATTTTAGTCCACGGGACTTTACTTTATACATAACTAGCGGCCGCCCGCGGTTTCACCCGCTTGGTACCCGTTCCCGTGGGAATATCGGGATAAAATATAGCCTATGTCACTCGCGAAGACTGTAGCTTTCTAACGGTGAAGGAATTTTCTAAATCGTTCCAGTACTTTTTGAGTTTATTCCTACAGACAAAAATACAAATCTTTCCTCTTTATAATATTAGTATAGATAGATATACCACAAAAAAAAACAAATGCGCTTCAAAAATTATTAGTATTCACAACACACAACATAATTATAACCGAGACGGACACCCACCACCGCGAGATACGATATGCAGAATGCGCGGAAAAGAGACAGGACACCATTGATGCGATGCAGGAGACAATAGGGTAACCCAATTATGTGGTAAGTACCCTTTAACAAGGTTTCCCTAATAATAAGCTTAATCAAAAACAGGGGTTTTCCGGTCCCTGCTCGACACGCATCTTGAAGATGCGGAAATTTATGAGGCTTTGAATTCTTCGGACGAAGGGTCGGATGGCGAGTCCAGCGAAGACGAGTTCGAAAATTTATATGCCTTGCGATTGCGTGCGCGTCGTATGCGTGACGAGGCATGGGAGGAAGATTTGGACGTTGAGGATGAAAGAGTAGTGGAAGATGAAGCAATAGTTGAGGAGCGAGGAGAAGAAAGAATGGAAGTTAGTGGTGCTGGTGTGAGTGCTAGAGTGGAAGATGAAGAATTAATATTGTATTGTCATCTAAACAAAACCTGTATACAAAATTTCAGCTCCATCGGACAATGGGGAGTGGGTCAAATGAAGCTTGCAAGATTTGTCCCCCACTAACTAACAAACTAACTAACTAACATGGAAGGTTAATTAAAAGCTTGTAAAAAGACACTGGAACCTTATTTAAAAAAAAATGTAAACCAACAATGAAAATAAAAGATGCAAGAATGATTAAAATAGATCAAGAATCACCATTTGTCATGGTCAAGTATAACTTTACTGGAGAATGGACTAGAATCCATGTATGTATGTAAAGATCTTCAGAGATTGAAACATTTTTTAAGTGAACCCTACAAGATGATTATTTATGATAAATTATGTAAAATAACAGAGGAAGGAGAAGATATTGATATTGATAATGAAGATGTAAGTGGAGGAGAAGAATAGAGGTTATTTTAATGTAATGATTGATTAGACTGAACGCCGCGATCGATACGTGTGTCGCATCGAAGCGCGTACGAACCACGCAATCCCAGACGCCATCTTGTTGCGTCGCCCATCATAAACTTTCATCAGCTCATAAACAGGCCCCGGCCGGGGTGATCCGTGACAAGCGTTAGTGCGCATACCCCGTCCCGTCGGTCAACCTCATCACCAAATCAACCTCAAGAAGTCGCAGGCACCTCATCACATGTAAGTCCTCATTTATCCCCACTACTCCTCACTCATACCCTCAGCCCACAGCCGCATGTGTCTGCACTCAGCAGACACACCCACATACATCGACCAAACTTCAGCCGTAAAGGACCGTTTAAATCTTATTATGCCGCAGCAATAGAGTCATGGATGATGCGAAATCCTAGGTGTCCAGTTAAGATTTACGAAATTGGAACGCTAGTTGTACAAGCGGTTGAAAAGTCCATAACTCCAGTAAACATAAAGAAGTTCGACAGAAATATATTCTTAGAGGAAGATTTTATACCGAGCAGCGTCACTGATAGGCCTGCTACTTAAGAACCGACAGGCATGCAATCACACTTATTCCAATAATTATTAGCTTGTTTTAGTTATATTAAGGTTTAAAGCATTCTATAGTTTTTTTTTTGTTTTAGCTTTTGTTGACGACAATAATGAAAATTTGAAAGTGCATAATCAAGAAGCGGAGGATATTATTAATAGAATATCAAATCGAGATATAATCCAAGTCCCTCTGTGATAGACGCCATTCAACAATCGACTGCTTAAGGTTCTGTACAAAACGAAAGTGTTGCTTCACCTTCAGAAGTTCGTGCTACAATTCCACTTTCCCTATCTCACTTGTGTTTAAAAGCTCTAACAATCACACCAATTATCTAAGCCCATAGTAAATTTCTTAAGAAACTGTGTCTACGTGAACTTGATAACGGATAAATATATACTTAAATACTTTTTTTTGTAAATACATACTTAATATACATAGAAAACAACCAGACCAAGACAAATAGACATGTTCATGCACACAAATATTTGTCTTGTTCGGGAATCGAACCCGAGACCACTGGCGCAGAAGGCAGGTAGCTGACCCCTGCGCCAAATCGGTCGGCAATTATAACAGTATAAACTCCTATTCTTGTACAACATAAAAAAATAAAACACCTAAATAAAATTAATAAAATTAAAATAATAAGGAATTAATATTCAAATTATTAAAGATAAAATAAATCTTATAATAAATGATATAGTTTTTTATATATTATTGCATAGACCACAAAAAAAGATACTCAACTCATGCATTGAACTTTTTGACATAAATTGGTTTATTGTCTTTTCTGTAAAATTTGACCGCGATTCAATTAATATCAGTGACCAATCATTATGCACATTAATGAAGGTAAGATTGAACCTACAATACTTTGATTTAGGATACAGATTTAAAATAAGTTCCACAACTGTTCAAAATATATTTATTACATTTTGAAATGTTTTACATTATATTAAGTATATTGTTTGAAAGAATGATGGACGTAATTCTCGGCGAGAAAATAATACTTTCTTTATACCAACATGTTTTGCACCATTTCCAAACATCAAAATTGTACCTACTTGATTGCACAGAAATTGAGATAGCTATTTCGGCTTCAATGAAAGAACGAAAAGCAGTGTTCTTGCACTAAAAACAGAGGCACACATTTAAAGTGTTAATAGAAATAGCTTCTAATGCAACCAATACTTATGTCAGTTATCTTTTCCCTGGATCTACGACCGACAAAGCCACCAAAGAGGTGGCAGATGATTAAATTTTATGTGACAAGGATTTTTTATCTCGGACTTTGTGCACCACTTAGGGCTTTTCTATTGTCATGCATATTTGCACTCGCATTCGGGCTAGGCCCACAGGCGTGCCACCCGCACGCTATCGTTTCATATTTACTGCATGCGTACCACACGCACCCAGGGCGCGGGCGGGACGCGGGTAGGGCGCTGTCTCCACGAGCGAGAGAATCGCGGCGATATTATCGTCGTGCCACGTATTTCTATGGAACCGTCTCCACACGGCGATATTATCGCCGCGATGCGACGAGTGACAACGAGTCGGTGCCATCCACCCCGGTGGCTCTGCCCCGGTGGCGGGACCGATGGGAAAAAAGTTTCATCCACCCCGGTAATTCGTGTCTTGATGTTTAACGGGGTGGATGGCACTGGCAAAGTTTCAGCGACCCCGGTATTTCATTTAACGGGACGGATGGATGGACGGAGCACAGATCTAATATCATACACCACGGTAAATTGCGTTTAGTTGAATATAAAAAAAATATTATCTAATAATAATATTATTTATTCTACACCGTAAAATTAGACCCATTAAATAAAACGCAAGATATTTTTATGTAATAATCAGGTTTTATTATGACAATAAATATACAATGTTGATATACCTACTTTACTTACGCAGTTTAAAAAAAAACAGTCTTCATTATAAAAGTAATATTACATTATTCTACAAAGTGAAATTATACATACCTAGGTAGGTATTCGTACAAATGTTTATATATAATAATCAGTTATAATAACATAAGATAAGTAAAAAAAAATGGAAAAAGAATTGCATATTGCAATATGCAATTTTTATTGGTGAAAAATGAAAAATGGAAAGTGAGGGTAGTAATATCTTCACATTGATGAAATTAACGCTAGCTATACGGCGCGTAAGAAGTATTTGATAAATTCGACGCTTTTCGTAACGACTCCGTAGCTGAGTGGTTAGAGCAGTCGCCCGGAAAGCGAAAGGTCGTGGGTTCGAGTCCCATCGGACTAGTTGTGAGACGGGTCGATTTTTTCAAAATACTTCATTTTTCACCAATAAAAATTGCATTGTGAATGCAAAAAAGTAAATATTTAAATAAGATAAGTAATTAACAACTAGTAACATAAAACCTTATAGCAAAAAATTACTTTGTTAATCGTTATAATATTTTCATTAGCGAACAATCATTATAAATGTGACTTCCATAATCACAGATTCGTAATAAACAGTCTTTGTTGTTAATATAAATCAACACACAAAGTGTTTATTACCATAAACTTACTTTTAAAATAAGTAATACATAAACAACTAATAAAACCCAACACCTTCTAACAAAAACCAACGTCGTAAAACATACAGTTTTATTAGCAAACAATATAACTTAAAAGAATCAAGTTCAAACTCAAATCTCTGCATGAGTACATTGAGTACAGTTAGAAAGGTATAGGGGTGCTTCTTCGGGTAAGGCATTCTTTGGTGACTTTCGTGGCAATTTTCAAATCCAATATTTTTTCTAATTTGACATCAGATTCTTAAAATATATAGAGATAACCGAGGTTAAAAAGTGGAGGCCACGCAAATCACAAAATACCCCCACGAAAATGAAAATTGTAATTTTACTTACTCAAATGAGTACTTAATGTTACTTAATATTGAAAAAAGTTATTGTGTTATCTTAAGGTAAAAAAATAGGTAGATTAACACGGCAGAAATCGTTTTTTATCAGAATCAGTCCAAAAAACCTACCAATTCAATGTGATCTGTGTGATTATACCTAAACCTATTGAATATAACATTTTAAGTTTGATTTAAACGAATTTGCATTAATTAGTTTAATGCAAATTCGTTTAAATAAATAATATACATAAACTCGTACAAAGTTCTAAGTTATTTCATTTGCATGGTCAAAAACTAATGTGCGTAGGTCAAAACTACCACGAAAACCACGCAAATCACGACCACGTAAATCAAAATAAATCCTTTTTGCTAAAAATATACAAAAACCTTTTAAGCAAATAAACTGTGTTTTGAATATAAGTTACGTTACCTTATATTTGTTCACTACAATATTTTATTAAATAAATAAATCCACAGAGACTGGAGAAAATTGAACCACGCAAATCAATGTTTTGAGAAACCAAACCCACGTAACGAGGTTCTTACCTCTATTTTTCGAAAACTCGACACACTGTCACACAAACTCTATGCCTGGCCGCCGGAGCGCGACTAGTTGTAACTTGAATTAGAATGACGCAACATAGGGCCGCGAATTTAGAGATGTATTAGTGAATTTATAATGATCCACGCAAATCACCAACTACCAGCGGACAGTTACATTTAAATTTTTTTTAGGAAATGTAGTTCTTTTAGAACTATAGTCTAATTTTTTATAGCATTGGAAACTTCTTAGGACTTGTGTGTAGTGTTATTTTTTTGGTAAGCATGTAGCGTTTAGTTTATAATATATAATTTACGAAGTGACCAGATCGGGGCTTGGGACACTCCACGAAAATCAAAGAATGGGGGTATTTTATTTTTTAATGATATTAATTTATAACAATAATTGAATAATAATCAGTTTACCAGTTAATAGAGGTTATAAGGCTTGCGCAAAAAAAGAAATGGCTTGCTGACTTATCGATTTCCATTATTTATAAGCGATGCCGCTTGAAAAACGTGTCCCAAATAATAATAGATGACGCTGAATTTATATGCGATGCGATTTATTATTATGCGATGAATAGCACCATCCCTTTCTAACTGTACTTCGATAATCACAGATTCATAATTTAATCAATTATGATGTCATACTTAAACAACTAATAAAATGAACACATTCCAGCAAAAATCAACGTCGTAAAACATACAGTTTTAGTAGCAAACAAAATAACATAAACAATATACAACTCAGACATCGATAAATCACAGATTCGAAATTAATTCAGTCTTCATTGGTCAATCAATGTAAATCAGTTTTTTAAATTATTCACTTACTTATAAAATACATAACTAATAAAATAAAACTTTCTAGTAATAAATAATAATCAACGTTGTAAAACAATCATAGTTCCAATAGGAAACTTAATCACAGATTTGAATTAGTCTTCATTGCTAATTCAATCATCATTATTCTCTCTAAAAGCTATCGCAGACTTTCTAGAAAATGTCCTACCGTAAAATTAGAGATTTAAGTTTAAATTGACGACTAATTGACTCCTGACCGGCCGAATAGGGCAGGAGAACAATGGAAAATCTATTGTGTCCCATTTCTGGGGCGTTGAAGGAACGAGCCTTAGTTGTATTTTGTTTGTTGTTATATTTTTTGCTTATAAAAATGTGTTGTTACGACGTTGATTTTTGCTAGGTGTTAATTTTATTAGTTGTTTAAGTATTACCTACCTATTTATTACATTAATAAGTTTATGGTTATAAATATTTATTGATTTATATTATCAGCAAAGATTGTTCATTACGAATCTGTGATTATGAAAGTCAAACTTATATTTAACGATTGTTTGCTAATGAAAATATTATATGATTATACCTAATGATTTACAACGTAATTTTTTGCTATAAGTAGGTAAGGTTTTATGTAACTAGTTATTAATTACTTATCTTGTGTTATAACTGATTATTATGTTAAAAATATCTACAAATATGTATTATTTCGCTTTGTAGAATAATGTAGGTATTATTTTACTTTTATAATGAAGACTGTTTTTTTTAAACTGCGTATATCAACATTGTATATTTACTGTCATAATAAAACCTGATTATTACATAAAAATATCTTGCGTTATATTTAATGGGTCTAATTTTACGGTGTAGAATAAATAATATTATTTTTAAATATTATTTTTTTATATTCTCCTAAACGCAATACTGTGGTGTATGAAATAAGATCTGTGCCATCCGTCCCGTTAAATGATGTAGGTACCGGGGTCGCTGAAACTTCGTCAGTGCCATCCACCCCGTTAAACATCAAGACACGAATCACCGGGGTGGATGAAACTATTTTTCCCAACGGTCCCGCCACCGGGACAGAGCCACCGGGGTGGATGGAACCGACTCGTGACAACGAGCGCGCGGAACGTCATTACATCGTCGCTAGCCCGCCGCGACTAGCAGCGAGCCCGCCGCGCGCTCTCGCACCGGACCCGGCGCTCTCGCGACGAGCGCGCAGCGGGCGCGCTGTCAAACGCAGTGTCATTTCAGCGTTGCCTGTCGTTAAGCAAAGACGTTTCGAGAAGCTTTTCAAACAATAGTACAATGTTTGACATTGAAAAGTTTATACTTGAAGTGAGAGAGACCTGCCCTTTACGATGTTCAGTTGGCCGAGTATCGAAACAGAGAAATTAAAGCAAAGTGTTGGTATGATGTGGGAAGTGCTATGTTCACAGAGTGGGATGACCTAACCTCTAAAGAAAAAAAAGAAAAAGGTAAGCGTACAATATTATTTATTTAGGTAATTTTTGTTGTTATAATTGTTAGTTTTTATTGTCTATACTCTATGGTATAACAAAATAATATAGGTACTTACATTCGTCGGTACAAAACCGTTGTTTCAACAATAATTATAAGAAAGATTATTTTCATTAAACGATGTAGTCATTTTGCCAAGGAACCGCGCCCACTGTGTTAAAATAATCTTTAAATAAGTTTCGAATTTGCAACCCCGAATTCCTTGTCCTTTGAAGTACGGGTGTCATATTTTGTTGATTGGATATGTCTTCATTTTCCCCGTCAGTGGCATTTAATGCTCGACGCTTTATGAAGTTGTGCAAAACGCAAGCTGCTTTTATTACAAGAATTGAACTGTCCGGTTGAAGATTTATTGTATTATGAAATATGCGAAATTTTGAGGTGATTTGTCCAAAGACACATTCCACGTAACGTCTCGCACGAGACAGTCTGTAGTTGAAAATCTTTTTATCCGTAGGAAGACATCGACCTGCAGGCTTATTCGCTAACTCATTTGACAGGTCAAAATGATCATCACGCTGCTCGGTTGCCAACTGGCAGCTGTCAAAATCGCTTTTTCGTATTCCCTAACTTCGGTGATCAACGACGAAATAGTCAGCTGAGTGATTATCACTTTGTGTCGTGCCCATAGCCACCCTAGCCGTTTTTTGTGGTCGATAGCGTCGATAGCGGTAAATTTGGTATTGCGTAGCGTCGGTGGACATCAATTTGACGTTTTTGGTGGAGATAAATGATAGACACTCTTCTTGTTGATAGCAACTACTAAGGAGCAGTGTTTTACCGAGGTAGAGTGATCTTCACTTTCTGTAAATAATATTTTGATGAAATAATTTCATTGTGCGAGTTTTAAAACGTTGACTGTGTTTTTAAACGTTCGCTGTCGTAAGTATTATCGTTTATTTTTATGCGTTATTACTAAACTTACGTTCAAAGAGCTTATTTTTAATAATGTATTTAAGATGTCTCGCGGTATTCTCATGGCGTATATTGAAGAACAAAGAAAAATGAACGCATTACGGCGCGAGCGCATACTAAGAAGAGCTCTAAGTGCACCTATGAATCTCCCTGAGCAGGAATTTGTGGCACATTTTCGCTTAAAAAAGGACTCTTTCAAGCAATTGGTTGAAGAACTAAGACCATTAATGCATTCTCAACGTCGAAAAACAGCTGTGCCTCATGAACTTAAGGTAAATTTTTATAACATAAAAGCATCCTATCATAAATAAGTACTTACTTACATAGCAATATTATCCTTTTTATTTGTCAGGTTCGTTGTCTCTTTTATTTTCAATGAAAAGTGCTTTTCAAGTGTGTTAATATTAACATCTTTTGGGTTACAGGTGTTGGCTGCATTATACTTTTATGCACAAGGATCATATCAAAAAAATATTGCATCGTCATACTTGCTGAATATGTCACAGCCAACATTTAGCAAGTGTTTGCATGAGGTCACTGATGCACTAAATAACCAACAAATATTGCGAGCCCACATAAAATTCCCTACTTCAACTAATGAAAGGCAAAGAATAATGGAAAAGTAAGTAGTAAAACATACAAATAATAACATTGATAGAAAGTTTCATGTAAGAATTGTAAATTCATAGTATCAACACATTGCGACTGCGTGCATGCTCCTCACGCCCCATCAAAATATTTGTACCACCACACAACCGTAAAAACTACACCCGCAATAACTATAGGGCTCGCTGTTTAAAGTATTAATATCAGTGTATTAGCAATAAGTAAGTATAAGAAAAATAAAATATGATTGAGTCTGTATTTACTTACAATCTAAATTATTTCAGGTTTATGGATAAATTTTCATTTCCTGGAATAATTGGTTGTATCGATGGGACGCATGTAGCATTGATACGCCCAAGGGATCATGAAGAGACATATTTTAACAGAAAAAATTACCACTCCTTGAATGTTTTAATTGTAAGTACCTATATAAGTAATAAACTCAAAAATAAAAATAATTTAAAATATAATTAACTAGCGGTTCCTCGCGGTTTCACCCGCGTGGTACCCGTGGGAATATCGGGATAAAATATAGCCTATGTCACTCAGGAAGAATGTAGCTTTCTAATGGTGAAAGAATTTTCTAAATCGGTCCAGTAGTTTCGGAGCCTATTTGATGCAAACAAACAAATAAACAATCAAATCTTTCCCCTTATAATATTAGTATAGAAGTATAGATTATACCTACATGTAAACTAACATAACTTATATCTTTTTTAGATTTGTGATGCAGACCTAAACATATTACATGTTAATGCAGCATTTGGTGGTGCGGCACATGATTCTTTTGTTTGGAACCAGTCTTCAGTGAAAGACCTCATGGAAAGGCTTGCTGCTAATGGGGAACGATGTTGGCTTTTAGGTTGGTCACCTTTAATTTAATTTTTTTTGCTTATAACATACATTAACGATGCTTATGAATTAAATCCAGAAACAAATATGATTGTTTGACTCATTGTCATCTACCAATTTTATTCTAGGTGATTCTGGATATGCCCAACGGCCATGGATGATGACTCCAATTCTTGGGGCCGCTTCTGAATCGCCAGAGGAATATTACACCAACCTGCATTGCCGCGTTAGAAACACAGTGGAACGATGTATTGGACTGCTAAAAGCACGATGGCGATGTTTATTAGCTCATAGAGTCCTTCACTACGATCCTGTAACAAGTGCTAAAATAGTGAATGCTTGCGTTGTACTACATAATATTGCCAATACATACAGCATTCCAGCACCTGAATTATCAGCTGTATATGAAGATGTTGCAGAACATGTTGCACAAGAACATGTTGCAGATGAAGATGTGGAAGATAATAGTAACAATGTGCAGGTTCCTGATTTGGTGAGGAATGTATTAGTCAATAGACTCTGGCAGGCTAGACATAACTAATTATTTTAATGTTTCTTATTTTAGATGTATGGTATTTGTATATGGAGGGAGACACACAGACTGCCCCTTTCTATGTTCTTTCCTTTAACAGGCCGGCTGGCAGAAAATTCAATTTGAAATAAGCCGTGCCCCTGTACAATACTTTTTCTATTTCTTTTCTATTTTACTTTTATGTGTGTGTGTACTAAATAAGTAAATAAATAAATAAATCAATCAATCCGCCAGCAGGCAACAGCCTGTCAGTTGGCCGCAATCAGCCACATACAGTTTTACATACAAAAACCGTATTCCATGACCGATTGCGGCCAACTGACAGGCCGTTGACTGCTGGCCTGGCGGACTGTTAATCTGTGGGGCCCTTTATGCCGTTAGTACACCGCTGCCGCGAAACTAGTAGCGTCGCCGCCTAGCGTCCGGACCGAGTTGTCGCTTGCAGGGCGCGCGTAGCTGTAACGCACTTGCCTGTTACACCTCCGCCGCGAAAACAATCGGGGAGGTGTAGCCGGCAAGTGCGCTGCAGCTACGCGCGCCCTGCAAGCGACAACTCATTTTATGACTCTTATGCCCGAATACTCGTACGCTACCTATCTTTGAGAGCGTCTTACACATCGCCCTGTCACTTTAAATGTCAAACGTATGAAAGAGATGCCATGATGTTTGAGACGCTCCCAAAGATGATTTGCGTTAGAGAATTCGGGCGTTACTTTCTTAGCTACTGTAGGGAAATCTTTGTTTCAGAGAACCCGCAGCGTGAGTGACAGGAAATACAATGGCGAATTTCTGAAACTGAAATATTTTGTATATAATTTTGATTGAAGTACCTATGTAACCTCTGAGTTTTCTTGCCAGTTCTTTCTCAGATGGGCCTTCCAAGTTTGTGAACTGAGCGATAATCATAATAAAATAAGTATATAATCATTATGTGGAATTCTTATTTGTTTTGAATAGCAGCATATCCAATATTATCTCTATGCCAAAGAATGATAGTGTTTACTAGATCACCCGAACAGCTGTACAAATAATGAACTGAAATACATACAAATATTAATTTAAATCTGTAATAGCATTTTAGGCTATTTTATCCCGATCAACGTTCCACAAAGTCAAAGTCGCGGTGGAACAAACAGCAAATAAAACTCCTTGTTAAACTAAAAATATTTTAATTACTTAGCTACACTATCAATTAGGTACATACATACTACATTACTTATAAAAAAAACTTAACTAATTTATTGTAACAATAAATAGTAGAAAAAATATTTACATACATTTATACTTAAACTATATGAGGAAAGAATGGAGAATTTGCCATTTACCTGAAAAAAAAATAAACGAATGTTAGAGCATTTTATATTACTTATACAAGACTTACTTATTTTATTACTAGCGGCCGCCCGCGCTTTCACGCCCGCGCTATACCGTTCCCTTGGGAATATCGGGATAAAAAGTATCCTATGCGTTCTTCCAGCCTATAATCTATCTGCAAATAGATGCAAATTTCATCCAGATTCGTTTAGTAGTTTTTGCGTGAAAGAGTAACAAACTTTCGCATTTATATTACTAGAAGGATATTCTAAAGTAAGTAGAACGATTCTTTTTAATGTTAGTCATAGTCATAAATTTTTATTCATATAAGTAGATTATATAAAATTAATGCATATGAATCATCCAACATTTTTTTACTATTTTTATACTTTTTGTTAAAAAGTGGATCACAATATTCAATACATTGATGGCTTAAAACACTTACCTTCTAGAAAGATTTAAATTGAGTGTTGTAATATTTTCGTTTAATCTTTCTAGAATGGCCATCTTTTCGTCGATTCTTTCTAGCACAGCTAGCTTTTGGTCGATACGATTAAAGATGGCCACTTCCTGTGCTTTCAAATTTTCCATTCTTTCCTCGTGTTCTTGCCGCCGTTCTTCCGCACGCCTTGCCCAATCCGGAAGGTCTCTCATATCTAAAGGAAAAAAGGACAATAGATTATTATTTTATCTAATACTAGCAGATCCTCGCGCTTTTACCCGCGTGGTACCCGTTCCCTTGGGAATATCGGGATAAAATATAGCCTATGTTAATAAGGGATAATGTAGCATTCTGATGCTGGGCTGGCTGGCTAACGGCGTTAATAACGGCATGCGCGTCTTAGCGCGCTCTTTGTATCAAATTAGTGCGCTAAAACCCGGCTACACCTGTGTATTATATCAAATAGCGCGTTAATTAATGGCATTAGACGCGGGCATAAGAGTGTAAGTCCAGTAGTTTTTGAGTTTATTCATTACAAACATACAAATCTTTTCTATTAGTATAGATTACAAATGCGATAGTTTTGATGTTTGATCACAGCTGAACGGATCGGTTGAAATTTGACACAGAGATAGATTATGGTCTAGAATAGCATTAAATAAAATAAAATAAATCATGAAAATAATATTTTATTTGTACATACTTGTATCGCGACGTCGCCTTCGTTCCCTGTGTGGCGCTGATGGTTCAGGTAAACTGGATTGGTGCGGAGCCGGAGGCAAGTCTAAAGATGGTGCAGCTGCTGGTGGTGGAGTCTGTGCAGCAGGGCTAGGGTCAGGTGGGTTAGACAGAAGCTCGTTGGATGGTTGAGGAATGCTGTATTCATCTTCAAGCCATTCCTCATCCATACAAGGCGCTTCTGCCACAGTGGCCATTATGTTGGGATTGGGACTGTGATGCTGTTGGGTTGAGGTGCTGGGTTGTGGTTGGGTCATGAGAGGAGTGGACAGCGGTTGTGGAGGTTCGGGAGTGGGACCAGCTGAAGATGATGCACCAGGATCCTGCAAATGTATTATTTTTAATACTTAGTACACTATTCAATGACAACATCTATCAAAATCGTCATAATAAAAAACTGTTTTAGTACATACTATTAAATTATGTGTTTATGAATTTTCATATTTTTTGGATGATAAGGTGAATGGCCTAAGTTAATATCAGACCCATTTGAGGTATTTATATAATAAACTTACTCTGCTATTTGAGTGTGCATTAAAGTAAGGTAGGTACATTAAGGTAAAAGTAATCTTTTATTCAAAATTTCTCCTGGGTGGTTCCCGTGGGAATATCAGGATAAAAAATAGTCTATGTTACTCGGGAAGAATGTAGCTTTCTACTAGTGAAAGAATTTTCTAAATCAGTCCAGTAGTTTTGGAGCATTTTCAATGCAAAGAATCAAATCTTTCCTCTTTATAATATTAGTATAGATTAAAGAAAATTAAGTCTTACATCAAAAGGAATCTGCACTCCTGGCAATCCTTCAACTGCAACCTGCCCCACTACATTTTGAAGAATCCGTAGTTCAAATGGAGTGAGGGGGTTGAGTTTACTAGGTCCACCACCAGTCCTTGTAGCACTACGGCGGCTGTCTGCACCCTTCGTTTTTGATTTTGCCTTCAGCTCGATCCAGTACTACAAAATAAGAAAAATAAATGAGTACTTATAATGATAAAAAACTTAATGACAATTTACACTAGTTCAGAGGACTGATAGAATCTTGCAAGTTATTTTAAAATTGATGATATAATTAATTTCATTCATATGAATAAATAAAGGTATTATAAACAAGATTTCCAAGCTATCTTATTGTTTCAAACAATCACTATAAGAAAAATAACTTTTTAGTTTAATATGTATTAGAAGAAAATGATCATATTTATTCTACAAATAGAGTTTTATTGATGAAAGCTTTTACTTGGAGAGTGAAATTGAAATATAGCAAGTATAAGATGTACAACAGACACTGGAACTAAATACGAATGATAGGTACTTACCTAATTATCATGGTCTTAGAAAATCAACAACTTACCCTGCGCCACTGATCCCCTGACTTTGTGACTCCATCAGCCACCGCATTTAATTTTGCAGCGAGCTTGTTCCACGCTGCTGTGGCCATTTGATGACCCAGTGGACCTCGAGAACAGCGCCCCAAGGCAATATCTTTATTCTGTTCGCAAAATGTTATTAGAATATCCATTTGCCTTGGGGACACTTTACGGCTTGCAGGCATTCTAAAAAAAGTAGCATAATGAGAGAACTATCACTTTAAAATAATCTAGTAATCAATAATATCTACGTAAAATAATGAAATCTTACCTCGAAATCGAACTTGATATTATTTGTAAGAACACAAAGTGTGACTGGCGTTCACAACGTCTTCTAGCGGTTTGTAAGCCCTTAGCAGTAAAAATTATAGTTTCACACATTATTCACCGTACAAAAAGGTCATTTTAAGTTTCAAGTGGTTGCTAAGAACATGATAAGCACTTTTTCGTAAACACAAGAACTCAAAAAATGCGCCTCTTGTTATTGACAACTCAAGTGGCTATCCATAGAATCTGGCAGTTTTAAGTACGTCATATTTCTGTTATAACGAACCCACGTAACCAAGCACACTAAAATCAGTCGTATTAAACTAGTGCGGTGAATCACAACAGTCGATGTACACTCGTTAACCACGGTTGGCAACCGAACTGTCACGTGATCAAAACGTCATACGTAATACCAAATTAATGACATGCTCGGTTGGTCACTGAGGTCGGTGGACAACCGAGACTGGTTGTCCACTCTGACCAGACAAATTTAGCGAATAAGCCCACTGGATACAGGGACCGGAAAACCCCTGTTTTGATTAAGCTTATTATTAGGGAAACCTTGTTAAAGGGTAACCGTATTATAGGGTTACCCTATCGATAGTGTAAGACTCAAGAAAGGGTAACCCTTTCGAATTAACTTAACTTCTTTCCAATGGGCTTACCGTATCGAAAGGGTTTTGAATTAAGCACTTACCACATAATTGGGTTACCCTATTGTCTCCTGCATCGCATCAATGGTCTCCTGTCTCTTTTCCGCGCATTCTGCATACCGTATCTCGGGGTGGTGGGCGTCCGTCTCGGTTATAATTATGTTGTGTTGTGTGTTGTGGATACTAATAATTTTTAAAGCGCATTTGTTTTTTTTTTTGTGGTATATCTATCTATACTAATATTATTAGGAGGAAAGATTTGTATTTTTGTATGTAACGAATAAACTCAAAAAGTACTGGACCGATTTAGAAAATTCTTTCACCGTTAGAAAGCTACAGTCTTCCCGAGTGACATAGGCTATATTTTATCCCGATATTCCCAGGGGAACGGGTACTACGCGGGTGAAACCGCGGGCGGCCGCTAGTTATGTATAAAGTAAAGTCCCGTGGACTAAAATAGGTACAAGTACCATATTAGAAAAGCTCAAATTAGGGATGTAATTTTTTTTTTCTTGTGATTAATCAAAAGATCTTAATATAAGTTTTCTAATAAACTATTTTTATTTTTTTTGCAATAATTCAAAAGTTATATCAAAATAAAAATTAGTATTTGAATCGAACCGAAGACACGCCAAAACAGCTCCCGAACACACTTGAGCACGTGTGACGTCATAATGTTAACTTTCACTCATTGCAGTACCTGTGAAGCAACGGCGGGGGCCTCGAGGCACCCGACATGCCAACTAAATGCTGCCTTATTTCTATAGAAATAAGGTCTCTATTTTCCACTGCCAATCGGCAACCGCTATATTTCAGAGGCTCGGACAACTGACAGACACACAGACAAAAACTTCAAGTTTTAGCTTACTTCGCCATCACCACGTGGAGGTAGCTTTTATGATTTTTTATTTTGGGGGCCGATTTTGATGAAACACGGTTTTTAGTATTATTTTAACAAGAAAACAACAACGCACTTTTAAAAATAAAAAAATCCAAGATGGCGGCCAACTTTTTGTTTGTGGGCTGATTTCGATGAAACTCGGTTTTTGGTACTATTTCGTCAAGAAAAAAGTAACGCAATGTTAAAAAAATAAAAAATCCAAGATGGCGGCCAACTTTTTTGTTTGTGGGCCGATTTTGATGAAACTCGATTTCTAGTACAATTTTGACAAGAAAACAACAACGCACTGTTAAAAATAAAAAAAATCCAAGATGGCGGCCAACTTTTTTGTTTGTGGGCCGATTTTGATGAATCTCGGATTTTGGTACTATTTTGACAGGAAAATAGCAACGCAATGTCAAAAATGATAAAAAACCAAGATGGCAGCCAAATTTTTTGTTTGTTTGCCGATTTCAATGAAACTCGATTTCTAGTACTATTTTGACAAGAAAACAGCAACGCAATGTTAAAAATATAAAAAAATACAAGATGGCGGCCAACTTTTTTGTTTGTGGGCCGATTTTGATAAAAATCAATTTCTAGTACTATTTTGACAAGAAAACAACAACGCACTTTTAAAATAAAAAAGTCCAAGATGGCGGCCAACTTTTTTGTTTGTGGGCTGATTTCGATGAAACTCGGTTTTTGGTACTATTTCGTCAAGAAAAGAGTAACGCAATGTTAAAAAAAAAACAAAATCCAAGATGGCGGCCAACTTTTTTGTTTGTGGGCCGATTTTGATGAAACTCGTAGTACTATTTTGACAAGAAAACAGCAACGCAATGTTAAAAATATTAAAAAATCCAAGATGGCGGCCAACTTTTTTGTTTGTAGGCCGATTTTGATGAAACTCGATTTCTAGTACTATTTTGACAAGAAAACAACAACGCACTTTTAAAAATAAAAAAAATCCAAGATGGCGGCCAACTTTTTTGTTTGTAGGCCGATTTTGATGAAACTCAATTTCTAGTACTATTTTGACAAGAAAACAACAACGCACTTTTAAAAATAAAAAAGTCCAAGATGGCGGCCAACTTCTTAGTTTGTGGGCCGATCTTGATGAAACTTGATTTCTAGTACAATTTTGACAAGAAAACAACAACGCACTGTTAAAAATAAAAAAATCCAAGATGGCGGTCAACTTTTTTGTTTGTAGGCTGATTTCGATGAAACTCGGTTTTTGGTACTATTTCGTCAAGAAAAGAGTAACGCAATGTAAAAAAAAAATCGAGATGGCAGCAAATTTTTTTGTTTGTGGGCCGATTTTGATGAAACTCGAAGTCTAGTTCATTCGTCCTCGAGTGCTCACGAATGCGTTACGTTTCGAAACCGTGCGACAAATACCCTCAACATGTCAACCAAATGTGATAATTGCGATAGAAATATTACAAAAACCAAGCCAGGCTTGGAGTGCAATAAGTGTGAAAAGATTGTTCACTTGAACATACAGTGTACAGGTCTTACTAATAAACAACTGGCAGCAGTACGAGCATCGGATAATTTGGAATGGACCTGCCATGAGTGTCAAAATACATCGAGACGCCGCTCAATAATCGTTCCAGACGAAGACGAAGAAGATGAAAGAGAATCACCGAATTTGCCTATTGATATAAAAAAGCTACTGAGTGATATATCAAAGGAGATGGAGAAGGCTCTTAAACGAGAAATGAAAGACATCGCTCAATCTGTGCAGTACACGTCCGATAAAATGGATGAATTCATCAAAAAATATGAAATCATTCAAGAAAATATGAATAAACTGCAAAAGAAAAATAGCGAACTAACAAATAAGAATAATTACCTGGAGACGAGAGTAGGGGCCTTAGAGCAACGCATACAGGATATGGAGCAAAAGGAGCTAAATCACTGTATTGATGTTCATAATATTCCATTCGATAAAAACGAGAATCCACGTGAGATGGCAGTAAAGCTAGGAACAATTCTAAGTCAAAACTCGGAGGATATAAAGGACGCAAAACGTCTTCCTGGTAGAAAGGATCGGCCTGGCCCTATACAAGTGGAGTTAAAAAACCAACAAACTCAGAGTACTTGGATGACAGCGGCTAAAACTAGTACCTCGAAAGTTGTACTAACAGATATTATAGCAGGTGCCCCTATAGCTGGTTCAGATGAAAGATTATTCATATGTGAAACTCTGACGCCATATAACAAACAGCTATTATGGTACGCAAAACAAGAACTTAAAAATATGTTCAAATACATATGGATCAAACAGGGAGTGTTGCGAGTACGAAAAGACGGAGAAGCTCATAAGCCTATCATAATTAGGCACTGGCCGACCACCGTGTGATCACACTTGCAGTTGTTAACTCACAGCATCGAGACACACGGGGGGATTCTCCGTATGTTACTTGTTGCGATTATGACAAATTCGTTGCAAACCTAATACAAGTAGACTGGGAAGCTATCAAAAAAATTATCTGCCCACATAAAATATATTTAAATATTGTTAAACATATTAAAAATTGTAAAAAAAGTGCTGAATTCACTATTAAAATATCAAACAATAAAAACCGAATGGATAATAAGTGGATAAATAGTAAAATTAAAAATGCGTGTCAGTTTAGGGATAGTTTATTTATGAAATGGATAGCGGATCCTACAAACAAAATTTTAAAACAGCAATATAATGCATCAAGAAATTACGCTAATAAAATTATAAATAAAAACAAAAACAAAAAATTACGAGAAGATATTATTAGCAGTAAAAATAATCCAAGAGTTTTATGGCAAATCCTAAACGATATTACAGGCAGGACAAAAAAATCTACTGATACTGTTATTTCGAACGCATTTATGAAAAACGTTTTTGAAAAAAAAATGTAACCGCCTTCAAAACGGATCTTCAAACAAAAACTAACAAACACTAAAAAACGAAAAAAATAATAAGATTTTGTAATTCAAAGGACGATGATTGACTTTTTCTAATTTATCTTGGTACTTACTGAACTGTTTGAAGTCGGTGCCGTCTTATACGTATTGAGGTAATTACGTCTTACACCTCACGCTTGGGACCGGGTTTTTTATATGTTAGTTATTTCACTCAGTAAATTTCGTTCTTATTCTTTTTGGCTTGGCACCGACTTCAAACAGTTCAGTAAGTACCAAGATAAATTAGAAAAAGTCAATCATCGTCCTTTGAATTACAAAATCTTATTATTTTTTTCGTTTTTTAGTGTTTGTTAATTTTTGTTTGAAGATCCGTTTTGAAGGCGGTTACATTTTTTTTTCAAAAACGTTTTATTTTTCGATTTTTAGTGAAGTAGCTTAAGAAACTACATGGTGATTATGATAAATTGTTGTAAATATCCTATCCGTTACGGAATTCAGCTTTCCATCTTTAGCTACTTAGATAACTTGAAGGAATACAACTGAAGGTCCATTCGTGCATATGGTATTTTTAAAACATCATAATATAACTCCTAACTGTTGAGGAGTTTCACCTCTCATCAGCAGCTCACCCTAATAACCTGAAAGTATATAACTATTGGCCCATACGTACGATTAATACTTAAAGAAATATTCTCCAGCTCCTAACCGTTAAGGAGTTGTAGCTTCCATTACCAGCTCATCACTATGAGATGATGACTACCAGATGCAAATACTTGACTAAACTTCAAAAATAAATGGAACGCATAAGGCTTGCCTATATTTGAGAATTTCTCTCAATTTTCCTGGGATTTGATCCCCTGGTCCTGACTTGGTGAAAGTAAGATCAGGTCAGAAGTACCAACTTTCGAAAAAAAAAATATTTTGAAAATGATCCCCAATTTGATGAAACTATGAAATCGTCCATATACCCAAATAAAGTCTGAATACACATTATTCAGGATAACTCCTGAACTACATGTCAGTTCTTGATAAAATTTGAATGGGACCACACGAGAAGCGTCACCTTTTAAATAAAAAAAGAATTATCCAAATCGGTTCATTAACAAAAAAGTTCTGAGGTAACACACATAAAAAATAAAAAAAAAAATAAAAAAAAAAAATATACAGTCGAATTGATAACCTCCTCCTTTTTTTGAAGTCGGTTAAAAAACAATATCAACATTTCTGATATAGTGAATAATTTTGCAAAATGTTACGATAATAGTGAAAATAATATGGCAAAATGTGACTCCAAACTACTTAAAAAAGAAACTTATTCGCTTTCGACTAACATTAGTTGTAGATTTCATAAAATTACTCAAAAAACAGTTCTTAAAGAGATTAGATCACTAAGTAATCAAAAAGCACCGGGCATAGACGGCATAAAATCTAACGACCTAAAAACATTTGACACTGTAATAGCCGATATTTTGGCCTACTTTATCAATACCACCATAAAACAGAAAAAATATCCACCCGAACTAAAAACAGGCATAGTCAGACCAATACATAAGAAAGGCAGTCACGACTCTTACAATAACTATCGCCCTATAACAATACTATCTACCCTTAATAAAATAGTCGAAAAGGTAATTTCAAAACAAATTCTTAAATTCTATAGATAAGCAACATCAAAAGTACAATAAAATCTCATTACCTGTCACAAATAAACTAACATAATATAAATTATAAATAAATATAACAATTAATTAATCAAATAAATTTCTAATAAGTACTTCATTTTCATCAATTAACATAAACTAAATTTAAATCTATATATAAAAAAAAAACTATATTTAACAATAGTAACATGCTGAGAAATCCGCCCGTGTGAACACACTCGCTGACCGCTGCGCTGTTAATATTTGCTGTACTACGAATCGAGAGATTAATGTAGGTAGCATAAAAAAAAAAAGTTATTAAATAAAAATAAAACTTTTATTGTTAGCTGATGTCAGTCTGTGTAATAGTTCAGTTAAAATGATTTCTGTTATTTATCTTTCTGTCTGTCCATTATGTTATTTTGTTTGTAGTTAATACCTAAGTATTAATATTACATAATATGAGTATTTGCAGACGAATGTCAGTGTCTGGTAAAACCTACCCTGGTTTATATGACACTGTTAAGTTAGTACCATTTGTTGTAATTTTTCGTGTACTTAATTAAATAAAAAAAAAAAAAAAAAATAGTACTATTTTGACAAGAAAACAGCAACGCAATGTTAAAAATATTAAAAAATCCAAGATGGCGGCCAACTTTTTTGTTTTTGGGCCGATTTCAATGAAACTCGATTTCTAGTACTATTTTGACAAGAAAACAGCAACGCAATGTTAAAAATATAAAAAAATACAAGATGGCGGCCAACTTTTTTGTTTGTGGGCCGATTTTGATAAAAATCAATTTCTAGTACTATTTTGACAAGAAAACAACAACGCACTTTTAAAATAAAAAAGTCCAAGATGGCGGCCAACTTTTTTGTTTGTGGGCTGATTTCGATGAAACTCGGTTTTTGGTACTATTTCGTCAAGAAAAGAGTAACGCAATGTTAAAAAAAAAACAAAATCCAAGATGGCGGCCAACTTTTTTGTTTGTGGGCCGATTTTGATGAAACTCGTAGTACTATTTTGACAAGAAAACAGCAACGCAATGTTAAAAATATTAAAAAATCCAAGATGGCGGCCAACTTTTTTGTTTGTAGGCCGATTTTGATGAAACTCGATTTCTAGTACTATTTTGACAAGAAAACAACAACGCACTTTTAAAAATAAAAAAAGTCAAAGATGGCGGCCAACTTTTTTGTTTGTTGGACACAAAAAAGTTGGCCGCCATCTTGGACTTTTTTTATCGATTTTTATGAAACTTGGTTTTTGGTACTATTTTGACAAGAAAACAGCAACGCAATGTTAAAAAATAATTTATTGACGAAATAATACAAAAAACCGAGTTTCATCGAAATCAGTCTACAAACAAAAAAGTTGGCCGCCATCTTGGATATTTTAATATTTTTAACATTGCGTTGCTGTTTTCTTGTCAAAATAGTACTAGACTTCGAGTTTCATCAAAATTGGCCCACAAACAAAAAAATTTGCTACCATCTTGAATTTTTTTTTTTTTTACATTGCGTTACTCTTTTCTTGACGAAACAGTACCAAAACCGAGTTTCATCGAAATCAGCCCAGCCCACAAACAAAAAAGTTGGCCGCCAACTTGGATTTTTTATATTTTTAACAATGCGTTGTTGTTTTCTTGTCAAAAGAGTACTAGAAATCGAGTTTCATCAAAATCGGCCGACAAGAAAAAAAGGTGGCCGCCATCTTGGACTTTGATTTATTTTAACATTGCGTTACTCTTTTCTTGACGAAATAGTACCAAAAACCGAGTTTCATCGAAATCAGCCCAGTCCACAAACAAAAAAGTTGGCTTTTAACAGTGCGTTGTTGTTTTCTTGTCAAAAGAGTACTAGAAATCGAGTTTCATCAAAATTGGCCGACAAGAAAAAAAGGTGGCCGCCATCTTGTATTTTAATTTTTTCAACATTGCGTTACTCTTTTCTAGACGAAATAGTACCAAAAACCAAGTTTCATCGAAATCAGCCCACAAACAAAAAAGTTGGCCGCCATCTTGGATTTTTTATATTTTTAACAGTGCGTTGTTGTTTTCTTGTAAAAAGAGTACTAGAAATCGAGTTTCATCAAAATCGGCCGACAAGAAAAAAAGGTGGCCGCCATCTTGGACTTTGATTTATTTTAACATTGCGTTACTCTTTTCTTGACGAAATAGTACCAAAAACCGAGTTTCATCGAAATCAGCCCAGTCCACAAACAAAAAAGTTGGCTTTTAACAGTGCGTTGTTGTTTTCTTGTCAAAAGAGTACTAGAAATCGAGTTTCATCAAAATTGGCCGACAAGAAAAAAAGGTGGCCGCCATCTTGTATTTTAAATTTTTTCAACATTGCGTTACTCTTTTCTAGACGAAATAGTACCAAAAACCAAGTTTTATCGAAATCAGCCCACAAACAAAAAAGTTGGCCGCCATCTTAGATATTTTATATTTTTAACAGTGCGTTGTTGTTTTCTTGTCAAAAGAGTACTAGAAATCGAGTTTCATTAAAATCGGCCGACAAGAAAAAATGGTGGCCGCCATCTTGGATTTTGATTTTTTTTAACATTGCGTTACTCTTTTCTTGACGAAATAGTACCAAAAACCGAGTTTCATCGAAATCAGACCACAAACAAAGTTGGCCGCCATCTTGGATTTTTTTATTTTTAACAGTGCGTTGTTGTTTTCTTGTCAAAATAGTACTAGAAATCAAGTTTGATCAAAATCGGCCCACAAACAAAAAAGTTGGCCGCCATCTTGGATTTTGATTTTTTTTAACATTGCGTTACTCTTTTCTTGACGAAATAGATTCAAGATTCAAGATTCAAGATTCAAATTTGTTTATTAAATTTAGATTGTTATTTACAATACTTGTGAACGTCATAGAAGCTACGCCATCGGTTCGCAAACCCTACAGCGGGAGCCCTTGGAGAAGAACCGGCAAGAAACTCCAAGGGTTGTTTTTTTTTTTTTTTTTCTAGTAATAGTACTAAAACCGAGTTTCATCGAAATCAGCCCACAAACAAAAAAGTTGGCCGCCATCTTGGATTTTTTAATATTTTTAACAGTGCGTTGTTGTTTTCTTGTCAAAATAGTACTAGAAATCAAGTTTCATCAAAATCGACCCATAAACAAAAAAGTTGGCCGCCATCTTGGATTTTTTATTTTTTTAACATTGCGTTACTCTTTTCTTGACGAAATAGTACCAAAAACCGAGTTTCATCTAAATCAGCCCACAAACAAAAAAGTTGACCGCCATCTTGGTTTATATTTTTTTTAACATTGTGTTACAGTTTTCTTGTAAAAATAGTACTAAAAATCGAGTTTCATCAAAATCTGCCCACAAACAAAAAAGTTGGCCGCCATCTTGGTTTTTTTTTTTTTACTTTGACGACATTTGACGACTTCCGTGGCCGAGTGGTGTACGCAACGGTTTTCAAGGTGCCGCTATCTCTAGAGGTCCCGGGTTCGATCCTCGGTCGGCAAAATATTGAAAACGAACTTTTCAAATAATCAAATTTCTAGCGCGTACCTTTTTAATAACAAATAAGTTTCGATTTACCGGTGTTAAAAAATGCCCATTTTTTAAAATTTATTACTCGGTAACCAAGTGGAATTGAAACACGGGAGTTCTACTCTTGCATTTGTAAAGCTTAACTCTTTCCAATTATTGAAAAAAAAGGGGTCTGTCCGATTTTAAGGGTTTTGAAAACACCGTGCATGGCCACCAAAGTCCACCAAAATCGCTTTATCGAACTGTTTTTTTTTCATGACAGATAATGAATTTCTTAACAATTTTTATATGAAAAAACTGACAAATGCGCAGTTATTGAGAAAAAACTAGCTTTTTTGTATGAAAAAATATTAGTTTGCGTCGAGATTGCATCACATGTTAACCCTAGACACCTAACGTTCGAACGTACCCCTTTATACCTAACCATTCGTCGAATCGACGACTATTTTTGGTGGTTCAAAATTATATATATATATACATTATTCTGTTACGTTTAATACATACATAGTTTAATAAGGTATTATTTTAGTAAATAAAACAATAAGTAGTGTTTCAGATCAATATATTTATTTAAGGTCAATTTTTGGTAAGGCACTTATGAAACTAGGCCACATGAGATCACTTACTTAAAAAAAAAATTAAAAATAAATCAACAAAAATAGCCTATTCTTCTTTGGCGAAACATAATTATAATAGTTTTCTTATTTATAAGAAAAAATAAAAACAAATTTTTTGAAGCACATTCTTTAATGGGGAACTTGCATTAAAATTATTTTGAGAAATTATATTAATAATCCAATGATGATAGCCATTAAAAGTGCATTCGTGGAAGATTTATTCCAAAATTATTATTATTTTGCAAAATATTTTAATGTAAAGTTACGTAAATTGAAACGTGATTTGAAACACCAATCAGCGCGCAGTGACGTCATTCCATTAGTCACTTAAGCTGAGTTCAAAAACATATAGGTAATCATACATTCAAATCATGTCATAAAACATTAAAAATATCTACAAAATGGAAAAAGGCTTGACTAAATTCGACTCGCGAGATTTGCTTATGGTTTATATGGACATAGTGCGGTGGTTATTTATGGAAAATTCAAATTTTTCAAGTGTAGAGATTGCTGTTTACTTTATACACTGTTGATGCAAGATCTAACGAGGTTATGATTTTTACGAATACAAGGTACTTACATCAAAATGATCTTCACAACATTGCAAGGCAGATTTTGAAGAGGGTGAATGTTGTCTTATATAGCTCCTTTCATCCACTTTTCTCTAAGTTTAGGCTCTTGAGGCACAGTTAAAACTGCACACTCTATTTTGTGAGATTTAGCTTTACTTGTAAAAGAATTATCCATTGTAGTAGTAATAAAGTATCGTTTCCTGACTTTTTTGTATGTCAACTAAAACTGAAATAAATTAATTCTGTCTTACAAAAATAATATTTACGCGCCGTGAAAAGTTATGTGCATCTGAAAGGAGTGACCACTGACCACGAAAAAAGAAACAGGTTGAGAGCCTATCAGAGAATCTTTACGCGACATGAAAAGTTATGTGCATCTGAAAGGAGTGCCCACCAAAAGAGAAACAGCTTGAGACCCTTGTCAGAGAATCTAGTAAAAAAATTGTTGATTCCTAAGCAAAACTCCAAATAATTCGTATTAATTCTGAGTTGGACACTCAGTTCAGCAACTGTTAAAAATTTACTGTCACCTGTCAAAATAATTAAGCATTGTGTGTTAATCTAGTAAAGAATTTAGCTTGGTCACTGAGTTCATACAATTTGTGCATTATCGAATCTCTCAAATTTTGCAAGTAAACTAAAGAAATACATAAAATTACTTTAAATATCTAATTGTTTAGCACCTTATGAAGAAACAATGGTACAAACGTTAATAGTTTAATAAATAAATAAATGTTAATAGTTAATAGTTTAAGTTAATATTTTGACAACTAACGACAAACGTTTGAACTGAGTGACCAACGTTTTCGGTTTTAATGACTAGGCTTCGCCACATAGATAAATGAAAGTAAGCTTAAGTTTTTTTACTCGACTGCGGCGGGCGAAGTCAAAAATTACCTGACTGCGGCGGGCGAAGCCCAAAAAGTGTTACGTTTTTGACCTGAATGTATGTGTTTCTGTTCCTATGTTCCCTCGTAACTACTAAACGGATAAACTGATTTTGTTAATTGATACGTCATCAGATTCGTCTTAATAGCCCGAGTGAAAATAGAACATCAATATTAACAAAAAACAAAATGGCGGCTTTTAGGCGGCATATTATTCTGTGCATTGTAAAAGAAATATTTTTAAATCTCATCGAGTTAAAACTCTTCATTTAATACCTACCCCTACTTTTATAGCGATTCCATAAACATCTATAACTTGCAGTTTTGTAAATCTCTCCGTATTAATTTATCTAAAAAAGAAAAGAATTTACGAATTTTTAAATTAGTAAGTTCTTACTTAAAAAGATGGTTTATTGACAATGAACTAAAAAGTCTAAAATAAAAACGTAGGTAATATTTAAAAAACTAAAAACACGACTGCAAAAATTTACCATTAAAAATGAAAAAACCAGCTCTTTACTTCTCGGGTTTTTTAGTTTTTTATTAATTATTACCTACGAAATCTTTACTAGAAGTTGGCATATCATCCGTTTCTCTGAGGGTGCCATACTTTTAGAGATTGAATTTTTATTTTTTGTTTAAACAAAATTGACAGATGGTTACCCTCATTTATTACTTTTTTTTAAGGATTTTAAATGCCGCTATAACGTTGTTGTCCATCCTGTCATGCGACAAATATTGGAAATTGAAGCACAGCGGTAAACGTCGCGAGTGCACAAGTGTGTGGACACTATGAAAATATTTACGAGAAAGTTCAAGGCAATGCCACACACCCACAGTTTTACATTAAGAGCCCGCTATATGCCAACGAAAGTTAGATTGCTTTACATGATCGTCTGTAATATCAATATTAATGAAAAACTGAATTTCAAATTAAGATGCAGCAAACTTCAGGACTAACACTTGTGACTATGTTACTCAAAATCACGATTACATAAAATTTTGTCAATTGAAAGAAATTTCGAAGTTGCCTCCAAATCGCTATAATTAACACGATAAACAGCTAGTATTAATAATACATTTAAATAAAGCTTGA
Source organism: Crambus lathoniellus (assembly GCA_949710035.1). NCBI lineage: Eukaryota > Metazoa > Arthropoda > Insecta > Lepidoptera > Crambidae > Crambus > Crambus lathoniellus. The sequence goes on from OX453313.1 coordinate 4,431,445, forward strand.
AACTTTTTAGTATAATTACACTATATAGATAAGGCAGGGCTTATGTTATATAAGGTCCTTCTTAAATAGTGCACATAATTTTAAGGGGTCAATGTACTCATGCATACAAGCAACTTTTACTATGGTACCAACATTGAAATCGCAAAAAAAATATCAGCTGTTCCATCCATTTTAATCTATTCGATTTAATATTTTCTTTGAAACAGCTGATTTCTTTTTCACGTTTTCAATGTTGGTACTATAGTAAAAGTTTTTTGTATGCGTGAGTACATTGACCCCTTAAAATTATGTTCACTATTTAAGAAGGACCTTATATATTTTTGTTAATAACCTTTAAATATCCTTTTAAAAAAAAAGAATTTCCTTTATTTCTTTATTCCGGACCGGCCGAATAGTGCCGGAGAATTATATAGAAATAAGGCAGCATTTACTTTGCAGTTGTCCGTTGCAGTTATTATTTTTGCAAGTGGCCTAGTGCGCGCACTTAAAAACCGAATATCAGGTGGCCTGTTCGACTAAGGACTGCAGGCGGCCTGCCTGCTGAGCTGACTGATACATATACATATGTAGTAAATATAACTCAGTACTTATATTTTCTACCAACATTAACATCTTCATTTTTTTAAACAATATATTTATAACAATGTAACAGTATATTTACTCCAGTGTGCAGCAGAAATAAATCAAGTATCAATATAATCAATCAAGCAAAAACAAGTATTTTTGTCTTTGTCAATGTTAGAGTTCACAATATTTTAGACTAATGCAAAATAGGCATATTTTCAATACTTATATGTTAGTGCGTTTTACGTAAAGTTTACTTAATTTTTAATTACCTTAAAAAACAGTAAAAAATGATGGCAGCCATATTCTGTCAATTTCGTTTTCACAAAAATTAAAAATTCAACCCCTAAAAGTATGGTAAGTACTTAGAGAAACGGATGATAAACCAAGTTCTAGTAAAGATTTCGCTAAAAAACATAAGTTTTCTTTCATTTACCTATCTGGCGAAGCCTAGTCAGTAAAACTGAAATCTTTGGTCACTCACTTTTAGCGTTTGTCGTTAGTTGTCAAAATTTCTTGGTCACTCCTTTCAGATGCACATTGAAAAGTTTTACGTCCTAAGAAATGACGTCACGTCCGGCCATTGAGCGTTTACGCGCGGACTTTGAAATGCTAATTTTTGATTTGCATTAAATAAATAATTTAAGCATATTTCAACTTTTTCGCTTGTGATATCTTCATACAATCCTTAAATCTTTCAGATAGACTACATTTATGAAATAATGCAAGTTCCCTATTTATGCAATGAGCACATACTTTAATTTATGAGTTTTTAAGCAATTATTCTAAAAACAACGCACTTACCTGGGCGAAACGGCCTCCACCGGAAAGAGCTCGGCGAGCACTGATTTAAATAGTGACGGCACGACGATCGGCGCTCTCGATAAAAAGATATAGCTATATTTCCGACGGGTATTCGTCGATTCGACGAAGGTTAGGTGTCTAGGGTTAAAGAAGGCTAAATACTATTAGTACCTACGTAGATTAACAAAAATAGGCCAATCCAAAAAATTAAGTGATTTTTTATTTCATTTTGATAATTTTTGTTTCAAATGACTAATAACGTTGCAGGCCTCAGAAGCCATAGCCAGTTAAATTTATATGAAAAACGTTTCTACAAAGTAGCATTATATCAAATATTACTTTTTTTATAAAGCTATTATATAAAGCTTAATATTTCTCACGCTAGAGTTTTTGTACAATATTTAAATTTATAAGTTTTTATAGGTACCTACTTCGAGTCTTGTATTGTAAATTGTAACTATACATTATTAACTTAAAATGTAGCCATATTGTTGAGTTTACAATAACTTATTATAATTTGTTAAAATTTTGTATTTTACTAGACCTAAGCAAATTGTAAACTTGTTCATGGTTCTGTAATAAATAAAAAAAAAAGCTACTAGCTGCTCGATCGGCGAAATTTGTACCGCCTTATCGACAGCACGCCACCTACCGGGTCCAATTGTAAATCTAAATCATTCTGGAATCCGCCTGAAGACACAAAAAAATTCATTGAAATCGAAACTGTTTAGGAGGACTTCAGTTACATACACACGCACAGAAGAGTTATATATATAAAGAATTCACTGCTTACAAATAATTAAAAACGATCGTCAGTAACAAAAACAAACAAACACGTGTAATGTAGCGGTCATATTAAACAAGTTCCTTCCTTCCGTTTTTAAATGCCGGGCGCCGCGGCCACTCGGATAAACAATAGCGAGCGGCGGCGACCGACGGATCACGCGAAAATGACCTTTAGCGTGAACGACGCATGATTCGTTATTATCTGACGTAGCGAAGATTTTGTCGATGCCGCGATCACACTTGAAATTGTCATACAATAATAAGTCTAATGTAGTGCGCGCAGAAGTTAAAATTGCTTTGACGCTTCAAAACCCTGTCGCAGGGTAAGACTTAAAAGGGTTTTTCGTTTATGGTAAGCGCTTACCCGAATTAACTTGATTCATTTGGTTACCCTGTCAATACGGTAAGTCGATGATATGCTTATCAATTTGAAAGGGTTTGTAGAAACAAGTCTTTAAAATACCCTATAAAAACCCGGGTTAGGGTAAGCGGTTCCGGTCCCTGCCTGGATACGGTCGCATTAAATTTCGATGAATACCGAAGGCCTCATCAGCTACAATCACATATGGCATTTTGGGTCCGCCAAATACCAGTTCTTCTTCTTCCGGCAAATCAAGGGTTACTTCATTTAGCTTCTGGCCTAGAATTGAAGATTGAAAAATGGCAGAATCATTTTCACGGCCATACGAACCTACGTCAATCACAGTAAATAAATAATTCGAATCCACCAAAGCCAATAAAACGATTGAGTTGTACTTTTTATAATTAAAGTATAGAGAGCCGGAATTCCGGGGGCACTGAATTCGAATGTGTTTGCCGTCTAGCGCTCCCAAGCAATGTGGGCAATTCGCGTTTTCTTTAAATCCCTCTGAGATTCTTTTCCATGATGTCGGAGAGGTGGCGCTGCTGTCGTCACGTTAATATAAGCTCCGTAAAGATTTGTCTCAAAGTTATTAAAAAACCCAATTTTCATGTGTAAAATACAAAAAGTGTGTAAATCTAAATGAGTATTTGCCGTGCTATTATTATCTTCGTGTATTATTACGTGCAGAGTGATATAATTTATCCGGAAGAAACTAGCTACTTACAGTGTACATGAATAAAGGATTTTTCTCAATACAAAATAGTGAGTAACAAGTAACAACTATAACTGTGAGATGATTTAGCAAATAGTATCACGAACGAATAATGAAGTGCTGATTATACAATAAGAACGAGCATTTAGTTGAAAAACAAAATATTCTAACTGCAGTTAAAATACCTACATACCTACCCTCCAACAGTTAACAAGTTTGAATGTCAAAATCAATTGACAATTGCAGTTTTGAAAATGACATTTCCATTTCCCCAGTAATGCTGCTGTCAAAATGAAATTGACAAATAGTTTTGAAAGTGACAATTCTTCTGTGTTGCCAGTGGAAAATTAGTTTAACCATTTTGGGGAAAATTTGCTATTGACTGACCCATTTGACTAATAGTTGAAATCCAACTATTGCAGTTTATGTTAAAAGGTTATTGCAATTCAAGATACTATAAAACATTGACTATAAATAATTGACATTTAACTAATAAAGTAACAAAAATAAAATACAATGGACAACGTAACAAAACGTAAAAAATTAATAAGATCGGGATCTGAAACAAACTTATCCTCAACATTTAATCAGGATAGTTGTTTTAATTCTTCAATATTGGATACCACTATGAGAACAAACAAAGCGACACAATGAAAAGTTTTATAGATAACTCATTTTCAAATGAACTTTTACAAGAATTACAAGCATATAAAGATAAACTCGCTATTGCAGACATAGAAATAGAAAATCTTATTATTGAGAACCAAGAACTAAAGCAAATAATAAATGACAAAGACAAGAATATTGACATACTAAAGAAACTATCTACAAATTTTACTGCAACCAACAAATATACTGCTGTTACATTGAAAGAAAGAATGTTGAATATAAGTCAGCGAATACCGAGAGGTTCCCCTTTGCATGAGTATAGAAATATAGTACGCAATTTGAATTTAACTCCAGTAAGAGGACCAAGCAAAACACAAGTAGACATATCTGAGATAATTTCTGACAGCCATAAAGATAAAAATCATTTTACTGATGATACTAGTGAAATTAAAGATAATTCTAAAGATAAACGCGTTAAAGACGAATAACAATTGGTTTACCACGAAGAATGTCAGAAGTCAACTAAAGCAATTAAATTGGAAGCAGAAGAGAAGAAAATCATTATTATTTCTGATCAACAAGCTCGAGGTTTGAGAGAAAAAATTCAAAAATTAATTGGCGATGACTTCAAAATATATTGTTTTATGAAACCAGGTGCCCCATTAAGTGAAGTTCTTAACTCTATAAAAATACAATCATTAAATCTTACAAAAAGGGATACTATTGTAATACTTGCTGGGACAAACGATAAGAATCCAGATTTGTTTTAAGTAAAACTTAATATATGGCTCAATTCTGTATCACATACTAATGTTATTATTAGTGAAGTCCCTTATAATAATAATTTAAATTTGCAAAAGTACAATTACACATTAAAATTTATTTCTTCTAAATACGATAATGTACTCTACCTGGACATGAATTATGGTAAAACTTTACCCTCTCGTGGAAATTTTTCATGGATCCTTGCTAAATCTTTACTAAAAGATATTTTACACTTAGATTATAAGTTTAAGTTTAACGAGTACAAAACTCTTCTTGAAAAATCAAATAGTAAGACTTATGAGCATAAATCTATACAGACTGACTTTACTTGTAGTATTTCTAAGAAAACCGGAGTTCAAAATGTTGATGCAAAAGCCATCAATATAGATGAATGTTCTGAGGAAAATTGTTTATTTCGTTTATAATTATATTAACGTTATGCATCAGAATGTAAATGGACTCTTTTTTTTTTTTTTTTATCCTCAACGGGGTAGCACTTAGCCTTCATCACGTTAAGTGGTGATAAGGCTGAAGGTGGAAGCGCACTACTCCCGGAATCCCCAATCACTGAGGAACTGGCTATCTTATCTCTAACTGCCGGAACACAATAATGCTGAAAACATCATTGTTATGGCGTCAGACTTTGATAAGATGGTGGTAGCTAGCCAGGCGGACTAAGAACAAGTCCTACCACCAACCAAACCGATTACAATATGTACCCCCCACTGGGAATCGAACCCGGGACCTCTGGGTCTCAAATCGGTGGTGTGAACCACTAGACCACAGAGGCGGTTAAAACTCATAAGTAAATCTGATATGTTGACAGTGTGTCTAGAAGAATTATCTGCCAAAAATAAATCTGTAGATATATTGTGTGTAACGGAACATAATATGATTGACAATGATGTATCTAACCTTCTAATTCCAAATTATAAAATAGCATCATTCTCCAATAGGTGTAACAGACATGGGGGCTGTTGCATTTTAGTTAAACATTATCTGAATTTCAGTACTATTCCAAGCATAAATGCGCTATCAATACCAAATGTTGTTGAGCTATCAGCTGTTGAGTTAGTTGAGCATGCTCTCTGCATTGTTTGTATCTATAGGGCACCGAATTATGACGCTCGAAGTTTTGACATTTTTTTTTAATAAATTACATATGGTTTTAACTAAACTGTGCTTAAAAGAGAAAAAAGTTTTAATATGTGGTGATTTAAATATTGACACTTTGGTACAAACTAAACATTCTAGAGAATTGATAGACATGCTTAACAGTTTCAATCTAAAATTACATTTTAAGCAACCAACGCGATCAGTTAGTAAGACGTGCCTTGACAACATTGCTCACAATGTTAAAGGATGTGCAGGAGAAGTCATTGAACTATGCTTATCAGATCACAGCGCACAAATTCTCAAGTGTCCGGTAAAGAAAACTTCTACTTTAAAATATTGGTACATAATGAGACGGGACTATGCGTTAGAAAATATAAGTAAATTTGTTGACAATCTACGTAAATTAACTTTTGACGATATATATAATAGTGACGATCCAGATGAGGCGTATAATAAATTTCATGACATGTTTAAATTACTATATGACTTGTGCTTTCCCATAAAGAGAATCAAATGCAACTCCATCAATAAACCAAGGTGGATAACTCGAGGAATTCGAACTTGTAGTAGACGTCAAAGAGAACTGTTATGGAAATATAGAACTAGTCCACATGATGAAAATAGAAAAAGCTACAAATCTTACGCTAAACGTTACAGACGTAATTTAAAATTAACTCAAAAAGCACAGAACAATTACTTTATTAAAAACTCCAATAACAAGTGTAAAGCGACCTGGAGGGTTATTAATAAAAACAAAAATAATTTCCCTAAACAGAGCATAGATAAAATTAATGTAAACGGTGAAATAATAAGTGACCCTATACAAATAGCGAATGCTTTTAATAATTTTTTTATTGACGAAGTTAAGACTAATTCTAAATCAAATACGATCAATAACACAAGTGCTAGTAATTTAAATTCAATATATATGACGCCTACAAATGAGTTTGACATATTAAAGATTATTAATTCCTTGAAAAATACCAATAGTTCAGGAAATGACGGCTTTACCACAAAAATAATAAAGAGGTCTTCTCAAATTATTGCTCCTGTCTTAAGTCACATTATAAACTTATGTATTGAGAAAGGAGTTTTCCCGGACAAATTGAAAATGTCTCTAATAAAACCACTGTTTAAGAAAATAGACCGAATGGATATGAACTTTTATCGACCAATAGCACTTCTTTCTGTTTTTGCTAAGATATTAGAAAAAGTTATCTATAAGCGTCTTTATGAATATCTTGAATTTAACGGGCTTTTGACATCTCAACAATATGGTTTTAGAAAGAGCAAATCCATTAATATGGCTATATATAACTTCTTGTCAAAAATTATAAAAAACGTTGACTCTAGACTGCCTACTGTTGCTCTATACATGGATATGTCAAAAGCTTTTGACTATGTAGAAATCAAAATATTATTAAGTAAATTGTACAATTTAGGAATAAGAGGCAATGCTTATGATCTCATTAAATCGTATTTAACAAATAGATATCAAGTGACACAAATAGAAAAAATTGACAGTAAAACTAAAACTGAGGTAGTTTATCAATCTAATTCAAGGCATGTAACGTATGGAGTACCTCAGGGCAGTGTGCTAGGTCCTCTGCTCTTTCTGGTCTACATCAATGAATTACCTTTAACTACCAATAATCACATGACTCTTTTCGCTGATGATAGTACTGTATTATTCAGCAATAGCAATTTGACTCTACTTGAAACTGACATAAATAAAACTTTGACATCGATAGTACAATGGCTAAGTGATCATAATCTTAAGGTTAATTTAGACAAAACGCAGATCATGAGCTTTCAACAGAGAGAGGTAAATTCGATCAACTTAAATATAAATTACTTAGGGAAACAAATATATGAGACAAAAACGGCAAAATTTTTAGGTATACTCATTGACAGTAACTTAAAGTGGAATTCACATGTACAGCACATATGTAGTAAATTGAGTAGTTATTCGTATGCTTTATATAAGCTTAGTAAAATAGTAAGCACAGAGGCTTTGCTAACTGCATATCATGGATATGTTGGGTCTACATTGAGATATGGTGTCATATTTTGGGGTAATGCAACCGACAATGAAATTGTATTTAGGTCTCAAAAACGCTGTATTAGAGCTATGTTCAACCTACTTCAAACAGACACATGTAAGCCCTACTTTATAAATAACAAGATTCTTACACTTCCATGTTTGTACATTCTTGAATGCGCTATTTTTGTCAAACATAACATTGAATTGTTTAAATTTCTTTCATCTGCACGACATAAAGATAAACTTTGCAATGTTCCTTGTAAAACCGCGCTTATGAGTAAGAGTGTTTTTTGTAATGCACCTTGTATCTATAATAAGATACCTTCATCAATAAGACACACTGATAATAACTTTTCGTTTAAGCAGAAATTAAAGACGTTGTTGTTGGAAAAATGCTACTACACACTCAATGAATTTTTGACAGATAAAGATTTGTAATTATATTTGGACTGTACTATTTAATTTTTTATTTTTTTATTTATTTTTACATTTGATTTAAATAAATTTTCAAAATAATTTTAATTTATTATCTTATCATGCATGATCAATTTGTACCTACTATCATTACTTTTTTCAATTGTAGTAAGTATAGTTAATTCAAACCTTCATTGTATGCTATCATGGCAGGACATAGCTGATCAATTATATTGTATTATGACATCTGTATGTACCTATGTTTCACAATAAATGATTATGATTATGATTATTATGATTATGATTATGATTCTTTGTTCGGGGCTGCCATTTCTGTAGGTGCTAGCACTTTCCATATAATTCCACATGTTTCTTTTATTAATTTAGCCAACGTTTTTTTCGAAATTCTGTACTTATTCTGAAGGCGTTTATAACTTGTTCCAGAAGCGAGATATCTGGAAAATGACATTATTATTTAAAAAATATACTTTATTATATATTTTTTTTTTAAATAAAATATTCTCGCGTTTGTTTGCAATCACACCTGATGAAAAGTTTTTTTTAAATGGGATGTAAAACGAAGACTCCATCAAAGCGTTCGGATTTATTAATCTGTGTTGTTTTTTTTATTAAAATACATAATAATTAATATATGTATACTTATATATTTTTATAATATTTAAATTAAAAGTTATCTCTTTGCTTCAGGACTTGAGTTAATGACAAAATGGAAATCTTTAAGGGATCAATTTCGTAAGGAGTTAAAGTTGCAGCAATGTTCAAAATCCGGTCAAGCTGCCTCAAAACGACGAAAGTATATTCATTATGATGCATTACTTTTTTTAAAGAAACATACAGAACACGCTTCAACATCGTCAAACATGTTCAATGAGGACAGTCAAGATGTTTTTGAGGATGACGACAGTTCGGTTAATACCACCCCTAGTGTTACGGAACCATCCACGTCTAATAAAAAGAAAACATTAGTCCAAATGTTTCTGGAATCTAATAAAGAGATATCGAATGTTATGCGCGAGAGTATAGATATACAAAGAAATAATGTTCAAACACAGCATCGCGACGAGCGTGGAAATGAGGCATTTTTCCGTTCGTTGCTACCACTTATGGACAAAATAAAAGAAGACTGTTTAATTGATGCCAGAACTGAGATTATGGCCGTAATTAAGAAATAAACACCATCATCACATACATTGCTAGACTCTTATTCTCGTACATCCACACCAACAAGCGAGGACGATATTACTCAAATGTTAGAACACTTTGATGGAATGTAAACTTTAAGTTTTAATTTGATGTAAGCGTTTAAGTAAAATAAATCTGCTTTAAACTTACTGTAGTGTTACTGCTAATCTTTCACATGGCCCGATACTTTTCCTCATATTAGTATCTTGCTTTGATAAGTGTCTTGATAGTAAACTTAACAGTTCATCGAAAACAGGAATTGGCATTAAATATTCATCTTCAAACCATTCTGGATGATTTCGATATTCTTCATAATTCACATGGAAATGTCCATGACTTTCACGACGTAGCAACATGGGATGTGTCCACCAACGGCGCTTTTTTCTCCTTCTTAACAATAACAATAACTGCATATTCACTAGCGTACTTGCAGAAGCACCCCACAACACTATATCCATAATAAAGAATTATTTTATCGACTAAGACACTACTTATTCCGCTCTCGTCTGGCACGTAACTGAATTCTTTCTTTCGCAACGCGTCGTCAAGGAAACACGGCGATACCGTTACGAGTCGCCGCTGCGATTCCGTTACGAGTCGCCGCGGAAACGCTGTGATTCCGTTACGACTCGCGACGATACGCGGCGGAATTATCGCTCGTTCGTGGAGATTATCCGACGATATAAGGGCGGACTCGTCGCGATTCTCTCGCTCGTGGAGACAGCGCCTAGGTCGCGCGGATGCGTGCCGCCCGCGTGCGTGTGACGAACTTGGTCAGCAGGTGTTGTTTTTACTGTCATGCGGGACGAACGCGCGTTGTACAATCAATATGAAAATCGATACCGAGAGAGTGATTTTCGAGGTTCATTTACGAAGTTGCCTATGGCACATGCGCTAGCGACGCTTCTAGTCTGAATTAACTGTTAGCATAAAATTTATTTATTTATTTACTTTAGTTATTATACAAAACCCCAATTACATTAATTAAAGATTTAGATTAAATATTTGTAGTCAAAATAGTGGGTAGTTTTCCGTGACCACGGCCCCTGGAAAGGTGCCGAAACGTCGGATAAACCAAGAAAACCTCTAAAAACAACTAAAATTTAAGGCGATACTCGGAAAAAATGTGCTGAAGCGAGATAGCAATGAGAAAACGACGCGCGCGGGAGCGAGACCGATTTTGCAGATTAGGCAAAAAAAAACACAAAATCACTTCGTATTAAAAAACTACAGCGATTTATAAAAAATGCTTCTATACGATCCTCAATATTATTGGTGTCCACTAATTAAACCAATTTCCAATAGTGTAAGTAACCCCATTTAAGAATAATCTTCACTTTTCGTATTTTTTTAAGGTCTTTTCGAAAAGAAAAAGTGTCGAGGCAAAATCATAAAATCGTGTTTTTGAAACTATACGATTCTAGATAAAGGTATGAAGAAATATATATCTTATTACCAGATTTGTAACAACTGTAACCGTCCTATAGTTTTAAATTAAAACGTCCATATTTTTCCGAGTAGCGCCTTAACCAAGTTGTTAAATAAATTGCGTGAAAAAATCCGTGAGTGTTTTATTTATAACTAGCGGCCGCCCGCGGTTTCACCCGCGTGGTTCCCGTTCCCGTGGGAATATCGGGATAAAAAGTTCATATAAACCTTCCTCTTGAATCACTCTATCTATAAAAAAAACCGCATCAAAATCCGTTGCGTAGTTTCAAAGATTTAAGCATACAAAGGGACATAGGGACAGAGAAAGCGACTTTGTTTTATACTATGTAGTGATTTGTGTTATTGAGAAATTTTGTTATTCAGCTTCAACTGAGACATACCGCAGAAGCATTTAATGCTGTTAGAGACGATGTAACAACCACGATCAACTTTGATAGTTTGGCTGGTCTGTTAATGTTTCTCCTCAGGGTCATCAGGTACTCAGGATATTCCATTATCTTAGTTTTGATAGTTTTCCCTTTATGTGGGCATTAAACCCAACCCCTGTACCGAATTTCTGGTTTCTAGGTTTATGGGAAGTTCTATTTTGATGAGGGATGAGTGAGTCAGTGTCGAAATAGCAAAACTTTGCTTTCATATAACTTCAGAACTAAATCAGCTACAAACTTGAAATTTTGGGGTCCTGGTGTGTGCACACAGTTTACTTTATTATGATAATTTCAGCGTTCTAAACCTATCCAAAGTTCTTCAAATAGAGGCTTGAAAATACGCTGAAATGGCTCCAGTAAAGGATGGTATGGCAGTGTTTGCTTTGAGCTCGACTTGGCGGGGGCACTGCCGTGCCCCCAGATTTTAACTGCCCGATGGCATACATGTTTGAAGACTTTAGAATAGCAGCTGCTATAATAAACGCCTTCCACGAACCCATCAGTGATAGTTTCTATATGCCTTTTTTATTGACAGAATAAATGAGAGGAAGAATATAGAGAACTCGCTAGGGAGCTTTGTGAAGGCAAACAATTTGAATAGACAACGTTGTAGCGTTCCAAAGTATGTCAGGAGACTTGCCAGCACGTCTTGATGACTTCCCGCGCTTTTGCGAAAGTGAATTGATCGTGTTTGCTTTAGGCACGTATCAATTAAAACTAGCCCGAAGTTATTATAGCGAGCACATGAAACGGGATTTATAATGTTGAATTATATAGAGACACGGAACAACCGATCACTGCCCTTAGAAGTCACGGTATTCAAGCACTATTATTGCACATGTAAGTCTGGCATATTATGACAATTGTATGGTTTATACCTTTAGCTAGGTATGAAGAAAATATATTACATCCAGCTGAATTCTAATAGATTTGATTATAATAGACTAATAAAATTAAAATATGTTATTGGTAAAAAAGTAGTTTCATTACTCTAATATACACATTTTGCTTGTGCGCCACTACTATAACAACATTAGTACTCCCTAGGTATATATGTATCGTAATAAGTGACTTTTATTGTATTCAAACAAGCACATCAAGAAAATCTTTTACTGCCCGTTAAAAATACACTTTTTTTCTTACTCTCCACTGCTAGAAGCAGTTTATTTTTATCATACCTATTAAATAAATAAATTCTTACAATCACACTAATTATCAAGCTCATAAGTAGTTTTCATTAAGAAACTGTGCTAAAGAAACTAGATAGCGTATATTCGGCCGCAGGCTGTACCTAGTATTAGTAATTTTTTTCTATATAGATTTTTTTCCTTTCTGTATATATGTGTGAGTTTGTAAGTACAAAAAATTTTTATTCTATGGTCTTCTAAAAAAAATATTGTAAATATGTATAAACGATAGAAAATTTTGTGTTGCCTTTTTTTGTAAGTACTTATATTTTAAATTTATATGTAAGTATCAAACTTTGATAAAACCACGGAATAGTTCTTTTGCTACATGTTAATTTTTTCCACAAAAAAAAAACAATAATAAAAAAACAAAAAGATAATTAACAAACAACATAACTATGATTTCCTTTGCTACACGATAATTATTTCCACTAAAAAATCAATCATAAAACAACAGTAACAAAAAACAATTAAGTAACAAAGAAAACAACAATGATTTTAACAAAATTTGGGTACCTATATTATACAGAAATGGAAACCACTAAAAAAGTGGCGTATATACTTTTGTTTAACGAATTTTAGAAAAAAATGAGCTTTATTATCTACTTAATAAATAAATAAAAAAATAATAAATAAATAACTTCTTACAATCACACCAATTATCTAAGCCCATGTTAATTTCATTGAGAAACTGTATCATGGAAAACTTGATAACGGATAAATATATACTTAAATACTTTTTGTTTGTAAATACATACTTAACATACATAGTAAACACCCAGACCAAGACAAATAGACATGTTCATGCACACAAATATTTGTCTTGTTCGAGAATCGAACCCGAGACCACTGGCGCAGAAGGAGGGTAGCCTACCCCTGCGCCAAATCGGTCGTCAAATATAATAATTTCACTGAATTTTTCAATGCAATGGCCTCCAGTAATTTCACCGTCAATTAAGTCTTGTACAAACGGCGGCACATCAGACTATACATGTTGACCTTGAGACCGCCTTAATGCCCTACGTAATAAAAGCTGGTATCGCTGTTCAACTGTTTAACCTGATGTGCTGACGAGTGTACATTTTTAGAATTTTTTTGATTTACAAGTACAGTTTCTTTATTTCTTTTATATACACTTGATTTTATTTATCCGAAATAAAAGTTATAAAACCTTTTTTAAATATGTTAGCAAAGTCACGATGTTGGGTTTTGAAGGCATTTTTTTATTTAGTCGTGAATTCCACGATTCGTTTGCATTATTGGTTTTAAAAAGCTAGGTTATGAAAACACCATTTATTAAAAAAAATATTAATTCAAGTTTTTTCTACATATTCATTAAATTTGAGAACATTTTCCTCTATAGGACATTTACCTCTCACATAAAGCCACCCATCTGATAAAAACTAAACTGTTTTGGGAGATATGGTAGTACAATTCAATTCATTTATTAATTCAAGTAACATGACTCATATTTGTTAGTAACGATTGTACTTTACCTATGTTTGTAATCATAATTAAATAATATTAAATAATCACAATTATTCTAAGACTGTATGCACATGACTCATACCCGCACCACCCCGGCAGATGTTGTGCAGCAATGAGTCACGTACCGATAGTCCAGTCTGCTTGCAATCATGCTTAGGAACAGTCCAGTCTGCTTGCAGGTTCTGCAAACATCCCTGATGCGCTGCAGAAGCGCGGCAACCGCTACAACACCCTAAAAGCATTGTTAAACTGAACCCATAGGGCGTTGTAGGCTCGACGCGTATAGTTGGCCCACAAGCTACACGTGTAGAAAGTCGTACAATAATAACATCATGTGTGCAGCGTGCGAACCTGCGAGCCAACATGTTTGCCCTAACCGACAACGCCCTACGCTCCCTTTCAACATCTTCGTCGTCATTGAGATCGGGTTATATTGCTGGGAGTCGACCCAAACGCTTGCTCCCGGCCTCAAAAAGCATAACTTGGCTCTTTTGTACATTGTACACCAATCCATGAGTCAATGAGACTTTACATAGTTTTCGCAGATAGCCACAAGTTTCCTCATACCACAAACAGAAGCAATGAGCAACACCATGTCGGCGTAACTAATGTTGTTGACACTAACGCCATCTACGAAGCAGCAAAACCTGGTGCTGCTCAGTTAATCTATTAACTCATTTACATACAGGTTGAAGAGCGTTGGCGAGCTCAGCCCACCCTGCCTCACCCCGCACTCCAACCTGTACTGTATGGTTGAGATAGCAAACCATCCCACCGAACATGGTTGACCTGGTTTCTGTACCAATATTGTAAAATGTTTATGAATTCTGATTGGAATTTGGTCTTTTGAGCTTTTGTCACAACAAATCATATGAAACCAGGTCAAATGCCTTAGAAAGGTCCAGAAAACATGAGACAACTGGTGTTTTGCGCTCCTTATAGTAATTAACAATGCACCGTCTTACATAGGAGTCCAAATAACATAGATTTGATTTTCCTTTTCTTTACACCCGTCTTTTCTGCTTTACGCTATAGAGCTATAGCCCTGCTAAAATGAAAAAAAAAACAACGTGAAAGCTTAGCCTGCGGAAACACCGTCTCAATGGCAGCCATTGCACTAACTTCATAGTCTGTCATCAAAGTATCCGGTGAAAACTCAGGTATTTGACTTTTAAACATTTCAACCAAATTTATATACGTAGATTCTTTTTTATCGGGTAGCAAAGCGTATGCGACGGGCAAAATAGTATTAATTTCTTTAGTGCTCCCTGAATCAGCTTGAATGCAATACAATAGCTTGAAGGGCGGTGAAACGCTTTTGAAAAGTGCCATCGCAAAACACGCGTTTAACTTTTTTCCACACTTCTTTAGCCTCGGGGGATGCAAATACCATAACTGCATTTTTCATCTTCAAAATCAGCCAGCAAGGACGAGTCAAACTTTGAGGGTATTTTAACATCTCTCGAGATAGGAAAATCGGGTATTTTGTACATTTAAAGCTCTGTTTCAGTGTCTATACAGTCCGGTATCTTAGCAACTAAGTTGTAACCAGCATTATTATATTCTTCTATAGTATCCGCATAAATAGTTAGTATCGGAATTTTATAATTTTACGGATACTTTTTTTAACTTCATTTTCAATAAAATTGCATTTACATTATGATCTTCTTCTTTAATAACTACGCCTTTATTGGTTATTAATTTAGCAGAGCATATTTTCCTTTTCACACAGCGCCACACTTTGTGATCGTTTAAATTTATTCGTCTAATTGTATAACGATATCCTATTTGCAATAAAACATCGCCACCTCTTCAAGACGATATCTGCTCAAAATTCGAGTCGGTAATTTCGCCGGTCGAATCGCACTGTTCATCATACATACTTAAACAATTTAAGCCAAAACTGTAGGGATATACAACTTAATTAAGTTTTTTTTTAAATGTTATTGAGTAAACTGCTGATACGTCATCATAAGTAGATACACACGTTTAAGTTATAGTTAAAGCCTAATCAATTGTAACAATTTAAAAAAGGTGAGAACTAACTTCGACTCAATCCACAAAAAAAAAGATTAAAATGAAAGAACCAAAATTTAGCAACTTACCTTAGGTTTATAGCAGCTAGGAATAACAAACACAGCACTGGTAACCCGCGTTCAACTATTCCTCATCAGTCGTTCACTCTTGGCAGAGTGGTCGTGGTTGATGTCGTTGCTTCATTGGCTAAAGCAGCCCCCGCGATGCGCCTCCATGCGTGATTGCAAGTGCTACTGCGTCGTCGCAGGTTATTGGTTTTTCGATCAGAATGCGTTCTTTGATTTAGTTGAATTTCGAGTCTAGGTTCCAAGAGAAAATATCCTTAAGAAGGTCGTCTGTGATTGGCCAAAGTTGCACTGCAGGCTGATGTTTTTGATGTCGGTCACGTATGTTTCAATGTCTTCATTGGGCATTTGTTTTCTGCTGAAAAGCTTGTGGCAAGTATGTCTCGAACCTGTGTCCTACCTTGTATGTGATAGCAGACATATCAACGTCGAACGAGTAAAATATGTGTATATTGCTTCTGTGCCGATCGTGTTCAACAAGATGGCTACTTGCCAGGAAAGTTATCTGGCGGTGTTGGAGTGGAAGGCAGGTTCTGGACTCTTGTAGAATGAAATGAAAGACTTCTTTGGAGATGGATGAGCGTCGTGTATTTCATTCAGTAGGTACAGCCAAAGACAATCATAGAGTGACAAATCATTTTTTAAAACTATAGACTCGGATAAATCGGTATCACTTCCTTCCATGATTCTTCTGTGTCAGGCATCTGCAAATAAATATATTTGTATTAATTCAGGAAAAATACGCAAATCTGCCGTCGGAAGAACTCAAAAACTACGGGATCAATTTTAAAAATACTTTCAACATTAGAAAGCCACTTTCTTCGTGAGTGACAGAGGCTATATTTCATCCCGATTTTCCACGGGAATGGGTACCACGTGGGTTAAACTCCCGAGAGCCTCTACTTTTAAATAATTCATTCTACCTCATCAAATGAACGCAGTAATTCCTCAAATAGATCGACGAAAAGGCGGGGTTTGGACTCCTCCCCCCTCCAGTGTCCAGAGTGTCCCATAATTGTACTTACTTACCAAAAGTTATATAACCCAACATACACACTTTTAATGGCTCTTAACGTAGCACCAACTCTAGCTCAAGCAGAGAACTTTGTTGGGCTGCTGGAAGAAAGAGCAAACGCTCATCTTGCCACTGGACATGCTCGCACAGCCAATGCCAGGACCCGAATGCGTAATGGATGGTCAGAAATAGCAAGTAACTTGAACAGTGAAGGCAACGGGTGTGTCAAGGATTGGAAGCAGTGGGATAAGGTATGTAAAATCTGTAATTGTTTACTATGCAGGTTTACATGCTGTAGATTGTGTTGAAATATGTATATCTAAAACTTATTCAATGTCTTTTGTTATACATTTAATATATGAAAGATAAAAAGGCGTCAGTTAAACGCAAAGCCAATGCTGCGGAGGCTGCTAGACAGAGGATAGGTGGTGGGGTCGATGCGGAGGTGGTGGAGCTAACGGAGCTAGACCAACGAATAGTAGCTATTGGTGGTGGTCTTAGCTTCGCTACTGGTGAAAGGCACCTAGCTATAAATCCATTTCCGGTACGTTTATGCAGTATATAAATTACTAGCGGCCGCCCGCGGTTTCACCCGCGTGGTTCCCGTTCCCGTGGGAATATCGGGATAAAAAGTACATATAAACCTTCCTCTTGAATCACTCTATCTATTAAAAAAAATCGCATCAAAATCCGTTGCGTAGTTTCAAAGATTTAAGCATACAAAGGGACATAGGGACAGAGAAAGCGACTTTGTTTTATACTATGTAGTGATAATTATAATAAGAATGCATTTCAATTCAAGTATAGGTACTTAATAACAATTTTGAAATACAAACTTCAAGTACATACTTTTGTAGCGTAACTTTAGTTTAGATTTAAGTACTTTATATAAACAGTTTTTATTTAGTATAGTTAAATCTAATTAAGTTATATTTGCAATGCCAAATTGTAATATTTTTGGACAAATTACTTATTTATATTGTTTATATAAGTACATTTAAAACTAATAACTTATATTTACTTAAATCTAAGGTAAACATTAATATATATATTAATGTTAAAAATAGTTTCTATTAAATCATTTATTACAAGGATAAAATTTTATATTATATAAATAAATCATCCTTGTAATATAACTTAGAATATTAGAAACTTAAATGTAAGGAAATAATTTTTATATATATTTTATAAAATATTGTATCACGCACAAGCGGACAAACCAATAATATTTGCTATATATATTTTACGCACCGATCGGCGGCCGCTGGAATGCGGACCGGTTTGGTGGGGCGACCCCTCCGCCGGCGCCGCTGCGCCGCGCCACGGGGCCGTGCGCTCGGTGGACAGACAATCGATCGATCCTCTACGTATCCTGGCTTTATGCGTTTCTTATGTGCTTCCGCTAAGTAGTTTCGACAACCAATAGCTGTACCTAATCTAGGCCTTTTAGCTATAGTGACTTGCGTTTCTAAGTGTTAATTTCTCATCTTTTCCTTCTGTGACTGTATCTCTTTGTGCGTGTTGTGTGTTGCGTTTCGTATGTGCTTCCGCGAAGTAGTTTCGACAACCAATAGCTGTACCTAATCTAGGCCTTTTAGCTATAGTGACTTGCGTTTCTAAGTGTAAATTCTCATCTTTTCCTTCTGTGACTGTATCTCTTTGTGCGTGTTGTGTGTACGCAATAAACGTACGTATATTTAGTGGCGGATTTTATTCATCGGAATACCCTATCCCGCTTCACCTTCATTAAAATATCTCATTAATTTTGATTATGGGATTCTATTACGGCCTTTTGTAACTTTTTTTAGGAACGAGCAGAAGATGCCCCCATTACATGTAGACTCTGAGACCAACAGCTGCCAGTCGCAAAGTGAGAAAGTTTTTAAATACTTACCCGTGTTTTGTTTCAATTTTTCTAAGAGTCGTACTAGTGTTATCCTATTATTTGATTAATAGTGAAATTGTACATATATTTTACCTCTAAGCAAGAGTTCGTTGTTCAATCCCACAATCTAACAAGAATTCATAAACTAGATGTTCGTTTTTGACAGCTATAATTCGGGTGTGTAATATATGATATAACAACATTTCGTATAATACTCACAAAATATAACAACACATTACATAAAATCATTCCATATAACGTTCATTTTGTATAATCAACGAATGATACAAATTCAAAATATATAATTTTAAACCGTATAATAACCGTTTGATATAAAAACATTTCATATAATAAACATTTACTATAACACTTACATTGTATAATATTTAAAACACATAATGGTTATATAACATAACATCATTTTATATAACGTTCATTTAGTATAATCAACGAATAACTATTTCTAGTGCTTCGCCGGCCGCTACCGCGGCACGCTCGCTTCGCTCGCTCGGCTCGCGCTTTCTTTTGTTCACAGTTCTAACCTAACCTAACCTATTATAAATTGTTTTGTCACGGTTTAGGCTTTTTATGGCGGAGGGCTTCGCCCCCCGACCCCCTTTCGAGCGCACTCTACCTCCCGTGCCCCCTGCTCCTTTGCCTACACTATACATTTAATTGACTAAATTGATGATTATATAAAACAAAATTATATCAAATGAAATTATTACATATGAAGATTATACGAAATAAAATTATATCAAATGACCGTTATAGCAAATGAGTTTTATATAAAATATTTTTATATAAAATGAGCGTTATGTTAAATGATCCTACTAATATTATAAATGTGAAAGTTTAGATGTTTGGATGTTTGGATGTTTGGATGTTTGGATGTTTGTTACTCAATCACGCCAAAACGGCTGAACGGATTTGGCTGAAATTTGGGACACAGATACTTTGAAGCCTGGAGAGGAACATAGGCTACTTTTTATCCCGGAAAAGTATCATATTCCCGCGGGATAACGTCGTGTAGTTCACGCGGGCGAAGCCGCGGGCGGAAAGTTAGTATTATATAAAATGATGATTATATGAAATAAACATTATGTAAAATGAAATTAGTTGAAGTGTTGTTATGACAAACGTTTATTATGTCATATGAACGTTATTGAAATGAAATTATACCAAATGAAATTATATCATTCATTACGCACCCCTATAATTCCTCTTTTAGAGATGAGCACTAATAATCATTTTCGTGGAGCTCCACGTGGCAGAGGCCATCCCGGCGGCAACCGCCGAGCAGCCCGAGACGCAGAACGAGCATACCAACATTTTAATGACCGCCAACAGCGGGAGAACTGGGCCTACGAGCCCCAACCCTACGACCCAGGCAGGGAGGTGAACCGCCAGCCTACAGAAAGGTCGAAGGCGTATAAAAAGAACTCAGGACGAGGTAAGCCGCGCAGAGAAGAGCCGCAGCAGGTGGTGATCCCCAGCACGGTGGAAGACGCGCCAAGGGACGAACCCTTGTACGACATCGGACCGCACTCATCAATGGTTCCGGATGTGGATTGCTATTGCCAGAACTTCGAATTTTCTGGTTTCATTCCTCTGGTTAATCAGACGTACGAAAAGTTGAGAGGCATTGATCCCCGACTAAATGACAGGCTACCATCATCAGATGTTTTATACTTTTTTCTTAATATTTTTACTAACTTTGTTTTCAGAATAATCCTTCTTCTTGCCACACAATGATTTTAGAAAATGGATTATACCATCTATGATGCAATGTTGGCCGTTCGGGACATGTAAATGATACAACTGACTGCGGTTAAATGCCCTTTAATTAAGGAATAGATTGTTTATATAACTGGTGAGAGATGTGTGTGTGCATATAGGTGTACACACACTACACCTCACAACACTACACTACACTACACCTTAAAGAAAAAGAAAATGATTATAATAAAATGTTACATTTTTTTTTCAAAGTTATAGAAAAGAGAAAAAGAAGAAATAAGTAGGAGCTTAATATTTCAAGGAACAATTTTTTGGTAAATCTACGAATTAAAACAATAAGTAAGTATCAGAATTTCTGACGGATAATTTTAAAACATTTGTTGTAAGAAGTACTAGTAAATTATTATTATTATTTATTACGAATTCATTTGTTAGTTTAAAAGTTACTACTATTACCCCTTACTCAAACACTTATTCCAAAAAATAAAGTTTATAAAACTTATGCAATGTTGGCGGTTCAAGACAACAAATGATACAACTGACCGCGATTATAAAGAGCCTTTATTAGTGAAATGAACGGGTTTATATACTGAAGGAGATGAGTGTGTGTATATAGATAGTACACACACTACACCTCCCCCCTAAAAAGAAAAAAAAATATGAAGTACTTTTTTTTTAAACGATTAATGCTATTACAAAATTTGCCTTAAGTAAGTACTTTCTTATTCTTAGAACTAAACATTTCAACGCTACATTGAATTAATTTCAAATTGTATACTTAACTAAGTACCTACCCAAAATAACATCGAAGTAAAGTTAAAAAAAAAACATTGGCTAACGTACCTACAAATTAAATTTTGATTAAAACTAAACTGTCTGTTAGAAGAATAAAAAGCAAAGACAACATAAAAATTTACACTCAGTATCAAATTCAATATTGTTTGAAAATAAAAAAAGATATAGATATAAGAGATATAAAAAATTGGTACTTCTTATTAAATTGAAATAATAAAAAAGACACATATGTTTTACAATTCTAATTCAATTTTTTTTTAAAAAAAAACAAGGAAATATAAGTACAAAAATTGGATTACAATTTAATTACAACCAATTTTAAATAAGTAATACATAAGTAACTATTCATATAATATAACATATAATACCATATAAAAAATAATGACATGGCATCAAAATGGTTGTTAATATAAAAAGTACATATGACATGGCATCAAAATGGTTAATATAAAAAGTACATGCTTATTACAAAAAGTGTTACAGAAAATCTTTAAACTCCAATATCTATTCAGTAATATTTGTTCTGAAATATTAAACTAAGTAAGTATTTTATTTACCTATATGCAATAATTGTTCACATAATGTATTTATTCTGTTCTGATTTATACTATACGAGATTGCACAGGTTTAGCAAATGTCAAATCAGTTAATTTTTACCTTATTTCACATTTAATAAAATAACCCCTTCAATATTTCTCTAATAACGCGCATAAAAAAAAATCCAAGAAAACTAATTTCTAAAAAAAAAACAAATCTATATTACTTTTCCAAACATTGCACTTTACTTTACTTTAGTACTTATCGTTTTGTTATAAAAATTCAAACTTGCTCACCTTCCAAAAGCTAAGTACATTATCTACTTTATTTGTAAAACTACATTACAATCCTTTACCTTCTTTTTCTTTTTCCCAAAATTATATTTTATTATTCCATACTTCAATAGTATTTCATCTGAAAGACATTTTCCTAAAATCTCCAATCAAAATATACCTACACTAACAACTAGTGTTCACATAAAACTCAACTTTATGAAATTAACCTTATTCAATTTCTATCAATATGTATCTAATTCATTATCACATATTTTCTCTTAATTTTTCGATTTGACCACACTTTATCCTACTCTGCTCGTTATTATTAATCACTTTATTTATTATTACAGTATCGGTACACTTATTTCTTCACATCATCTAGGTACTTATCATATTCATTATACTCATTCGCCCGGGCCCGGCGTACTTTCATTTTTATTTAATTATTCTATTCATATTGGTACATAATATCATATTTATTTATAGTCGACTTCATATTCATTATTATAAATGGACAAATTTGTGCCATTTGGGTTGTGCGCACAACCTATATTTGGGGGTCATAGTTTAAGCCTCTTTGGACTCCAACTTATCTCACAGAGGAAAGCTCGTTCGCACCATGATCGATAGAAGGATTTGACCCCTCATGTACCATTTCATTATATAGGGTCACGATTTAAGACATCTTATTTGGTCTCCAACAGTATCCAAAGGGGAATCTCGTTCGCACCTTGGTATATCTGAAGGACCTGATCCCTATAGTACCTCTCATTTAGTGTGTACCGTACTATCGAGCATAATTACGATAACATTTCATACCAAAATCTAAAAAAAAAACTATCATTCCTATATGAACATAGGGTGAATAATGACTTCATCGCTCTTGGGTGATCAGTCCAATCGCATGTGAAACATTATAAACCATATAATTCCCTATCTTCAATAAATAAAAAACACATTTCAACAATCTAAAACCTACATAATAAAAACAAACCTATACCTTTTAACCTATGCTGTACCTAATCATAATCTAAAAGTTACGATAAGATTTTTCATACAGCTACGTATATCTTTACCTATACCTACTTCCTATCAATTCCTAATCATTTTCCAAACTATTAAATCTAACCATTTATCAACATAGCTTTTACTCTATTTTCTTTCCTTATCATATTCCAATCATCGAAACCATTTAAAAATATTTACTATAAGTAATCTTTTCAATAAAAAATTCTAATCCTGCAAAAGTTCCCATGAAATATTTCATTCCAACTAAAATAATAGGTACTATTCTTATTATGTTATAATGTTACGCTTAACCAGCAAACTCGTGTGGAATTGCTTTTACGTGACTTATGTTACTGCTGCACCAAACTAACAGCTTGCATAAATGCATGCGGAGATTCTATGAAACGCCGATCGAAATACAATACTTCTTCTTTCTATATCAAGCTTGTTTGTAATGTAATTTAAACCATCGGATTGCATCACTAATAATTTATCTGTATAACAATTTTCTATCAATATAAATTTAATTTAAGTACGTAAACACCGAAACACATACTAATGAATGTGTTATCTTGTATATCTGTCTGTATGTATATTGAAGTTTATATTTACGTATCAAAAAATAAACCTACGCAATAACAAATGAAAAATCTTTAAAAAAAATTTAGACCATAAATATACAATATTTTTATTTCAAACGAATACGACCGAAACCGAAACTTTATCTAAGCTACTTATAATACATACAATTATATAAATTAATAAAATCTTCTAGGAACTTGAGTTATAAACAATTATTTTTTACGCAATAAGATCTCGTAAAAATTAGGCTAAATAATTTAAAGTGACGATCTATAATTTGAGTAACGGAACTATTAAAGTTATGTAAACATACTTCTATAAGTTTTCCTTACCAATTGAAAAATAATAATAATTTCTGAGTTTACATAAAAACCTTTTCTCTTTAAAATATTAGTATGGATTGATAAAATCACCAGATATAATGCGAAAAAAAAATATAAAATCAATTTTCACCAAAAAGATATCAAACGTACTTCTAAATTTTACGCAGGTAAGCACTATGTAAAGGACAAAATACTCCAAAGTATAAAGAAAATACATACGAATAAAATTTCGAGTAATACTCATACTAATAATAATTAATAAAATAATTTTATACTTAAGGGAAATAACGTGCTAAACTGAAAAAAAATCTATTCAGTACCATTATTTTAAAATGAGATTACGAGTTTATTCAAATTTGGAAGAAAAATATTGCTGAATTAATGAAATTATTGCTGTGGAAAAGCAACCCAAACAATTTTTATCTCATATCAAATTTGGTTTTCTAAATCTCTATAATTTACTTCAAAAGAATTAAATTATTTTTAACAAAACGACGTGTTTATTGTTAGTTAATTACGTATTCAAAAGCTCTAAAATAAAGTGGAAATAGACTACATAACATAAAACTAATAGGGTACGATAATTCAGCTATAAAAAAACTATAAAAATATAAAATATCGATACCAATTTCTTTTATTGCCATTAAATCGTAAAAAAGATAACACAATAAATGATCAAATAATATTTTCACATCCTTTACCTACTTATGTATTTGATTTAATTAAGAAACTCAAATATTTAAAAATAATTTCTTCGAACAATCATTGGAACTTGCTATTTTTATCGACACATATACCACACGTGCTGCTTGGTCAGCAATTATGGTTACCTTTGCGCAATCACGATATTTATTTTACTAGGTTCATTAACTTTTAAATCATTGTTATTACGAAACTACTGTAAAGAAACCTTAAAATTGAATTTGGAAAAAAAAAATACAAAATCAAAACTGTTATACTTACACGTTGAAACTACGTTAATATACTTACGCATTTAAATCACGAAAAACAAAAATAAAAAGTATTATAAATCAATGTAAAAATTATTTACCTTAAAACCAATAACGATCACCGATAAATCATGGTATCGGAAATACCAAAACTGTAAACATAAAAAACATTTTTAAATAAAATACGTATTCAACTCAGTATTTAACTTGCCAAACCACTACATTTGATAAATTTCTAACTTCCATTATAAGTAAATCGTTAGTTATTTCTTTTACTTCTGTGCAATCAATAGTATAAACCAGAAATACCAAATACCGATTACAACACTTTTAAATCATTCACCTGAAAGATTAAACATCAACAACATTATAACTATAAACTAATCATGGTAAAAAAATATACTTATGCGATACTGAAAGTACCCCGTACAAGTCTAACATTTAAGAGAAAAAATCAGCAATAAAAAATTAAATATTATAGTTATCTATCATTGTCACATAAAATAAATTCTTCAAAAAAAATTGGTTCTATCTAAAGATACTTTCATTTAACTTTTCATTAATTTCAAATAGCTAGAAATTATTTATACTTATGTTATAAAAATGTTTTTAAACACTTGTTTTTTTTTTAAATATTTGTGCCAAAGTTTGGTCAATTGAATCATTAATGTAATGTTTTAGCATAATATTACGTATTTCAATTTAAAAAAATTAGTTTTAAATTTAAAATTCTTTAAAGAAATACCTAATTTTTAAAAAATAATTAATTTGTTATTACATAGCTGTAAGTTTCCCTAAAATTGTTAAATAAAATAAAAATAAAATAATAAAAATGGATAAAATATACCCGTTATTAATAAAATTGATCGTGAAGTAACATTTTAGAAAATCGCTGTTATTCGTGTCCATGATGTCCAAAGTTACACATTCCATGTCAGGATCAGCTCCCTGCTGCATCCACTTCCGACTCCAACATCTCCCGGCACCCTGCTAGGGTCATCACCTCAGCATCATCCCAAGTAACATATTTATCAATTTTCATTTTGATAGTTTAATATTGTTTATTTTTTACAGAAGAATTTATTTTTGGCACTTTTTATTAGATAAGTTTAAGTATATTAACATTTTAATTATTACTATTATACGAGGAAGTCTCTTTCTTAGAAAACCACATATTTTCGTCACTGCACCTTATATTAAGTTTTTTCTTCACTTTATTTAAAGTCCGATTTTTACATTTTTAATTGTTAAGTAACTAAACCATCTGCGCAGCGCCGCCGACAGGCAGCACTGGCAGGGTCGCCATGCAATGTGGGCGGTTCAGGACAACAAATGATACAACTGACTGCGATTATAAAGAGCCTTTATTAGTGAAATGAACGGGCTTATATACTGACGGAGATGAGTGTGTGTATATAGATAGTACACACACTACACTTATGTCATTAAAATTTTAAGTAAGTAAACAAATCTTCAAAAACAATAAAGAACTTAGGTAAGTACTAACATTCAAAACTATGAGAAAATCTACAAGTTTATTTAAAAAAGCAACTGTATTTGAATAAAAAAAACAAATCATATATCATAATATTGTGAATATTTCAACATTATTTAAAACAACTGATTTAAAACTGTAAATTTAACGAAAGTGTAAAAAAACATTAAACTTACATTTAAACATCATACAATAAAACGTCATAGTAATGTTACTAATAATTATTCTTTACTTTATAATTCTTTTATTTTGTATATTTTTGAAACACTTTACACTTGTAAAATTTCCATATCTAATTATTAAACACACGTACTTAGGTATATAGATTATATATAGGTAAGTATACTTATTAATATTTTAAAATTATAGCTTGTAATTGTTTACTTTACATAGTATTTTTTCTGATTTATACTTGAAGAGATTCAAACTGTCTTTATGTCAATTTTATTTGATCAACTCACATTACATTTCCCTAATAACTATGCACATAAAAAAATAATTAAAACTTCTCAAAAGTAGTAAATTCAATAAATCATATTTACTTCAAGGATAATAACTAGGTACCTACGTTACTTTCTGTAAACATTGCACTTTGATAGATTGTTAAATATATTAATTTGCTCCGAACTTTTTTAAAATAACTTTATTATTATACACTTATACATTATACACAGGCGTAGCTAACAAAACTTTTACATTCTTCCTGAATTCTTTTTATATTTATTTATTAATTTTATACGACTTTTCATCCAATACCTCTAAATCCTATTACAAAACCCTTGCTCATATTCATAATATAAAACTCAATAAAGAATCATATCATAGTTTTTTTTTATTTAATATCAATATCTCACAACTCTTAATTTTCCTATTTTACCACACTTTAAATACTACTCTGCTCGTTTATTATTAACGTTATTCATCACTTAGTATCGGTACACTTATTTCACATATTCACATTTAGGTACTTTATCCATTTCATTCATTCGCCCGGCGCCGGCGTACTTTTATTTTTATTTAAGTAATTATTCATATTGGTACATAATATCATATTATAAGGTTCGGCGTATGAAATGATACCCACGGTGTGCGAAGATAATATTATTTATTGTTATACTTGACAACATACAACAATGTAACTATACGTCATGTACTTCATACAGTGTAACCCTATTATGGACCTTGGGAAGGACGCGTGGCATACGCAACCCGATGTCCGTCTAGCTACGTTTAACTTGATGACGCGGGGCATCGATCAAGCCAAACACTGGAGACACTGAGCAGACTACGGGAGCAATCGTACTCGGTGCCGTCTAGCGAGCGACTGGCGTTGAACGCTGCGGTGGCCCCTTATATACCAGCCGCGCAGTGCGCGGTGTGAGGTGTGGGGGGCGTTGACGATCGCCAGTGTCGTTATTATGCGGGTGTTCTATAGTGGTGTTATATTCTCCCCCTCTGGTGCTCCGAAGTCGTCCCGACAGGAGTACCAGGATCCTTGCGAGGTCGTCCTCTTCGTCGAATTGGATTGATGGGTTTGGGTAGGACATTCTCCTTTCTTTCAAACTTTGTGATTGCTGATGTGTGGTATTTACCAATTGGTTTATCTGGTGAATCTGGATCGGCAACTTCATAAGTGGAAGTTCCATATTTTCTTAATATAATATAGGGACCATCACGACGTGGAGCAAACTTTGCGGTAAATTGTTTATCTATGTTGCTTATAGAATGTGTCTCTACGAGTACTAAGTCTCCAGATTTGTATCCTGGATCTGGTCGTCGCTTTATGTTCGCATATTTTCTATTTGAATCCAGATTACTTTCTATATTTTCTTTAGCGAGTTCTAAGTCTTGAGCCAATTGTTTTAATGTTGGTGTAATTTCTTTTACAAAGTTCTCTGATTCTACTATTGCACTTAGGTCATGTTTTGACTCATATGGTGTTCTTAACTCCCTACCAAATGTTAGGTATGAGGGAGAATAACCGGTTGTTTGGCAAACAGCTGTATTCATAGAAAATCGTATCGCAGGTAAAGTCGTCGGCCAATTCTGATGTTTACCTCTTACCATGATACCTATTTGTGTTTTCATATCTCTATTTTTTCTTTCTACAGCATTTGGTTCTGGGTGATAATTCGGTGTGTAAATTTGTTCAATATCCAAACAGAAAGCAAGTTTTTGCATTATAGCTGATACAAACTGGACTCCGTTGTCACTCACCAATTTTCGTGGTAGACCAAAGCGAAGGAAGATCTCAGTAATTAAGATATTCGCGCAGCACTCAGCAGTAGCTTCCTTTATTGCAAACAGCTCCACCCATCTCGAGGCTGTGTCTTCTATAATAAAAATCCACCTTTCTCCTAGCTTTCCTTTTGGCAGTGGGCCAAATAGATCGATGGATATTACTTCGAATCTTTGATAACTAGGATTAGATTGGTATAACCCAGCAGGTTTTTGATTGGAGGGTTTATACTTCTGACAGTCAACGCATGTCTTTATATATTTGATTATGTCTTTCCGGAGTCCTTTCCAGTAGAATTTATTTTGTATACGTTGTAATGTTCCTTCTACACCCATGTGTCCGGCGGTTGGTGCATCATGGTACGCTTTAAGAATGTTAGGTATTTCATGTGTAGGAACCAAAAGCTTAGCATTGTCGTCATCCTGGTCTTCGATATAACGGTATAGGACACCTTTGTGTAGTATAAAGCCCTTCTTTGTCAATTCTACATATTTTTCGGATTCCTGTCCGTCTTCTAATGTCTCGGTAATAGCCTTTAGATCTTCATCTTTTAATTGTTCAACTCGTAGTTGTTTGTCTGTTAGTTTCGGTAGTTCTAGTTCTATACTACAAATTGTGCAATTATTGTAGTGGTCCAAACATGGTGGTCTAGATAACGTGTCTGCCACAACATTTGTCCGACCTGGTGTATATTGGATTTTAAATTCATAAGGTTGTAACTGTAAAGCCCATCGAGCAAGGCGCCCAGTTGGAGTTTTGAGGTCCATTAACCATTTTAGAGGCTGATGATCAGTTATTGTTATAGATTTTGTTCCTTCTATGTAGCCACGAAAACGTGATATAGCCCATACAATAGCTAGAGCTTCCTTTTCGGTAACAGTATAGTTACTTTCAGCGGCAGTAAGTAGTCTACTTGCATATTCTACTGTAGCCTTTAGATCTTCATCTTTTAATTGTTCAACTCGTAGTTGTTTGTCTGTTAGTTTCGGTAGTTCTAGTTCTATACTACAAATTGTGCAATTATTGTAGTGGTCCAAACATGGTGGTCTAGATAACGTGTCTGCCACAACATTTGTCCGACCTGGTGTATATTGGATTTTAAATTCATAAGGTTGTAACTGTAAAGCCCATCGAGCAAGGCGCCCGGTTGGAGTTTTGAGGTCCATTAACCATTTTAGAGACTGATGATCAGTTATTGTTATAGATTTTGTTCCTTCTATGTAGCCACGAAAACGTGATATAGCCCATACAATAGCTAGAGCTTCCTTTTCGGTAACAGTATAGTTACTTTCAGCGGCAGTAAGTAGTCTACTTGCATATTCTACTGGATGTTCGTACTCTCCCTCCCCCTGCACCAAAGCTGCTCCGATAGCATATTGGCTTGCATTAGTTTTAATTGTAAATGGTTCATCTGCGTTAGCTTGTTTCAATACTGGTGCAGTGGTTAGAGCAGTTTTAAGTTTATCGAAGGCTTCTTGTTGCTCTGATTTCCATTTCCAAGGGACATTCTTTTTTGTTAAATTTGTTAAAGGTCGAGCAATTGCGGCAAAATTTAGAATAAATCTCCTATACCAAGATGCAGTTTGAAGAAATGAGATGAGGTTCTTAAGGTTTTTAGGTTCTTGGAGATCACTTATTGCAGATACTTTATCAGGGTCTGTTTTTATTCCCTCGGGTACAATAAGATGACCCAAATATTTCACTTGGGAACAACCAAATTTACATTTCTTTCTGTTGGCATGTAGATTATATTCTCTTAATTTGTTGAATATTTCTCTTAAATCTTTTATATGTTGTGAAAATGTCAAAGATCGTATTATTAAGTCATCAATATACGACAGCACACACTCAGCTTTTAAGCCTTGTATGAATTTATCCATCAATCTTTGAAAAGTCGCTGGTGCGTTGCGTAATCCAAATGGCATGCGTTTGAAACGAAATGTTCCAAACGGTGAAATGAAGCATGTTTTGTTTTGGTCATCTGGATGTACTAAAATCTGCCAGTAACTAGATTGTAAATCAATTGTGGACATGTATGGCATAGCTTTTGCTTGATGTAGTAAATCATCTATACGAGGTAATGGGTATCGATCTGGTTTAGTGATTTCATTGAGTCGTCTGTAATCAACACAGACTCGGACATCGTTTTCACCTTTAGGTACAAGAATAACGGGTGCCGACCATGGAGAATCGCATTCCTCAATAACATTATTACTAATCATTTCATCAATTTTGCTTCTAAGTTGTTTTTGTCTAGTAGATGACAATCTATATGGTTTTATGCTAATAGGTGGGTTGTTACCAGTATCTATTCTATGTTCTGCATATGCAGTTGGAACTGTACTTTTATTGAATACATCATTGAACTCAGATAAAAGTTCATTGAATGTGATTCTTTCAGATTTAGAAAATAGGGTTCCTTCATGCAATACAGTTTAGTAGGATTTATGGGTAAATATGTAATTCGAGGATCTATACAACAGTTATCAATAGCTGGTTCACGTGGACGTGTTGGGCGTGGAGGTGTACCCAACTTCTGAAGATTCCAACGTGGTCGCTTATTTTCTGAGGGACCGTTTTGGTCTATAAGTGGTGATGGTGTGTTGGTCATCGGTGATAGCATTTGGAGTTCGTTAGCCCACTTCATGAACTCCGAATATGACTGATTTATTGTTTGAGTTGGTTCTTCAAATGACAATCGTTTGGCGGCCTTTAAAGGTATAATATCATTCCTTAGTTGGAGAAAAATATTTTGTTTTCCAGGCTCATCTATGAAATGCCACGTGCGTTGTGGTAAATTCAGTACAACGCCTGAAGTTTCCAGAAAATCTATACCGAGGAGAGTTCTATTTTCAGATGCTTCTGGTATAACTGAGAATGTTACAGGTAGTATGCGTCCTCCCATCACTACTTCAACGGTGGTAATCAATAGGTTAGATGATCTTACCGTTCCCTCTGCCAGTGTTATGTCAGCAGTTTGTTGTTTAAATGTAACACCTTGACGTACAAGTGTGGTGTACAGCTGCTTACTTGCAATGCTAGTGCGGGCCGCCGTGTCGATGTGAGCATAACCTTTTTCGCCTTTGATAGAAATCTCTATAGTTGGTATTTTAATTGCAGTTTGTAGCGTAGACTTTACGGCGTAAAATGCTACAGGCTTTGGTGGAGTTTCTTTGTTTCTGCAGATAGTGCACTTGCTGCGATAAACTCCCGGTGCACCACAACCATAGCACTTTATTGTGGTCTGAGATGTTTCGCCTGTGTTATTTGCAGCGTCTGCTTTTTGCTTCCTGCATTCTTCTTGGGTGTGGCCACGCTTACCGCAATATGTGCAGCGTTTAGACTTTGGGCCTTCAACATAGGATGTTGGCTGTTGTGTAGGCTCAGCCTCCATTTGAATACTTTCAGCATGACGGCCTTTTTCTAATAATTCAGCAAAGGTTTTAACTTCCGAGCGCGTCACATTTTTGCGAATGTAGATATTAAGTAAGCCGTATATTAGATCCAGTTGCTCATCTTCTTTATACCTCCTTGCTGGGAGCTGAGCCAAAAGTGCTCGTTTTGTGCTGAGAAACGCGTCTATGGGCTCACGGTCGCGTTGTTTGGTCGCGAATAGCTCCATATACACTTCATGCGGCTGCTTCTTTGGTGCAAATGCCAGGCGGATAAGTTTCAACGCCGTATCCCACGATTTAGCTTCCGACTTGACACCCTGCCACCAGGTAGAAGCAGTTCCGGTGAATAGTAAGGACAACCCTTGTACGGCGTCACTGTCTTGTATGCCCTCCACTATCTTATAAGTAGTAATAGTGTTGATAAACTCTTCAACTTTTTCGTGACTTCTTTGGCCGTCAAAGCGGGCTGAACATTTGCTAAAGCTTGGTCTGGGCATTTCGCAGTTACTTATTAGCGACGTAGATGCAATGACTTGCGCGAGTCGATCAACTTGATCGCTATTTGACGCTAACGATGTTGATGCAATCGATTCAATCAGACGACTGAATTGCTCTTCACTCATGACGATGTTATTAATCATTTTGTAAAAATACCCTTTTTCCTTGGTTAAATGAGGGTAGTCAGATATTTACGTTGGGCGCCAGATATAAGGTTCGGCGTATGAAATGATACCCACGGTGTGCGAAGATAATATTATTTATTGTTATACTTGACAACATACAACAATGTAACTATACGTCATGTACTTCATACAGTGTAACCCTATTATGGACCTTGGGAAGGACGCGTGGCATACGCAACCCGATGTCCGTCTAGCTACGTTTAACTTGATGACGCGGGGCATCGATCAAGCCAAACACTGGAGACACTGAGCAGACTACGGGAGCAATCGTACTCGGTGCCGTCTAGCGAGCGACTGGCGTTGAACGCTGCGGTGGCCCCTTATATACCAGCCGCGCAGTGCGCGGTGTGAGGTGTGGGGGGCGTTGACGATCGCCAGTGTCGTTATTATGCGGGTGTTCTATAGTGGTGTTATAATATTTATTTATAGCCGACTTCATATCAATTAATTATCATAAATGGACAACTTTGTGCCATTTGGGTTTTGCGTACAACCTATATTTGGGGGTCATAGTTTAAGCCTCTTTGAACTCCAACTTATCTCACAGAGGAAAGCTCGTTCGCACCATGATCTATAGAAGGATTTGACTTCCCATGTAGCATTTCATTATATAGGGTCCATATCTATGGGCGAGTTAGTGGCCCCTGTGCTTCCTGCAGCATATTTTCTTCCAGTAGATCAGGCGAATGAAGGTTGATATCTTGTATAACCTATCTTATGGATCATGAGACTGTGGTTAATAACGGAAAAAGTAAGATAGGGTTCATTGAGATGTATAACAATCTACACGAGGATGCTAGAAAGGCTGATTGGGAACCCATAGCAGCAGATGTGACCTCTGACATACTCATAAGGTCTCATGGAGATAATTTCGTCACATTCTTGTCAACATCTGGAGCTAATGATCAACATCTATCGGCTATAGATCTATTTACATCGATGTTTGTAGCAGTAGCTAAACGTGGTAATGTCACAGATGAATTTGTGAACAAGATTACTCAGGGGTTACAAGATGATCTTCAGTACCAAACCAGAATACAGTCGGAGGTGATCGCATTGGCCTATAAGTTTTATGGCGGCCATATAACTGCGGAAAATGCTCAGACTGTATTAGATAGATGGTTGTAGGATATCCCAGAGATAGCTCTTAGGGTTAGGTTGACACTAACTCTGGTATAACAGCGTTCACGATCATAGGAAGAGCCATGACGAAATATAGAGATTTCCCTTGGGCTCGTCTTAACGCGCTCACTGGGGGTGAGATGTCAGCTTATCATGCCGCAATGACAGTGGTCAACGGCAATCCGTACTTCGGCTTTAACAAATCGATGGGGGCTGCTCGATCAACATTGTGTAGCTCTATTGCATTTGTTGCCAAGGAGCTCCTCATTCAGCTTAACGGAGAGACCTCATTGAAAAGGTATGCCGGATGGATAAAGGCTCCTAAGAGTGTCACTGTGATCAAGGCGTTAATAGAAGCGTACAAGACGAGCTATACAGATAATCTTGAATCTGGTGAGGTGAGTGAAGTAGATATGGCGCTTCTATCTGATATCACTGGCAGGTTTGATGAGCCAGGGTTTGCAGACATGTTTGCTTAAGCTTGTCAAAACTGGTGCTTAGACACTAGAACTTGATTAAATCATATTATAGTAGAAGAACCTCTTAATAAAAATAAAATGAAGATACAACTGACTGCGGTTAATGCCCTTTAACTAAGGAATATATTGTTTATATAATTGGTGAGAGATGTGTGTGTGCATATAGGTGTACACACACTACAGGTAGGTATTTCAACTTAGTATAAATTTAGTTTGAAACAGTTACGAAAGACATGACCCTAATTAGTAAACATCTTTAGTGAAAGGTATAACAAACAAATGAGTAAGCAAATTATACACGGTAATTTTTTTTTATCACCCCGGATAATTTTAGGGATTATTCTACTTATGAAAACAATCAATTTTTAATATGGAAACAAAACTGAAATCGTAATAAAATCAGCCGAAAAAAACTTATAAACGAGAAGAATAAGGCTGCGTTCTTAGTAGGCAAACTGTTTGCCGCTGACTGGTTAGCGGCGCCGGCGGCGTATCGGTTTAGTACTCCCTTCCATATATTTGAAATGGAGTGTTCACAGTTTGCTTGTTTTGCGCGTAACGCTGCAAACTGCGTGCAGTGAGCGCAATTATTATTATTATTTAAGATATTTATGCGCAGTTATTTTCAGAAATTGATCACTTGAAGGGTTTATATATGATACATTTATTAATCTTTCTGTATACTTTATAGGTTAGGCTTTGACACATGTGTAGGTTAGATTTGTTTTGCATAACTACATCCAACTACATGCTACAGACAAGTATAATCTTTTTAGTAGTAAGGACAAATGGATTAGAAATTAAGAATTAATTAAAATTGTTTAAGATTCCTCAAGATGGCAAGGGCATTATTAGATTGTGGAAGTATGCTTACACACTTAACTCAGCGCATGGCTCAAACTTTAAAACTTTCATCTAAGCATTCAAACCTAAAGATCGCAGGAATAGGAAATCAGCACGCACAAAGTTCAAAGACCTATGTCAATATAGTATGTCGGCCTGTTCACAAGCACACACTTGCGATTACAACTACACGCCAGAGGGTGAGTGCGCGACGCTCAGCTCAACTCAGGCGCCAAAGAAGTCAGGTCACAGGTACACCTACATTTTCCTATCGGAAATTGTTCCGCGCCCACAACCTATAAAAAGACAGAAAAAAGTTAAACAGCTAAAACTACACATACAAACAAGATTAACTCTCAATCTAAAAATGAAATTCATATTGACGATGACAACAACAACGACAGATACGGAAATTATAAAGGAAAAATGACGTTGCTTCTGTTGAAGCTGGTGAGTTTTTTTCACCCATTTTTCTTCTCAGCTAAAAGATGTACACTCGACAGCACATCAAGTTAAACAGTTAAACTGCGATAACAGCTTTTATTAAGTAGGGCATAAAGGCGGTCTCAAGGTCAACATGTATAGTCTGCTGATGTTCTGCCGTGTGTACTTAACGGGTGGTAGGAATAAAAAGTTGGACAATTATTTTCATGTTGTAAAATCTATTTGAATTAAGAGTTTTTGTTTGTTGAGTTAGATAGAGTAAAAAGTCGAAGAGATTAAAAGATAATCACGAAAAGAGAAAAAGAAACCTTAAAACTGAATCCTCTCATAAAAAAATTAAAGACTCTACAAGTGAAAGTAACATTGATATATAATCGATAGATGAGCGTGATATAGGAGACTGTCATTACTTTATAGAATTAGAAAACACGAAGAAGAATAACAATGATGTAGTCGAAGGCAGCGAAGAAAGTAAGTATCATACTTTCTTATTATGTAAGCTAATATTAGCAAAAATAAAATAATAATTTGCATTTTAGATGGAATATTTGATAAGTACACGGATCTGACCAAACTCATTTTATGGAGGTGACTCATGCGTGCCGCAAAATCGAAATTCTATATTATAATTTTTTTGATTTCTGATGGAAAGAGAAAACGTATACGAATGGATTGAGATTAAATACAGAACCTACTCTAGGGCACTCAGCGGTGCAGGAAGTTGATAACGTAAATTCTTACATAGATGCTATGAGAACATCAGAATTCTTCTCACCACTCTTATTCTGTAAGTTGCTGCAGAGAGTTAATGATAAAAACCCCTATAATATATCAATGTGAATACCATTACTGATTTTGCCGCATGTACTGTGTCACTAGACTTTGCTAAAATACCTTTCTCACAAGTGACGGCACTGAAATTTACCCAATGCTATTTTTTACCATTATGTACAAGACTAGTCATTGGGGGACCAGTAACGAAGTTACGAATCTTTGAATATCCTGAAGAACAGACCACACCGTTCTGTTTCTCGTGTGGTACAATTCCCCAGGGACCTGCCAGTACCTCAACAAAATTAATATACGGAAAAAAATAACTGCCCACAAAGTACAATGCTAGGCCGCGATAAGTCAACACCGTTTTTTGATTACGCTGTCTTTGTCGCGCACTAAGTGAATGTTTGTCATTCTTACTTCAGGGAATTCCCCCATAGAAGTGTTAAATTTTATTGTCTATGCAGTCCGGCGATTTTTTAACTGTTATTTACTGCTCATAGCTGCATACTTTTTCAATTTTCCCCCCTTATTAGACAGTCCTCCTTACCTCTACACTCGATACCTTTTATGGCGGTAGTTTCACTGTGAAGCGCAAATTTGAACAAAAATATAGAGCTGAATGGGAACAAAATTCGTACACTTTGTCTAAGGTTTACTATTAAATTTTGTTTTGGTTTTCCTTTTTCTTAGTTATAAGTTTCAAAGCAAGGGATTATTGGGAGACGGATATATTGGACATAAAAAACAATCATGGCGCAAACTGGAGCAAATAGGAAATATTTAATTTTCACGTAGAGTACTCAGATGTAATTTTTAGATGGAACCCCTGAGTACCTACCAGCACTATTATTACACCATTGCAACCAGATTCCGATCCGCCACAGCCACCATCACCCATACCACCACCATCACCCATACCAAGACGGTCATCGCCTGTACCAAGACAAAAATGGTACCATTTTAACCTTTAAAATGGTACCATTTTTATTATTCTTAAATTGTTATTAAGTACTCAAGATCGCGCGGAGTCAATTCCAAGTAAGTGAGTCCATACTTTTGCTCGCGAGTGTACTTAAAAACTCCATGACATTATCTGTTTCTGTGATTTTAAAACCAAACAGAATTTTTGATAACTTGAACAGATATTGGAATATCTGTTCGTGGATCATTATTTGACCCCCCTCACATGCAACCTGATTCTATCAGTGAAGTTTGCACTGAATCGTTTCTACAAGATGTCGTCCCAAATCCTCCTGCCTTATGGAATGATATAGACGAAATTATGGCATACGAGGATGAAAACAATGTTCCGAAGTTACTGTCTGTACTGGCAACAGCTGCCTGTAACATATCCCTGAAACTTGATTTGAAGACCACTGAAATCTGTCCTAAAACTTTTATGCAGGATGTCGAGTCGAAATCTAGTGTAGCTAATAATGTACTTCAGCTTACTGAGAATCAAGGTTGTGAGATGTTAAATGAGGAAAGTTCTGGTAACATGAAATCTTCTAAAAATCAACCTCTTGTGGATACCTATTCTATCATGTACTTGTTCGCTATTACCAAAGGAGAAGATGGACATACTACGTGGGTACAATAAAAGCAATTAAGCCCCTACAAAACAATGAAACGGAAATTTCTATAATATTTTTTAAAACGATCAAAAAACCCTCGCTCAAGTTTATAAGAACAAAAAGAGTTGACAGGGATGAAGTCCCACAGATTTCAATAGTAAAGAAACTTGAACTGAAAGTTAATTCAGAAAATCCGAAAGAATTCTTTCTGTGCAACGATGAGGACAAAGTTTTCTTTATGTAATTCGTATTTTTAAGTGATTTCATTCAAAGCCCTACAACGACGGAAATAAAATTATTAATTAAGTGCGTTCTTCAATAGCTGGTCAGCAGGTGGCAGTGGTCTACAAATTTTACTGACTGGCACAAAGCCAAAACTGTTTGTGTCTAATTGAGTAATTATTTTTACAGGTCTGGCTCAGAGTTCCAAGCGGTATCAGGCGGTGTCTGCTGCACCACCACCAAAGAAAGCCATCAAGAAACCAAGCAAGAGCAAGACGCCGGTCACCAATACGAAGTCGTGGGACTCAACCACGCGAACACCTGATTTTGCTCGCAGCTTTGCGGATGCAGGTGGATCCAAACGCAAAGCTTCACCACCACCTGATTGTATCATAACTTACAGGTAAACAATTTTTTTGTGCATAATTAAAATATTTTTCTAATTTTTATAATTGAAACTTCATTGACTAGCTCCCGCCCACGACTTAGTTTGTGCGGTCTATAAAATTCAACAATCGCAGACATTGGGAAACTGAAAATTTCCTATTGGGATTCAAAGATTTTGAAGATCAAGTAAAAGAAAAAATTACAGACGGTATACATAAACCAATAATAAAATTTGAATTATTAAAGAATGCAGAACAATCATTAGATAAACTCATAATTTTGGCTAGAACTGTAGAAGTAGCAATGACACAAACCAAAGTAGATAGCGACAGCTTCAATGAAACCGGCAAAGAGATGTTCCAATTAAAGAAAAGAAGACCTACTAAGCAGGAAGTACCTCAGAAACCTCGTGGTAACTACAGCAATCGCCAACAACAGTGTTTTGTGTGTGGTAAAAATAATCATTTAAAATCAGAGTGTAGTTTGAAAAATAAGTTTTGTTCTGAATGCGGAAAACAAGGACATATCTTTAAAGTGTGTAAGTTAAGACAAACGAGAGCCTTAGAAGCTATAGATGACTCTGAGAATAAGGTAGATGAAACCGAAATTGATTATAATTTGCAAAGTCTTTTCACATCTGATGAGGGACAGACATATCATATGGTCATAATTTAATTTAATTTTTGTATTGTATTGTGTTACATTCTAGAATTTCTCATTTGTTTTTTTTTTTTTAATTCGGCATTTAACACGGGTAGCTTAAGTTAGTCATGCTCTCGTTAAACATTCCTGCGGTGGTGTCGTGTGAGTCGGGTCGTTACGTTCCCTAAAATATGGTTGAGCGAAGCGATGGCTGGCTCATGCGTCATGCTCGTGAACGGGTGCTGCCAGTGGGGTGGGTCTGCTCATGTCTACTTGTGTTAAAGGTGCTCGGGATATGGTTTATAATAGTATTATATTGATTTATGAGCGAGCTGGTGTGTCTCATAGTAATTTTGGTATCCGTGTCTTACAGTAACAGCAATTTTTCTAATAATTGATTTATTTATTCAAAAATTCCTTTTATTTGTTAATACTTATAAATTTGAATATACAGCGCAGCTTGCAGTTTCCTTTTCATTAATCCTATAATACAATGTGAATAAGATTAAGATAAGTGTGTCCATTAAACTATTGGATTCCTTGTTTAGTTGAAAATTGTTTACTGTTTTAGGTAATAAGCAAAATTGTACTTAATTTAAGCGGCATTCAGTATTGTGATGGAAAGTAACCTAACTATTATGTGAAGGTCACTTTTCAAATTTGACGACTCTGTATAAGTTAAAACAGGGAGAAAAAAATAGCCCTTGGCGAGTTTCTTGCCGGTTCTTCTCGCTACAAGGTCTCCTGCCGTAGGATTTGCGAACCGATGGCGTAGCTTCATTGACGTTCATAAGTGTTGTTAAACAAACCTAAATTGAATTTTGAATTTTGAATTATGTTTTCTAATAGCTCATGTAACAACAAAATTTCACCTCAGTTTTTAGATATATTTGTGGAAGGTAAATTGATAAAATTTGAATTAGATACAGGTTCTGAAGTAAGCACAATAACCTTAAATAGGGTTGTTTGTGGTGCGCGTCCCGACAGCAAGGTTGGATACTTTCATGAAGGAGGATTTCTGGCCGCAGGGCGTGGTGTACCGGCGCTTCCGTGGGACGTTGCCTACTGCCACCGATACGACGCCGAAAGTCAATTAAAGTTTTAAGTACCTACCTAAAAAATTGTCTTATATAAAAGTATGTATGTTAGTCTGTAAGGTATCTATTGTATGGGCCATTAGTTGCCTGAAATAAATGATTTATTATTATTATTATTACTGCAGACAAAGAACTACACAGTCCTACTTACAGCCCGATATAAAGTCAAAGCGACAACTGTACAACCTTTACAAAAGCTAATGCTACGATAAAAAAAATTGTCGATTGCCACATTTTCAAATACATTAATCGTCCAAAAATATCAATATTCAAACCAAAGAAAGACCAGTGTGTCATTTGCAATGGATACAAGTTAGGGAAAACTAGCAAGGATGATTATGACGAACATGTGAATAAAAAAGAAGCAGCAAGAGCAGAGAAAGAATCAGATACAAAGAAAAAGAATTTGTGTTTACGGCAGATCTACAAGCGGTGCGTTTAGCACCACACGGTCCACCGTGATATCACATCATTATAAAACAAAGCTTTGTGTGCACAACTGGTGTATATATGATATGAAAACAGGAGATGGTAATTGTTTTCTCTGGAATGAGACTGAGGGTGGTCTGAACCCTGACGAGTTTGCAACTATAATCTCCAAGTTTTTCATTGAAACGGTCATCCCAAAAATGGGAGAAGATAACCGAGAAATCATATTATTATACTCTGATGGGTGTACTTATCAAAATAGGAATACTTTTTTAACCAACGCTCTTATCAATATTGCAATGTTGCATAACGAAACGATCATCCAAAAATACCTTGAAGTGGGCCATACCCAAATGGAGGTTGACAGCATGCACGCTATGATTGAGAGGAAGCTAAAACACCAAACGATTAATGTCCGAAGGCCAGAAACAGCAAATCAGATCAAGTCAAATATGTAAATTATTTAAAAAAAAAAACAGATTGTGAGGAAAGGAGATCCGAAGGTACTGATCACTAAGCAGTCAAAGCTTTTGTCTATTATCTACATAATACACACATACATAACATATTTCCATACACACATACTAACAAACAGCAAACCAGATCAAGTCAAATATGTAAATTATTAAAAAAATAACCAGATTGTGAGGAAAGGAGATCCGAAGGTACAGATCACTAAGCAGTCAAAGCTTTTGTCTATTATCTACATAATACACACATACATAACATATTTCCATACACACATACTAACACCCTTACCTACACATATACATACAT
This sequence comes from Crambus lathoniellus, assembly GCA_949710035.1. Taxonomy (NCBI): domain Eukaryota; kingdom Metazoa; phylum Arthropoda; class Insecta; order Lepidoptera; family Crambidae; genus Crambus; species Crambus lathoniellus. Next base: position 4,473,195 of record OX453313.1, read on the forward strand.
TTAGCATCACGTCTGTCTCCCGGTAATCATGGGCAGAAATTAAAAGTCTTAATTTTTCAATATCCTGGCACATTCATCTTACCCATAACTTTTGCTTTGCTCACACATGATGGGCCGTTCAAAGATCCTGTACATCCTGTACATTTTCTTTATAAAATTTTCTCCTATTTATACAATCAAATGACTTACTCGTACCTAAGTAAGTGGTTTTGGTGTAGTTATAGCTATGATAATGTTGATCTTTTTTCAGGTAACCGACATAATGTGTCTCAAGTACGATCCTACCGGAAGAGTTTATTACAAACTCAGATTCTCTGAACAATATACATTGTTGAACCAACACCGAAACAACAATGTGGATCAAACTCCATTTGAAAATTTACCACTAATGTACGACCAACGCCGAATAAAAAAGAAAATGTATTTAGACTTACAAGATTTAAAAAATACCATGCCTGATGACTACCAAAATTACTATGAAAACCTCCCTCACGAAGATTATATAACTTTATACATACTTAATATTGTTATTTGTACTATTATATAATCTGTGATTTTGTGTTTATTTTACCTTCATACTAAGTAAAACCAGCTAACTCCATATTCCATACTTTATTTAGTAGTGTGGCGACATCTAGACGACGCGCACATAAGCGACACGACACGGAGCTTCAGCCGTATAAAAAAGATGGCGCTACCAATCAGTGAGGACCTACAGTGGGGAACCTACATTGCACCCGCAAAGTTTATTTAGCAACTTAACATATATAAGAATCTCCGACATACAACCATTGGACAGTTGTCCCCGGGCTAACATCACCTAGCCCGGAAGGAAGACATACCATCAGTCTTCCTTTAACCAGTTGCACCATCATTCCACATTGGTGACTCCTACGGAGCACATCAAGCACCTTCTTCACCAGCGCCAGCCACCGTCTTCATCAACGCCAGCACCGGAAAAGCGGAGAAATCAAAAAAGTGTCTATATTTTAGTAACGACAATATTTTATATAAAACAGACAATGAAATTTAGTAGCTGCTAACATAATACACCAACGGGATTTTCATATTTTTTTATTTCTATATCGGGGACTTAAACATGGTAAATATCCCGTTTTTTTCATAATAGTTATAGTGAAACCATGAAAGTTTAGAATCTTAAAACTATAACTAGTTTTTTTTTATTGTAGAGCAAAGAGACCCGACCTGTTTAACATCTTGCGGGCCGAGGAAGCCAGTTACAGCGAGCCACACCGCGGTGGTGGTGACATAACATCGAGCTTCGCCAGCCAAGTATCGACGCATGCTTCGCGTCGTATACTGAAAATCAGCGGTGATTATTTTGTAGACCTCAAAGTCTATAAAACGCTTGACTACGTGTCCAACGGTGCTGATGTTCGTTACAAAAAGGTGTTGGTGACGGTCAAACTTCAGTGCGACGAGTCTTCATCGTCTTGGGAGGCGTTGCAAAGGTTACTATGTCCGGCTTGGATACTATTCGAAGAGTCGGAGGCCGTGCATTACAGTGATAAAATTCATTTTAAGTCTTTATTTTATGTTCAAGTAGGTAGGTAGTAGGAACCTACTTAGTGGTTCTTACCTACTTAGTGGTTCTTTTACTTAATTATTTTAGTAATACGCTGTTGACGTTTGCTGCAAAACGACATCGGTGACGGTGAACTTACTTACTTACTTAGTGTTAAAATGAATATAGATTTATTTTCTAGGTGGGACGCGTTGCAAAGGTTCCTAGTGTAATGTCGTATTTCAGAACGCCATTACATGTCCATTTTTTAATAGACATTGTTCACTCGACAGCTGCGTTTACATGTCGCAGCAGTGTAAATGCACCGTCCGCGTTTTTTTGCGTCTTCATCAATGTGAAAGTTGGCTGTAGGATAGTTGTCCTTCGCCTTGATTAGGAAAAAGAATGTTTGTAGTTTTACGTTTGCACTGACAGCTTGTCATTGCCACTTTTCTTTCGCCGGTGCTCGTAATGGCGATCCCAGGGAACCGATGTTTAAAAGGGCTTAAAAAGGCTCTAGAGGGCCTGACCCTTTCGATTGTTTGGCGAGTAGAGGCGTATTTCCACGATTTCGGAAAACACGTTTTCTTGTTGGAATATCAAGGTATTGACTACTTGTGTTTTTTTGGCGGTTTTGTTGGCGGATGGATGGTTTTGTTGTGACCTGATCGCCAATATTATGGGCATATCCGTTTAGGCCCAAGATTTCAATGAGAGATGGTAAGTACCTGACAGAATTGTGTGTGGTCGACCACTCGACGTGGTTAATTCCGACCCTAACGTGACATTTATATATTTTTCCTTTTCAGCACATCGCGTCTCTCATTTCCCTCGTTTCTCTCGTCTTATTTATGGATCGGGATACCTTTCCAACCGAATGATTGCTGTGCTGGCGTGACGCTTCACGGCCGGAGAAATGTTTTAATACTGCAATTAGAGGTATTTTTGTTAGCCTCTCCGCAGGTCAGTTTTCCCTTATGATATTATTGACTTAAAGCTAAGATGCGGTGCTATATCATCAACAACCTGAGCTATGCTGATGATATGGTGCTGTTGAGTGCGCCGGTGTGTGGTATTCGAAAACTGTTGAATATTTGTAAAAGCTATGCTTTAGAACATGGGTTAATTTACAATGTTAATAAAAGTCAGTGTCTTGTCTTTGGGGCTAAGAAAATAGATGCCATACCGCCAATCAGGCTCAATGGAATCCCTTTAAGTATGGTACATAGCTTTAAATATCTAGGCCATATACTTACCACTGACCTTAAGGATGACACTGATATCGAAAGGGAACAGAGAGCTCTATCTGTAAGAGCTAATATGATAGCTCGTAGGTTTGCATGTTGTTCCACCGAGGTAAAACTCACTCTCTTAAAAGCATACTGTACCACATTTTACACATGCAGCCTATGGCAAAAATACACCATAAAAACATTTGAAGCTCTCCGGATCCAGTATAATAATGCTTTTAGAGTGCTGATGGGGTTGCCCCGCTATTGTAGTGCCTCGAGCATGTTTGCAATAGCAAACATGGACTGTTTTTATGCTACAATGCGCAAACGTGCCTCACTGGTACACAGAGTGCGGGGCAGCGCCAATAGCATTCTAAAAATGATAAGTGAACGTTATGATTGCCCATATATAAGTCACTGCCGGGGATTGCATGCGCCCTGCAGGGATTTTATTTACTAATACTTAGTATATAAGTTTACTAACAATATATGAGTCTTTGTAACTTGAAATAAATCATTTTTATTTTTTTATTTATTTATTTTTTTATTTTCAACAATGATTTTCTATATTCAATAGTTCATAATTCAACCCCTTACTATGTTCAATAAATAGTCATATCTAACAGATTATTATATTCCAATGTATCTACGTTTAAACTAGTATTATACTAGCCATTGTAATAACTGATTCTTAGGTAAACCCTTCTGGTTCTACCGATGTAAGAATATATTCTTAGCCCTATATATCAAGTACTGCTACATAAGTTGCCTTCTTTCCAAAGTATATTTAGAATGTTCAAAATAGAAATAGTAGCTTTTAATTAACTGTAATTCGTAGGATAAACAGATGTTCAGACGGAGAAGGAAAGTTTTTTCAAGGGAATTTAAATAAAATGCTTTTTTTGTTAACAACGTCTTTATTTTCAGCCACCTTGCACTTAGAGTAAAGTTTAATCTCGCCGCTGCTGGTTATTTCGTGGTATTTCATTTAATTTATTTTAACTCTTTGGAGACACGCTCCAACGTGGCGCCCGAATTATTTTTATTTAGAGGTAAACTCCTAGACATAACCATTGCCGCCCGAACTGTGGGGCAATAACGTTACACTTGGTCGGGTTTGGACTCTATTCGAAGAGTCGGAGGTAGGTACCTGTTTATATTTTCCCTTATTATTTTTATTCTCTATCTATTTATAGCTTGTGTTAACTTTATTTAAACGGTGTGGTGTTTACATTTTTTTTTAATATAAACTTCTGGTCTATATTTTGGGCACTCCTTGATTATGACTTTGATGTCGGCCTGGAAGTCGAAATCGGCGAGGTGGAGTTCGACGAGTACCTCCAAGCTTGGAGAGTCGAACCGTCGGATGACCTTGAGCAGTAAGTTATGATAAATTATAAATTAGTATTCTCAAACGAATTCCTCGTTTCTTGGGATTTATATGGTTCTTTCTTTGTTCGCAGGCCCTCCAATCTCATAGACGGTTCTCCAGCCTCGTGTCGCCTCGACTTCCAAGCGGTTCGGCATCACCCGTAACGTAAGGTAATTCCTAAGGTACGGTTTATCCTTATAGCCGAGTAAAGTATGTAATTAAACAATTACCTAGATTTAAATTTTATATTGCAATGTTAGTAAATTTAATATATTTTCTTGTTAACAGAAGGCCATCGATGGCAAACCCACCCGCCTCTCCGTCTCCGTACGGGCCAATATGTACGAGCCACCTCACCAGTAAGTTATAACCACAATATTTTAAGTACAATAATTCATCAACCAACCATTAGAATTTTATAAAGTATTATAAGCAGCCATCCCTACCAAGCTGCCCTCGCCCCGCCAGTCGGCTATAAAAGCGAGAGCGCTGGCGCGCGCGGCTCACTTTTCCTTGGGCGTGCGAGCGAGGCTGTCACTCTGAGTTGCTGTCTATCGGTTGTCTTCACTTGGTGATATTCATTTATTTCGTTATTTTTATGTGTCTTCTTATTTTTATTGAGATTTGTTTCGTTTTCCAAAGTGTAAAACATTTTGTTGAAAATTAAAGATTGTGAATTAGCTAAGTTTTGTTTTTTTAATTAAAATACCACTCCTGGTCTTATATCAGAAGTGGGATAAGGGACTACACGACCCATTGTTAGTGGAAAACGAAACAATTCTACCTTCCTTTGCAATTTTTTCCGTTGGTGGGTACTTCGATTTATTTCTTTGTGAAAATCAATCGTCGTTTTTCTTTTCGAAACGATTGTGTGTTTAAAGTGATTTGTGTTGTGAAATTATTCTCTGTGCTTGGGGTAAGTAAAGTTACCCCGTGAATTCCAGGTTTCTTGTTGTTTTTGTTTCGTTAAGTGATTTTTGTTTTTAAACCAATATTAGTTACTTTCGTTTTGAATTATTTTAATCGTATTGAAGTGATAACCAACGTTTTAAACTGATAGTTTGTACGTTTTAGTACCGAAATGAGGTCTAAATCGCGCAGTTACGTAGGTGACCGTCTTAGTAGTCGATCGCGTTATCGAAAACGCCGTGTTACTTCAAGAAAACGTAACTCAAGGCATAGATCACGGACTCGCAGCAGTGATTATTTATCCGATGAATCGTATGAAAGGCGACGATCCCCGTCCCGCGGCAGGGCTCGCCGTCACGGACGCGGTAGGAATCGTACTCGTTCTCGTAGTCCTCGCAGTCTTCGTACGCATAACAAATCACGATCTGTCTCCCGCCCTCGGACACCTGGAACGCCTCTATTGCAAGCCGAACACAACGACTCAATTAGGTCAACTGATCCGTGCTCTGAGGCATCCACTCTCGCACAAGCACTAATCCAAGCTATTAAAACAATTCAACCCGCGAGGTCCCATACATATTTTGTTTCTAATTTCGATCCTTCGATTAATAATATTGATGCTTGGTGCGAAGAAGTGGATCGCGCCAGAGATACAAATGATTGGAACGATCACGAATGTCTCTCTCGTGTAGCTTCATGCCTAAAGGGTGATGCTAGGGTGTGGCTAGGAGAGTGGGTCACGAATGACCGCACTTGGTCGAATTTCAAACAAGAGTTTAAACCACTTTGTCCTCGTAAGTTAGATTTTGCCAACATTTTGTTCGACGCCATGAAAACTACGTCCGATAGGAACCCTACATACGCGGAATATGCTCGCCGCACTTTGTTACGTTTGAAAGTCGTTCAGGGCCTCAGTGATGATTTACGATGCTTGATAGTTATACGAGGAATAGACAACCCCCAAATTCGCGCAGCTGCCGCGAACGCTGACTTAACCCCCGGTAACCTTGTTTCCTTCTTATCGATTTATACTAAACCAAAGCTTGATAGTCGTTCTAACCTCGCAACTAAGAAACCAGACGTACATAAACCGAACAGCCGCAAGGATATTAAGTGCTTTAAATGTGATCGACGCGGACATTTATTTAAGTCGGGACTGTCTTCAAAGGTCCAAACCAGGCGTGAGCATAGATACAGCGTCTCAACCTAGTACGAGTAACTCCTGCGCGTTCTGCAAGAAACAGGGACACACTGAGGATGTTTGTTTTGCGAAGGCGCGTTCAGCGTCTCGAAACCCGCGTAGTGTTAGTTAACCTGTGCTCCTCATGAGCCATACAGTTGCCGAGGGGATTGAGCTTCTTCAAAGGGTTCTGCGCGCTCTCACGCTGGCTTGGTTTTCAATAAACCTTCGTAAATGTTCATTCCTCGTTACAGAAGTCGAATACTTAGTCACGGTAGTTATAGTCGAGGTCAGGTTAGGCCGAGTCCACGTAAAATCAAAGCCCTTGTCAATACTTCACCACCTAAAAACGTAAAACAGGTGCGCCAACTACTTGGCCTGGCCGGACACTTCTGCCGCTACTTAAAAGAGTACGCTCTGAAGACGGCACCGATAGCGCACTTAACTCGCAAGAACATCGAGTTCAATTAGACCTTGGAACACCAAAGGGATCCGATATTATTATGACCTCATCAAATTTCTTACCAGCGAACCGGTGTTAGTAAACATCGATCTCAAACTCCCGACAGAGGTACACACCGACGCGAGCAACATTGGCAATGGTGCTGTCCTACTTAAACGCACTCCGATGGTAAGATGGTAAACACGTCGTTGCGTACTTAGTAACCCAAAATAATAATTACGGATAAGGGCCGAATGTTCGAGTCGAACGAATTCTTGTCATGGATAAACGACCCGGGGTGCGACCTACACTCATAACGCCGGAGATGCATCATGCCAGTGGGCAGGTAGAAAGGTACGTGAGAACGGTTCTAAACATGCTTCGTATCGAAACCAATCACAACAATGCGTCATGGTCTGATACATTATGGAAGCTGCAACTTATCCTGAACATAACCACTATTTAACCAAACATAAAACCACACAAAATTCGCCTCTTAACTTGCTCATTGGTACAAGCGCGACGACCCCCATCATCCGTGCACTAGTACGTGATATCGCAGCTGAAAACTCCACACCCAACCGAGAGACTCTGCGAGAAATCACCAGGGCACGGGCTCGCCGGGCACTCGGACAGAATCAAGTGGATCAAGATGAACGACTGAATCGGCTGCGACAACCACCTCGAAAGTTTTATATTAATGATCTTGTTTTTGTCATCAAATTTTCACAGTCTACGGGGAAACTCGATCCTGGCATGCGTGGTCCATATAAAGTGACCAAAGTGCTGCCAAGTGGGCGCTATGAGCTGAAGCTGCTCAGCGGCAGCTACGGCAAGACCACGCAGGCTGCAGCGCAACACATGGTGCTGTGGCGAGGCGAGTGGTGCCCAGAGACTTGCGCGGCGTTCTTCGAACGTAAGCATTGGTAATAACTCACTATCACAGTCGTACCCTTTCCTTCACGATTTAAATGTTGACCGTTTCTTTTAGTGACTATCAACATTCAATAAACTAAAATTGAAGTTGCACAAAACTTAACGTATCTGCTATAATCGAGACGAAAAGGGGTCACGTGTGTTTAGTTAGAGTTAGTGTGTTATGTCCCGTATCATCAATCGATTGTCGGGTATGGACGTTGGCGCCTGTCGTCAAGTCGTCCTAGCGTTGACATCAATATGTCAATTTGCTGTAGCGTTGGCATTCATTTGTCAAGTCGCACTGGCGTTGGCGTTTATAAGCCAAGTCGCCTTAGCGTTGGTACGTTAACCAAGTCGCTTTAGCGTTGGTACGTTAACCAAGTCGCAAGCGTTGGTACGTTAACCAAGTCGCTTTAGCGTTGGTACGTTAACCAAGTCGCAAGCGTTGGTACGTTAACCAAGTCGCTTTAGCGTTGGTACGTTAACCAAGTTGCTTTAGCGTTGGTACGTTAACCAAGTCGCAAGCGTTGGTACGTTAACCAAGTCGCAAGCGTTGGTACGTCAACCAAGTCGCATTTTCTGTTTGTATTAACGTGGAGAGACTGCTTAGTCTCTTTGCTTCATGTTTGAGAAAATAATGTTTGTGAGGAATAGATGCGTTTATAAGATGAAGGATGAATTGATTGAACGTTGTTTAAAAGAGAAAAGTGTGAAAGGGAGTGTTAGATGTGCTGTATTAATAACAGATACTGTTGTTCAATTGCACTTTCTAATAGATGAAGAACCTGAAGATGCGGAACCCAGCGAGACGTCTACAAGAACTGAAGTCGGGCTATCCATGCCTTCCTTGGACTCCGAAGCTGGACCATCGACCGTTGATGCTGCTGGACCTAGCGGCACAACAAGAGAGGAGCGCGTCGAGGACGACTCTTCATCAGGAGAGGCCGTATAAGCAGCCATCCCTACCAAGCTGCCCTCGCCCCGCCAGTCGGCTATAAAAGCGAGAGCGCTGGCGCGCGCGGCTCACTTTTCCTTGGGCGTGCGAGCGAGGCTGTCACTCTGAGTTGCTGTCTATCGGTTGTCTTCACTTGGTGATATTCATTTATTTCGTTATTTTTATGTGTCTTCTTATTTTTATTGAGATTTGTTTCGTTTTCCAAAGTGTAAAACATTTTGTTGAAAATTAAAGATTGTGAATTAGCTAAGTTTTGTTTTTTTAATTAAAATACCACTCCTGGTCTTATAGTATCATAATTATTGTTTGCGAGCCCGCCAGTTCGCACACAAACAGCTAAATCACTACTCAAGCCTTAGATCTACTTAACGCTCTGGTTGCTCAGTATCCTGATACTGACATATTTTGCATGTCGGTTCATAAATTTGTTGGATGTGTTATTCGTTTTGTAGAATTAAGTTAACTGTAAGTGTCTATCAATGTATTGATTGACCTACTGCACGCTTTGGTGGAATTTTTTTTTGATGCCGATGACGGCAGGGATGCGGCCCTGTTTGATGGAAAAGAGTCCGCCCTAAACTTTGATTGGCCTCCTATGGATTCCTTTCAAGGGGTTAGGGAGGAATTCCTTCCCCAGCAAACAGGCCCAACTGTCTCATCGGAGAATGCGCTAGAGGCGTTTCGTCATTATTGGGACGACGAAGTTTTGTCGCATATTGTTTCGGAAACGAATCGATATGCCGCAATTCGTGCTATCGCAGACTGGTATGACACAAACATTAACGAGCTCCTTGTCAAATCAAATCAAATCAGCCAACCATCAAGTCCTGTTTTACTACAGAGCCCCTCCCTGTAGACTTCTTGTTTCCGGAAGATGTTTACAAGCAGCAGGTACGTTAAGTTGTGCAGAGCGTTGCATTTTAACGATCCTGCCCTTGCAAACACTTCCAAAACCTTTGCCGTTGATCCCATCATATCCCACCTAAACTCCAAGTTCCAATCCTGTTACATCCCGCACCAGGAGATCTGTATCGATGAAAGTTAGACCCTTTGGAAGGGCAATCTCTCATTCCGCCAGTATATTAAGACCAAGACTGCCAAAGGAGAATGCCCAAGTTGCAATGGACGGATGTCTAATGTTGCATCAAAGCCATACCTGTTTTATTATGTAGGTAAAATATCTAATTACTTCTCTCCATTATTATATTGAAAGTAAAACCAAGGGTTTAGAAATTATTTCCTAAAATGTAACAGTAAGTATAAACAGCGATTGTTTCTGTCGAACATTCTTCCAAATAACAATGCACCACGCGAATGATTCGACATTTTTATAGAAAATATCACGATTCACAAATACCACAATTGAAGGTTTAAAAGTCTACACCAACTAGACGTGTGTCGCTCTTTACAGAAACGACTCGTTTCTCTAAAGTGATTCACTGATTCGAATCCCTAACACCGCTTCAAATGAATCATTCGCTCAATTGCATCTCGGTTTCAATCGGCACGCGCGCACTCGCGCAGTGGCGCGCATGCGGCGCTCGCTGAACACGATTGAGTGAGTGAGCGTAAGATACTAAGATAGACTCGTTGGAGCGCTTCGGGTCGCGCACTGCGCAGTCGCGGCTCGCGGTCGCGTCGGAGATCGCCGAGACGCCAACCGCCGTCTCTCTCACTAATTCACTACTAGTAGGTGACTGAGAAAGACGGCAACACTAGCTCAGCTTACCTACGCACGCATTACGCGTGAGGAAAGATGACCTGTTGATGTTGTTATGTTATTATTAGGTATTTGTTTAGTTGACCTTTGTTTGCGGAAGAAAAAACCGGTTTACGTTGAGTCTGCGATTATAAGGTGTGAAAACAAATAATTAGTGTTACAATAAGAAAAGACTGTTTGAGGAGTTTCAAAAATATAGCACAACGGGCATTCTGACATGTCCTTCAATTTAATATTTTTTTTATTCAAAACTTATTAATATTTATTAATGAACTAACTGAAAAGTGTCCTTTTATACTTCATTTTTATTATTTATAAACTTAATTTAAATTGAAAGAAAAAAAGAAATTGTAGTGTTATAATTACTCAGCCCCCTCTATTTCCACTGTCCCCAGTGTAAAGTCAAAATTTCTAACTGAATTATTGTGAAATTGTCTAGAACTACATGGCATATTCTGTAGTTTTTATCAAAAATGAGCCGTGTTCTTTACTTTTGAGGCTCAATTTTAAGCTTAAAACTACGTTAATCCATTTAAATTGGAAGGAAATTATCGTCCCCGTAATATGTAATTTCCGGACATTTCGGTTTTGTTACCATTGTTTTTCCATGAAAATATTCTACCAAAATAGAATTTTTGTGTTAAATATGGCAGCACTAAGCTCATTTGGATCGGCCATTTTAAAACGGCCTGACAGTGCAAGTTTTTGGCTGTGTCAAAGTGGTTGTGTGCGCCCGACTGGATTGGAACAAAATTTACCGTCAGGTTTGTGATGATTGTTTGATAACTTTTACTATCTTTATTAAAAACTTAGACACCACAAAGAGATACTGATTTTAATACGATAAGTAAGTGTATGTAGTTTAATTTACCGTTAAACAGAAATGCTTTTAACATATTTTTAATGTAAGTTAGATGCATTATGTTACTTCGGTTTTGTTACTACAGATAGGGTAACATATAGACGGACCGTTAAAGTAACAAAACCGACAGCGTAAAGCTAGTTTCACACAGTGAATTTACATAGTAAGTAATTAATTTTTTTGAGATTATTATCCTTGGAAAGTCAAAGAGTTAAAAAAATTGTTTTACAAATAAGGAATTATTATTAATAGGTCTTTACCTATGAAATTGCCGATATTTTGTCACATACAGAGAAAAAAATAACTTCAATGATTTAATTTTTTTTACAATATCTTGTTATATCGAATTATGACCACGATAGTCTATTAGTAAAAATAAAGTTTTGTTACATATGAGTGTTCACAGTGGTTGAATGAACAAAGAAAATGCTAGTTGAAAATTTTCTATACAAATCGGCAATTTCATAAAAAAAGACCTATTATTATTACTTTAGGTTATATTACTCTACCGCTTTTTTAAAAATCATTTAGATGTTTTCTAGTATTGTGGCGTAGGCGTAGATAAATGTTTAATAGATTTTATGGAGGATGCGAATCGTGTGAATAATAAAGTACTTACATACAAATTATAAATATTTTATTTTCAGAATTATGCCACTAACAGCTAGAGAAAAAATGCGTCAGTATAGGGAGAGGTTAAAAAATGAAAATCCAGAGAAGTATGAAGAACAGCGTAAAAAAAATTTAGCTAGGATTAAATCAAAAAAGAAAAAGATATCGGAAATGAATCCAGCTGAAGCAGAAGCTAAAAGAGAGGAGTGGAGAAAAGAAAAAAGAATAAGTAGACAACGTCGTCAGGATATGAAAACAAAAAACTAATTTTCCAAAAAACACGTAAAAGTGAAAAATAAATTGAATCATTCAATTCAAAGTACGAAAGTGCTTTTTCTAATTAATCTTGAACTTACTGATCTGATTGAAGTCGGTGTCAAGCCATATCATAATATGTATCTGATAGGTATCACTTCGAGCATGAGATATTGTGTATTATTGATTCACTATTTCTTGTTACTTTCGGCTTGACACCGACTTCAATCAGATCAGTAAGTTCAAGATTAATTAGAAAAAGCACTTTCGTACTTTGAATTGAATGATTCAATTTATTTTTCACTTTTACGTGTTTTTTGGAAAATTAGTTTTTTGTTTGTAGTTTTGTTCGCAGTTTTGTTTTGAAGGCGGTTTAATTTTTTTGAAAAAATTTGTTTATTTTTCCATTTTTAGTTTAAGAAATCTACCATAAGAAACCGCATAATGAGCAAGCGTAGCGCAATGTGCAACGACTGTAGCCCATATCTAAATTAGAATACTCAGACAAGCACCACCCTCCAACTCCCAACTGTTATGCAGTTTCCTTCCACCATCAGCTAACCTAAATTACTTGAAAGAATACAACCTAAAGTTCTATTCGCGCTTGTGGTACTTAAAAACATACTTTAACTCCTAAGCGTTCAGGAGTTTTACCTTCCATCATCAGCTTACCTAAATAACCTAAAAGATAACAACTATAAATATTTACGCATCAACAATATATAAATAATTATTCTCCAACTCCCAACCGTTGAGGAGTTGTACCTTCCATCACCAGCTCATCATCGCGAGATGATGACTACCAGACGCAAATACTTGAAAATTGCTTATAAACCATATTAAAGAAATCGTATCGCGCCCGTAAAATTTAGTATTTTATTAATATTTCCGATGACCATCTATGGTCCTCATCATCAGTTCCATTCCACTACACTAAATGGTGCTTACCGAAAGCAATTGCTCGAGTTATTTAAGAAAATACAATAATCGCTATAGGTTTGCCTATAAAATTTGAAGAGTTCCCTTGATTTCACCAAGATCCCATCATCAGATCCTGACCGTATGACAATGGGACCAATTTGTAACTATATGCTTTTGAATAAAAAAATAATTTCTAAAATCGGTTTACAATTGACAAAGTTATGAGGTAACAAACATTAAAAAAAAAAATAAAAAAAAAAATATTCAACCGAACTGAGAACCTCCTCCTTTTTTTGAAGTCGGTTAAAAAGGGCGTCACCTGTACGTGAAGGTGTGTGTTCTGCCGCCGCTACTGATAATAATATACAAGTACCTACATTCAGGATTATGATAAGCGATGCCGTAAGTTTCATTTCTTACCACTGGTTGAAAGAAGACGCAATGCGGACCTGTCGTATTTTATTAGCATAGCGAGTGGCGCTGTCGATTGTCCTGAGCTTTTAAATGGCATAGGTTTACGAGTTCCGGTAACTTCCTTCCGTAACCCTAACGTACTACACGTCCCCTTGTGCAAAACCAATTATCAGCAAAATTCGTTCTTTATTAGAACCAGCAAGTCTTTCAATGGTGTGGCAAAGCAATATGATATAGATCTTTTCAACACCTCTTCAAGTAAGCTAAAACAAATGTTAAGCGCCAGTTATTTTTCTTTGAAATATTCTCTTATATTATATTAATTACTAGGTTGTAATACTTCTGCATCTTACGTAGGCATTTATTTATATAATATTTACATGTGGAAGCTTGTAATTGGCCTTTCATATTTATTTAAGTTTGTATTTTTTCTTCTGTAACCTAGCTGTAAGCTTCCCGAAAAATTGAAAAATAAAATAATAAAATAATATAAAGAGAGACATAACGGAAGACAAAAAACTAAAGAAATTAAAATCAAAACTTAAATGGTCCTTGAGACAAACTAACAAATGTAACGCTCAAATCAAAATACTTAAAACTAAAATCGAACGTTATAAGAAAAGGATTCAGAGACTGCATTTACAAGCCAGTAAATCTAAAGCTAGTTTGCAAAAATCACTTGAAATTGTTAAAGTTTGAAATGAAATATTAGAGAATGCATTAAAAGCTAGCTTTTCAGATTGTACCAAACATTCGGAAAAACGACAGTTAAAAAAAGTGGTTCACAATTCAAAAAATAAACTATATACATCTAAAGTGATTGGATTAAAAGTGACAGCCAGACAAAAACCAAAAAAAACAAAAAGGTTAGAAATAATAGCATTCTATACGAGAGACGATGTCAGTAGAATAACATCAGGCAAAAAGGAATGCAGAGTTAAAAATAAACAGAAAAAGCAAATTAGATACCTAGTCGATAGTATAATGAACCTATACAAGAAATACAGAGCAGAGGGAGGGTGTTATGGCATAACTACGTTTTACAAGGAAAAACCTTTTTTTGTCTTGTCACCTGATATCCATTCAAGATCAACTTGTCTATGTGAAAAACATGATAATATAAAATTTCAATATGAGGCATTGAGGAGACATCAGATAGTAAACGAAGGTTTTGACAAATTGTTGCAAGAATTGGTATGTGACACTAAAAATGTCAGATGTATGTATAATACATGCAACGAATGCAAAAACAATACACCAAAATTTGTAACAGATCAAGATATTTTAGAAAAAACTGTCAATTGGTATCAATGGGAGCGTCAAGACCATGTATATACTAAAAAAGGCGGTACCACAGTCCATACAAAAAAAACTGTACGGGCAACGAAGAGTGATACTGTACAAAAATTAGTACATGACTTTAGTCAGGCCATTATTGCTTTTAAAAAACACCATTACAATTGTATTCATCAACAGCACGAGTACCAGAAAGCAGTCACAAGACTACTGAAGCCGTTATTGTTTGTGATTTTTCGGAAAACTACGAAAGTAAATTATCAGAAGAGATTCAGTCAATGCATTTCGGGGCCTCAAAATCTCAAATTAGTCTTCACACTGGCATGATGTTTTTCAAAGACGGAAGCCAGTCTTTTTGTACAATGTCTGATAATCTCAGTCTATAGCAGGTATATGGGCTCACCTAACTCCAATTTTGGCCACTGTTAAAGAAAAATGTCCTGATGTAGATGTTATCCATTATTATTCAGATGGACCAAGCTCTCAATACCGTCAGAAACACAATTTTTTTTTACATTCTTTTTTTACCAAAGAAATGAACCTGTCTTACTCAACCTGGTCGTTTTTCGAAGCGGGGCATGGCAAGAGTGTGGCTGATGGAATTGGCGGTACTATAAAACGCATGTTAGATTTCAAAGTATCGCATGGTACAGATATAAAGAACGCCATAGATGCATATGAAGCTGTTAAACAGTCCAGAACACTTATTCAGGATCACCTTATTGAGGATGCTGTTATCAATGAGATTATGAATAAAATTCCTGATGATATTCCAACGTTAGCTGGAACCATGAAAATCCATCAGATCATTGCAAGCGACGGAGATAAAATAAAATATAGATGTGAGTTGTTTTTGCGAACCTCTAAGAGGAAACTGTTCGTGTTTCTCTCCAGGTCAACACACTTTACAGATCAAAAATACCATTACAAAGAAATCCATAGCTTCAGTTACAAAAAGCAATAACCTCACACAACATGAAATTACTGCCAATGACAAAATTACCGTCAATCTATTAGAATCACCTCCGTGTCAAGTGAATAAATCGGAATCAGTAAAAGAACTTCAAAACTCATCCCTTGTAGAGCCAAGTGAGGCCATCGTAATCGATTGTGTTGAAGTTGAGGATGAATTGAATACTACGCCATTTGACCCACTAAACTATGGTATGCTTACCCAATTACCAGCAGACTCATCCCATGTAGCGCTGCTTAATGAAACCACCCTATTCGATACAGTTGATATGGAAGGAATTAAAGATTTTGTTGATTGTTCGTCTAGTATAGTAGATTCGGATCTAGACATCAACGTATTGCCACTAATTATTTTACCAGAAAAAATATCAACCTTTCCTGGCCCAAGTACTAACGAAGATAACAATTACCTAACACCACCAAAACTCTGTCCATCTAAGAAATTAAAGAGGAACACTGCAACCAAATCAAAGATAAATGAGATCCAATTCCAAATTTGCAACAAATGTTCTTGTTCGATACTAGGTCAGAAAGCCAAATGTATGGCTTGCAAACAATTCTACTGCGAGGATTGCACTGATGGTCCGGCAAAATTTGATTACATATGTGACAAATGCTTTCAAGACAGTAATCAAATTCTTGATACTGTTGAGTTTAAAATTATGGTTAATAATTATTTATTAATTTCATTGAGCAAATTCTACTTTTTTACAGATTGACTTGCATCTACGTATTCTGACTATCTACTTCAACCCC
This sequence comes from Crambus lathoniellus, assembly GCA_949710035.1. Taxonomy (NCBI): domain Eukaryota; kingdom Metazoa; phylum Arthropoda; class Insecta; order Lepidoptera; family Crambidae; genus Crambus; species Crambus lathoniellus. The sequence continues at coordinate 4,489,536 of OX453313.1, forward strand.
ATCACATATTATCGTCTTAAAACCACTATTGTAGGTAATTGCGTTCACATTATTGTCATTGGTCATTTTAAACGTATTTTTACTACCATTATTATTATTTTTCAGATCGAATGACTTAATTGCAACGATCTCTGCAACCTTTTAAAGTGAAAAATCTTCAAGGTAGGCAAAGATGACAATCGTCGTGGACATCGATAAAATCTTAACAAAAGAGGATTTTTTGCAGTATTATTACTACGAATTGAAATGGCCGTGGCTCAAGACACATTTCATCCTTTCCTATCAATGTTGGGAGTGTTATCAGCACGTATCGCAAACCACAGCTAAAGGGATTCGACCCTATCACTTTTCTCTATCAATGACTAATAATGATATAAAGATGCTGCTTGATAATGTAAAATTTTGGTGTGATCATTGTAATGCATCCATTTACGATCATTATCCAGAAGACGAGTGTATCGTATGCTTTTAGAAATATTAAGTATGTTCTTTACAGACCTTTTAAGACTGATGATTTAATTTAATTTTATGGCTAAATAAGACTGAATTTATGATCATGTTGATTAATTTGTAAGAAGTAACTTTAAAATTAGAATGTGTTTTCACAGAATAACACGCAAAAACAAAGTTTAGTTGAATAATTAGTTGAATAAGAAGATACATATGTGCCATTGAAAAGAGCCTCAGTTTTATTTTTATAGATATTTTACTTTTAGATATAAGGAAACTGTTGTGATTTTGTTGAATTACGTCTTATGAAGACTGAATTTACGTTGAATAATTTGTATAAGTTCCTACAATACTAATAAAGACCTTAAATACGAAAAACAAATAGAAAATTTACTATGACATTTGAGAATGTCATCACCAGTCATCATCATATTGCCAAACTACCAATAATGGGATAACGAATGAAGAAATAGATGTTGACGAGAAGCCGAGCAGCACGTCTACCACCTCCGGGCTCGTCACCTCGCTCCGCCTCGCAGTTGTCGGCAACTGCCTCAGTGCCGTGTGTTCAGCTGACATCTGCAGTTGCGTCGAGTGATAGTGACGAGTACTTCTCTCCGCCGACGTCGCCACCGCCTGTACGCCGGAGGAGGGGCCGGCCACCGAAGAGTTTGGGGCTTCTGGGGCAAACGGCTCCGGTCAGGGCCCCCGCTCCCGGTGGAGTGCAGCGCATGCGATGGACAATTTCCATCAATGAAAATGTCATGCGCGCATATTTTGAGGCAACAGAGGCAGGAACTAATCTTACTGCGTATCGTGTTCGGATGCTTTCTGTGTTTCAGGCTCTCGAACCATCAATCATCGTTTCGGCTCAACGACTGTCGGATCAGTGGCCGTACTCTGAAACGCTAATCCGAAACTTCGGTTAGCCCCGCCCCTTTCACTCGATTCTGTCCCGACTAGAGAGCGAGAGGGACGGGTATACCGAAGTTTCGGGTTTTGCGTTTCAGAGTAGGCCCTCAGGTGCGAGCCATTCAACGGGGTCACTTGTTGGATGACTCGGTACTTGATCGGCTCCGTACAGAGGTGCAACGTAACCGTATCATTACTACTGCATCGCAGGCGGCAACTCAAGCTTCTGCCGCGGCCACATTGCAAGCTGGTGTTGCTGATAGTGATGGTGGAGATGATATGGTTACTACTGTAAGTCCCCAATACAATGATATATTGAGGAGTACTCTTGAAGATGTAGTTCGGGAATTTCGATCGACTTCGGTTCACCTTAGACCTCGGCTTCCACGTTTTCCCATGCACAAAAAAAATAAGGCGCTGATGTGTGCTTTAGATTTGCTACTACCAAATTACTTTGATAGTAGTGACGACCTGGCTGATACTCATTCGATCCTGTACTGTGCGGCTATTACAGCTTGTCGTGTTGCTCATGTCAAATTTCCAAATACTGACACAGCAACACGCCCTCGCCTGGCTGTACCAGCCTGGCAGTGTAGGATTGAGCGTCGTATCAGTGAGGCTAGGGTACTCATCGGTAAGCTCAGCTGCTTTAGGGAGGGCAACATGCGCCCTAGGGTCATGCGCTTTGTGAAACGTGCATTCTTGGGGACTGGTATTAGTCCTCAAAATTATATTTCATGTGTCACAGAGCGCATCGACTTCCTGAAGCAGAAAATTTGTGCATGGGCTAATCGTATTCGAAGGTATAGGGTGCGAGTCGATCGCTTTACTCAGAACCGCATGTTCGAGAGAGATCAACGACGTGTTTATGCATCCTGGGAGCGATCGGATCAGAGTGATACTGATATGCATCGGCCGGATGATGATGCCATGATTTCTTTTTGGCACAACATCTGGTCCGTGCCTGTCACTCACTCTGAAGGCGCGTGGATGGAGGATGTTGAGCGTTCGTGTGAGCTTATACCTGATATGAATGAAGTAACCATTGACTACCAAGACGTAGTTTGTGCAGTTCGTTCCTTACCCAACTGGAAATCTCCAGGCCCGGACGGACTGCACAATTTCTGGTATAAATGGTTACCTAGCTCGCACGTTTGCTTAGCATCTCAATTTCAATGTGCTTTATTATCTCGATCGCTTCCAGAATTTATGACAACAGGCATAACCCATCTGCTCCATAAATCTGGTAGTACTGCGGACCCCAAAAACTATAGACCTATCACCTGTCTACCAACAATTTATAAAATTCTTACGTCCATTTTGAGGTCGAAGATTAATAAACACATTGATCAAAATTCTATTATGTTCGCCTCTCAAAATGGATGTAGGAATGGGGCCCGTGGTACTAAGGAGCTACTCCTCATTGACATGGCTATTAACCAACAGGTTCGTCGAAACCGAAAGAACCTGTCGACTTCCTGGATAGATTATAAGAAGGCCTATGATTCCGTGCCGCATTCGTGGCTCATGAGGGTGCTGGAGTTGTATAAAATAAATACAACTCTACGCACTTTCTTGATATCGTGCATGCGAAATTGGAGAACGGTCCTTTTCTATCCAGGATCTCGACGGGTTCTAGGTCAGGGCGATCCTATAAAAATAGAGCGAGGTATCTTCCAGGGTGACGGTTTGAGTCCATTGTGGTTCTGTCTGGCCTTGAACCCTCTGAGTACACTTCTCGAGAGTTTAGGGTTAGGCTATCGTTTACGGAGAAATGGTCAAGTAATATCACACCTGCTGTACATGGATGACCTGAAACTATTTGCCCATAGCAGTTCTCATTTGACAGCGTTACTGAAGGTTACTGAAGCTTTCAGTAATGCCATTAAAATGGAATTTGGTGTGGACAAATGTGCAGTCATGCATGTAAAGCGTGGTCAGATAATGGAATCTACGGGTATACAACTCTCGGATTCTATTCATCTTAGATCTCTCTCCGTAAACGAAACCTATAAATATTTAGGTATGTCACAGGCATTAGGCATCAACGATGCTGACATGAAACAGTCGTTGCGTGAGCGTTTCTTGGGGCGCCTTTCAAAAGTCCTTAAAAGTCTTTTGTCAGGCGGAAACAAGGTTCGCGCATACAATGGATGGGTCATGCCGGTACTGATGTATTCCTTCGGCATACTTAAATGGACTCAAACTGAACTGGATGCCCTGGATAGAAAAGTTCGTACATTGCTAACAGCACACCGCATACATCACCCACGTTCATCGACCATGAGATTGTATATCCCGCGGAAGTGCGGTGGTCGTGGCTTCTTAAATACTAAGACATTGCATAACCGCGAGATATGCAATCTTAGGGAGTATTTTCTCCAAGTCGATATGTGGTCTCATAGAGATGTAGTTGCTGTTGACAATGGACTGACTCCTCTATTTTTAGCAAAAGAAAACTGGCGCAAACCTGTAGTACTTAGGCCCCTTGCGCACTAGCGGTCAACCGCGGGGGCGGCTAACCGCGCGGTCTGCCGCTTTCCCAGTTTAATATGCAACCGCCTGTGATTGTACGCACTTGACCGCCCCAAAGTTTCAACCGCGGCGGTTGAATGGAGAGCTGCGGCCCGCTCCGCGGCTGGCCGCCATCTTGCTTGTACGCACTTGCGATTTCAGTTTGCGGCGAGCCGCCGATGAGTTAGTACGTGAGTCGCAGTCATGAACTTCGACACAGAGAAATTCATTGTTGAAATTCAACAACGAGAATCAATTTGGAATTGTCAAGGAGCAATATATAGGAATAGAGATTTAAAACGGAAACAATGGGAAGAATTAGTAGACATTTTTGGAAAAGATGAGATGACAACAGAGGAAAAAAGAAGTCTTGGTAAGTATTTATTATAATTATTATTATTATATTTATATAAACGAAACTACACATACATTCAACATCTTAAAACATAATAAATACGTCTATTTTCAATTAAATCATATTTCTTTGCCATTCTAATTTCCCATCAGTCATAAAATATTGGGCAAACAATTCTCTGTATCTCAACGCAGTTTTAGCGTTCCTTCTTAACCCTTCCTGTGTTAAGTTTTCTGTCAAAGGGCAACTGAGTGAGTCGTCGTAACAATAACCATCTCGGTCTCTTACAAAATTATGTAGTACACAAGTAGCTTTTATAATATCTTTTGCTAGATCAAAGTGAACATTTAGAGGTCTATGAAATATACGCCACTTGTTTGCATAAATTCCAAAACTGCATTCTACATATCTTCTTGCTCTAGAAAGCCTGTAATTGAACGTTCTTTTAGTTTCATCCAAATCTTTTTTTGCGTATGGGCGCATCATATTCGTAGATAATGCAAATGCCTCGTCGCCTACAAAAACGTATGGCATACATGTCTCGCTGTTTTGTGAAATAGGCTGTGGCTCTGGAATATCCAATTGGTTTTTTTGCATTCTTTCGTAGAAAACAGAATTTTGAAATATTGATGAGTCGCTGAATTTACCAAAAGCTCCAATATCAACCATAACAAATTTGAAATTACTGTCGCATACTGCTAATAAAACCAAAGAGAAAAAACTTTTATAATTAAAGCACATTGAGCCACTGTTATTAGGTGGTATACATCGTATGTGCTTGCCATCGACAGCACCTAAGCAGTTAGGAAAATTAGCTCTTTGAAAAAAATCATTCGCAATTTTTTTCCAAGCGTCTTTTTTTGGTTGAGGCAAACAAATATCTTTCAGACAAAACCAAATTGCAAAACAAACTTCTCGTACGATTTCTGCTACAGTGCTTACTCCAATTTTGAATGTATAATGTAGTTCCGCAAATGTACAACCTGTTGCAAAATATCTGAAACAAAAATTTTATAATTACTACATGCATTATTTAATTCAATTTAGATATGTACCTATATTATACTTCTATTACTTTATGACTATATCATTAACTTGTTTGTTGTATTGTTCTAGGAAAAGAATTACAAAAAAAATGGAAAAACATCAGGGATAATTTTGTGAAAGCTCTAAAGGACAATGTTAGCAGGAGTGGGTCAGCAGCTAAGAAAAAGACTCAATACATATTTTACAATAATTTAATGTTTTTGAAAGACACAGTATCCATCAATGAAACTGATTCAAATATGCCAAGGCAAGAAAATGATGGAAATGAAACAGAAAATGTCACTGACCCAGTCATACCACCACCGCCAAAACGAAATAAAAAGAAAAAAAAAGAAGATGATATAGGAGTTGAATTGATTAACGTCTTAAATAAGAATGTCGAGTTCAGAAAGGCCGAAGAAGATGAAGATAGACTGTTCTTTTTGTCGTTGGTTAGTGAAATAAAAAAAGTGCCTGAACATATACGCCTACGTACAAAAGCTAAAATAATGCAAGTCATTACTGAAGCCCAAACGTCTGGATACAACTACTGTGATTACGTGCGACCATTTAACTACAACCAAGGGCCACATCAAGGATATCAGACACCATCATTTGCTAGAAATAATAACCCACCACCACCACCACCGCCCTCAGTTCCACCTACACATCGTGGAACATGGAATGAAGGAGAATCTGTAACTTCTCCTGAATCAACATATTCACAGAATACACATATGTCTCAAGAATCTGATTATTTAGATCTTTTTAATGATAATAATTCTCAGTAATAGTTATAGTTTCCTACTTTTATTGTTCTTTGTGGTTATGAATACACATTGCGATTCAAATTAAAACATAATAGCTAGCAAAAACATTTTTTATTTAAAATACATACCTTAACGTTATAACTAATTTCTCTTCGGGTTGGATACAGTCACGAAATTTAGTATCTTGTCCTTTGATGGTGACATATAAAACTGTTAGTAATTCTTCAAATGACGAAACACTCATTCTAACATAACCAAAGAATTTATCTTGGTGCTTCTTCAGTTCTTGAAAACAACTTGCGAACTGGCCAAATTCATTACGTGTTTCTAGTAAAGGATGAATCCAGTATCTTTTTTTATTTTTCTTTCGTTGTTTTCGGGAGTAATAATAAATAACACAAGCTATCTCGACGGCGTCCATTTTGTTTATGAGGTACGCGGGCCGCTCTGGTCCAACCGCTTAACGCGTTATCATCGCGGTTTTTTCGCGATTGGCCGCCATAGCGGTCAGCCGCGATGAAACCGCGTTAAGCGGTTGGACCGCTCAAACGAACCGCCTAGGCGGTCAATCGCTAGTGCGTATAAGCCCTTAGTACTTCCGACCGCAGCACTGTGTGGCAAAGCAAGGAGTTACATGGCAGATTCTACCGGGCTCTCCATGGGCCCGACGTAGATTTATTAGCCTCAGTATCCTGGCTCCGTTTCGGTGATCTTTTTGGTGAAACCGAAGGTTTTGTCTGTGCAATTATGGATGAGGTTGTGATGACGAATAACTACCGAAAGTATATCCTAAGGGATGGCACAGTGGATATTTGCCGAGCGTGTCATCGTCTCCGGTTGTTCTCGTCTCGCAAACGGCGAGTATTTGCATAGACATAACCAAGTGGCCAGGATAATACACCAACAACTTGCTCTGAAATATAGTCTTGTGGCATCCGAGGTGCCGTACTACAGATATGCACCAGAACAGGTCCTTGAAAATAGCCATGCCACATTGTATTGGGATCGATCTATCATTACAGACAGGACTATTGTAGCTAATAAGCCTGATATTGTATTGATAGATCGACACGAACGCCGCGCGATAATTGTTGATGTCACTGTTCCCCATGACGACAACCTTGTGAAAGCTGAAAAAGATAAAGAAAACAAATATCTTGATTTAGCTCACGAGATTGTTGACATGTGGGACATTGATTCAGCAATTATTGTTCCGATAGTCATATCTGCCCATGGTCTGATAGCCAAGAGCCTCGATAAACACCTTAAGAGGCTTGCGTTAGGTGGATGGATCGGGAGTCAGATGCAGAAGGCAGTACTTCTGGACACGGCCCGTATAGTGAGAAGGTTCCTGTCTCTGGATCCTTAACCATCGGTAGCCGGGACCTTGATCTTGCTGCCGTTGGGGAACTGCATTTTTGTATTTTTAAATGTTATATTTTTTAGTGTTATACATTGTAAAAATTTAATGTTTAGAAATATAATTTTGTAAGTATTTAAAATGTAATAAAGGGAATAATAATATAACATTACATTAAAAGATCTTGTAAACTATGCTTTACAATTTTGTTACTGTCGGTTTTGTTACTGTCCCTAAAATTATGAAAGTAATTTTAAAGATTTTCTTGTAAATTTCTATCTTATTAGACATGTTTTGTCTCTAGGTTAAAACAATAAATATTTAACGTTTTCTAATTGTGTTCCTGGTTTGATATTTCTAAATTTATATAAGTATTATTAAAAATAGATGTAGCTTTGGAGCAACAGTAACAAACCCGAATTAAAATTGGATTTTCTAAACTGTTTCAACATGTACAGTGCCTTTTTCATTCATTTAATTAACGAAAAACGACTGTATTTTTTCAATAAATAAGTAAGAGTGGCATAATATATTATAGTTTTATTTTTATTTAACTTTGAATATGGTAACAAAATGGACACAAATTCATTACTTACTCACATATCTTTGTATTTTTTTTTTGGTAAATTAGTACTTTAATCTAGAAAAAGTACGATAATTTAAAAATTAAAGAACATACTATTTTAATTAAATTCTTTAAACCACTATACAGAAAAAATAATTTTTTTAGCCAAATTTCATCAGTTGTACCATATTTTTGAAACTCCTCGTTTAGTTAACAGAGTTTTACTTAATGAAAATAGTGAACTGAGTTGAACTGTAAATATTTTAAAAGTTTTTCGTAATAGTGTTAATAGGGTTGTTGTAAATAAGTTAATATAATAATTTAATGTTCATAACTAATATTTAATTTTCATTAAACAATAATAATGGCACCAATTAAAAAGAGAAGTGCTATATGGAATCATTTTACCGAAACGGACAATGGCAAAGCTAAGTGTGCATATTGCTCCCAAATAATGGTTATTCCCAACAAATCCGTGGGAAACTTAAATCGCCATATGCGATTAAAGCATCCTACTATTAAAATAATGATGGAACGACAGGAATCGTCACTTCCTCATCGATCAGTGACGTCGCCACCACCGTCTACGGCGCCGCGCGCGCCGCCCGCGCCGCCAGCGCCGCCCACGCCGTCAGGAGCCGCACCGTCTTCGTCGTCTGGAGCAGAGGCCCCGAGGGTACCAACACACCATAGTTCGTCCTTAGAGTCCTCTACTAAACAGTCTTCAATGACAGAATACACTTATAAACCCGTATCATTAAAAAGAAGCGCCGAGATTGACAAACAGATCGTAAAACTAATAGTTAAAAATTACCATCCATTTTCTCTAGTAGAGCAAAAAGAATTTAAATATTTAATTACTATGATTATTCCTGGATATAAACTTCCAACACGAAAAACGGTATCGAATAGCATTTTGCCAAAATCTTACCAAGAATGCCTAGAAAATGTACAAGTAGAAATTGAATCTGCATATGCCATTTGTATAACAACGGACTCGTGGATAACAATGTCAGTTTTGTGTCAGTAACAGCACATTTTATAGACAATGGTAGTAATATGAAGTCTTATCTGCTAGGCTGTTTTCCTTTTTCGGAACGGCACACGGCTGTTAATATTACCGAATACCTTAAAAGAAAACTTCAAGAATGGAAAATAGAGCAAAAGATTATTGCAATTGTCAGCGATAATGCCGCAAATGTCGTTGCTGCTATCAGGGATGGAGGTTGGAGACACATTGGCTGTTTTGCCCATTCAATTAATTTGAGTGTCCAAGCATGCCATAAAGAACTGGCAACTACACTAACAAAAGTAAAAAGTATCGTAGAGTATTTTAAGAGGAGTTCTTCAGCGTTAGCGAAACTAAAAGATATTCAAAAACAAATGGGGTTACCTGAATTGAAGCATGAGCAAGCAAGAACAAGACGTCGTTACAAGATGGAACTCAATTTTTGATATGCTGCAGAGATTTTATAAATTGAAAGAAGCTATCATTTCGACTTTGGCGATCTTGGACAGTCAACATGAACAATTATCATCTCATGATTGGATAATCGTAGAAAAAACAATTGACATTTTAGAGATTTTTTACGATATCACAAAAGAAATAAGCGCAGAAAATCACGTTTCGCTATCGAAAGTCATTGTCTTATGTAAAATAATGATCAGACATGTAAATAAAAAATTAAATGAGGAAGGAACATCTGGCCCTATTGAAATTCGTTTATTGCTTAACACTTTACGACAGCCATTAAATGATCGATTCATAAATGTTGAAAATAATGCGCTTTATGCGGAGGCAACTATCTTGGACCCAAGATTTAAGAAATATCGATACAGAGACGATAATATGTACAAAATAGCAATACAAAATCTAAAAAAAAATTAGCTATGTCTTTAGTCCCACAAGGTGCATCAGCCGAAAACAATGAAGAGACAATTGTTCAACCAACAACATCAAAAAATACATCCATTGGGGAAGATTTTGACACAGAATTGAACGGCCGATTAAGGCCTCAAAATCAAACCGCAGCTGGCATCAGGGAGCTTGACAAATACATTGATGATGAGATGTTGCCCAGGACTTACGACCCCTTAAAATGGTGGGAAGAAAGAAAACGAATTTACCCGATGCTTTACAATTTTATGCGCAAAAGGTTGTGTATATTAGCTACCTCTGTTCCTTGTGAACGTGTGTTCTCCAAAGCTGGCCATGTATTAAATGAGAGAAGAACTAGACTAAAAGATGATAAAGTTAGTAAAATATTATTTTTAAATTATAATATGAAAGAATAATAAAATTAAAATATGAATATTGTACAGTGTAAATAGCAAAAAAAAACTTCAAAAAAAAAGTCAGTAAAGTTGTAAATAAATATTGTACAGTGTGAATAGTAAAAACATATAACAAAAAAAACAAAAAAACGGTAAAGTTGTAAATAAATATTGTACAGTGTAAATAGTAAAAAAATATAACAAAAAAAACAAAAAAACGGTAAAGTTGTAAATAATGAAAGAAATCACTGTATATAAAATCGATTTTTAAATACGCCAGTTAGAACTATAAAAAACTGTCAGTCCTAAGCCTGAAAAAAGTATGAAGGAAAATCGGTTTCTATGGAAATATTAAACCTATAATAGACAAATGCATGCAAATGTAATTATATTGTTTTATATTATGGGGTTTGAAATTTTGTTCCGTTAAATATAACAATAAATAAAAAATAAATAAATAAATAACTTCTTACAATCACACCAATATTATATACTTTTACATAATTACTTAAATACTAACACAATATTATATACTTTTACATAATTCTTCAAACAAGGTCAATAAACAAGATTTACGAAGGTTTTTATTTAATTTATTTGCGCTAAAAAATCGAGTTTAGAGTCACTGATGCAAATGATGCAAATGAAGCACTTCACTGATTCGAATCTTTGAACTGATCCAGATACAAATGATCCAATCTCAACGAAGATACGTTTTTGCCACCGCTAACACCAACGATTTTTAAATCAAAATAACAGAAATCTAGTTCTTAGCTCCGTCCGATGTCGGTCAAAGAGTATGTAATCACTAAAGAGTATGTCGCGCCAGATAAGTCTGCGCGCGGTCAAAATCGAATACTAATATTTCCCATAACCTTATGCCTTGATCACACGTACCGAGCAAACCGGCGAGACAGTGCTCTCGGTCGAGTACTCGGTACGTATAAACATAGCGCCGAGTGCACGGCCGAGCGCTCGGCCGAACAAAGCGGCGAGACAACAGCTCGGCTGCCGTTCTACCTACTAGACCGAGTTACCACCCTCCCGCTTCCCCGCACTGTCTCGCTCACTCACTCGGCAGGTTTGAACGTGCACTGTCTCGCCGCTCGCTACTCGGCCACATGATTGTCGCGTCGCCGCACGTGGTTTTTTTGAGTGCAGTTGTTTAAAACAAGTTAAAATGTCTACAAATATCAAATGGGACGTCGAAACAACTATTAAATTTATACAGTTATATAAACTAAATCCGTGTCTATGGAACTTTAAATCACCTGAATACACGATAAAGCAAAAACGGGATACAGCATATAATTCCATAGTTAATGGAATGAATATAACGGGATTCGGTACACTAGAAGTTAAAAACAAAATAAAAGATTTACGGTCGACGTACCAACAAGAAAATAAGAAAATTCAAGAATCGAAGAAATCCGGAGCGGGTCTCAGTAATGTGTACACTTCTAACATTAAATGGCTGAAAGAGATGGAAGAGGTGTTTTCAAAAGATTTAAACAAAAATGTTTTAGAAAACGTAAGTATTTTTTATTGTTACTTTTTATGTTATAATATAGATAAGGGAGACTGGGGACACTTGATTTTCTATTTTTATTTTTATCGTTAATTTATTATATTTTTTACCGTCGTTGAATGTATTATACTTCCCGGTTTATAATTTCAATATTTATCAAACATTCGAAAGAGGCCAAGTTATTTTTATATTTCCGGTCATAAATTAATAAATAATCAACTCTTCCTGATATAATATTAGGGAGAGTAGTTTTCGGCCGAATTACCATGAAAAAATACCAGTTCACCGTACATTTGCGAGATTTCTTCTGTTATTACCGATTAAAATATCTATAACATCGTTAAAATATGTCGCCTAGAGATGAAGTGTCCCTAGTTTTCCCTATTTCTTAAATAAAATTATGAAATCATTCTGTTTTGCCACGATACGGCACCTGCCCCACTGAAGAACTCTGCATATTTATCTCGAAGCTCCCTTGCTGTACGTGCTGCATTGTTGGTGCTATGATCAGTGATAGTTGGCAAAGTAGCTATAAGTTCTCGCCTCCAACTCCCCTCAGAAACGGATCCTGAATCTATATCTTCTTCATCAACACAACCCCTTGGAAAGTAATGGCCAGGACTTGTGAGACGTAACCAATTGTGCAGCGCACATGAGGCGCGAATAATTTTATCGGTGGTTTCGTCATTAGTTGGTATGGGTTTTTGAAAAATTCTAAACCTGCTTGCCAGAATACCAAATGCATTTTCGACGATTCTCCGTGCTCTAGAGACTCTGTAATTGAATATTTTTTGTTTCGTTGAAAGATTTGTGCCACTGTATGGTTTTAATAAATATGTTTTTAGTGGAAACGCATCATCTCCAACTAAAAATCCTCCTTTTGGAAGCAAATTATTCTCAAGATCACTACGTAATTTGCTGTTTTTGAATATCCCCCCATCTGAATTTCTTCCATTAGCCCCAATATTTACATATCGAAAGCAATAGTCATGATCCACCACAGCCATCAAAACCACACTGTTGGAACCCTTGTAATTAAAATATTCACTTCCACAATTCGGTGGTGCTTGAATTATCACATGCTTCCCGTCTATAGCGCCGTGGCAACCAGGGAAATTCCACCTTGTTCTGAAGCCTAATTCTATTTCTTTCCATTCTTCATTGTTCTGCGGTACCTGAAAAAATAATTTATTTTCATTTCATTTCACAGGTTCCTGGTCCTACTAATGAAGACACAGTTTCTCAGGACAGTAGATCTGCTACATCTTCGCATCCAAACATCAACCAGGAAGTATTAGCTAATACAAGCAACGACCACCAAGCACCACTTACTGTAACTACGACTGCCACTGGAAATACCGCGAGAGCTAAAAAGAGAACTAAAGAAATTGTTCAAGCTGTTTCTGATCTCAAAAAGTTAAATGATGGGATAAATTCTGAGAGTGAAACCGTATTTGATGTGTTTGGAAGGAGTGTTGCGTTACAACTTAAGAATTTATCGGCAGAGAATGCTCTAATAGCACAAAGTAGAATCCAGAATATTCTGACAGAATTTGGGATAAAAGAACTTAGACAAAGAACTACTTCGTCTTTTTCTAATCACAGCTACCAAACACCGTCTTCTGTATATTCAGACACGACTAATGACTATTATCAGTTTTATGAAACTTATGTGGATTCTCCGCCACAACCACCAACACCAGCTCCCTCTACATCGCAAACAATCTTTGCTGCAACATCTACTCCAGTGCCTAATGTCAACGCTACGCCAGATTCTATAAGCACTAATGACATCGTAGCAGCTGCGATGTTTGCAGCTATGGAAACAGATGGAAGACAAGTTTGATTTTTATTTTTGTCTTTTTTGTACCCTTTGTTTGAAATTAATAAAAAAGTAATAAATTCACTCAAGTTTAATTTTTAGTATGTAAGAAAAAAGTACGTACCTTTAAATAATTTTCCAAATAAGTAAATATTGCATCCATGACTTCCGGTATGAGTGATGATATTGCAGCCCGAGATACTCTGTAAAAAGCCTGCAAATAACGGTAGCTCGCGCCAGTTACCAAATAGCATAACGCTATTTGTAGTTTAGTCTTTGCAGTTATAGCTTCTCTCATGACTGTATCTTGCCTTTGTATCAATGGAGTAATATTTTCTAACAATGTGTCAAAATGTTGTACATCCATTCTTAAAAGCATTCTGAATTCATCAGGATCTTCTACCTCTAATTCATTAAAAACAGTGTTTGTGGCGCCAAAACTAGATCTTCTCAACATCCATGGCCTTGTCCAAATGCGGCGTTGCTCCTTTTCCAGCAGTTCATTTAATTCTTCTACTAATAGTGGAATAAGTAACTTTGTATATTTTCTAATTATCTTTTTACGATCCATCATATCCGAATTGTAGTCTCAATAGAACTGAACTGACTGTGCTTATTTCAAAAAGCGTGTGAACAGCTACTCGCTTACTACACTGTCTCGGCCGAGAAACATTTTACTGTCTTGCCGGTTTGCTCGGTACGTGTGATCAAGGCATTAGAGCAAAAAAATGTATTGTAACTAGCGCCAAAAACGCTCTAATCGCGCGCTGAGTTATTACTCTTTGGTCAATATTGTCGATGACTGACAGTCAGTGTTGCCGCCTATCAAACTAGATAAAGTCCGTAACCGAATCAGTAATTACCCGGATTCGTCGGGGCTAGGGCAAATAGGCTAAAGATAGTAATAATGAGTGTTTCAAGTAACGTAATAATATGAACTTTCATAAAAAAATAACACACAATAGTTACTATTTTAAATAGTGTTGGGTTCTTGCCTGTAGTTGTCATTTTGTCTTTTTCTACACGATCGCCACAAAAATACCCATATTTATCCGACAGTCGTCGCTACCCGTAAACGTACCCAAACGTGCTCAAAGCCTAAATTATCCGAAATCAGGTAAAAATACCCGCAACGGCAACACTGTTGACAGTGGCAGTCACACAGCAGTGTCCTGGCTTCCGTGGTTGATAAATACACTGTTACTTTAATACATAAAAAGTAAATCCCTGTTCAAAATTAAAACTCTGGGCCATGAAAAATGGTCAAATATTAAGAAATTAATTATAGTATGTTTTTTATCTTGAAGCATGACACAAATGAGTACCGTCCATGGGCATTCTCCTTTGGCATTAAGACCTTCGAACTGTGCTAATCTGCAACTGGCTAAGGACTCTGTTCCTTCTTTGTCTACATCGGCAAAGACTCCGTCTCTAATCCGACTCTCCCAGCGTCACTGCTGAAAAGTACGGCGACTGTGTTGAGGCTTGTACGTCCTCTTCTCAACAAAGGCTATACCTTATTCATGGATAACTGGTTCAATAGCCCGCTATTAACCAGATATCCCAAAAGGAATAAGACAGATGTTGTGGGTTCCATGAGAGTAAAACGTCAGCATATACCTGCATTGATCACGCAATGTAAATTGCAACCTGGTCAATTCACTGCACGTTATATAAGAGACATGATGATCATGGCCTACCATGATAAGAGGAAAATTACCCTCGTTTCTACTTATCATGGCACTGAGCAGGCTCAGCCTTCTCCAAAACCATACCGGGTCACTCCTTGGAAACCACAACTGGTCTTGATTACAATGCGAGCATATGGGTGTCGATCTGTAAAACGGCATGCTTGAATCACACCTTCTGGAGAGAAAAAATGTCAAAAGTGGAACTTTAAACTCTTCAAGCGTTTATTAAATGTTTCCATTCTAAATTCGAGTATTTGTCGTGAACATATAATTGGCAAGCGCGTCAATAACACTGTTTTCCGCCTTGAGTTCGTCGATCAAATTAGCATCTTGTTTGCGTCTTGTGCCCAAACCTCGTCAACCTCCTCCGCCATGCGATGTGCGGCGTCGGGAGACGTAATAACACAAGAAAGTCGAGTCTTAACTGATTGTTTATTGAGAGAAAAACAGGGTTTTTTATAAAAATTTAAAGTAGGTCAATACGTTAATGTTCTACAATGACATTTAGCTTGTTTAGAAAAGTATCCGATTACACGTTACATAATTACCTTAACGAAAACAGAATATTAATTTTTAATAAAAACAAAAATCATTTATATACGTTATCGACATGACGTCGTGCACCACACTAAATAGCTTTAAAGCTGTAGAAATGTTTTTATTAACCTGACGGTATTCTTCGACACGGTTTAAAGCCGATATTAGTGTTTTTTTTACCTATTTTCATGTGGTCTACAATAAGGAGTTCCATCATTTTATTAGAAAAAAATTTGTTCGAGAAGTGATGCGCACGCGCTACGACATGTGACGCATGGCGTCCCTTGGTTCTTCACAACATATCTGAGGAGGAGGAATACTTTGTTCTGAAAATGACTTGCAACAAAACCACCCACCTACAAAAAATTAAGAAGACGTGCTTTTCCATATGCGGTGCCATATTTTCAGAAATAAAGCTAAAGTCCAGCTAACCCAAGAAAAGCTTGTTTCTGATCCTAATAAGTGAAAAAGACCTATTGAAAGCAACAAACGTTTGAGAGGTGAAGCTTATAAAACTATCTAAGGAAAATTGGTTGCGGCTACGCCTTTAAAGGAATCTAAGTGTCTGGCAAAACAAAAACATAAACTCAGTTGCCCTTTTACAAGCATCATAGGCATGATACCTACATGTACTTTTAAACTGTCTGCAGTATCTGAAACCGCAGTTGCTAACATCATTTGCAACTTGAGCTCTGATGTTGTAGGACAAATAAGGAATTTATGATTATGATTATGAATTGATAGTGATGAATCTTCCTCAGTCCCTTAGTGCAAACACTGCCATTGTAAACAAATCTCTGACTGACTCACATTTCTCAGATTGGTGGAAAACAGCTCTTATCAAGCCCACTCCAAAGAAGTCAAACTCTGCCAGTGTCGGTGATCTCCGTCCTAACAGTATACTTCCTTGTCTCTCTAAGATAAAGGGAGGTCTGTGATCAGTTAGTCAGGTATTTGGAGTCGAACTCGTTGCTTCCCAAGACCCAGTCCAGATTCCGGAAAAAGAAACACATCAACTGCTCTCGCGGGCTGACCTCTGCCGATATCGGAATGCCAGGACCCGCTTCTCAGCTATATATTGGTGATCACCTCACGCCGACAAATAAGTTACCTTCAAACGAGTGCGTGAGCTTAAAACCGATAAGAAATATTTATACGCATGGGTAAAATATTTAATCATAAAACTGATACTTCTAATGTGATATGTATTTCAGAAGAATCTGATTCATCTTCAGTCATGTTTCATACATGCAAAATACAATTTGTAATGTATCTGTATCTGGCCGTTTACTTAGGCTAAGGCCGCACAGCGATTTTTTAAGCGATTTTAATCGTGAATTTTTTGCTACCACGCACTGCGATAAAAAAATCGCGAAATACACGAACTACAGTGTTGCCAGATTACGAACGTCTGGCTTTCCCCCAGATCTCTCTGAAATCCCCCAAAATACTAGTATAAAAAAGGTATTGTCTTGTTTTTCATAATATTCCTTGTAATACCCTAATTTCATTTGCATTTATCCTTGGTCTTAATATTCGTTAGCACTATTCTTATTTTTACTAATTACTCATTGTACCTATAATCATTTAGTAGCAGTAACTCTCTAGGAGACGGGCAGCAGCGCCTCCTGAAACATCAGGCCATACTGCGATAATCCCCGGGGTAAGATCCGGCTACTAACACCGACGACTTGACCTGGCAACCTACAACACGCGTACACTAAGGCTCGACGCGAAGCTAATAGAGTTGGAAGAGGCAACTAGTAAGTTACATTGGGATATCATTGGGTTATCTGAAGTCCGAAGAAAGGGGTAGGACTCGATTATCCTGCAATCCGGTAACTTACTATACCACCGGGAGGGCGACCAACAGTCCCTAGGTGGTGACGGGTTCATCGTCCACAAGTTCCTTGTCAATAACGTGATCACCATCGGAAGTATCTCGAGCAGGGTAGCATACCTGATACTCAGAAAATCGAAACGATATTATCTGAATGTCATCCAGGTCTACGCTCCGACCTCGATTCGATACACGACGATGTCGAAGTGGAGGCTATGTATGAGGAGATCTCTAAAGCCATGCATAACTATAAAGCCATTAAATTAACACGGTTATGATGGGGGATTTTAATGCAAAGCTGGGGCAACGCTGCGGTGATGAGTTGAGAGTGGGGCAATTTGGATTTGGGCAACGGAACAAAAGGGGCCAGATGCTGGCAGACTTCATGGAGAGGGAGAACTCCTTCTGTAAGAAGCCCGTAAGCCGCAAATGGACCTGGATTAGTCCCGTAAAGTCGAGATCGATTTTACCATGTCGACAAAGAAGTACATATTCAATGATGTCATTGTGATCAACGCTGTTAAGACAGGAAGCGATCACCGCATTGTCAGAGGCACATTGAATATCAACGTCAAGCTTGAAAGATCGCGACTGATAAAATCCACACTTCGACCAATACCGGCTTAAATTTAAAACCCCGAGTAATCAATCAATTAATACAGTAATCAATCAATAAATACTTTTCCGAACATAGAAAATAATATTTTTTTAAATCTTTTTGATAAAATAATTGCTCACTAGAAATATTAAAATTCCAAAATTTAGAATTCCCTCAATCTCCTCATTCTGGCATCACTGGGCTGACTGGCTGTTTTGTGTATGTGTGCGTATCATGCGTGCATGTGTGCGTAGTATACTACTTAGTATACTAATAGTCACAGGATAAGAAGAAGCAGTAGAATAGCGCTCCATAGCCATAGTGCGACATGGAGCTTTTCGGCAGATTTCTCCGTCAGGCTGGTTGTCTCCATCCGATAGGTGAAGAAGGCAAGACACATTGATTGAAAACCTTTGAATAGAAGAATAGAATATATATTTTTTTGCACTTGATTGGGGTTACATGTTACAGGTCAGGTGTCATATATTTTGTAGCTCCTCCCATTCAGCCAACTATCATAGCATGCAAATCTTACATTATAATATGTGTTGCATTGCAATAAAACTATTAACTACAAACCAATTTTTTACATTCAAATCAATCCTACTAATATTATAAATGTGAAAGTTTAGATGTTTGGATGTTTGGATGTTTGTTACTCAATCACGCCAAAATGGCTGAACGGATTTGGCTGAAATTTGGAACACAGATACTTTGTAGTCTGGAGAGGAACATAGGCTACTTTTTATCCCGGAAAAATATCATATTCCCGCGGGATAACGTCGTGAAGTCCACGCGAGCGAAGCCGCGGGCGGAAAACTAGTAACAAATAAAATCATGAACTACAAAAATTCTCTTGTGAAGAACACACCTTAGTTTTTTTTTTTAAATTAATTAACACAGTTCTATGGTTGTGTTCTGTCATACTTAGTCTGTGGTTAGTTAATTTTCTTTGCGTCGTCGTCCATTTTGGAAAAAGAAAAGTTAAAGTTTTCTTTCCCATTGTTAGTAAATTATTTAGAGTTAAAAATGTCAACCTTAATTATATAATTAAAGGAGACCGGCGAAAATCGCCCTAATATTTTACGAAGTCGTACACTTTCAGAAACATGAAAATTAAATTAATTTAAACTCCTACAATTAACTTTTACAAACGCCTGATTTATTAAAGAAGGGAATAAAAAGTTAAATTATTTTCAAATCGCAAATAATTTACAGAACAAAACGCTTTCTATAGTGTAATAACTAAACGAATAAAACACTTCATAAATACGTTTCATTTAACGCTGTAGTTATGTAAACCAAAGCCATTTTTATTTACATAATGTACATTAGATAGGTACATGATGTACCTATGTACCGTACATCAAAGAAGGTACTTAGCATTTAATTAAAAAATAATTAATATTTTGATACTTTTTAAATACGGTAAGTAAGCATTTTAGATAAAGTATAAAGCATGATGCTGATGAAGTGGCTGTATAAACATAGATTCTTTTGCTTTTCTTATTTAGAGGACAGACATTGACCAATGAAATGAGTGACAGAGTGAGTGTCAGTCAGTCATTTGACTTGACACATTTGCAGTTTCGTTACGTTTACTATTCGTTGTGTTCAAAGTGGTTAGTGGTTTATTTCATTGGATTTTCGCGTGTTTTATGGACTTGATTCTTGCCTTGACGTTGACAACAGCATTGCCCCCTGGATTTTGATTTGCAAGTGATTTGGTTTATATTTAAAATTACCATGCGGTGTATCCATTGTTCGTTACGCCTTGATCGAATAAGACGACATCGCATATCCGAAGAAAGTGACCAAACAATAGAGAGGATAAGGAGATGGGTCTGTCCACGCGATGTAAGTAGATATTCAACAACACAAAAAACGTTATTTGGGCGTTTAACGTGCACCAATGCGAGTCCAAGAAGACTAACCTAATCATAACAGTTTATGTACCCATCAATTATATAATAAAATATTATGATGCTATAAGAATATTATCAGGAGCTTTGCACTTTGCACTTTGCAGAATACATCAGTAGTTTTTTCAGTGCTCAGGGCTCCTTTCATTACAATGAGCTCAATAATTTTATTCTAAATGGCTAGTTAATAAGAGGCAGTAACAGAAGCTTCAAATATTATAAAGTCTTTATGAAACTAATTATCAATATGTTAAAATAACAAGCTTACAATAATTGTATTATGTATCAAATCATTTTCAGGTGCTGAGTACAGACTATATTTGTCATGCATGCTGGGAGCTCATAAACCGAAATATGGAGCAATTACCAGAAGCGGGAGGCCATAATAATGTTTGTACTGCCTGTGGTCGATCAATCTTAAGAACACGTAGTCGCACAATTCTCAGACCGGAGATGTCCGAGAGGGAAACTCTTATTCAAAATATCATTGTAGAGTGGATTCGACCCCGGGAAGTAAGTGTTATTTATTTATTTTTAATCTACACCTGCAAAAAGCAAAATGCTATAGACTTAATTTAAAAACATAGAATACAAAAAGAATGTCATTTTTTTAGTTTACTTTTATTTTATTAGCCCATAAGAATTCACCAAAATACATAGTCCGAAGCCACGTGTCTATCTGCAAGAAAACTGTCAGGTACCTTGCAGTGACAGCTTTAATCAAGTACTATGGTGTGACAGCCCAACATTGTTTGCATAAGTTTTTTTGCAGATAGACAGTATAACAATAACATAAACATAAACATTGCAATATTGCTTTTAGAATTTTAGTCTCTTTGTCTGTCTGTCCAGAACTAGAAATACCTCTTTGTAGTACAAACCATCATACAATGAGGGGGTCAATTAAAATGGTCTGCAGGCAGGTCGCAGGCGTAGGCCAAGCTGGACCATCAACTATGAGAGACAATTACCCTCAAATATCACCTGAACAACGTGTTAGAGAAGAACCAAATATAGATATAACCCAGCAAAGAACTGTTGAGGAAAATATACAAGTAACACTCCCAACAATAAGAAGAGCAGCCGCCACTGCTAGCCGTTGCTTATTTCCAGAATGTTGCAAGCCGCCAGGGTCATATAGAACCCCCTGCTTCCTTTTTGTATGATTTGTTAATTACATAAATAAAAACAAATATATTTCAGTTTCTGTTTATTTATTTCAACCTCAGACTTGGACCAAATAAAACGTAAACGGAACGCACCGAACTAAAAAGTGAGGCCACTTTTTTATGTACATACGTGTGCGTGTGCGTGAGCCGCTTTTTGACTTTAACTTTGTGTGATAACTGTGATAAGTTATGGGGTATTTTCGTTACATGTGTGTTGTGGGTGTAACTGTGTATGTACACAGCGAGCGTGGCGTTTTGTAGGCTACACTTTTTAGTTCAAGGCGTCCCGTCTTACTTTTTATTTGATCTGATATTTCAACCTTTAACCCTACGGTCGGAAAATAGGTAAGTAAAGTAACACGCTATGCTATACATCTAGGTAGGTAAGTGATAGGGAGAATATTTGATGCACAACCAAGATCATAAAAAATAAAATAAACGACTCCGTAGCTCAGCGGTCAGAGCAGTCGCCCGGACATTGAAAGGTCCCGGGTTCGATTCCAGGCGGAGCTACTTGGAGGATGGGTCGTTTTTTTTCTAATATTTCATTTTCAATAATAAAAATTGCATTGTGAATGCAAAAAATAAATATAATTTAAAATACTTGCATGTATGTTAACCCTCTCGAGTCTTCGAGTAGAGATAATCTATGATAAAATAATGGTTTAGGTATTTTCGTTATTTGTCTTTGTTATTACCTACCTATTCATCTATTTTATCACTTATTATTTATTGATACATAATTATTTGTGATGTTTTTAAACAAAAAGGTGTAAAATAAATGATTTTTACCCTAACTTATATATTTTTAGGTTATTGACCATATCTCTGTTGTCCCAACTTTAAAAGCATATAAACAATTAACTTTTTTGTTAGTCTAGCATAGTTCTATAAGTACCATTCGATTTTTTCCATGAACGAGACCTATAAATAGAGGTCTGAAAACACATAGAAGTTCGCCAGTCTCCTGTAGAATGTCAAGTGGAGAGTGCAAAGAAAATTACAATTAGAAATTATTTTGGATGTCAAAGTACAGAGATAGTCAGTCACATAAACGAACAAAACATAAAATTAAAACCAAAGAAAATTATCATCATTTAACTGGTACAGTTTTTACATTGTTTATGTTTAAGATATTCTTGTATGGAGTAAAAAGTATGTGCGACAAGCCATTTATATAAATGGCTAATGAATATCTTATAATTAAGTTCTTTAAACTTTTCAGGTAATTGGTTAAAGATGACTACTTGTCTTGAGATAAAGATACATTGAAAATGAAGTATTTAGAATAAATCGACCCGTCTCACAACCAGCTCCGATGGGTCTCGAACCCACGACCTTTCGCTATCCGGGCGACTGCTCTAACCACTGAGCTACGGAATCGTTAAACGACAGTTTTCAATAATAAAAATTGCATTGTGAGTGAATGCAAAGAAATAAAAATTTAAATAACATAAAGATACACTTTGTGTTATTTGTAGATTAGTTTTCGAGCTTGTTTGGAGCAACCACATATTTCGTATTTTTTCGAAAATCAACCCCTTAGAGGTTAAATGGGATAAATAAACCTAAAAATCGATATGGATGTCGTTATTGAGGTTTTGTGGGATAACGATTGCAAAAATGGCATTTATTTTGATGTTTAACACCCTGAACATGATTTAACCTCTAAAAGGTTGAAATAGGGGTGAAATTTTGAATGAAAAATCAGGGGTTAAATAGACATTTCAACTTGAAACTTTGTAGGCTTACTCTTTAAACAAATAGGCAACCCATTTCGTAATTTTCCCATAATCAAACCCAGGGGGTAAAATAGGGGATGAATATGTGTATGAAAGTCCGTCAGTTTTGAAGTTAGGATCTTCTAATTTTGTATTTAGGCTGGCAATTGAAAATTAATATTTTCCTGTGTCAGCGTTTTTGACAATTCCACTCCCGAAGGGGTGAAAAAGGGGATGAAATGTTGTATCTGGAAAGTCCTACATTAAATTTATTATTTAGGCTTATGGTCGGAACGTAAAACAAATAAGCAAACACATATTTCGTATTTTTTCGAAAATCAACCCCTTAGAGGTTAAATGGGATAAATAAACCTAAAAATCGATATGGATGTCGTTATTGAGGTTCTGTGGGATGACGATTCCAAAAATGCCATTTATTTTGATGTTTAACACCCTGAACATGATTCAACCTCTAAAAGGTTGAAATAGGGGTGAAATTTTGAATGAAAAATCAGGGGGTAAAATAGACATTTTAACTTGAAACTTTGTAGGCTTACTTCTTAAAACAAATAGGCAACCCATTTCGTAGTTTTTGGAAAATCAAACCCAGGGGGCAAATAAAGGGTAGGTATAGAAACCTAAATCATCTTAAGTACCCTAAAAGTTCTTCGTACCTAACAAGTTCTTGGTACCTAAGCTACTCAGTACTAACTTTTTGATTGTGAAACAGACATTTACTATTTACTAGCTTCCGCCCGCGACTTCGTCCGCGTGGACATTCGAGAAAATACTTAGGGGACCAAAAACCAGGATAAAAAGTATTGTATGTTTTAATTTCATAAAAATCCGATCAGCCGTTTTTACGTGATTAGGCGGGTCCTCCCTCACCAAGCGAGCAGCCTCGTGCGAGGCCCGCCGCACGTGGCAAGCGTTCTGCCTCGCGCGAGGCTGCTCGCTTGGTGAGGGAGGACCCGCCTACTCACGTAAAAGCGGCTGATCAGATTTTTATGAAATTAAAACATAGAATACTTTTTATCCTGGTTATTGGTCCCCTAAGTATTTTCTCGAATGTCCACGCGGACGAAGTCGCGGGCGGAAGTAAAACATCAGTCTTTCATCGGTTCATCAGTCTTAATTTAATAAAGCATTTTAAATTATATTATTAGATCAATGCAGTATATCATCTTATTATTGTAATCATATTATTATTTTTTATGCATTCACAATGCAAATTTTATTACAGAAATTTTTTAAATGAAGTATTAGAAAAAGTAGACCCCTCTCACAACTAACCATCGGAGCTAGTTGTGACTTGTGAGACGGGTCGACTTTTTCTAATACTTCATTTTAAATTTTTCAGCTGTTATCATTGTAAATAGTAGATAATGAGGTTGTTTGTACAACTGTTTTTTGTCCTGAATAGAATAAACTAAAATAAAAAAGTATATTATTGTTTCAGAATATTCCAAATAAACATCTGAATCACAAACTAGACACAATGGAGACCACAGCTGAAGCAGTCCGGTTTTTTGATGAGTTATTCGATAGTGTCAACGGATCTCCAGATGGGACAAAAGGGAAACTAAGATGTGCAGTGAACCCAAATTCACCTCACCAAGATTTTTAGCATCAGTCAATTGTAGAACTTAAAAAAATTAAAGCCATTGATTTTAAAAGTAAAATCGTTAAAGAAATTGGAAAGGCCAGATATGTGCGTGTTCCCTCGTTCGACGGATGGATTGTGACATTGTTGAGTTTTTTGAGGTTAGAAAAGTTATTATTTACCGAATTTGGGATTAAAATACTTCTATACCAGATACATTAATAAAGAAAAAGTGAGACCTATACTACCAAAGATCTGTTTTTGACCGGGAATCAAACCCCTTGATCTTGATTGAAAAATATAACATCCTGTATTATTGCAGCAATAGATATTGTTGCTAATAAGGATACCGCTTTCGGTAAAGACATTTTACATGACACTGTTGGAATCGATAATCTTGAAGCTACATCTTCATCAGCATCAAAAGCTAATGCCAATGGCGATGTACAAAGACCGTTACGCCAAAGAAGACGTTTCGATCAAATTTCACGAGAGATTCGACCATACAATTCCAAACCAAGATCGAGTTTAGAACTGCTTACCGTAGATGAGTTAACTAACACAATGAAACTATTGTAAATGTGCTTTAGAAACAGCCATGGATAAAGATTTATTATAGGTAATATCGTTATCATGAATATTTTCTGTTTCTATGTGGTTAGGTTATAATTGCATAATGGCTACTGATCACAGTGAATAGCAGAGGATCGACTATTTGCCTCGAATGAATCCAATTCTCCAACGTCTTATGATATAGTGAATGAAACACTAATCATGGCAAACGAAATCGCTGAAAAATGACAATAATAGCAAATAATTGAGACGTATGATTTAGCTGTTGCAAAAATGGCTATAGAAATTCAAGAAAAAGAGAAGCCGAAGTGTCATTAAAATCGTGTAAAGGACAAATTGTCCACGTAGGTCGTTTGGCTTAACATGGACATTTTTTTAAAGAAGTAAAACTGTTTCAGTTTGGAAGTTTACACTACGAAGACACTATTTATCATATTAAATATGATATAATATTGACTGACACTATACTTTTGTTTTGTGTCAATATAAAAAATAATTTTAATGTAACGCTCGAAAAACAGTAATCACGAGGAAATAGATTCATGGCTAAAAATCATCCAGGCCGCGTGGTGACTGCATTTCAAGTAGCAGAATTAGTAGGGAAGGCGTACATGAGGGGTGGTACATTAGAGGTCGCCGTTAATGGATTCCGTAAAAGCGGAATATTCCCATTCGACCGCAATCATTTCAGAGACCACGACTTTGCTGTGCAAGACGACGACGATGTTGAGAATAATAGGGATGGTATTGAACCAGCGCATCATCCATTACCATGTGCTTGCGATGTACAGAACAAAGTTGATAATGACCTAACTGTGGATGAGGAATCATCTCAGGCTCCCGTGATATCCTCGATCGTTTTGGGTTGGGTTTAGAAATAAGCTCCCTCGTTCTGGGGAAACTGACACCGTAGGGGGGCTCAGGGGGTCTTACTGAGACCCCTGATATCGATTTTGGTTGCCGGAGACGTACCTACGTATTTTTTTAATTTTTTTCAATTTCGAAGTTTTTGAGTGAAACAAAACGAAAAACAAAACGGAAAAGTAAAAAAAAGGTGAAATGAAACGTTTCCTGTCAAAAATGACGTGTAATTTGATTAGATAAACGTCATTTACGTAGTAAAATTAAACTTTTACCTAATCTGTGGTCGAGTAAGAACAGACTTATAAAATTAAATTGTAGTTGAACCCAAGCGCAAACATGATGAGAAAGAAACCAAACAGTTTCATTCTGGAGTTCCTGGCACCAAATGATAATAAGGTACTCGATAAATTAGGGTATAAGAGAAAGTTCGAAGAGAAGAAAACAATGAACCTCACCGGAGTTAGCTGCCTTTACATTTATACTGGGACTCCACCACATGGGTATGGCACTCAAGCACCAAAAGTAGCAGAGACCGTGATAAGAACTTTGGATTACAACAGAAAAGAAACGGACAAAGAGGCACATATAGGGGGAGTTTTGGTGTCAATGACAAACTGGAGATTTGACCGAGATGGGCCTTTCCCTCACCTAACAGTACATTCTAATTATGTGACTGGAGTCATAAGGGAGATGTGCGAAAACTTCTTGCAAACACATCTCCCCCAAGTAGATGCCATTTTGGTGAGTGTCATACATGCAGTCTCTAAATGTAATGCGGATGTATTGACCCAGGGAAGACAAACCTTTTGCCCATTTCGAAGGCAGAGTGTAACTGCCTCCCAAGCCTATGAAGAGGCGTTAGACTTCTTAGAGAGAAATACAGAGCAAAAAATATGTAGTTTATTTGACTGGATCCACGCGACTCTTTCATGCTTTGAAAAAACAAGATTGGTGGTTAAGGAACCCAAAGAATTTGAGGTGACACAAACGATTTATGACCCAGTAACACACCAAAGGCTTTCTACGAAAGTAAAGAGGAAAAGAGTGGCTGAAGTAGAAGTGGTTGGGAGGGATAACGTTATAAGGAAAATGCAGGATCTCACATGTCAATTTGCCTCGTACATTAAACATAAAGAGAGGGGCAAGAAAGAGAGAAGAGCAATAGCTTCAGCAACTATGCTCCTCAGGCCTTTCTTGTACATAGTCGAATTGTTTCACCTCGAGCTAGCCAAGAGGATACCAGGATCAACAATATCGATAGGAGGGGAAGAGAAAAAGGCAAAGATCACGAATAATATGGAGGGGACTAGGATGGGAACAGGAGTGGCCACCACCATCTGCCAAGGCACAGAGAATCTTGTTGTGTTCGCAGTGTTCTTGTCATAGAGTACTATAATACATTGGGAAGTTCTTGTCTTGTGGTTCGCGTTTTTTTTGCAAAGAGCTTAAAATAAAATCACTATTGTGCTTTTTTTTTTTTCTACATCATAGCGCAAAAATGTTTTGTCTCTTGTAGAAAGGTTCGACCTTTTGGACGGGCGAAGACATCAAGCCATACTGCCAAAACTTGTATACAGAACAGAGCACTTTTTTATTTTTATTGTTAAACAGTGTCAAACTCAAACTTGTACAGAGCAGATAAATGTGAACGCGACGCGCGCAACACACAGTACGGCACAGATTAGATAATAGATTTTGGTGGTGGTAAAAAATCATAGATTGTTTTATATGTGTGTGTGTACTTAATTATTATTATTTTGCATTTTTTGCCGGCTTTGGTTTGTTACACAGTAATTGTTTTGTTTTTGTATTTTTAAGTAATTGATTTTTGTTTTTTTTTTTTGTTGTTTACCTATTTTTTTCTTTTAGCTTTAAGTTTCCATTATTTTTGTATGTTAGTGTAACCGGATAGGCCCCCCCAGAATACCAGCGTTGCGGCGGTAAATTTATTTTTTGCCGTCGCAACATTATGCTGAGGTGGGGGCCTAGTTGACTGCACACAATAAACTGGCTGTAGTTTTGTTTTTAATTTTATTCTGTATATATTTTATGTTTGTGTGAGTCAATAAATTATTCTTATTCTTATTCTTATTCTAAGATGCCACGAAGTGGAACGAGTGCCTTGGTCCTGCACAATTTGCTCTTATGCACCATTACCTGTTTAGCAGGTTCTCACAGGCCAGATTACAAGCAGAATCCTTCCCAAAAGAAGCTGAGATCCTGTTAAACATTACTTGGAAATGCCATTTATTCCAAGCATGGAAACAAGTACAAATAGGGCCTGGTGTTGTCATCAAAAATGAAAAATTCTACTCAAGAATAAAGTGGAATGAAGAAGACACAGGGCAGATGAATTCATACACAAGACAATGGTTTGAGAGAATAAAAGAATATTTAAATGATGACGGAGAGTTTGTTTTCTCCAGCGGTGGCATGTTGATGGGGATGTTGAATGCAGCCTCCACAACCTACGGGCTCCTTGCCACAAATTACCGGATGCAGAAAACAACCATGAGGGTTTTGACTCTTAGATCTAGTGATGATTCAACAACCAAATATATATCATCAGGTTCAAATGAAAATGCAATATGCGTTGACAAACACAGAAAGAATTTGTCATTAATAGGCATCAACTTGAGTCCTGACAAAACTTTCTTTTTCGAAGAGAACTATGCAGAGTACACTTCCTGGTACATCGATGGAAAGTTCGTAAGCCAATTTGGCACCGAGGTGCCATCACTCAGACCTCAAGGAAAGAACCCTGCAGCAGACCTATATGCCATAAATACAATCATAAATAAATGGGCGCCACTGTCGCGTAAATATCAACATCAACTCCACATAATAAGTGATTTAAAAATATTTAGAAGACGAATTAATGCTTAATTTTACGATAAAACTGTAATACAAAAGTCAATAACCAAGTGAAAGTGTTCGCAAGAAAAACAAAACCGAAAAGCCAATAAATTTCAATAAACAATAATTTTGAGGTAGGTATTAGTGACTGCTTCCAAATTGAAATTTATACAAAAATATGAAAAAAAAAAAAGGTACTTTTCTATCAGTGTGTGAACTTAAATAATATAAAAGTGAAAGGAAAAGACAGTGATTACACAAAAAAGTGAAAATTATATGTACCCTGTCATAATAATATAAAATACAACAACGGTTTAAAATGCATTTACACTGACTTGCATAAGATTGGTAATTTCGCCGCTTAACTTATGACCAGCATGGCCCAAAGTGCTCAGCTTGAAAACCAGGCATAGAATAAGGCGCCTGTAAAGGTCTGCGAGTTGGAGTTCAAACCCCAGCGACAACAGTTGACATTTTATTCGAAAAAAAATTTTTAATTTCGAAGCCGATATTAGCCAGTGTACCAATATTTGATTAGTAAAAAACAAAAGAAATACATCCAACATTTGAAGAACGCCATCTTACGAGTTATAAGGAAAATAACTCTGACCTCGGTCGTCAAACTACTCATTAAAGAACCAAAGAATTTACGCCTATCGATACAAGATGGCACCACAATGTTCTGGCTGCCGCCAAATAATTGTCGATAGAAGATTTTTAACTTGTTCATTATGTAGCCAGCATTACGACTTAATTTGCGCAAATATACCGGAGGTTCGATTCTATAACACGATGACAGTTGAACACAAAAAGCAATGGAAATGCGATTTATGCAGGTCAAAACAGCCAAAATTAGGAAACTGCAACACACCTATTCTACAAAAAAATGGAAGCATAACATCGCAAACAAACCAGAAACACACAATAAAACCCATCGCCCCTGATAACCTGCAACCTCAAACCTCAAACGCAACCTTACCCAATGCAAGCTCAAACGTCACGTTCAGGAAAAAAACACCCCGCTCCGAAAACGACAATTCTGATCTGGAAGACTTGTTTTCATACTCACCCCAAGGAAATACAATGCTAAATGAGAGTATAGAAATTACAACCAACGCTGAAACTATTTCCGAACAAAAATTTACGTCCATATTAAAACAAAATAATGAATACATATTATCTGCAATTAAGGCATCTTTCCAAGAAGAAATCCAAAATACAATATCCGCATTAAAGATGGATTTTCAGCAACATTTTGACAACATCACTACTTCACAAACACAAACAAAAATTAGTATAGAAAGAATAAATACAAAAATTTCAGAATTAGAAGAGAAATGCAAAGCTCTAAAGGAAGAAAATAAAAAACTACAAGAAAACCTTCAAAATTTCAAAACAAAGAATACCCAAAGCTCCAATTCCGATGAAAATGAGAAAGTTCTGGTTCTGCATGGATTGACTACAAATTACTGGGAAACGGAAGAACAAGTCACAGAGAGAATAGTCAATATATTTAGTGACATATTACAAATAGATATAAGTAGCTATATTGAGGAAATATCATATATAGGAAAGAAGAGTAACAAGAAACCAATAAAAGTTGAATTAATAAGTAAAAAGATGAAAAAATATATACTCAATAGTTCCATATATTTCAAAGGAACCGGCCTAAGCGTGACTGACTATCTAAGCCCGTTTGCTCTTAGAGAGCAAAAAGAATTAAAAAAAGCTCTGTATGCAGCACGACAGAGTGGTCATCACGCCGTAATAAGAAACAATATACTAATAATCAACGGGAAAAAAGTTAACAAACCAGATACATTCGAAGACCAGAACCTAGGTATAAGTGATTGTGAAAACCTAGAATCTCAACCACGATGCACGATGCAGCCCCAAGATGCTGCTTATAAAGACAAAGGCCACTCAAAAAGAGATCCCGGAAATAGTCATTCCTTTCGACTCTGATTTCATTTCTTTTTATCAAAATATGCAAAGTATCTGCAATAAAAGACATCTACTGGAAGCTCTTATTGATGAAAAACCAAACTTACATGCTTTGTGCTTTTCTGAGACCTGGCTGAATGAAGAAAAGACAAAACTGATAAATTTAAGCAATTATTCTATGTGCTCGTCCTATTGTAGAAAAGACCACGACGGTGGCGGCGTTTGTATCATGCTAAAAAACTCTCTCGAATATATTAATCGTATTGACATAACATCTTTGTCTATTGAAATGATATTCGAAATTTGTGCAACTGAAATACCAAAACTAAACATTTTGTTAATAAATCTATATTGGCCTAATAGCAGTAGAGGGATTGAAGTGTTTTATAACTCTTTAGATAACCTTTTACGATATATTCAAATTAAAGATAGCAAAAAACATATAATTCTAGTCGGAGACATGAACGTCAACTTCTTGTGTAAAAAAGAGAGAAATAGACTTTTTAACTTAATGTCAACCTACAACTTTCACCAAAGGGTCACTGAACCAACCCGCATCACACCTACTAGCGCTAGATGCATTGATTTGATTTTCACAAACTCTAAGTATTAACGAAAATAATAAAATTAGGAACGTAAAGAAAGACAGCTCGTGCGATGACAACTCAATATTTTATTGACATTAGAAAGCGAGTATAAAATACAGATAAAAATGTGTGAATCCTCCTTTGTCGGCAACACAGCGCCCCCCGTGTGGCAACACTGTAATCAGTACCGATAAAGGAGAATGACACAGACAAATTTAAAATGAATACTTAAGTACTTAGATGAAAATTAAGTACAATGAAAGTAACTACGAATGAATCGCGACGGGTAACTTGACAACTTTTCTTGTCGGTCTCTTAAATGTGCCAGCCTTCGTCTTAATTTCAACAACTCGCACCGTCCCGTCCTTGCCTGGATGAATAGATGTGACTTTCCCAATGGGCCACAGTCCACGTGGCAAATTTTCGTCGACAATTAGGACGACATCATCTATTTGTAACTGCTGATGAACTTGTGCCATGTTCGTCTGACGTCTAGGTACTAAGGTTGGCAGATATTCTTTTACCCAGCGGGCCCAAAAATGATCGGCGAGGCGAATTGCCTTTTTCCAGTGCGCTCTCCCAAATAGCTCTCTATCAGAAAAACTCAAAGTTGACGGCATTTGTTGGGTGGATGGAGTGCCCAGCAAAAAGTGGAAGGGCGTAAGGGCAATTGGGTCTTCCGGATCAACAGGAACATGTACCAGAGGGCGACAGTTTATTAGAGCCTCCGCTTCAGCAAAGACCGTCTGCAGGGTTTCTTCCGATGGGGCTCTCTGCTTAAGGGTAACTTTTAGTGCGGTCTTAACACTACGCACAAGACGTTCCCAACAGCCTCCCATGAACGGAGACGCGGGCGGAATGAATTCCCAAATTATCTTGTTGTTTGCTGCATATTCCTCAACTTTTTCACCAAAGAAGTCCTTTAATTCTCTATTAGCGCCAACAAAACAGGTCCCGTTGTCACTAACAATTTTTATGGGACAACCACGCCGAGCAATGAAACGTCTAAGAGACAAGATGGCGGAGTCTGATGTTAATGATGCAACAACTTCGAGATGTATCGCCCTCGACGTCAAGCAGGTGTAAAGAGCACCATACCTCTTCTCACGGCGTCGCCCGATAGCAACATCCAATGGGCCGAAATAATCTAGGCCGACAAACGAAAAAGGACGGCTGTGGTGTGCCAATCGAACCGATGGGAGGTCGCCCAATCTAGGGGTTTCAGTCGTTGCTTTCCGATTCTTACAAGCTTGGCAGTTCCTGGAGATTTCACGAACAACACCTCGACAGCTTAAAATCCAAAACTGCTCTCTCAGTTGATTGATTACAGTTTCGTTATTAGCATGTGCAGCCTTGACATGAAAATTATGAACAAGAAGACGGATGATACGATTTCTACCATCAAGAACAATAGGACGATTACTGATCTGATCTGCATTTTGCACTTCCTCTATTCTTCCGTTCAATTTTAGAAGACCGTCAAGGTAAATTACAGTGAGACGGAACAGCTTACTGTGCTTCGGAATTGGTTTAGACGACAAAAGGCAAGCGATTTCTTCTTCGAATGATTCGACTTGCGATCGTTGCAGAAGCGTTTCTTCAGCTTTAATGAGGTGAGATGCTGATAATGAAGGCGAATGATGAACGGGGGCAGACCGAGAACCGCGGGGTAAATTGGAATTTGGACTGGAATTATTAGCCAACAAAGATCGAAACTTTTCGCACGCGAGGAATACCATGGCGGTTGAACGAACTAACCGCAGCCAAGTATTGTGGCTGGTTGGATCCGCAGTAATTGGAGAAGGCACCGAATGCAAAGTAGCACCTACAAATTCGTCAATATTTTTAAAATTAACCTTTACTTCTTCGAGACTTTTCGAAGCAGTTTGCGGAGGCTCTGATGGCCACTCGCTCGGGTCAAGAAAAAGAAAGGGTGGCCCAGCTAGCCAATGGTCGAGACAATTACCGGGGCGAGTGGCAGCATCCGCAGGGTTAAGATTACCTGGTACATATTTCCAACAAGACACCTCTGTTGACTCAGTAATCTCAGCCACTCTGTGCATTACAAAGGGTTTAAACAGACGGCTGTCATTTCTGAGCCAACTCAGAACAGTGGTAGAATCAGTCCAGAAAATTAAACGCGTAGGACTATTTCGATGAGCTTCGCAAAGAGTTTTAGCAAAACGTGCAGCAATCAAAGCACCCTGCAGTTCTAGACGTGGTATGGTTATAGGCTTGACCGGAGCAACACGAGCCTTGCCGCCAACTAGTGAAAGCTTAACGTGGCCATCGGCATAAACGTAACGCCAATAAACTACACACGCGTAAGCTAATTCACTAGCGTCGCAAAAAACATGTAACTCACGTTCCAACGGTGCATCAGACCTATCACCATACCAACGTTGTATTTTTGTATTGTTAGTTTTAGCCAATTTGGAAATCCAAAGTACCCAGTCAGCAGCTAGGGCTGTAGGAAGGTCGGCATCCCAATCTAAACTTAATTTCCAAGTTGACTGAAACAAAATCCTTCCCTCAACTGTATAGGGAAGCAAGAAACCAAGTGGATCATATACTTGCATTAAATAAGACAACACTTTTCTTTTTGTGAGTGGCGGATCAATTTTTAAAGTAGCCAGTCTAAAACCAAAAACGTCACTTTGAGGATGCCAGGTCATACCGAGCGTCCGAATAAAAGGTTCAGGTCCTAGACCGACATCTGTCAACTGTGGAGCGCCGCGTAAATCTTCACTAATGGATGATAATACGGAAGGACGATTAGACACCCAGCCTCTCATTTCGAATCCACCAGCTTTGTGAACAGCCACTATTTCAGCAGCAAGCTTAGATGCCTCCTCCTCAGAATCTGCACTTCCAATGTAGTCATCCATGTAATGGTCTTTAATTATCTTTTCGACAGCAACCGGAAACTTATTTTCAAATTCAAGGGCATTTTTATTTTTTATATAAAGAGCCGTACAAGGGCTGCATGCGACTCCAAAGATGACAGAAGTCATTCTCAGCTCTTTGATAGGAGAGGAACTAGGGTCATCCCGCCACAAAAAGCGCAGAGCATCTCGATCTTGGTCCCTGATTCTGATCTGCGGGAACATTTCTTTAATATCCGCATTTAGCGCAACGCAACCTTCTCTAAACCTCAATAAAATACCTAACAAAGGTTGAAGCAGATCAGGACCAGCGAGCAGTATCGAATTCAAACTAACACCAAGAGTTTTGGCGGCAGCATCGTGTACAACACGTAATTTCTTTTTTTGTGGGTGTACAACACCAAAATGAGGCAAGTACCAATATAATTTATTGTTTTGAGTAGATGGACAATGTTTTCTAAGATGGTATGAATCGGTGCACTCTTCAGCGTAGCCTTTGTCGAGCATTCCCTGAATAAACCTTTTGTAATCGGATGCGAATTGATCATCCTTTTGCATGCGTCTCTCCAAAGAAAGGAAACGTGACAGAGCTTGCTGATAGCTATCTGGTACACTAATAATGTTATCGCGCCACAACAATCCTACCTCAAACCGGCCTGAAGGCAAACGCTTTGAGGTACAATCTAAAATTTCCAAAGCACGTTTGTCTTGTGTGTTTATTTTAGTTTCGTGTTTGGTAATTCCTAAACTATCAAGTTTGAAATAATCACTAATAATAATGTCTAAAGCCGTTTGCTCGTTGTCAAAATTGTCAACTAGCGCATGGTTGACAAACTCTAGTGGGCGTGTCCAACTATTCGATTGTCCGTGTAAAGACCAACCTAAAAGGCAGCGGGCAGCGACGGGTTGAGACTTCGAACCGACACGTATTTCTCTCGGAATGGTCAAGTGCCAATGTTCAGCACCTAGCAGTATTTTTGGTGTTGCACTGTCAAAACATAACATTTTTGATAAATCTGTCAAATGTGTAAATTTTTCTAGTTCTTGTACACGAATGGTTTGTGATAGAAGTGACAGAGAATTAACAGTTTTGGCATTTTGAATTTCATAACTAGTACTTTCATAACGACCTTTTATTTTAAAATCGACGAGTTGAACTTCAGTACTAGCTGACATTCCACTCACACCTTCAAGGCACAATAAGCGTGAAGGGCCCACTGCTCCAATAGAAGTTGCAAGCTCAGAATCAATAAGTGTAGCAGTGGAGCCTTCATCGAGTAAAGCAAACGTCGTAACGCTTGCTTTGGGACCACTTACAGTCACTGGAATAACTCTTAAATAAACCTTTTGTATAGTCTCAGTAGTAATAAAATCAGTAGTATTTGAAATTGTTGCTTTAGTAATGTACGACGTTTCTGTTGTATTTTGCGTGTCGGACAGAGATGGTTGAGTAACAGGAATCACAAAGCTTTTCGATGGTGAAGGCTGATAACCGTGCAGCAACGGGTGGTGAAAACGAAGGCAGCCATCAATACCGCAACGCTTAGCCTTACACGTCTTCCACCTGTGTGAACCGCCCTTAATACATCGATAGCAAAATTTCTTTTCATATACCCACGACCACCTCTGTTCAGGACAAAGTTTTATAAAATCAGAGCAATCTTTCAGATTATGAGTTTGACTGCAATAAACACAAACCTCTTTTGCAGCTGATAAATTGACAGATTGTTTCGTAGACACCGTGTTGACATTGTCACGACGTAAACAAGAATTTTGTAAAAATGTTTGATCAGAAATACCAAATTTATTGTATTTGTCTGTTTCTAAACTTAAAAAGTCAGACAGCAGCATTAACTTTGGTGTTTCTGCAGAAAAATTCATATATGCAAAGTCAAGCCACTTACTACGCAAAAGAGGGGTTAACTTATTTAAAACACTATGGAACAGCTCAGGGCAGTAAAGATATTCGGGTTGATTTAGTAATTTGACTACAGAAATACAGTTTTTAACTTTACAACTAAAATTATTAATGTCTTTCAAATCTAGCGACAGTTTAGGTAACATACGTACCTCTGTTACCGCTCGCATCACGATCGCCTCCGGGCGCGCGAACGTTTGCTCTAACAGTTGCATAACTTCATCTGGGGTTTCAGAAGTCAGGAGCAACATGGAAACGCTCTCCCGCGCTCGCCCGTGAAGAGCACGACTTAGACGATTCAAATTCTCTAAGTTAGAAAAGAAATGTTTTGTTGAGTTATAATTCTTTTTGAATATTAACCATTCTAATGATCCGCCGCTAAAGGCAGTCAAGTCAAGATTCCCCTTGGGGTAAATAGCACACCGATTATCACAATGCCGCGCGCGAGGCGGGTCAGACACAAACTGATTATCATAATGCTGCGCGCGAGGCGGCTCATCACGTACACACTGATTATCACAATGCCGCGCGCGAGGCAGGTCAGATACAAACTGATTATTACAATGCCGCGCGCGAGGCGGGTCAGATAAAAACTGATTATCATACTGCTGCGCGCGAGGCAGCTCATCAGGTACAAACTGATTATCACTACGGTGCGCCCGAGGCAGGTCATCAGATACTGATTTAAAATCTTTAACTGCAAAATTCGATTGTACCTGTTCGGCCACCCAAGCTTCCGTCCGCGACGCAGATCTAGTGGAATTACGGCTATGACCTGCACCCAAACTCGCCAACTCGGCTGCAAGCTCCAGCTCCTCGAGGCGACGACGCTCGTTTTCCAACTGCAACTCGCGCTTGCGCCTTTCCTCCTCTTGCTGTAGCTTGCGCTCGAGCTGCTGACGCGCAAGTTTAGCTTCTGCAGTCGCTCGAAGGGCACGAACAGTAGCCGACGACTGCGTAGATCTGGAAGCTAAAGAAGTTCTCGAAACTGTGGACTGTAACACTGGCTTCTGAAAATTTTGGAGATTCAAATTTTTTTCAGCAGGATTGGGTGCAGCGGATGCCTCGAGAAAAGCGGGGATCTGAACCCGACCGAGAGCACCTGCATTGGGCACACCTGCATCTCCAGAATTTTCAGGGGCCTCCGCACGAACTGACTTCGACCTGGTTATCATTTTTGGCTCGATTGACCAACAATATTAACGAAAATAATAAAATTAGGAACGTAAAGAAAGACAGCTCGTGCGATGACAACTCAATATTTTATTGACATTAGAAAGCGAGTATAAAATACAGATAAAAATGTGTGAATCCTCCTTTGTCGGCAACACTAAGTATAAATCGTCTAGAGCAGAAGTTCATGAATTCGGAATATCTGATCATAGAGGAGTGCTCTTTTACACACAAATAACAACTCATAATACAACAAAATTTTCAGAGTTTAAACGAATATATAATATTAGTAACATAACTAGTTTTCGAAATGAAATTGCTAAAGTAAACTGGAATGAAACATTTAAACAGAATAATAATATAAATGAAAATTATGACATATTTATAGAAATCCTAAAAAATGCCCTTGACAAATGTATACCTAAAACTCTTATCAAATATAAAACAAATCCAAAAAATACCTACTTGACACCTGGAATAAAAACCTCCTGTCGCAACAAAAGATTATTGAGATTATTAATATCACAGACAATGCATTTTGGCTATTCGCACAGAATTTAAATCTGCCATTGTATAAACTGGTGTGTATAACCACTATGGAGCTCCAGCGATGACAGGAAAACACAGTGGTTTCATTGCTCTCTGTCGTGCCAATGATGACTTTTTTAACTTCTTCACTTTCCACTGTGTGATACATGAGCAAGCACTCTGTGGAAAAATATTTAACATGAAGGATGTAATGGACATTGCTTTCAAGATAGTAAATTCCATACGTGCGAGAAGCTTGGAGCGGCGTCTATTCAAAGTCCATTTGGAGGAAAGTGAATCTACTCATGAAGACCTACTACCTACTTCACACGGATGTGAGGTGGTTAAGTCGTGGTAGATTTTTGGAGCGATTTCAAGAACTCTTACCGGAAATAATTTCATTCTTGGATACCTACAAGAGGTGAAGACACTGAATTGCTGACTAATGAAAAATGGCTGAGTGATTTAGCTTTCTTAGTTGACATAACGAAGCATCTTAATGACATTAATTTGGAATTGCAAGGAAAAGAAAAAACATAATTGATATGGCGAGGTCCATTAATGCATTTAAGTGCAAATTACAATTGCTAATGAGCGAACTGAAAAACAAAAACTCCAAAAAAATTCATACTTTAGAATTATAAAGAAACCAGCAACAAAGAAAGACGACTGCCCAGATATTCAATTCTTATATCAACCAATTGGGAATCAGTTTTTTAATAATGCAGCAAGGAAACATTCCTTCCACACTTGTAAGTGTGGAAACCCAAAGATCGTGGCTAGAAAAAGTATTGCCAGGACCACTTCTTTCAGATATAGGTACTGTTTCACCTCATTTGCCTGTTGAATTAAAGGCAATTGATGAGAATGCGGAACAAGTGGTCCTTCTCGTGGAGGTTCCGCAGACAGATACCCGATTCCAACCACTCAGTTTTGTGCATTGGGAACCTGAAATCTTTATTGATGGAATATGTTATTCTTCCCCGAGACAAGATCTCCTAATAGCTTTTAAACAGGTCCAAAATGAAAAGATAATTCGCAACCCATTACTGGTTGACCCAGACTCTTGCCTCACAAAGGGATTCATCATGTGTGAGTCTGATTCAATCTTGAGTGAAATACCTATATGTACCAACCGTAAGAAAGTCTTGAAAAGGAGGAAAAGATATATTGAAGATCTATTTGTCGAGGCACAACATCCAACTTATGATCCTACTAAAATACTCAATAATACATTATCACACAAGTATTCGTTTGATCGAACTCAACATGAAATGCAAGATCTCAACGCAAAGATAGAACAACTATTGCAGGACGCAATAAAAAGGAGGGATGAATCAAAGATCCTTCTCGAGCAAGCAAGCAGAGACGATAGGATACTAAAGGGAATCATCATAATCAGCTCTATGATTGTATGCTCATTGATCATTTATTTTTCAAAACTTTTGATAAGGAAGCTAATTATCAAATCACAAGTAGCGAAAGAAGAAAGAAGACTGGAACTGATAAGACAAATTCAGGGATCAATATAGTTGTAACCTGAAAAGATCTGACATCTCAGAAGCCACTCCTTGTTCAACGAAGTTCATATGTTAAGATGATATAACTAGATTTAAGTTTCATAGTACTATTAGGTTTAGAAAAAAAAAAAAAAAAAAAAAAAAGAGGGCCGCCAGAGGGCGCTTTGAGAAGAAACATAAGCTCCGTGTTTATCCCCCTTATAAAATAATAAAAGTTGATAAAAGTCAGTGCGCTCAAGTTTATCCTACTGTGTATAGTTTAAACAACTGCATTAAATGTTATCTTCGAAATCCGCAAGCATTACAGTGAATTATGTGACAATAACTAAAAATACAGTGTTCATCTAAAATATTAAAATACAGTGACGTGTTTACATAAATAACTATCCAAATGTGTGGCAAAATACTCCATCAAGAAACTGTGATAAAAATATTACAAAATAATGTTAAATAGTGCCCATTATTTTTAAAAATTATCAATATTCAGACGGTTGCTAGACAGTGATGCGACGTAAACATCTGTGATTGGTAAACAATATCCATTAGCTCCGCCCATCTCATTAGTAGTATAAAACTTACTTTAACTAGTGACGCAAAAATTCACCGCTCTTATCTATAGCGACTGTGGTGCCGTGAGCAATAGAACGAACTGAGATAACCGGGCTTACGCTGCGCTGGAGGCGCAGGTTCAAATCTGCCTATAGTGTAGTGTGTAATTTATATTAATTTTATTAACAATATTTATACTTTTGATTTTTACTAGACATTCTATGACTACCAAAATATCATTTTTTTATTTTTAATGACAAAATAATATAAATTAAATAATAAAAAAAAAACAAATTGACAATAAGTACTAATATAAGAACTTATGACAAAATCATAATTTCATCAATTTAAACATGGCGGAAGAAAATAAAACCAGTACCTGCGAGTTCAACCTCGACATGGAAAACATAACTCAACGAGTACACCGCTGCCGGCCAACACCAGCTAACAGATCTTTTTCACTTACTGACTTATCAAAAGAGTCTATTTTCGATACAACAATGATGAGTTTGCCAAACGGTTCTATAAATGAATCTTTGAATTTTACGGAATTAAGCGATAAAATCAAACTACTTTCAGAGCAATTGGAATGTGCTAACCAGCAGCTGAAAATTGCACACCAAGAAATAGAAAACTTAAATGGTGAAAACTATCGTCTTAAGTTAGATCTCAGCAAAAGCCTCGCAACTATAGAAAATTACAAAAAGATTGGCTTAGAACAATCTGTTAACACTCCAGTATCAAGAAGAAAAAAAGGAAAAAAGTGGAGTACTCCGTCATTTGCATCGAGACCCCGCTCAAACCAACTTCAATCAAATAATACGGTAGATGATCCAAAGAAGAACCTTTTTACTGAAAAAACTGACTGTGAAGAAGACAGCCGTCCACGCCTAGGAATAACAACTAGCAATATCAATGACCCTACTCGAGTCTCTTCAGCCTGCCCTCAAACAATTCCCGAACGACCTAGTTCCAATAATAAGAGGAAATTATGTATTATAAGCAATAGACATTACTCAGGTACATTCAACTTTGTCGAACAGACTTTTTCAACTGATTTTAACATAATAATATGTCGTTACCTATTACCTAACATAAGAATAAAGACACTTCTTGTTAACTTAAAAAACAAATTGTTAAATTTTACTATGAACGACTACTGTATAATCGTTTTAGGCGATACAGACATAAAAGATAGTAACTGTATTGAACTGATAAATGTAATTGGAAACTTAATTAAGGAAATCGACTATACCAACTTGATTATCTGTACCCCGACATATATACTTGGAGCACCAATAAATAACTATAAGATTGAATTATTTAATAGCCTTCTCTATGTAGAATTACAAAACCATTATAATGCATATTTTTTTGACTCCAATGTGAATTTAACTTATGAAATGTTTTCAAACGTAACAGGTAAAGTAAATAACTTAGGATTACAAAACATTTTCCAGTCAGTAATGAAACAAATACGCTTTGACCTTGAATCATTTCCTTTGACAACTTCACAAACTGATTACAATATAGTCATTGAGAGTAGTTCTAAACCGAACTGCAATTCATCTGATAATTTTTTTCGTGTTTAATTCATTATTTATCCTTCATCAAAATATTGACGGCCTTATCACGAAATCCGATACCCTTATGATTAACCTAGAGAATTTAAATGAAGGTCATAATACTCCAATTGATATTACAGGCATAACAGAACACAACATGGTACTTAGTGACTTAAATCGCCTTCAAGTATCCAACTACAAACTCGCGTCTTACTTTTGTAGACAACAACGAAATGGTGGGTCTTGTATTCTTATTAGAAACTGTCACGAATATGAAAATATAAGCAGTGTAGTTAATCAATCGATACCTG
The DNA here is from genome assembly GCA_949710035.1 of Crambus lathoniellus. Classification (NCBI taxonomy): domain Eukaryota; kingdom Metazoa; phylum Arthropoda; class Insecta; order Lepidoptera; family Crambidae; genus Crambus; species Crambus lathoniellus. Next base: position 4,531,466 of record OX453313.1, read on the forward strand.
GTGTTATTGAATGTTCGGCAATAAAATTAGCACAATATAAGGTCTACATAGTGTGTATTTACAGACCTCCTCGGTCAAAATCCGAATTAGTAGCTCTGTTTTTTAATAGACTTGAAAAAATATTAAGCTCCCTTAGTCAATCGAATAATTATAAATTAATAATATGCGGCGACTTTAATATTGACGTACTCAAAAATACAAAAATATCAAGAGATTTTAAACAGCTGCTATGTAAGTATAACACAAAATGCCAATTTCATGAAACCACCAGACCTCGCAGTAAAACATGTCTAGATAACATGATTCATAATATTCGTGGCGCAAAAGGAGAAGTTATAGAGCTAGCATTTTCAGACCACTCTGCTCAAACTCTTAAAATACCTATAAAAAAAACATGTCGGCTAAAACACTGGTATACTTACCGACGAAATTTTTCTTTTGACAATATAAAGAAATTTATAAACTGCATCAAAAGCCTACGTTTTACAGAAGTATATAATACAAGATGTCCAAATAAAGCATTTAATTCATTTCACGAGCTTTTTACACTTTTTTATAAGCTTTGTTTCCCACAAATCAAAGTTAAAATCTCTACCTCAAACCGAAATGGATTTCTAAAGGCATAAAATCTTGTAGTAAAAAACGTTGTCATCTCCTATGGAAATATCGCCTATGTCCAACATCATTATATAAATCACTTTTTACCGACTATAGTAGAAGATACAAAAGAATAATAAATCTTACTCAAAAAGCACAAAATGACTATTATTTAGCACAATCAAAAAATAAGTCTCAAGCTACATGGAAAATAATTAATAAGTATAATAGTAACTTACCTAGGGAACAGATTATCAGTGTTGTGAATAATGATGGTAGAGAGATTAATGAACCAGTTGAAATAGCAAATGCATTTAACGACTTTTTTACAAATACCTCAAAAATATTAGAGGATGTCAAGCCTAGCATTGATTATATTACACATAGTCAACCTAATTCAATGTTTTTGACACCTATTATACCCTCAGATGTTTTAAATGCTATAAATTCACTTAGAAACACTAACAGTGTGGGATTTGATGATGTCTCCACTAAGATTATCAAAGCAGTAGGGAATTTAATAGCTCCGTTCTTGTGCCACATTATAAATTTATGTTTCGAACAAGGAATATTTCCAGATTTATTAAAATCAACAATTACTATTCCAATATTCAAAAAAGATGACAAAAAGCTTTTGAAAAATTATCGCCCTATTTCATTGATATCTATATTTTCAAAAATAATAGAATACATTATATATGAAAAATTAAACAATTACTTTGAAAGCAATGACTTATTTTCGAAACATCAATATGGCTTTCGAAAAAATAAATCAATTAATATGGCTTTATACGAATTTTTGGAAATTGTCGTGAAATACGTTGACAACCGAAAACCTACACTAGCGCTTTTTATGGACATGACTAAAGCGTTTGACAACATTAATCATAAAACATTATTTTATAAACTAGAAAAGTATGGTGTAAGAGGTAACGCTCTAAAACTAATTGAAAGTTACTTAAGTAATAGAAGACAAACAACACAGATAACGAAAATTGACGCAAAAACTGGTGAAAACAAAACTTTTAGATCAAAAGAGAGACCAATGTGCTATGGTGTACCACAAGGAAGTGTGCTAGGCCCTCTCCTTTTTATTATCTATATAAATGACTTTCCTGCCGTAACCAATCATCATATGACAATTTTTGCTGACGATAGTACCGTTTTATTCACCTATGACAATCCTAAAAATATTCAACTTGACATAAATAATACATTGACATCTTTAATAAAGTGGCTGACATTAAATAATTTGACGATAAATTTGACGAAAACACATTTGATAAATTTTAAACAGAGAAATAATGATCCATTAAGTTTTGACATCAGCTATTTAGGAAACTCAATTAATGAAGTAGTTACAACTAAATTTCTAGGTTTGACAATAGATAATAAACTGACATGGAAACCTCATATTGACGATTTAATAAAGAAATTAAACCAATTTTCATATGCTCTTTATAAGTTAAGGAAGGTTGCCAGTGTTAAAACGCTCTTGACAGCCTATCACGGATATGTTGCGTCAGCACTAAGATATGGAATAATGTTTTGGGCTAACACGACCGACAAGCAAAGTGTCTTCAAAGCTCAAAAGAAATGTCTTAGATCAATGTTCGGCCTAAAGCAAGATGATACATGTGAACCGTACTTCCGCAAATATAAAATTCTCACTTTGCCATCTATGTACATAAGCGAGATTGCAAGCTTTGTTCGAAATAATCCAATTCATTTTGAAATGAATGCTATCGGAAGTCGTCGTGAAGGCACACTAAAAGTAATCCATGGATGTAAAACCCTTCTCCGAAGAATGAGTATAAATTGCATGGCACCTAAAATTTATAATAAAATTCCATTAAATATCAGATCGATTAAAAACAATAATAGGTTTAAAAGTGCGCTCAATGGCTTCCTGGCTGAAAAATCTTATTATGACATACAATCTTTTTTTGATGACAAAATATAATTAATAACGTAAATATGCTCGTATGTTAAACAATGTTGAAAACACGTAGTTACTGACTGACATCTACTTGCCTCTTTATTTTCTTTATATATATATATTACATATTACTTCCGGCCCTAATCGTGCAACATATCGTCAAATTCTCACTCAAAGTGATAAACAAGTTGCAAGATGCGTCGCTCATTCGCTGGGACTTGATCCTCGGAAATTCAAAAATAGCACTTCAGGTGCCGAAGGGCGAAATAGTTTATTTCGCAATGAAGGCGCAGAACAAAGCCCAGTTCAGCGACGAGTGGATTTTGACGTTGTTGATGCCGATGAAGTGCTATGTGAGGGTGGAGAACATCATGAACAACAGCCTTATCAGTGTCCAGGCGCCAGCAATGACCTTAGAGGTGAACAGAGTGCCGTTCCACTCCAGACAGGAGTCAACAATAACAACAGACGTAGTAAGCTTAACCGAGAAAATCAAGAGCTTGTGTTACATTTATGTAAAAACAAGGCTTTTGATGAAGGGGAAGCTACACGACTACTATGCACAACACCTCAAGGGGTTACAATTCAATTCAACCGAAACTTCGGAGAGCGACTTACAACAGCATTACGAATCGCCAGGACACTGGTATTTCAAGAATCGAATGAAGCAAGACTCCAACGAGCAAAGGCATACTCCATAGACAACGATCCAAGCGCAAACTTACCGGAAACAATAACGTCAGGAGTAGATAATTTAGTGGAACTATTGCAAAATAATGGAATTTGCCCGTATTATTTTGCAATGTACACAAAAAAGCATTTCTACGGGATGACGCAGAAAAAAAATAATCTCTTCTTTTACGGACCACCGAGCACCGGCAAGACCATGTTGATGGAGAGTTTAGTAAACATGCATTTCAATTACACAAGACTAACGGGACTAACGCCAAACTCATCATTTAACTTTGCAAGCCTCATCCATACAAATGCATGTTTTATGGATGAGTGCAAGTTAACTGATAACCAATTTGAACAGTGGAAGTTACTTGCAGCAGGACAACCAATGTCCACAGATGTCAAATATAAAAATAGACAGGACATAACAAGATGCATCCTATACACAGCAAGTAACTATCCCATTTGTGCATACGTAAATGTAATAGAAGCAAGCGATGCGGTAGAAACAAGAACGATAACGTTTCACTTCAGTAAGCAAACGAAATACTTTGCACTAAATCCCTTCATATGGGAAGAATATTGGGGTATATACAGCAACAATGGAATAAGAGTGGATGAAGTTGATTTAAGTTTAGATTAAATTAGTATAAGTGGTGAAGGGTAATATAAGTAGAATAAATAAGGGTGACGGTAATAAGTAACTATAAGTAAGAACTGTAAATACTGTGTAAATATTGTAATATGAACTGAGTAATCTGGTCAATAAAGATGTAAATAGAATGCAACAGTTGTCTCAATCATTCCCTATAAATACAACACACACACACATAGACAAACCAGTATGGAAACGGGCACAGAGGACACAACATCAAACACCGGTTACACACTACCGGGTTACAAGTACTTGGGACCAGGAAACGACTTAGACTTGGGAGAACCAACAAATAAATTAGATAAAATAGCAAAAGAACACGACGAAAAATACGCTGAAATACAAAGAGAATACGAAGAAGGAATAAAACTTGGGAAAAAAGAACAGGTTTTAAAAAAAAGCAACAACTATAATAAAAGAAGCAGACGAAGAATTTCTAAAACAGGCATATCTATATTCACCTGAAACAAAATACGACAGTTTAGCAAGAGCAGCAGCATTAGCAGGAATTGGAAGTAAGTACCTAGGAGAAAGAATATTAGGAACAATATATCCTAGATTCAGAGCAAGAACAACAAAAAAAGAACTAATGGAAGGAGGATTAAACATGACTGCCAACCCAAATATGATCGCAAACGGAGTAGATAATGCAATGAATGTAAAACAATTTAAATTCAAGAAAATGTTCAACTTTCACATAAAAAGTACGCTATGCACATATATGAAAGAAACGCCAAGCTCCAGCGCAGCAAATGGAAGAACAGCAATAAAAACATTTATACATACTTTGCCATGGGAAAGGTTATACATGTATTTAACACACAAAGAATATGATGACATTATCGAAACAAATCACACGGCGATAGTAAAAAAAACATACATAAAAATATATAACTTAGGAAACAGAACACCATTTGTGGCATCATCAGGAAATGTACAATACGCAAATGCAAATTCACAAACTACAATAGGAATATGGGAAGACACGGAATGGTAAAACTAGGAAATAACATACAACCAGAAGTACTATATGGAAAACCATTAAAAATATTAGGAGTACAAGGACAACATAGACAAGTAGCAGGAGACGTGCAGAGCGGAGCTTGTCAAGGAAGATTTATAGACAATAGAATGGAATATTGGTATCATAATGGAATATACAATACAGAAACGGGAGAAAGTAACACAAAAAGCATAGAACAATATTCATACTTACCAGCATTAATAGCAAGTGCAACAAAATACTTAAACGCAACAAATTCAATAGGACAAATTTACGAAAAAACACATACTCCAAAAGATGGAACATTCCACTTGAAAAATAATGCTTGGAGATTCTTAAACTATGATTATCTAAAATCAAAAGATCCAATACACAATGTTGTACTAAGAGATGGGGTACAATCAGCAGTAAATCATATGGCAGCAGGACCAATAAAATACGAATTCGCAACAGTAGACAATTACCTATATAATACAATGCAAAATGTACCACAATTACAATTTACACCGCCAGTTGGAATTGGAATTATACCATTACTAAGCTCAGACGGAGCACACGAAAACAGTATACTTAACCCTTAACCACCTAGCATACGTCTCACAGACTCTGATAGATTTTATTTCGTGAATATTATTGCATCCGAGTACCGTACGAACTTGTTCGTTCCTGTACCTTCTCCCCGCGACCCTCAGTGCCGCTCAAGCCCTCGACGCAGTCGGACATGCACGCGTTTGTCTCAGGTAAGTAAAAAACTTTCGTTAGGGGTCTGAGAGACCTATGCTAGGTGGTTACGTGACTTTTTAATTTTTGTGTTTTTGTTTTTATTTTAGTTGAGTATGGCTGATAATGATGAAAAGATCCAGCGATGGCTAGACTTAGATCTGTCAGATGACGAAAATGACCCAAATGACGAATATAGCGATGTTGAAGCCGATGTAGGAGTAGATCATGCTTTAGAAGAAAGTTGCGGATCGGACTCGGAATGCGAGAACCCTACTACTGTCAAAAATGCTCCGTCGGAAATTAGTTCATCTTCAACGTTAGTTAATGAACAAGAACTTTCGTCTGAAGATGATACACATTTATCCGTGCTGCGATTGAGGCCTAGGAAGATAAATTATTTTGGCAAGAATCACTACCGTTGGTCGTCTGTTCCACCCTCCTCACGAACGAGAACGCTAGGTACAGCATAATATCGTGCAGGAGCAAGAAGGTGTAAGATCAGCATATCGAAGCATCTAGCAGAACAGCTGACTAGACCTCATATGGAGCGTCGCGCAAATAACGTGAACTGCAACGTGATATCAGAACAGATATTCGACGCATCCTCGACTCAAACACGGGAACGGAAATCGCCCCATCAGCAATTACATTTACCAGTGGCGCTGAAGAACGACTAGCTGTGCGTAAGAACTGCTCTACTTGCGATTCAAAAAAAAAAGTAAAACACAGTACATTTGCTTTGAATGCAAAGCCTCCATCTGTTTGGAATGCTCACATAAAATGTATTCTTATTGTCGTGAAAAACTGTAACTTTGGTGCTTGCAATTTTGTTTATGTTTTTTTATTATTCCGATTTTTTTGTTATTTTTATATTTGTTGATTACTAAATATTTAAAAACAAGGGTAAATAAGTGCCTCTTTTATGTAATTATTACTATGGATCTCACTTACCAAATATGTTAGTTTATACGTACAAATTAAGAAGTGTTTGTTGTTTGGTTGAGATTTTAAAAAATAGTTGTAATATTCATGTACTTTTATAGTTCTAATAAATAGTTTAAAAGGTTCGTAAACTTACTTTTAATTCAAACCTAATCCTTGCCGTACAAAATTTTACATCCTATCATTATTTTGTTCCGGGGTCTCTAAGACCTATGCTAGGTGGTTATGTGACAAAAAGAGATGCTAGGTAGTTAAGGGTTAATATAATGGTAGAAACAGGAATCGAAATAGAAGCAATGTCACACGGACAAAACATACTATACACGGCAATGAGAAATCCACAACCAAATCCATTTGTAATGGGATACAGAGTAAGTGACCATTACCAATCCGGATTAATATTGGGACATCAACCAATAACAGATTTAATTGCAACACCAATAGAACATCAAGCGGAACCAATTAGTGAAGATACAGAAATAGCAAGTAGAAGTAGAAGAGAAGTAGGAGACAACCATGACTATCTATTATTACAAACGAACCAAAAATTAATAGAAAATGAAATAAAAGGCTTAGAGGCAAACCAAGTATATGAAAATCAACAAATAGAATCATTAACTAATAAAACAAAGGAACTGGAAACAAAGGCGCAACAATTAGAAGCAATAAATAATAAACAAAAAGAATTGGAAAAGAAGGCACAAACAGAACACAACGCAATAGGAGATTTGAAACGTAAAACAGCAGACGTCATTAAACAAGTTGATGAAATTGAACAAAAAATAAAAAAAGGAATTCCAAACCAAGGAGGAACACAACCACAACAGCAGCAAGGACAAAGAACGACGTACCAACAACAAGGACAAAGAAGAGGCGGTCATTAAAAAGAATTAGTTAAGATATATTGAATTTATTTCAAAATACTTACATTTTAATAAACAATTTAAACAACTTACAGTCTTTAAATCACTGCTTAAACTAACACTCACTCGTATTCATCTGGGTCCGCGATGGTCGGGGGCGGGTACGGAGGCGAGGCCGGAGAATAATTAAATCCGGTCGCAGAACTGGTTCGGCGAGGACGGACCCACATTCTGGGGAGCGCAGGTAGTGAAGGCGACGACCTACGGGGTGAAAGGAGGTCAAGACAAAAATAGAATACAGGGCCGGACTGAGTTAAATGTCACGGAGCCAGAACACCCGTCCAAAATGGTCAGGTTAGGTTAGGTAGGTAGTGTAGGTGTGTAGGTGCTATTAATAGGCTCTGGTAGGGGGCCCACGAGACGGCCGGAGCCGTCAAAAAGTGTGTTAGAGGGGTGATGGAGTAAATGTAACGCCGGATTGGTGACGTAGGTCAGTGACATAGGCGAAATTAGAAAAAAAAAAAAAGTCCAAAATTGGCCACGGCGGGCGTAACTAAAATAAAAGAAGCAGACGAAGAATTTCTAAAACAGGCATATCTATATTCACCTGAAACAAAATACGACAGTTTAGCAAGAGCAGCAGCATTAGCAGGAATTGGAAGTAAGTACCTAGGAGAAAGAATATTAGGAACAATATATCCTAGATTCAGAGCAAGAACAACAAAAAAAGAACTAATGGAAGGAGGATTAAACATGACTGCCAACCCAAATATGATCGCAAACGGAGTAGATAATGCAATGAATGTAAAACAATTTAAATTCAAGAAAATGTTCAACTTTCACATAAAAAGTACGCTATGCACATATATGAAAGAAACGCCAAGCTCCAGCGCAGCAAATGGAAGAACAGTAATAAAAACATTTATACATACTTTGCCATGGGAAAGGTTATACATGTATTTAACACACAAAGAATATGATGACATTATCGAAACAAATCACACGGCGATAGTAAAAAAAACATACATAAAAATATATAACTTAGGAAACAGAACACCATTTGTGGCATCATCAGGAAATGTACAATACGCAAATGCAAATTCACAAACTACAATAGGAATATGGGAAGACACGGAATGGTAAAACTAGGAAATAACATACAACCAGAAGTACTATATGGAAAACCATTAAAAATATTAGGAGTACAAGGACAACATAGACAAGTAGCAGGAGACGTGCAGAGCGGAGCTTGTCAAGGAAGATTTATAGACAATAGAATGGAATATTGGTATCATAATGGAATATACAATACAGAAACGGGAGAAAGTAACACAAAAAGCATAGAACAATATTCATACTTACCAGCATTAATAGCAAGTGCAACAAAATACTTAAACGCAACAAATTCAATAGGACAAATTTACGAAAAAACACATACTCCAAAAGATGGAACATTCCACTTGAAAAATAATGCTTGGAGATTCTTAAACTATGATTATCTAAAATCAAAAGATCCAATACACAATGTTGTACTAAGAGATGGGGTACAATCAGCAGTAAATCATATGGCAGCAGGACCAATAAAATACGAATTCGCAACAGTAGACAATTACCTATATAATACAATGCAAAATGTACCACAATTACAATTTACACCGCCAGTTGGAATTGGAATTATACGAGGGCGGGTTGAAAAGTTTCTGGCCTGACCTAGAAGGAGTTACAAATCTTTTTGCTAACTAACATCATTACATAGGTACATTCTTCAGCTGTCATTGTACCAATTGTCATGTCTGTACTGTGAGTGGTTCAGATTTTGTACGGTTTTAAACGAGACTGGTTTTTGAAAAATTTCAAAATGGAAAAAATTGAGCACGTTCGGTCATTAAGTATTTGCCTAAGAAGGGGTTGACTCCAAAAGAAATCTACGAAGATATGGTAGCAACATTAGGGGAATCTGGCCCATCATATTCAACGATCAAAAACTGGGTAGCTGACTTTAAACGTGGGCGCCACAGCATTGAAGATGACCCTCCCAGTGGCCGCCCTTTAACATCAACCAATTCAGAAAACGTCGGGATAATTTGTGATTTAATTTTGGGTGACCGCAGATTGAAGATCAGGGAGCTAGCAGAGATTGTGGGCATCTCTTATGAACGTGCACAAAATATTATAGTCAACGAACTGAAGTTTCACAAGGTGTCGGCGAGATGGGTTCCAAAACTGCTTTCAGTCGAACAAAAACGCACACGATTAACGATGTCACGCGACTCTTTAGAGTTGTATGAGGCTGATCCCGAAGAGTTTCATGAGAGATTGGTTACCATGGCTGAAACATGGGTTCAGCACTGTACTCTAGAGTCTAAGCAGCAATCGAAACAATGGAAAAGTTCGGGATCCCCTACACCAAAAAAGGCGAAGACAATTTTGTCCGCAAATAAAGTTATGGCTTCGGTATTTTGGGATTCTAAGGGTGTTCTTCTGGTGGATTACTTGGAAAAAGGACATACGATAAACTCAGTTTACTACTGTAACCTGCTACGTCGTTTACGACAAGTAATCAAAGTGAAACGACCAGGTTTGCTGCGGAAAGGAGTGTTGTTTCTCCAGGATAACGCGCGTGTTCACACGTCGCTTGAATCCATGGCCACCATTCGTGATTGTCGCTACGAATTATTACCTCATCCGCCCTATTGGCCTGATTTGGCACCCTCTGACTTCCATCTCTTCCCAAATTTGAAAAAACACTTGGGAGATCAGAAGTTTTCAACGAATGAAGAGGTGAAAGGCGCCGTAAACGACTATTTTGAAGGGTTGGAGGAATCTTTTATAAAACTGGTAAACAAGCATTACAAACCAGATGGAAGAAATGCGTTGAGCTCCAGGGAGAGTACGTCGAAAAATAAAAAGAAATCAAACTCCTAGCTTTTCATTTTCATAGTCAGGCCAGGAACTTTCCAATCCACCCTCGTACCATTACTAAGCTCAGACGGAGCACACGAAAACAGTATACTTAATATAATGGTAGAAACAGGAATCGAAATAGAAGCAATGTCACACGGACAAAACATACTATACACGGCAATGAGAAATCCACAACCAAATCCATTTGTAATGGGATACAGAGTAAGTGACCATTACCAATCCGGATTAATATTGGGACATCAACCAATAACAGATTTAATTGCAACACCAATAGAACATCAAGCGGAACCAATTAGTGAAGATACAGAAATAGCAAGTAGAAGTAGAAGAGAAGTAGGAGACAACCATGACTATACATTATTACAAACGAACCAAAAATTAATAGAAAATGAAATAAAAAGCTTAGAGGCAAACCAAGTATATGAAAATCAACAAATAGAATCATTAACTAATAAAACAAAGGAACTGGAAACAAAGGCGCAACAATTAGAAGCAATAAATAATAAACAAAAAGAATTGGAAAAGAAGGCACAAACAGAACACAACGCAATAGGAGATTTGAAACGTAAAACAGCAGACGTCATTAAACAAGTTGATGAAATTGAACAAAAAATAAAAAAAGGAATTCCAAACCAAGGAGGAACACAACCACAACAGCAGCAAGGACAAAGAACGACGTACCAACAACAAGGACAAAGAAGAGGCGGTCATTAAAAAGAATTAGTTAAGATATATTGAATTTATTTCAGAATACTTACATTTTAATAAACAATTTAAACAACTTACAGTCTTTAAATCACTGCTTAAACTAACACTCACTCGTATTCATCTGGGTCCGCGATGGTCGGGGGCGGGTACGGAGGCGAGGCCGGAGAATAATTAAATCCGGTCGCAGAACTGGTTCGGCGAGGACGGACCCACATTCTGGGGAGCGCAGGTAGTGAAGGCGACGACCTACGGGGTGAAAGGAGGTCAAGACAAAAATAGAATACAGGGCCGGACTGAGTTAAATGTCACGGAGCCAGAACACCCGTCCACAATGGTCAGGTTAGGTTAGGTAGGTAGTGTAGGTGTGTAGGTGCTATTAATAGGCTCTGGTAGGGGGCCCACGAGACGGCCGGAGCCGTCAAAAAGTGTGTTAGAGGGGTGATGGAGTAAATGTAACGCCGGATTGGTGACGTAGGTCAGTGACATAGGCGAAATTAGAAAAAAAAAAAGTCCAAAATTGGCCACGGCGGGCGTAACGGGATACCCCTTTAATTGCTCGGACATACAAGAAGTTTCTTCATGCATAGCCAACACATTCCATATGGAACTATGTACGGTTGAAAATGAAGTACTAAAACTAATTTCAGATATTAGTTTAAAAGCCCGAGCTGCAGACAACACTCACTTTCCTTCTATGCCAGAACAAAAGTATCGATTATTAAAACAAGTCAGTCATCAAATAACCGCATTCTTCGCGTCTACGTATTTGTGCGAGTCTGCGCTTTCTCAGATGAAAACAATCAAGTCAAAATACCGTACCCGCCTCACAAACGTGCACTTGGTAGCCTGCTTACGTATAGCCTTGAGTGAGAACACACCCAAATTTGAAAAGTTGACTGATGACCAACAATGTCATGCATCTACGTCTCGTTAATTTTCCGCCACAAGAAAAATATAACTGACCTGTATTTATTTTCTTTTCTAATAATATTTTTATGTACAAATGTGTGTCAAGAGTAAGAAACTACGTAAAACTGTTTGGTTGTAATAAACATATTATAAATCTAATCATTAATAATTACTTATTATTACAACATAAAAATAAATGATAATATAAATACGTGATCTTATTACTAATAGATAAGTAAAATGTGGTATAACTGGCCATTTCCAATAATTGGCCACTATGAATTTTGGCTCCCTATAATAAGCTTTTAAGACATAGAGCGACATCTTTGAGCTAACCCGTGAAACGTTTGTTTATTTACTTAAAGTTTTAGTACCCTTTTTTGACGCTATACTAAAACGCCAAAACTTTCGAGGTTATTTGGCGGCGTCAACTCGAGATGAACAGTGGTTCATTGTCAAATTGTTAACGGTGTGCCTCATCAAATTACAAAAGTTTTCAGTACTTTTACGTTAATCTACTGTTTGTGTTGTGTATATAAGTTGGGAGTAAGGTAAGTTTAGTTTATTTAAGCCATTTGGTTATATTGCATTTGAATAAAGCCAGATTACAGGGGGTGGCCAGTAACTGATTTTCAATATTCCATTTTTTAAGTAACTGGCCGGGCATGCCAGTTATTACATTTTAATCCCCTATGCTTATTTCTACAAAATTAAGCCGTATTCATAAAGTAATAGGCTCTATTACTCTAAAAAAAAAGTATCAGCAAAAATAACCGACTTTTTCTAGTTACTAAATGTTGGTAGCCAGTAACTATTTTTTAATTCCTTATTTTGTTTTCAGGTGCACCAATCCAAATATGCCAAAAAAACACAATACAGTAAAGAAGCCATTGATAAAGCTCTTTGTTATGTCCTCAATAAAGAAGGTTCTGTAAGGCAGGCAAGTAAAACTTTTGGAGTGCCTAGAAGTAGTATCCAATTCAAACTGTCGAATCCTCATACAAAATTTAAATCCGGTCCCGATACAGTTCTAACAGAAGAAGAGGAGACCGCTATATGTGATCAAATTATAGCATTTGCGAAGCGTGGGTTCCCACTTAAAAAAAAAAGACTTTCAACGAGATGTACAAAACTTCCTCCTAAAAAATCCTAGACCCAATCCTTTCCGTGAAGAAAAACCGGGAGAAGCATGGTTTAAAGCTTTTCTAAGACGGCATCCTGTTATAGCTGTTCGTACTTCCGAAGGAGTTACAAATGCCAGTGCATGTGTATTGCAAGTAGACATACGTAACTGGTTTCAGGAAATCTGTCTATATAGAGGAAAATGATCTTGCCGAAGTCATCTCAGACCCCACACGAGTTTTCAATGGTGATGAAACTGGTTTCAACTTGTGTCCCAAAACTGGAAAAGTGCTGGCAGAGAGAGGGAGTAAAAATGTTAACCAAGTTAGTGGGGGACAAACAAGCTTAATTTGACCCACTTCCCAGTGTCCGATGGAGCTGAAATTTTGTATACCTACAGGTTTGGTTAAGATGACAATACATTATTAAAATACAGTCAGCAAAAAAAGCTTGTCATAAAAATGAAATTTTTACTAAAACCTTATTACAAGCTTTTTATGAACTTGCCATGTTAGTTAGTTTATTAGTTAGTGGGGGACAAATCTTGCAAGCTTAATTTGACCCACTTCCCAGTGTCCGATGGAGCTGAAATTTTGTATACAGGTTTGGTTTAGATTTTTGTTTCTTACTTAAAATATGAGTTTTAGGTGTTGTTGACAATTAGGTAGGTTAACTTTTGAATTTCTTCAAACGAATGAGAAATAAAATTAAGGTACTTACAGATCATAACAAGCGGGCACCCAAAGCTTAGTGGGGCGGCCCGAGCCACCCTGGTAAACGTTTTGAATTAAATCAGACGAATCAGAAATAAATATAGGTAAACATCATAACAGGCGGGCACCAAACGCCGAGCGGGGCGGGCAGCCCGAGCCACCGTGGTAAACCTTTTGAATTTCATCAGACAAATGAGAAATAAAATATAGGTAAAGATCATAACAGGCGGCAACAAAAGCTGAGCGGGGCGGGCAGTCCGAGCCACCGTGGTAAACTTTTTAAATTTCATCATACAATAAGAAATAAAATTTAAGTAAAGATCATAACAGGTGGGCACGCAAAGTTAAGCGGGGGCGGCCCGAGCCACCATACTAAACTATTTGTATTTCATTAGACAAATGAGAAATAAATTATAAGTAAAGATCATAACGGGGGGGTATCAGAAGCTGAGCGGGGCGGCCCGAGCCGCGATGGTCAACTTTTTGAATTTCATCAGACAAATATAAGAAATAAAATATAGGTAAAAATCATAACAATCGGCACCAAAAGCTGAGCGGGGCGGCCAGCATGAGCCGTCTTAGTAAACTGTCAAATTTCATCAGAGAAAATCATTTAAGTAAAGGTCAAAACAGGTGGCCGTGCAGAGCTGAGCGGGGCGGCCTGAGCCGTCCTGCCTCGTCCTACGAAGCGATCGATCGCCCTACTTGATATAACCAGACAATGATTATTTATTACTAAATTTATAAGTGATAGGGGAGGGGAGGCCTATGCCCAGCAGTGGGCGTCGTTCGGCTGACATGATGATGATGATTATGAGTTTTAGATGTTGTGGACAATTAAAATATTAGTAAGTTTTTGATTTTCTTCCGACTTCCGATGACAAGCGGGCGCCGCCAAGCTGAGCAGCCTGCCGCCCTGGGCCATGGCCCCCTTGGCCCTTAGGTAAATACGCCTCTGACTGAAGAGATAGTTTCAGATTTAATACTCGATGAACGCACTGGAGAAATGATACTTGATGAACGCACAGAGTTGAATAATGAACCTGGACAGGAAAGTTTTGTTGAAATAACAACTGTGGCAGAACCATGATAGTCAAAAAAATTATCAATGGTTCAAAAGTACAAAATAACGACTTCATGTTGGTAAAACGCATTCACGTCAGTTTAGAAGAAAAAGAAGACAGCTCTATTGTAGAAGTATGCAATATTAAAAGTTAGATGAATCCTGTGTGTGGATGTAGCAAAATTTGCTGCATACACACACAGGATTCATCAAGTTTTATGTATCACTGTATCCTTGGCTGCCAATGACCCCTACAATACATAAGATCTTGCAACATGGTCCATCAATAGTTAAAAACGCATTACTTCCTATTGGACAATTGTCCGAGGAAGCGTTTGAAGCGAGGAATAAACACTTTAGATAATATCGCTTAAATTTCTTAAGAAAATGTTCACGGCAGCATAGTAATAGAGATGTCATAAATCGGCTATTATTGACATCAGACCCTCTTTTATCATCAATAAGAATCAAGAAAAACAGAAAAAGACTTGCGTTCTCTCAAGAAGCTATGGGAAACTTAGGCGAACTTTCTGATTCTGAAGAAGACGACGAAAATTTTGATTGAATTGTCACTAGTTTTATTCGATATTTCTGCTTAAATAAAATATAACATAAAATATTTTAGTTTAAATTATTCCTTTAAACACGTCATTATAAGTTATTTTAATTTTTTGCATTCACAATGCAATTTTTATTACTGAAAAATGGAAAATGAAGTAAGATTTTAAATTATTTTTATGCATTCACAATGCATTTAATTTTTTTACTATCACATTTTTCCTGAAAATGAAGTATTTAGAAAAAATCGACCCGTCTCACAATCAGCTCCGATGGGACTCGAACCCACGACCTTTCGCTTTCCGGGCGACTGCTCTAACCACTGAGCTACGGAGTCGCAACGGACTCGTCAGATTGACGATTCCGTTGCGACGTCGCCACTACCACTGACGACAATTATGAAAATATATTAAGCTGGCCATTGACGGTCAAATTTTCCTAAAACTGTGGCGTAAAACTCCGGCGTCAATCCAAAATTTAATCGTGAATGTCGAATCGTCACTCCAGAGTTTTAACTGACGACGCGCCACGCAATCGCGTCAGTTCGATCACTGCGCCCGCCCGCGGTGGTCGAGCGTGCTGCGGTGGTGCTGCGTATAGTTTTTGGTATAAAGGAAGTATAAAGGGTAAAAACGGGACCCTATTACTAAGACTCCGTTGTCCGTCTGTCTGTCTGTCACCAGGCTGTATAACATGAACCGTGATAGCTAGACAATTATTGTTTAACAGATGATGTATTTCTATTGCCGCTATAACAACAAATAGGTACTAAAAACAAAACAGAATAAAATTAATATTTAAGGCGGGCTCCAATAAAGTAAACGTGATTTTTTGCCGTTTTTTGCTCGATATTAATAATAGCAATAGGTAGACGTTTTAAGTATTTTCAGAATATTTAGTTGTACTTATAGGTACTCACTTAAAAAATAAATATCACTACATAGTATAAAACAAAGTCGCTTTCTCTGTCCCTATGTCCCTTTGTATGCTTAAATCTTTGAAACTACGCAACAGATTTTGATGCGATTTTTTTTAATAGATAGAGTGATTCAAGAGGAAGGTTTATATGTACTTTTTATCCCGATATTCCCACGGGAACGGGAACCACGCGGGTGAAACCGCGGGCGGCCGCTAGTTTAAAATAAAATGAAGTTCATATTTAAGGAGGGTTCCTCTACAACAAACGTGATTTTTTTTTGTGTTTTGCTCGATATTAATAACGGCAATAGGTAGACGCTTGAAATATTCTGAGAATATTTAGTTGTATACCCACTTTAAAAATAGATAATTACCTATATTAAAATAAAATTCATATTTAAGGGGGGCTCCCATATAACAAACGTGATTTTTGACGTTTTTTGCTCGATATTAATAACGGCAACATGTAGATGCTTAAAATATTTAGTTCTATTTCTTATTCGGAATCAGAATTCTTTTTTTTCTTGACAGAAATAAGTAGTACACGATGAGTACACGTCTTTCAACAGCCCGGCCGGTCGAGAACTGAAGAGCCGGCGTCACGCCAGTCAGTGGGGAAATCTAGTTGGCTTAAAACCATTTGGAGGGACGCCACAGTTTTAGGACAAAACTGATCGTCAATGTCCAGCTTTAGAAGCTGACCTGTACTTGGCTTTTTTTCACAATACTTTGCAAGTATTTGAAGAAGCAACACTTCAATACGAGAGCACAAATATCTGTATATGCAGCGTCAATAACATTATGAACAGATTGCTAATGAAATTAAATAAAGGGTTGAAGATAGAAGATGAGAAGAAGGTTGAACAGTTCAGTAGTTGTTCTGAAAGATGTACTCTGCCTAAACGTGAAGCTGAAAAATAAGATTCGATATTCAATGAGAAGAAGTGCGAGGGAAAAGTCTTTACTCAAAACTTGGATAGAAATCCTAAACTCTGAGAACAACAAAAATTTGACCAAAATAATGCAATATGTATTTTTTTTAAGTGGTAACGTATTTAACCCGGCGGCACTCGCTACTGGGTAAAAAATACCACAGAGTACCTAAATTACGTGATATTTTTATTACTAAACATTGTGGCAACTCGCGACTGTAAGTACCTTTTGGCCAATAGTTAACACGCGCGTGCGTCACCGGGCAAACAGTTCGCGCGCGGCGCTTGGCGACAACGGACGTATACAGTGAGTATATATACGGTTCTTGTTATATTTTTTTATATGTTATTAGTTGTTTTATTTTGTTTTAGAGCTGGTTCATGATGAGTTCCCTACTGTCGGATCGAATTATAGAAGAATGTCTAGAACAAGAAGATAGTGGAGAAGAAAATGTGTCAGAAATAGAAGATTTTGAGGAGCTTAGTGATCATGAAAGCGGAACAGAACAAGAAGCAAGTTATTCTGATGTGTCCTCAGTGTCGGAAGAGTGTTTTCCTTCAAATTTACTTATTGAGAATACTGAGCATGAGGAATATTTAGAGGATGTACCGCTGAAGTACCTGAGGCGAGGTCGTTTTACTGGAAAAGACAAAAGAACTCGCTGGCAAGTTTGTGAGCCGCCGCGACGTGTGCGAACAAGATCCCATAACATTATATATCATTTGCTGGGACCGATTGGCGAAGGCAGATCTTGTTCGTCTATGTTAGAAGCCTGGGATCTTATTTTTCCGGAAACGTGTTTTCTAAAGATAGTTCAGTATACTAATATTTATATAGAAGAGCTAAAATCTAAATTCTCAAGAGAACGCGATTGTAAAAGTACAGATATCGTGGAAATCAGAGCTCTTTTTGGATTACTTTATTTCTGCGGAAGATTGCGAAGTGATCACTTGAACACAAAAGATCTCTGGGAAAAAGATGGAAGTGGTGCTGACGTCTGTATAGCCACTATGTCACGAGAAAGGTTTCATTTCCTACTGCGGAGTTTACGGTTTGACAATATTCGTACACGAGGTGAAAGAAGGCAAACAGATAAGCTGGCACCCATTCGCGAGATTTTCGAAGAGTTCAATAATAATATAAAAAAATATTATGCTGTCAGCGAAAATGTTACAATCGATGAAAAGCTGGAGAAGACACGCGGCCGTTGTCCATTTCGGCAATACATACCCAGCAAACCCGGTAAATATGGTATAAAGATATTTGTGATGGCTGACGCTCAAACCTTCTATACAAATAATATGGAAATTTACGTTGGCGAAAATGATGGGCCTTATGATCACAGTAATTCACCAAGTGAAGTCGTCAAACGTTTAGTAGAACCTATAAAGAATAGTCATTGTAACATAGTGATGGACAATTGGTTCACTAGTTTTCCGCTATTACGTGATTTGCTCAATGACTATGGTTTGACAGCATTGGGTACTTTGAGAAAGAACAAATCTGAAATTCCACCTGTATTTATATCTACTAAAGACCGGGAAGTTCACAGTTCCCTTTTTGGATTTCAAGATGATTGCACTCTTGTATCATATGTTCCAAAGAAAAATAAAGTCGTGCTCTTGGCGTCAACTACACACCATGATGGCAAAAAAGATTCTGGAGAAGAATAAAAGCCCGAGATGATGTGGATGAGATGTGTGCTACTTATTCAGTAGCACGGGTTACCAAAAGATGGCCATTAGTTTTGTTTTATGGCCTTTTGAACGTCGGCGGCATCAATGCTTACGTGATAGTGAAGGCAAATAAACTAAATAGTGGAGCTGGGATGGCTCAGAGGAGGATCGCTTTGAAAGAACTGGCTTTGGCCCTTGTAATTCCACAGATAAAAAAGAGGTCAACAATAGCTAATTTACCAAAAATTATCAAAACAAAAATTGATTGTATGCTCAATGCTGACTCGAATGACGAAGACACGCCCACAAGCGCATCCTCAGCTTTGCGACCGTCCACATCTGCTTCTCGCTGTGCAGTATGTGAATGGAAGAAGGACCGAAAAACTAAGACGGTTTGTAAATTGTGTTCCAAAAGAATATGCCGTGAGCATACGACCCCAATTTGTGGCGAATGTTATGTCAAAGCAAAATAATGTACAAGTTTTTTAAAACAGAATGTTTGACGATTATTTTCTCGATGTTCATTTATTATAAACAGTACTTAATTTTTTGTTGTTTTGCGAGAGTATAAGGTTGATTTATATTTTTTGATCTCAATTTAACGTGATACCTAAGATTTTTTTTTTATAGTTGATTTTTTAAGACTTTGGAGAATTTTTGTTAAATTTTGTTAATTTTTTAGGATAATCCATAATTTGAAATAAATAATAATTCGAACTTTAAATTATATTTTATTTATTAGATATTAGTATCAATAAACTAAATACACCATTAAAGTGTGTATTGAAAACTTATTTTCCAAGATAATGTTTTAAATAATGTGGTATTTTTTACCCGGTAGCGAGTATTCGTGCATGTAAACACCTAGCGAGTACCGCCGGGTTAAGTAAGAATATTTTCGTATGTAGTAACACATGGACAAAACACAGAAATAAACTTAACATTTTAAGCGTAAAAACATGCAAACGGAATCAAAACTAACATAGCTCGTTTGACAAGCTGGGGGTAAGCTAGAGCTAAATGACACCAAAAGTCGGCTCAGCTCTTTGCGTCAAATTTTGTTCGCAACACTTCTTTTGATCTCACAACGTAAGTAGGCTTGCCATGGACCCCCAGCTTTCATTACACGGACCCCGTAGGGGTCCATGGACCACAGGTTAAGAAACCCTGCTTTAGAGGATATCCTTTGTTTTTGTGAATACGGCCCAATGAGTCAAAGCTTTAACACGCACATTTGACAACTGTAACAATTATATTGTTTGGTTCGATCTAAGGATTCATTGCTAGATCTGGGAGAACTTTTATACCGATGGTCATGTTCTACGCTATATTGAATCCTTGTTTTCTTTGGTGTTTGGGAGGATTCATAATCATGTTCACTTTTTATGCTTTCCTGTAGATTGCTTTTCAAATTGCCAGGAGTGCTTGAATCTGAAAAATTATTTCAATTATTTGTTGGTATGGGTGGTAACACATATTGCTACTGCCAAGTTAATATGGAATTTGTTAGTTGTTAGCGTATGGTTGTCTTGACCTACCCATGCTTTCGCTTAGCATCCTTTTAACTCCTTTTCGCTTTGAATTTTTCAACTGACACTTTGAATTTTGATGAACAAGGACTTGCACCCGTACTTTGTGAAGATGAAGAGTTACAGGTTGCTGAAAATAAAGATGTTTTATAATAAAATAGAATAATAATGTTCAAAAACTACTCCATTTACATTTATTACATTCGAACCAACCATATTTGTACAGATAAGTAAAATCTAGATGAAAAAAAGATTCTTCTTCTTTCAAGTTTTCATCGCTGTATGATTTGTCATCCATTGCTTCTTTAAGCTCATCATTAAAATTTTGATCTGGAACTATTCCACAAAACGAAGGATGTGAATGTGGTGCCCCCTACTAAACCATGGCACATCTAATGTCCTGCCCCGTGTGGTTTTATTCTATACCTACCCATATTTATTAGAAACAGTAACTAGTTTAGTTTTACGATAAGACTAGTGGCCACCAGCGGTTTTACCAGCGTTGTTACCGTTCCCATGGGAATATTGGGATAAAAAGTATCTATCTATCCCGATATTCTTACGGTATCTGTCTTATTCTAGCCTAAAATAGAAATTATAATATAATCTATCTGTGTTGCAAAATTTGATCCAGATAGTCGACCCTCTGGCCCAGATCCGTTCAGCAGTTTTTGCATGAAAGAGTAACAAACATCGGTACATCCATGCTCACAAACTTTCGCATTTAGAATATTTATTAGTAAGATAGTTAGTTAATACTACCAGAATGCCAAATGACGGGTGTAAAACAGCTACTGAATGAGCTTGAGCTGCAATGAGCTTTTATATTACAGAAACTTGTTGCTGAGCTGTATCAACTTTTGGTATTTTTTTAATCAATTCTCTCAAATTTCATCATTATATTGCCTAGCTATTGACATCATTGCAAACAATTTTCAGATAGTAATCAAAATATTGTACACACAATTTCAGGACAATTTTGAATAAAAACAACAATCCTTCAGGTTGATATTGGGTAGCAGTGACCTCGGACCCCAATCTGGGGTTTTCTAAACACAATTTCATACACGTACCTGTGAAATGACGTTTTACTCTCTTTTCTGTAGCGAGTTTTACAAAATACACATTTCCTCATGTTTATTTGGCTCAACTTCACAATTGTATGATTATTACCACGAAATAAAGTAAGGAAGGATCCTCAAAAACAACCTCAAAAAAACAAAACGCTCGCCGTTGAGTGACCCAGAGGAGTGACCACAAATTATACTGTGACGTGACTAGGGATGTGAAAAAATAATCGTTATTAAAATAATCGATAAATTTTATTTAAAAATCTAAATTTTTAAGATATGAATAATCAGTTATTAAAAATTGGATTATTTTTTTCTTATTTCCAACAAAAATAAAACGACTTTTTTCAGCGCCATGCCACGCCGCCCGCCATAGCGTAAGGTGGTATTCCACTTATCAGGGATCTTTGTCCAATATACATTTGACCAAAGAAATTGGACGTCGAATGTATGAAATTGGACGTCAAAGTTGTCCAATTTCTTTGGTCGAATGTGTTTTGGGCGGCAATCTTTAAGAGCGTGCGCAGACAGAGAGCGGTACCGAGTTCCGCGTACAGAGTTCAGAGTACTACGTTCTAACGAATGTACTGAGTTTGGTACGATAACGCACACAGCAGGCAATCAGAGCGCGGCGGTCAAAGTGGAACTCGGCGTTATAAGAGTTTATTTGCCACCGAGACAGTGAACGCCGCGTTCACCGCGTTGTCTGAAGTTGCAAATACAGAAAAACTTGTTGAATTGGTTAGAGAAAGGAAATTATTGTATGATTTAAATCATGTATGTCATGTAAAATATAGCCAGCCTATCTTTTGCTGAAATAGACTTCCTCTAGTTGCATTTTGCTTTTCGATGTAACATTTTGTCTGGCCAACGAAAGCTGTCCACGAGAAAAGGCGGCAATTTTAAAAATCCTGTTGATGTTAGCCCTGAATATACTCTGAAAAACTATTTTGATAGCTACGTGATGTATATTTTATTAGGTTATTTGAAAATAACGAAATAAATAAGTAGATGTAATAAATTACATAACTTCATGGTAATTAAAATTTTTTAAATAAGGATTTTTAAATTTTGCGCCTTTTCTCGTGGACAGCTTTCGTTGGTCAGACTCTATTCTATCATAATATAATTCATTAAAGCTTCGACATGCGAAAATAAATATAGAATTCGCCTTGTTCTTCTAGTTGTGTTAATTGGGTGCAGAAGAAAGGATTGACTTTCTTTTCCTTTTAGAAGCTTCTAGAATCCACAAAAGCAATGATTCTTCTTCGGAAAATGAACTTTCTAGCTAAATGTTGCACGTACAAAGACACGGACGAAACTGAAACGCAAAAACTTGAACGCCACACACACGTTCCGATCCGACCGCCCCGATTTGGTCTGCTAAGGGCTTCCGCGTAACTTTATGGATATGAACTTCATACGTTTTTTGAAACTTTAAGTCAATTTAAAAAAAAAAAATAGCCGCTATCAGTTCTTTGTTTAATGACGTCGGCACGTGAGTATTTACTCACCACCAGAATCTAAGCTGCTACGGCCCGCTGTCGGTACACTCACACATAGCGCGACGATGTGCGCGTGACCTCTCACCGACACGGGTTTACCGCCGCGCCGCCGTGTGCCGCCGGGGTAAGAACTGGCTCAGTTGCGGTATAACTGACAGGGTTATTATAGTTATTTAAATTTTTACTTATTTGCATTTACAATGCAATTTTTATCATAGAAAAATGGAAAATAAAGTATTTAGAAAAAATCGACCCGACCCACAACCAGCTCCGATGGGACTCGAACCCACGACCTTTCGCTATCCGGGCGACTGCTCTAACCACTGAACGTCTCCGTAGACCGACGAGTCCCATCGGAGCTGGTTGTGAGTCGGGTCGATTTTTTCTAAATACTTTGTTTTCCATTTTTCTAGGGTTATTATAACTGACATTTCGGTGACATGAAAATTTGAAACACGTATATCTGCAGCGCTAGCACAAGTTGAGCGCGACTCGAGTGAGAAAGAGTCGCGGGCACTTTCAACTAATCAGATCACTCGTAGATAGCGGGCGTGACTTAAGGCGACGTGCTGATTGGTTGAAAGGAACGCGACAAAGAGTCGCGCTAAGTTGTGCTAGACCTACTGGTAAATTTATATTGACTCATGTTGAGATTGAAGGTCACAGCAGACTTATCTACTCGTAAACGGATCGTAAACGTATCAACTTGAGCGGTTCAGTATTCTTTGTATGAAACCCCTTACTGCAACGCACACTAATCGGAATCGTAACGTAATCGCCTCGCCTCGGGACCAGCTCACGAACCGCTCCGCGGGTCGCTATCCCCGCGCTTACCGCTAGACGTTCACGCGCTCACGTCTCTCCGTACCCGAGCTTACGCACAGTGGTGCGTAGTTCTGAAAATGAAAATGAACTAACCACATTTCAAAAAATCTGATTGAAATTCCGAGATTTGATCCCATGTCCTGAGCCGACCTGAGCCGACGTACCGACGCAGATCCGGTTTGGTTACGTGCTTGCGTTAGGTTAACGCCTGGTTGACGGTGAGGAGAAAGGCGATACGGTACGGTGTCGATTCCTTTCCGAGTTGGTATATTTGCAGTGACCTTGACCCTCATATTAATAATACTGTTCTTCCTATTTTCAAGTTTTACTTCGGATTAAATTTAACTTTTTGAGAAATTTTTTTTTTTTGTGCAAAAAAAACTCAAATTTCAATACAAAACAATCGATTTTTCTAATCGATTTTTTTTGAGTAGAAATAATTGATTATAAAAAAATCGATTTTTTTATATGGAAGTCACATCCCTAGACGTGACACTACGGGGGGGGGGGGGGGGTTTGCCCACGTCTACGGTGTGGAATACCCTCAGAACAATTTAGTTATTGTTCTGAGGGAATACCCTCTGCCGGCCTAGCATGAGCGGCTTATAACGCGCGATATGATATGGTACGGCAAGTTGTCTTGCTTACACCTTAGTGGGGTAAGCAAGACAACTTGCCGTACCATATCATATCGCGCGCTATAAGCCGCTCATGCTAGGCCGGCTGTAAGCCTAGCATGACCACCCAAAACGCGATATGTATCGAATGATAAAGCGACTTATCGACATTCAAACGTCAAAACCCATAGTCTTTTGACAGTTAAACCGGATAACTTATCATATCATGTACTAGATGGCGCTACCCCACTATAGCGACCTAACTTTTTCTGAAGAAGTAAACGAAAAAGTACCTAGAGTGCTCGTCAGATAAGTCTGCGCGCGGTAAAAATCGAATACCAATCTTTTCTATAACATTAGAACAAAAAATACACTATAACTAGCGCCAAAAACGCGCCAGTCACGTGCAAAGTTATCTGACACACACTCTAATAGAAAATAGCAAAGAAAATAGTCTGTCTGTAGTAAGGCGTAGGTACATTAGACGGTCATGCAACCATCAGTCAATGGGCGATTTTCTGAAATCTCAGCCACTAGATGGCGCTGTCCTACCTATGCAGTTAGAAGGAACGGAACGTTATAAATTTTACTTTGACGCGACTTTTTTACGTAAAACGGAACGTCAGACAGATGTTATTTATTTACCTAAATCTTTAAATTTACCTATTTCGTTTCCGTTCCTCACAGTAGTACTTATTTAATATATTATTAGTTTCCTTTGGGTTTTTAAAAAGTAATTAATTTAAATATGTTTCATACCAAAATATACCATAGACATGTACATACTTATTCAACGCCATCTAGTGAAGCAATTGGAAGCTTTTTTTTTTTTAAATGGCCTCTCAGAAAATCGCTCATTCCATCACTCATGACTATCTAACCAATCGATATACATAGAGGAACTTCGGGCAGCATTATGAATGGTTCATTTTGATTGGCTAAAAGAATCGTGACTGATAGCAAACTGACAGCAAGACCTAGGTACAGTGCCACAAACTTTGCTGTGCCGGTGGCCAAAATGTGAAACTAACGTGATTTTTTTTAATGTCATTTTGCTGTCAAGTTGATGTCCAACCATAGCGCTGCTGGCGGCTGAAGTTCTTAGAAGTCAGGGCCGGTTAAATTACTACAAATAAAAGAAAAACGTACGTAGCGCCGCTGTCACCGGCACAGAAAAGGTTGTGGCACTGTACCGTCTAATGGGCGCTTAAAGCCCCCAGTACAGGTTGGCCGACCATGGTCGGCGACCATGACCAATACATCGTACATTGACACTTTTGAACGAACAAGTTATAAAAGGTTCTTTCAAAAGTGTCAATGTACGATGTATTGGTCATGGTCGGCGACCATGGTCGGCCAACCTGTACTGGGGGCTTAATAGGTAGACTAAAGCGCCCCACAGATGGTCAGTTCGCCTGTCGGCAATGGCCTATCAGGACCCCCTAATATCAGTTGATTTATACTGTCAACGTTAACGAAAACTCGGATGAACTGCTCATGTCGGTAAAGCAGTCAAAGGACATGAAAGAGGTAGAGCGATAGTTTTCGATTACGAATACAGTTTGCCAAACTCATACTACAGTCGTCACAAATTAAGATGCCCGTTTTGACACATGGTAATGACCCCAGAATGTAACTTTTTACGAAAACCAAAAAATCAAATATATGCTGATTACTTATCAAAGGTGTATGAAAATAATATGTTACATTTTTTAACGCATCATTAATTAAGGCAAAGTGTATTCCGCGTATTATTTTTGCGTTTATTCTAAAGTAAACGCAGATTCGATTAACTACGAAACGTCTCGAAAAACAGTTACGTTCTCAGTCTTTATTTTTTTAAATACTAGTGTTGTAACCGTTGCGTGCAGGATTTCTCCAGCTTCATTCAATTTTATCCAAATAATCGTTATAACCACTTTAATAGATTAATTTGTAAAATTGATCTTTTTGTGTGAAAACTAGATTGGCGCTTAAAGCATTAGTGAAATTATGAATTGGCAAAAATGATTTCGATAAAACGGTTTCTAGGCAAACGCAAACTTATCCAAGGAGAAAGATTCGAATGAATCAAATGAAAAAAAAAAAAAACTTTAATTAAAACCTAGACAACCTTGCACACCACACTATGTCGAATCGTCACGTTCACCTTTCCAGAGATTTCTTAAAACACGTTTCGTTCGGCTTATTCGAAGCGTTCGCATCGGACAAGCGTGCGTTCACCAGAAGCGGCCTGTACTCGTTGGTCCAACCACTGGCTACTACATCGTACATTCACACATTTGAACGAACAAGACGTTTAAAAAGGTTCTTTCAAGAGTTAATATACGACGTATTGGCCAATGGTTGGGCCAACGTGTACAGGCCGCTATAATAAGTAATGTAGCTACTCTATGACCATGTCTATGCTGTGAGCTGGAGTTAAAATACTTGCACTTTTAGAGCCAACGCGACTTGTGATTTTTAGTCGACCGATAGTTAAGTAGGAATCGTAAGACGATCGTGATCAAACTGTCGGCCGATAGTTTGGTTTTGAGAACCTGCGAGCACTTGTGATTTTTAGTCGACCGATAGTTGGTCGTTAGTTTAGTTGAATCCGGGCGCGCGCTCACATAGTCCTTCATGCACACACAGGCCGATAGTTGTATAACTGTAACTATAACTATAGTTGTAGTAACTATTGGCCAGTCATTTTCGATAGTTCGATACTGAATGCCCAGTCTACTAGTTTAGTTGAATGCAGTGCGCGCGCTCTCATAGTCCTTCATGCACATTACCGCCCGGCCGATAGTTGTGCGATAGTTTGATCGTACAACTATCGGCCAGTAATTTTCGATAGTTTGATCGGTTGATAGTTTAAGCGCACTGACGATTGCCACTGCCATATAACTCTATACTGAATTCGAGAACGACCAAAGTATCGCCCGGTTAAAAATCACAAGTGCGCGTTCGCTCTTATATAAATTATGCTCTTATATGCAATTTAAGTGGATTCGATTCAAGTTTATATAACATAAAAGGTCAATTTATACTTTAATAATATGTTTATTAAAAGTATAAGTACCTATATAGTAAGTTTAACATTTTATAATAATAACTCTAGTCTTAATCCATATAAGTTGCAAACCTACTATAATCGATTAGTTACTCAGAACCTTAATGTAATTGTGTAAGATTTTTCATTCGATGTTGCGTAATCGCCTGGAGTGGTTCGCGGAAAATAACAGAGTGCTTTCACCGTATACAGTTGGTTTCAGAAAATCTAAATCTTGTTTAGACTCATTGGTTCGGCTGGTAACATACATCCAAAAAGGGTTTTCTCAAAACCTTGCAACAATAGCTTGTTTTTTGGATATAGAAAACGCATACAATAATGTTTCAATAGTAACAGCGATAGAAATTTTAGACAAACTTAAAGTTGGTTCAAAATTTTGTACGTATCTATTTTCCTTTTTAAATGAAAGACACTTGAAAATTATTATGGATAACAACAATACATCCCTCATTAGATGGACTAATAAAGGCTTAGCCCAAGGTGACCCACTTTCTCCTCTGCTTTTTAATTTAATCACGCATGATATCTGCTATCAACTTCAAAATGTCGAAATTTCTCAATACGCGGATGATTACGTTATATACGTTAAAAATAAAAACTTGAAGGACGGTGAGTGCATGATTCAAAATGCATTAGTAATAATAACTACAGCTTTAGATAAATTAGGATTGACTTTATCAGCAAACAAATCTAGTTTTTGCGTTTTTAGCCGAGGGAAAAGGAGGATCCTGCCTACCTTAAGAATAAATGACCAACTTTTGAATCTATCCGAATGTGTCAAATACCTTGGCATGTGGTTAGATAGGAGCCTAATGTGGAGAAAACATATAAATGAAGTCGCTCAAAAATGTTTAAAACTTTTAAATCTCCTGAAAATGATGGCCGGTAGTTCTTGGGGTGTACACACTAAGCACATATAAGAAGGTTGTACATAGCTTAGCTATAATACGAAGTCGACTCGATTACGGTTCCTTCCTATTTGATTGTAGTGCCAAAACCCATGTGTCTAAACTGGATAAGCTACAAAATCAGGCTTTAAGAACCATAGGAGGATACATCAAAACTACTCCTATTCATGTGATGGAAAATGATCTTAATATCCCGCCGTTATTTGTAAGAAGGCAGTATCTTGCTTATAAGTTTAGCTTAAAGGCTATTTCGTATAGTAATAATGAAGCAATTACTTTAATATCGGATTTATCGAAGCCATGTAATTCCAAATATTGGAAAAAAAGAAGACGCCCTTACTAGTTCAATGTTATTCTGATGTTAAACAAATTAGTGCTCGTCTTCGGACATTAATTTAATGTTTAGTCTAGATTTTTGGGTATCTTGTCTTGACTGCAATGATTTCATTTCAACTAATCTTGAATCATTGAAAACGGCTAAAAAACACAATGAAATTAACTCAATGCTAAATGATGTGATCGCGGAATTAAATTCAAAGTACGACGGTTGGCATAGAATTTATACGGATGGGTCAAAGAGTGCTGCTGGCTCTGGAGCAGGATTTTATGATCAATGTACAGGGCATAGAATAGGATATAAGGTTACTAAGGATGTGACAATTATGTGTCTGGAACTCATTGCAATAATTGAAGCCTTAAAATACGCTGTAAACCTTAATTTAAACAGATTTGTAATCCTAACCGATAGTAAAAGTGCTTTGCAACATCTGGCTCGATGCGCCTCTGGTTACAGAGGTACATCGATAGCCTACAAAATTCTCAATGATTTTAAAACTTTAAGTGAAAATAACATTAGTTTGAAATTGCAATGGGTTCCAGCACATATTGGTTTGAAAGGAAATGAGGAGGCTGACAATATTGCTAAATCGGCAGTACAGAATGGCAACACCTTTAATATAGAGCCAGAATATTCTGATTTCATACCAAAATTCAAAATTAAATGTTATAACATGTGGAAAGACAATTTTGATAAAATATCGAAAGAAAAAGGCATATGGTTTAAGACCATTCAAGGCCAGCCTCCTCGTAAAACATGGTTCGAAGAAGGTAAATTTAGCAGAAACTACATAAAGTTAATGTTAAGACTCAGATCCGGCCACTATCCATCAGCAAAGTTTGCCTTTTTAATGAAAAAAACAGAGTCAGATAAATGTCCTACTTGTAATAAAGTTGAAGATGTACAACATTTGCTGATGGATTGTATAAGGAACAAGGATAAGAGAGAGGCATTTATAAAATTGTATAATCTAAATTTGCTAGATGTAGGGATGACCCAAAGTATTCTATCGGATCCTAAGTCGGAGATAGCAAAAGATTTATGTAGTTTATTTAATAATCTTAGATAAATAAGTTTTTATGTTTCCTTTTTTTAGTAAGTAAGTAATATACTAAGTTTGTGTTAAATGTTTAGGGTACGATGGGGTTGGCATATCCATAGTGATAAAACCCCTTAAAAAATAAAAGATTAAAAAAAAAAAAAAAAAAAACTATCGGCCAGTCATTCGATAGTTTGATCGGTCGATAGTTTAAGCGCACTGACGATTGCTACTGCCATATAACTCTATACTGAATCCGAGAACGACCAAACTATCGCCCGGTTAAAAATCACAAGTGCGCGTTCGCTCTTATATAAATTATGCTCTTATATGCAATTTAAGTGGATTCGATTCAAGTTTATATAACATAAAAGGTCAATTTATACTTTAATAATATGTTTATTAAAAGTATAAGTACCTATATAGTAAGTTTAACATTTTATAATAATAACTCTAGTCTTAATCCATATAAGTTGCAAACCTACTATAATCGATTAGTTACTCAGAACCTTAATCGATTAATCGTGAGAATCGATCACAGACTCGTATGGTTACATGCCTAATCATGTCACTTTAGCATGTGTCAAAACGGGCATCTTATTTTGTGACGACTGTAGGAGCCCACAGACGGCCGATCCAGGGACCGTACTCTGAAACGTTAATCCGAAACTTCGATTAGCCCCGCCCCTTTCACTCGATTCTGTCGCGACAAGAGAGTGAGAAGGACGGGTATACCGAAGTTTCGGGTTTTGCGTTTCAGAAAAGGCCCTCAGTCTAGGCCGACAGGCGACCTGACCGTTTGTGGGCTCCTTTAAGCGGCCCATTCACGGCAGGCCGCCCTCCGGCCGTCAGTCGCTTTTCGCAGGATGGTGTAATGAAATATTATCAGAGAAATTAGAAGCAATTTTATGTTTTCGCGTGTAGGTAAAAATCTCAACTTCTAGCAAAAAATGTTTTTTAATTCATTTATAAACTTATTCTACCTAGTAATAGGTACGCATACAGAAAGTAATGAGGAATAGTACATTACGATATTAGTGCGTTAACCAATACGCAAGTTTATCGTACGACGTTTTTAAACACATTTGCGAGGAAACAGAAAAAAAACATTTAATATTTTGTAAATTTTTAGTCTCTTTAAAAATGCAATGAGATTTGTATATAAATTAATATCGACACCATTTTTCATCTTGAGGGTACTTTTCAGCATAGAATATGTTGTCCAAAACGAGCTAGGCTTATATTTACTAGCTAGTTCATTAAAATACGCCAAAACTACATTTTCGGAAAATGACTTGGCATTTTTCATGTTTTTCCACTTCAAGAAATTTTCATACGTGGTTATGTATCTGTCCTTGGATATTGACGGCAGCAAGCTGTCGCATGCGGTTCGCGCTTCTGTTAGTATATCCGGTGGAGTTAAAGTAATAATATTGCTCATCTTCATTATTGAATGTTGTCATTTTTAGATATTCACAATACAAGTACAAAGAAAATAAAATTTGAGAAAAATGGAGCGAGGATTATTTTCTGCCGTAGCTGCGTGAAAATGTTGGCAAATACGCTAGAGTATGCAGCCAAGTTTTTAAATTACCGAATAAACTGTTTTTTTTTTATTTTAATTTTAAATAGAATCTTTTCATAAATGCCCATATTTAAACCTTTCGTTCGTTCAGCCCTACGTAAAACTCATGAACGAGCATTAAATTGAATCCTCTGAAAATCCCTTAAACGTAATTTACCTGCTTTAAATATTTCCGCTTTTACATATTTTCTCCCTAAATCTAGGGGAAACCTCCAAAATTGTCAACACTGCCAAGTTGGTCCGGTCGGAAGCCTACACACGTTCCGATTTGGTAGGAAGTGAAGTTCGTGCGAACCAAATAGGGCCGACCGCGTCAAACACGAATAATAATAATTATGGTCGGACGACTACGCTACACACGTCCAGATTTGGTCTGGAGCAGACCAAATCGGCGGTCGGATCGGAACGTGTGTAGATGCTATGATAGATCTTGCGTTCCTTAACATTTATTATTATGGCACCAAAGCTGTAACTTAATTTTAGGGTTCCGTAGCCCAATGGCAAAAAACGGAACCCTTATAGATTCGTCAAGTCTGCCTGTGTTTGAACGAGATTAAGCACTTTTTGAGATATAACACATTTTCAGAAACCGCAAATGTTACTTTGTCATTCATATTAACACTTAAATTTTTTGCTGGCAAAAAATGAAAGTTTTATTTTGGTTTAGTGTATGTAATAATGTAAGATAATGATGTAAGGAAGTGATCAGTAAATGGTAAAGAAATCAGCTTACGATGTGTAACGTATTTTTTTATATTGATATCAGTAGGTACAATTTGATGATAATGATGTATGTATGTGCCTGTCTGTTTGTTAGTCTCTCTGTCCCGCAAAATATACTTAGCAACACTAATATAGCTGATACATCGGAATAACACAGCCTACTACAATTTATAAAGATTTTGTGTAATTATCATTCAAATGAATAACTTAGGAGTTACCGCAAAAAAATTACTTGGTATCCAACAAAAAAATAGGGCAGTTAAAAAAAGAGAAACGGGATGGCAATTTTAGTGTTCGGTGTTTTAGAAGTGTGCCACGTGTTGCAATGGATGTCAATTGGTATTGACCTTAAAACAATAAAAACCTTTGTGTTATGTTGAGCTAGGGTAGCAATAACAAACCTTTATTATTTGTCACTTGTTTTGATTTATTTTCACGTTGTGCCAAAAACTACGGTCTTTCTGTATGGAATGCGCGAAGAAAGATTTCTGTTATTAAGTACCTGTTCAAGTTGATCCAAGATCATATTGATTCTCCAGAAATACTTGAACACACAAAATTCACACTTCCTCGAAGCGGAAGTAGGTTGCACAATCGCAAATTCTCAATACATTCACCCTCCCTTTGTGTAAGTCAAGACTCGGTCATCACTTGCCACTGTATCGTTCGTATTTGTCATACATAAATCCATCAAATTCAATTTTGATGTCTTTAACGGTTCTGTGGCCTAAGCAAAGAAAGCCTTAAAAATATTTTCTCATGAAACTTTTACTTTTATTTTATAGTATAATGTTTAGTTAGTAAGGTAATTTTATAATTGTTTTAGTTATAGCTGTAACGTACTTCCCAAGCCGGAAAAAGTCAGTGTTTATTATTATAATCTATTTTACATTATTATAATCTATGTTACATTATTATAATCTATTTTACGCATGTTTTGCTTGCATTGAGTAGGTTTCAATATGTAGTGCAATCCATACTAATATTATAAATGTGAAAGTGTGTTTGTTTGTCCATCTTTTACGTCAAAACGGAGCAACTGATCAACGTGATTTTTGGTATGGGGATAGTTTGAAAGCTGGAGAGTAACTTAAGCTACTTTTTATTACGGAAAATTGTAAAATAAAATCGGTAATTTTGTATGGAAAATAGTTTTAACTGTCGTACCTACGATACAAAACTGTAATTTCTTCCATGGCCGCTTTCGCGTCTGCGCGCGGTCAAAATCGAATACTAATCTTTTCCGTAAGATTAGTAAAAAACCATGTACTGTATTAGCGTCAAAAATGTCCCAGTCGCGCATGCGCACAGACTTATCTGTCACGTCACGTACCTATAAAACTTCTTCGTGATTATTTATTTTCATCTGTCTCATATTGGTGAGACCTGACCAAAGAGCTTAGACTAAATACTGAGGTGACTGGAGTTTTCATCCTGAATAAAAAAGTGTGTTCAGCAAATTTGTCATTTAGTACGTAGTGGCTGTCAGTTGTCTCATATGACCATACGTATTTTTTCAAAGTGTAGGTGAGACGGAAGACAGCCACATTGCCACAAAAAAGTGTTAGTACTGCACTCTCCAGTTACCTCAGTACTTAGTCTAAGCTTTTTGGACCTGACAGTCTAAGGAAACATTTCCATAGAGTTTTAAGGCAATTTTATGTTTTCACGGTTAGGTAAAAATCTCAACTACTTTTGTTATACAATATAATAATACAAACATTCACATAGAAACAAGAAGCGATTTTACATTTTTACGTTTAGGTAAAAATCCAACTTCAAGTGAGAAATGTTTTCTTTACATACTTACTTATTTTAACTAGAAATACGTACGTATGCAGAAAGTAATTGCGGCTCAGGTAACATTCACAGATAAATTATAAGCGTTTTTACGGTTTCACGTTTAGGTAAAACTCTCAACTTCTATTATGAAATGTTTCTGAATTCCTTCATGTAATCATTCTTATTATAAATACATACGTATACATACGTATTTGAGGCTGAGGAAACATTAACAGAGATTTTAGAAGCGGTTTAACGTTTTCACGTTTAGGTAAATATATCAAGTTCTAGTAAGAAATGTTTTTCGATTCCTTCATATACTCATTCTAACTCGTAATACGTTATGCAGAAAGTATTTGAGGCTAGGGAAACAATAACGGAGAAATTAGAAGAAATTTTATGTTTTCACGTTTTAGTTAAAAAAATTTTTTTTTTTATTTATTTACACAAAACTTATAACTATCATTACAGGCACTATTTAACCCAATGCGATAGTTACAGCATTCTTGTTACTATTATGATTAAGAATACAATTATAACTTACAACCTATGACTTACAATAACAAAGTATCCAAGTAGCTAATTTTGTGAATTCACTCAGCGATCAAATGAACAAATCCGTTTCTTTATCGATAAGGTTGATAGTGCGAAAAGCGCGCGACAGTGGAGCCTCGTTCAGTAAGTTGGTACGAGCTCTAGGCACCACTAGTAGATTCGGTCGACGCCTTCGCCCTCTGTATTCATTGGGAACACAAATACGCATCAACCCTAACATCTCCGCATTATTTATCTTACCCCTAAGTACTGTAAAGAGATATGTAACCAGGCTGAGTTCTCTCCTAACACGTAGTTGGTTGTATCCTACCATACCCAAAACGAACAATGTTGGGTACTGCAATGGGTAGAAGGGGTAAACTCCGTACAGCTTTAAGTATAAATACCTCACAAATTTGTTCTGTACCCTTTCTAACATAAGGTTATATTTTTGCTCATGAGGGGCCCAGATCATAGCATTAAATTCTAAATTACTCCTTACTAACGTGTTATACAAGGCTATAACGGCTTGTACATTTGTGAAATTGTTTACTGTTCGCAACATAAATCCCAGTGTTTTTTTTTTTTTTTTTTTTTTATCCACAACGGGGTAGCACTTAGCCTTCATCACACCTGATGATAAGTGGTGATAAGGCTGAAGGTGGAAGCGCACTACTCCCGGAATCCTCAATCACTGAGGAACTGGCTATCTTATCTCTAACTGCCGGAACACAATAATGCTGAAAACATCATTGTTATGGCGTCAGGCTTAGATAAGATGGTGGTAGCTAGCCAGGCGGACTAAGAACAAGTCCTACCACCAACCGGAGTGTTCTAAAAGCTTTTTTGCAAATGTCAGTTATGTGTCCCTTAAAATTCAAATCCACTGTAAACTCAACACCTAAATCCCTAATTTGCACAACTCTACTTACAGACGATCTACTAATGTTATAGGGGTATTCTATGGGGGTCTGTTTGCGTGTAAAAGAAATCGCATTTAGATATATTGAATTCTAACATGTTCTCTCGACTCCATTCAACCACCCTATCTATGTCATCCTGAAGTTTGTTACAATCCTCTACCTTTCCTATGTTCAGTGACAACTTAAGGTCATCCGCAAATAATAAACACTTTGAATGCTTCACGACATCAGGCAAGTCGTTTATCATGAGTAAAAACTCCAAAGGACTCAGGTTCGATCCCTGACTTACGCCAGACCATGTAAAATACCGTTCTGATCTATGCCCTCCGTACTCCACATACTGTTGTCTATCTGTCATGTAGCTAGCGAAAAATTTCAATAGATTTGGGGTAAAACCAAATTCTGCCATTTTCCTAAGGAGCACGTCATTATTTATCAAATCAAATGCTTTCTTAAAATCAAAGTATGCAGTATCGGTTTGTCCCCCACTATCCACTGTCGGTATTATTTCAGCTACCAGCGCCAGAAGGTTGGTTGTAGTGCTTCGAGATGGTCTAAAGCCATGTTGAGCTTCCGCTAATTGTGAGTTTATCTGTTGGTATAAAATTCTATGCAAAGCAGACTCAAACACCTTCGCCGGAGTTAATAGTACAGCTACGGGTCTATGATCTTCAACACCAGTATTTTTAGTTCCTTTTGGCACTGGAACAACTTTCGTAACTTTCCATCTCTCTGGAAATGCAGCTAAATCCAAACATTTATTGAAAATATAAAGCAGTGGCTCCGCAAGAACCAACCTGCAATCTTTAAAAACAAATGGTGGAATACCGTCAGGTCCAGCAGATGTTTTTGGCTTTAGTTGTTTAAGCGCGGTAGTTACGTCACTGAGTTGTAATTGCGTCAAATGAACCCGAGCTGCCCCGTTGCCCCCACCGGTCCTTTCAATCGCCGTGCTAACTTTCAATTCTGCTCTCTGTTTACTGTAAACTGAATGAAAAAATCTAGCAAACTCAAATGCACACTGCTCGCCAGTGAGAACCTCGTTATTCTTTAAAATTGTTTGTGATTTTCCTTTCCCCCTTTTTGTATTAATATAACTCCAAAAGGACTTCGGGTCCTTTTTGAGATTATTTTGTACACGGTTTCTGTATCCATTATATGCGGCAACTATCATGCTTTTTACCTTAGTTCGCAATTCAGAAAAACGTTCATAGTCCGTATCTAATCCCGTTGTCTTATATTTTTTATGTAAAATTGATTTATATTCTATCGACCGAATAATTTCACCCGTATACCATTCGGGGTATATTCGACCTGAATCTCGCTGTTTTAATTTTTTTTTTCGGTACACACTTTTCAAATATTAAATTAATTTCCCTATAAAAATAATCCACAAAATCTCAACTTCTAGCAAGAAATGATTTTTAATTTCTTTATAAAGTGATTTTATCTAGTAATAGGTACGCATACAGGGAGTAATGAGACTAAGGAACCATTAACAGAGAAATTAGAAGCGATTTAACGTTTTCACGTTTAGGTAAAAATCTCAAGTTCTGGTAAGAAATGTTATTGGATTCCTGCATATACTCATTCTAGCTCGTAATACGTACGTATGCAGATGGTATTTCAGGCCAAGAAAACATTATCGGAGAAATTAAAAGCAATTTTATGTTTTCACATTTAGGTCAAAATCTCAACTTCTAGCAAGAAATGTTATTTTCTAGTTATTACCTTATTCTACCTATAGTAAAAGGTACGCATACAGAAAGTAATGAGGCTAAGGAACCATTCTCAAAGAAATTGGAAGCGATTTTCACGCGCTCACGGCACGTCAAAAATGACTAACTTGGCGTAGGAAATATTCTTGGACTCTTGCAGATCCTTAATCAGCATTACTTACTCTACAATCGTGCCAAATTTGAACGACGGGGGAATTTATCGGGTTACATATGCCCCGTTGATCGGACTAATGTTGGTCGATAGATCATCGGTGCTCTGACGTTACCTATATGTAAACAAACACTTGACAGTTACTCCACAACGTTTTCTGTTCCGGTGGCCAAAACTGAAACTAACGTGTTTTATTTATTTATACGACGACCGATCTGGCGCAGGGGTAAACTACCTGCCTTCTGCGCCTGAGGTCTCGGGTTCGATTCCCGAACAAGACAAATATTTGTGTGCATGAACATGTCTATTTGTCTTGGTCTGGGTGTTTTCTATGTATATTAAGTATGTATTTACAAACAAAAAGTATATAAGTATATATTTATTCGTTATCAAGTTCACGTAGACACAGTTTCTTAAGAAATTAACTACGGGCTTAGATAATTGGTGTGATTGTAAGAAAATATTTATTTATTTATTTATTTATTAATAACTAGCTTTCCGCCCGCGGCTTCGCCCGCGTGGACTTCACTACGTTATCCCGCGGGAATGTGATATTGTTCCGGGATAAAAAGTAGCCTATGTTCCTCTCCAGGCTACAGAGTATCTGTGTCCCAAAGGAGGTCACTAAAATCTGGCCAGTTAATGTACCGAGGTACACTTTATGGAAAAAAATACTCTATGAAACGGTGAATAATAAAACAGGGTCTACTTTGTTTGTTAGTTATTTGAAAAAGGCAAAAAATAATTATTTCAGTCTGAAAAAATTCGCCATTTTAGACTCTGTCTATGATAAATAATCTGTGATACGATTATGAATATAATCTGTTGGTACTCAAAAAGCTGTCAAAAAGCGTTTTGTTACTTGCAAAGAGACAATTTATTTGCTTATTGTAATATTATTATTTTCTATTTTTTATTGTTTTACGCCCATTAAATTACGTGTTGATAAAAATGGACGACAAGTAGCTATGCATTAGCAATAATTAACAGCATATAAAATATTTTTAACAATATGGGTATGAACATGGGCTTCATTTGACATTTGAAGCTCATATTATGCCTATATAAAGACAAAATATGGGCTTCAAGTGTCAAATGAAGCCCATGTCCATATCCATATATTTTAGCCGGTAGACTCCCAGAAGTCTGATACTAAACGCAATTGAACATCCAATGTTACCACATAATAAAAATGTGTTACAAGTAATTAACAACTTTATTAATTTATTATCTAGTATTATCTAAATATAAAAGTAAAATGATACGTTTTTCGGAATCCTCGATTTTTTCTCTACATATTGGTACCTATGTACCTCACGGTACAAACATGGCCAAAGATGTATGGACTATTAGTGACCTCCTTTCAGCTGTTTTTCAAAAGTTATGGTCATTTCACAGAGTGCAACACAGAACTAGGATACGAGCCAATAAGTAGATTAGCTGCGTGCTTAAAAGTAGAAATAGCTGTTATTACAATGTTAACCATGGCTTCGATTACCAGACTGACAACAGCAACATAGCATCTGATGCACTTGTCTTTGTGATTTTCGGCATCAACAAAATATTTAAACTTCCTATCGGATATTTTTCCAAAAGGCTCAGCTAGTTACGTATGGATGCGTTAGTGTTAGTAAATGACACTGGAGTTGAAATCAAAGCCTTGACATGCGATGGCGCCAAAGCAAATATCGCCATGGCTGGAGAATTAGGATGTAATTTTGATCCCAACATATTACACTATTTTTGGACCCTACTTCAGTCAAAATGTTCATTTTTTTCTTGATCCTTGCCACATGCTGAAGCTAATCCGAAATACTTTCGAACATTATATTTTTTTTACAACCGCATCAGAAGATATCAAGTGGAGTTACATATCGTCAACTTACACAATTTACAACAAAAAGAATTATTCTTTTTAGCCAACAATCTTAAAGCCAATCATATACATTTCAAAACAAAAATTATGAATGTTAAACTAGCAGCTCAGTTGTTTAGTGCCAGCGTGGCTAATTTTTTGCGAAAATATTCTAAAGATATCCGAATTTCAAAATGTGACACCAACAGCCGAATTCTTAAGACTCGTTAATGACGTATTTGATATTATAGATTCTAGGACAAGACAATTCGGATTTAAACTGAGAATCATGAAGTCGCTTTTTCAAGATTGGACAAGGCAAAAACATTTTTGTCAAACTTATTTAAAAATACAGTCTCTTGGTTTGCTCAATCTCCTTCCAATGCATAAAATCAGTCAAGATCACATCGAAATATTGTTCTCCATTATACGCAGTCATGGGGGTTATTCAGACAATCCAACGTCACGGCAGTTTGAGGCCATATATAAAAAAAATATTGATTCACGGCGAGTTACAATCTTTTTCCAAGGGTACTAACTGCACGCCCTTAGAAAAAATGGTCATTCTTAACTGTTCATCGGCATTAGAAAAAAATAATTACACATCAAGATTTAATGCGGTAGATACGATTACATCACTTCTTAGTCTGTGGATTACATTAAACTTAAGTGACATCAGTGTTGCCAGATAAGGAAAATGAGAATACATTGTTTTGGACGTTAAAATACAGTGTTTACAACAAAAATACAGGCAAGTGTACATAAAAATACAGTGTTTTTACAGTGCATTAAAAGACATTTATATCTTAAAAAGTACCTACTTTTATTTATAATAACCTTATAACATTTTTACACAGCTAATCGCTATCACTAGAATTTAGTCCAACGGCTCTCTCTTTGTCATAAATGCTAGAATTAAAAAGTTTAAACATGGCTTCAGCGGGTTCAAAATTTACGCAGTTGACGCTTTGGCGTGAAATTGCTTGCTTTGCCAACATCTCTTAACCCTACAGTGCTACAGTGGAACAGTGGTCGCTTGCTAAAAATAAACCAGGTTGGTCGCGTGGAGTGTGGACTACACGTGTATGAACATAAATTTTTTAATCCATTGTTATGTTGTGCTCATATTTTTAACAAAATATCGTGAACTATCAGACTCAGTAGAAATTATTTATACAGTGTACAGTAGATGACGTAAAGATACAGTAGATCTCCTGTAATAACAGTGCATCTGGCAACACTGAGTGACATAGATGACATTGAAAAATGGAAAATGAATGAATGATGTCTTACAACCAGCTCCAACTTTCCAACCAGTGAGGTAGGTAGTAATATCTTCACATTGATGAAATTAATGCTGCTGGCTATACAGCGCGTAAGAAGTATTTGATAAATTCGACGCTTCTCGTAACGACTGCCCGGATAGCGAAAGGTCGTGGGTTCGAGTCCCATCGGAGCTGGTTGTGAGACGGGACGGATCGCTTTTTTCAAAATACATCATTTTCCATTTTTCAATAATAAAAATTGCATTGTGAATGCAAAAATGTAAAAATTTAATTAACTATTTGGCTTAGTTCATTCAGCCCTCTAAAATATAAGATTTATCATTAAAATATTCGAACTGCTTCCAATGATCGACAGCCGTGTCGATAATTGGATATTTCCAGTAACCCAGTAATCGACATATTTTTTTGTAGGAATGGCGCCTAAAAAAATTATACGCTCTTTCAAATGGGACAGGCCATAGATGCAGTTGAAAAAGGTGAAACTAGTGCAAATGCTGCAAAATTTACCATTTTAGAAAAATGGGTAGGTACTTGAAATGGCAGCAAAACACATTCCTATTACTAGAAACGAGTTACTCGATAGTGTCCAACGCATCATCATTGATTTACAGATAATAGGCCGGGCAGGAAATGGTATAACTTATTTTTAAATAGACATCCTACACTCTCAGAGAGAACAGCGCAAAATTTAACGACAGCTCGAGATGCTGTTGTAGAAGAGCATATAAAGCGTTGGTTTGAAGAAGTGGAATCTTATCAAAGTACGTAAAAAAATCTAACACATTTATTAGATGAACCCGCAACGAAACACCTTTTTTTATCGCCGAAGCTCGGTAAAGTTCTTGCAAAAAAAAAGGTGACAAAACATATCTACTTACTCCTCCGGAGATGAAAAAGATAACTTGACGGTGTTAGTCGCCGAAAATGCCGTTGGTAAATTATTTTACATATACCTCCTATGGTTGTTTTCGCATATGAGAGAATTCCGGCTTCAATTTCATCTCAGTTTCCCGAAGATTGGGCAATTGGACGATTGGATGGATGTGTGGCAGCACGTTTTATGATTATATCGCTAACATTTTTAATCCATGGTTGTTACAGCAAAATATCCAAAAACCCGTTGTATTCTTTCTAGACGATCATATCGATCACATCTGACTCTGCATTTATCGAATTTTTGTGCTGAAAATGGCATAGCAATCATAGCATTACACCCAAATAGTACACATATTCTACAGCCAATGGATCTTGCTATATTTAGAGTTCAGACCATTGACAACATACTGGAGAGGTAAGCAGTGAAGGAATGGAATCTACAACATTTAGGACAAAACTTAAAAAATTAAATTTTGCCCCTGACCTTAAAACAGCATTGCAATCAATCACTGAAGAATGTCTTAAGAATGGATTTCGTGCTGGTGGGTTGTATCATTTTGGTACAGACTACGTCGATCTTTCAAAATTGAGTCTCGACAAAAGCCGGAAAAACTTCAACGGAACAGTCTTTTTTAATTATGTGGAAAAAGAAATAGTGGCAAAGTTGTCAACTGAAAAATTGCAGCTTTTGAAACTCTTTTATAAAGGTCGAGACGAATTAAATTCTCGCTTAAATCAGGAAGACTTGTCGCTTTAGATAATATTAGCTTTCCGCCCGCGGCTTCGCCCGCGTGGACTACACGACGTTATCCCGCGAGAATGTGATATTTTTCCGGGATAAAAAGCAGCCTCAATTACTCCTTATTAAATCAGTTACCTGCCAGTGAAAGTCCCGTCAAAATAGGTCGAGCCCTTTCAGAGATTAACCGGAACAAACAGACAGACAGACAAAAATTGTAAAAAAAAACATTTTGGTACTAGCGGCCGCCCGCGGTTTCACCCGCGTGGTTCCAGTTCCCGTGGGAACATCTGGATAAAAAGTATCCTAAGTTACTCCTTATTACATCCGCTACCTGCCAGTGAAA
Source organism: Crambus lathoniellus (assembly GCA_949710035.1). Lineage (NCBI taxonomy): Eukaryota > Metazoa > Arthropoda > Insecta > Lepidoptera > Crambidae > Crambus > Crambus lathoniellus. The sequence continues at coordinate 4,573,812 of OX453313.1, forward strand.
GTCCCGTCAAAATCGGTCCAGCCGTTCCAGAGATTAGCCGGAACAAACAGACAGACATACAAAAATTGTAAAAAAAAATATTTTGGTATATGTACCGTATATTTAATCATGTGCATGTAGTAAAAAGCGGTTATTTTAATATTACAAACAGACACTCCAATTATTTATTTGTATTGTATTGTATGTATTGTATAGATGGGCGGGTAATAAAAATACAGTCGAACGTTTAATTCACATTGATGAACCATCTTCAATTCAAGCTGAAGTCGACTTGACTCAACCACAACAAACCCCCTCAATATTCTGACTCAGAATCAAACCAGTAAGCTCAGAAAAACAAAATGAAGACTATGATTACTGCTCTAATACAAAACAGACAGATGCAGACGAATTTTGCGTTTTTTAATTTTACGTTGACACACATTTTTGGAAGGAGATTAAACCTATAGTATACCGTATACGTAACTAAACGATCAGATTCCTCTGGCAGCTTATTTCAAAGACGACGATCGCTGCAAAAAAAATAAGTTAACAGATTTTATTAGAGAAATCATATGGAAAAATACAACATTAAATTTGCTTTCGGTTGCTCTAAAACAAGCAACGACAACAATTTTATTGTTGTTTGTAAAGAACATTGCTCTTATAGTGAGTGTAAAGCTACGATTGAAATTATAATGAAAAACAAAACAGAAAATTTCACAGAAATGCAATGTCTAGTTAGACACATAAATCCAAATGTTAAGCACAGTTCCAATTCCAAACCAAAGTATAGAATGACTTGTTATAAATCGCAAACATTAGCAAAACAACTGTCAGGAAAGTCTGCCATCGAGGTAAGAAATTCACTAGCCAATGATATATAAGGAGGTGTTTTATTGTACCGGAGAACGAGCAGGTAGTGATTAGGTCAAGTGTATAGGTCATGAAAAAAATGGAAAAAAAAAAACCCGGGTTTTTTTTATTTTTTTTTTGAAATTTTTCAATCATCCTAATATTATTAGTTGAATATTGGATTATCAAGTCAATATTCAACATAAACAATACTAAACGTGAAAATAAATATTTTTTTTGTACAAGTATCCACAAACATAAAAGTAGTTTTAATTTCACGTGCGCCCTGGGTGAACGACCGGAATGCAACATCAGCTGACTGGCGATGGCGGCCGGGCGGGCGCACGTGCGACTCGTGAGTAGGTATTGTGTGTTATCACAATAATCGATGCTACCTATTTAAACAAAATGAAGACAAACAGAGTATGTTTCACGATTATTATCTAAAATGGTGCTGTTTAAATACCGTTTTAATAGGGGTAGGGTGTAAGTACTTACGTGTCATCCAATGATGAGATATCAGTTGATTAACACAAGTCAGTGATTAACTTTCCATCACACTTTACAGGCTTTGGACTGGCGAGTTAATGTAAAAATATCTAAATCATAACTAAACGGCGCGTCGTCGGCGCCTTGGGTGCACTGCTCCGCCGGCGCCGCGCGCCGGTGTGTCGAACTCCTCATGTGCGCTGGCATCATCACTGAACACTTCGTCGCCGGCGTATCGCCGGTTTCCCGTATTTAGTAACAAAACAACGCGCACTAACACTCCGTTACATAGGTACTTATCTCACTCGCGAGTCGCGACGTGAACTGCAGTTCGTTATAATGTTCGGCCTTGAGTTGGGCAGCCAGTATAAAGTTGTCAAACACCTTTATTCATAAAAACTTTACAATCAGACTTATTCTAATAATTATAGTACACAATTATTGATGTCGAGTAAAAACGTGGGTCGCGGAAGTGCGAGGCGCGAGATAAATAAATACGTGACCGTCCTTGACGACGTTCGGCGGCCGGCTGGCTGACTGGACCGGGCCGGGCGCGGGCGGCGGGCGTCGCGCGCGTTCCGAGCGCGGCCGAGAGTACGAACCACAGAACACATACTCCTTACGAACGGCTGCGCGGTCGCATAATGACGAGCGGTCGTTGTCGCATCAACTAAGGTAGGTACATAAAACTAACTGTGGGCATGTGGGTCGCGCGCAGGCGTCACACTAGGTATTTAGATTATGAATTATTATTTATTACACAAATTTCCAAAGCTTTACATGAGTGAATTAATGTGACCGAAAGATAGGTAAATAATTTTATTTTTATGAAAATTTCTAAAGCTTTACATAGTGGAATTAATGTGACGGAAAGATAGGTAAATCACTTTATTTGGTTTGCGATTACAAAATCATTTTAGTTCGACTAAAATGAACCTGTAGTATCGCGAGTCGCACGCCCCCGCCCCCGCCCGCCCAGTCAGCTGATAGTGCATTGAGGCCATTCACCCAAGGCGCGCGTAAAATTAACTTTTTTATGGATTCTTAAGATTATTTTATTTTTACGTTAAGTATTGTTTATGTTAAATATTGACTTTATAATCCAATATTCAACTTTTAATATTTGGATGATAGAAAAATTTCAAAAAATAAATAAAAAAAATCCAAGATTTTTTTTTCCATTTTTTTCATGTTCTATACACTTGACCTAATCACTACCTGCTCGTTCTCCGGTACAATAAAACACCTCCTTATATACTATAAGTTTAACCGACACTGATACAACTTATTTTTTGCCAAGTGCAAATGCACTAAGGCAGTTGGAAAAAAAGAGATAAATCCTCTAAATTATTTCACATTAAGGATTTGCTGTCGTTATGGATTATGAGTGCAATGCAACGCTTCTTTTTAAAGATTTTATATAGTCTATATCATTGTGTTCTTTTTATTTTATACTATCCAATAGCACATATAAGCACAATAAAAGGGCACAATGACTGTGACAATGATATAGAATGACTTGTTATGAATCGCAAACAATAGTAAAACAACTGTCAGGAAAGTCTGCCATCGAGGTAAGAAATTCACTAGCCAGTCTATACATATACTCGTAAAACTCTAAATTGATTGACTGATTCATTCATTGTTGGCATAGGCGTAGAGCCCTAACGGCTGAAGGTAGACACACCATTTTTTGAGGGTAGATACCTTTTATGATGTAGATGAGCGCTAAGAAAGGATTTTAGAATATTCCCGTTATACAGGGTGCTACAAGGTTGTTCAAATTTGAATGAGAATTTGTATGGGGTTGAAGATAGAGAAACCATTTTTGGTGAGTAGATTAGATACCTTTCATGGTGTAGGTGAGCACTAAGAAAGGATTTTGAAAAATTCCCGTTATACAAGGTGCTAAAGGGTGTTCCACTTTGTATGGAGATTTGTATAGGGCTGACGGTAGAGACACCATTTTTAGAGAGTAAATACCTTTCATAGTGTAGGTGAGTACTAAGAAAGGGTTTTGGAAAATTCCCGTTATACAGGGTGCTACAGGGTGTTTCAGTTTGTATGGGAATTTGAATAGAGCTGAAGATAGATACACCCTTTTTGGAGGGTAGATTACTTTTATAATGTATGTGAGCACTAAGAATGGGTTTTGGAAAATTTCCGCTATACAGAGTGCTACAGGTTGTTCCAGTTTGTATGGGGAATACCGAATACCTTTTATGGACTAGGTGAGCACTAAAAACGGTTTTGGAAAATTCCCGTTATACAGGGTACTATAGGGTGTTCCAGTTTGTATGGGGATTTGAATAAGGCTGAAGGAGGTTAGATCTTCCATGGTGTAGGTGAGCACTTAGAAAGCATTTTGGAAAATTCCCAATATACAGGGTGTTACAAGGGGTTTTAGGTAAGGAATTTCCATTTAGGTTGAAGGTAGAGACACCATTTTTGGAGGGTAGATAGCTTTCATTCATAGTGCATGTTAATTGATAGTAAAAACCAAGCGAACAAAGACTGACCCACTATGTTAGAAGATAAGTGAGCATGGAACAAAAAAATAAGGTCTTCTGATAAATAAATACCTTGATACTTATAAGCTTATTCGTAAATATTCAAAAAAGAAACTTATTATTGTTGGCGACTTAAACATAAATACAATAAAGAATAATCCACAATCAGCACGTTTACGAGACATATTAAAAAATATAACTTGTTCTTGCACATCACTACTCCAACCAGATGTAAATCATGTATCGACCATATAGGTAATAAGCAACAAGCATCAGCTGCAGGCCCAAGTCGAAATGTGATTGGTAAGAAGTATACTTTTTTTTTTAATCCCCCTTGAGGTGTAAGTTTCGTGTTATTATCGGAAGGAATATATTTCAGGTGTTTCTTTGTTTTCTTTTTTCAGAAGTCACCAACCCTGACTTTGACGCGACTGTGACTGACTGGCTTGACCATTTACAGACACAAGACAGTGACGACGAGGACCTTAACGACATCGACGACATCGTAGACGGAGTCCCGTTTATTACTGTGACGACGCAACCGCGGACCGCAACGGAGCAGATTGCGGATAATACGGGACTGTCCGCTAACGAGACTGACTTCATACGACTCGAGGAGGAAACCAGCGACCGCCACGTTCGGGAGTTGGTTTCTTCCGAAGACTATTATGACTTTGACTGGAACGAAAACAGACGGACTTTTACGGGACAAAGGGAGGTGTTTACTGGTGTACCAGGACCCACTTTCCCGATAACGAACATGACTCGACCGGTCGACATTTTTTATAAAATGTTCGACTCTGACTTCATTGACATGATGGTGACGGAGACTAACAGATACGCCGAAGTAGGTGAAAATTGGGGTTTCCAGATCAGAGATCTGGAAACCTCCAATTTTCAGCATTCAATAAAATTTACAACGTTCACTATTCATTTAATCAATAACACAAAATTAACTTTAACAGTAGGCTTGTACTGCACCGTGAATTAACTAAAATTAATGATTTTTTTAAAATTAATGAGGTATTGGTTTATAATTGAAATAAAACAATTAAGGTATTTTATCGTATAAAATTTTATTATTACTTTAATGTATTTACTTACAATAGTTAAAAAATATTATTTTCTCTGCACCACTTATCCAAACAGAATACATTTTTTAAAGCACATATATTGTTATGATGTACACAGCTAATAATATCTGAAGCACACGAATATTTATCATACAATGTAACTAAACTAGGGCAGTTTCTATCTTCTAAATTATATACTCTATTGTCATTGAACATATCTTTAATCCATAAAACTTTTTCATGACCTTTAGTAAATATACATTTATTGTGTAATAAGTGGTTTATATTGTTTTTATAGTTAAAGTATGGTGTAAATCCTTCATTCCAATAAATTCCTCTATTTTTCTCTATCCAGGCTACTTGTAAGCGTTCTTTTTTCGATAATTCATAAAATGGATATGGCGGTTTTATTAAGAGAACAATTATACGCCTATTCCACAGGATCGCTATTTCCTTTGGAATAAATTGATTATATTCGTCCTTGAACCCTTGTACATCCACGATCACATTCATGATAGTTTTCTTACAATGTTGCTTAGAGGTTTGTATTCGAAAAGCCGATCATTTATTATCAGACAATAAGCTGTTGTATTATCTGGTAGCTGTTCTGAACTTTCAATTTCTATCCGAACATCAACAGGTCCAGTTTTAAGTGAATCGTTTTGCCTTGAGCAATCAATTACGAACAATGGAGCTTTTTCCTTAAACTGAACCAAGTTAAGTAACGGGTCGACACCGGCGCTGTAATACGACTGACGAAAATTAGCGTACATTTCATATAATATACTGTATTTACTCTCATCAAATTTCAGATTAAGTGAGTCATATGGGAAATATTGTGAGTTTAAAAATAACTTAAGGTTGGTAACTTTACAATGATCAAACATCGAAGAACTTTTAGCACTATCATATTTTCTATCGGTTTGCAGGCCAAAAATTACATATCTAGGTTTTTCTAACTGAGAAGCAGTTTTGACTGACCATGAATGCTTAGTAGTTTTTGGTAATAGCGGATATTCGTATAGGTCCCAATTTCTAAACGCTAACTGTATAGGACGATCTTTTTCTAAATGTTTGAGTAACGTCAATTTATTGCGATCAGCAACTTTTATATGAGGGACACGCCATTGAAGTTTTTGAATTTCTATTTGTATATTATCATTTTTATCTAAAAGTACACAGTTTAAAACAGAACTGCTTCTATGTAATATAAGTTCATGTCTACAATTTATAATTATTCTGTTATAATCTTCAGCAAATCCCAATACTTTACTTAATGGGATAACACCACTAAAATGACCATCTTTTAGTTTTGTACCGTTTAAATTCCACCCCCAAACTGCTGCTGCTTTATTTTCGCCTTCATTCATAGAGATAAAAGATTTGATCGTCGTAGTAATTCCAGCATTTTTGATGCGATCTATTTCAACACCGTTTAACTCATACCGTATATCTTGAAACAAATATAAGAGCGGGTTGTTAATAAAACTTATTTCTTTTTTCAGTGCCGGGTCTTTAGAAATCACGTGTGCGAAGCCTTCTATGTAGATAGAACTGCCTGAAGGTAGTACATATGTATCTTGTTGGTGAATAGGTATTCTAATTTCATCATTGTCTTTAAAACTGTTACTATATGGATTGTAACTATGAATTTCATAGCTCTCAATCGAATTATCATAATTTGGTAGATCAGTGATTTGCAACATTTTGTAATTTAAATCCAAGATCTTTTAAAAATATTTTATTTTCTTTAGTTATTTTTTTGGTTTTTACAACACTGAGACGTCTGACTCCTTTCAACATAGAATGCGAAATATCACGTTTGCCTTTTGAAGTTAGATTTTTATTAAAAAGGATCATTTTTTTATTTAGTAGAAAAAAATAACTTACTAAGTACCAATAATAGAAAGAAAATTAAGGTACTGAGTACCAATAATCAGTTTAGTATAAACAATTCTCATCTAGCTTATAGCACAGACAGTTATAGAATGTGCATAATGGTACTATTGTCATCATTATATATGTATTATAGCTTCCGAACTACATGAAGAAAGTAAACACAATCATTTCTTTATTCTAATTTTTTTACATATTTGTGGTCCAAAACGACTTTAAAAACTGTAAACATAAATGTCCACAGTTGTATAAATGATTTTTCTGTAAATTATCATAATTATAATGTATATTTGGTCCTAAATATTTTACCAATTCTTTTGGTGGTTTTAAGTTACCGTAACTGTCAAAATATTCTACGTAATCATTTAATTTTCCATAGGCTACCCAATGAGTTCCTGAGTTTTTAGAAGTGTCAAGATTTATGACGCCACATTCTGTTGGGTAAGGTTTTCGTGGTAATTGGTCTCTCATAAATACACCTCGAAAAAAGGGGATATTATATGAATGTTCCATAATATCAATATTCGTTAAAGCTCTTTTGGGTAGCCTAGAATTTAGTTTTTTTTCTTGTTAACGTAAATTCCTAGTCCGTCTTTGTAGGGCTTCAGATGTAATCCTTTGCCAATGCATACTGCTTCTATCTGCTTATTATGCCTTTCCATTTCTGACAATTGTTTTTTAGCTGTTTTATATGCGTTTACGGCCTTCGCGATTCCGGCAACACCCCCCACCAAACTACCAGCAGCAGATAAGCCGGCGAAAATTGGTATTAAAGGAAGAAATCCACCAGTTTTAGGTACAGGTATAATTCTCGGTAAGTTAATAGATGAGTCCGATGCTAATTCTTGCGCTGTTGCATAAGCTAATTCCATTAAAGCCTTTTTACACTTAGGTTTAATGTTCTTTATATGTTTTTTGGTACGTGAAACAACGTTCTTAAAGGTTTTCTTCAAACTTGTCCCTGAAGATGATACATCACGTGTATTGTTATTATTAGAATATGTTTCTTTGTTCTTTGCTATTTTATCACAAAACTTAACGAATCGATTTTTTTTCATTTTAGTAAAATTTAAAATTATAATGTTGGTTTGCAATGGTCTATGTAGTTTTAAGAACTCAATACGAATGAAGAAAGAATAATGAGCAATGGCTTAAATACATACATAATTAGGTGTTGGAAACGAAAAAAATAAAACTTTCTTTTATAATATATTTGATTTGTTAATCCAACTGTTCTCGCTTGTTGGGAGACCTAGCCATTTAACATATACCAAGTTTCCTTTTCTTTTTAAAACTTTTTCAACTAAATAAACATCATGATGTTTGGTTTTTTGAAGTTCCTGTGGATAAAATGCTCCAAGTATCGGTCGACATTTAGAATCCTCTAATAAATAGGTTATAGGGTTAGTATCTTGTACTTTATTAATCTTAAATATTTCTGTGGACCAATTAGGTGTATAACCCTTATCAAAACAAGCTTTGTGCTTGCTTATTCTGACATAATCACCAACTTGAAACTTTTTATTATTTTTTTTAATTATTTTAGAATGAGCCAGTTTTATGTACTTTTGCATTACTCTTGCTTTATTATTATGAGAAATCGTTGCCGGAGGCTGACCGACAGTTCTATGCACAGTGTTGTTGTACTCATTTATTTTTTTATTGAGTACTCCATTATTCCATTTGTAATTCCCATTTATATAAAACTCTTTATACAATTTATTTTTTAAAGTTCTGATAAATCTTTCAACAATGGAAGCTTTTTTAGTAGAATATGTAGAGTAATGATTAATATTGAACTTATTCATAATGTTTTTGAATCGGTCATTATAAAATTCTTTTCCGAGATCTGTCTGCAGATTTTTCGGAATACGTCCAGGTTTTAGTAATGTTTTGAAAGCTTGACATACATTATCTTTAGTCTTTTGCTTTAGTCCAATAGCCCATGCAAATTTTGTGAAACAATCAATAACGGCCAATATGTATTTTTTACCGTTATTGGCTTTTGACATTGATTGCATGTCTATTAAATCTGCTTGCCAAAGATCATCTATATCTTTAAGTATAACACTTCTTCTTGGGTAATTAGTTCTAGCATTTTTACAGATTTCATTTACAACATCTGCTTTGCTCATAATGCTTATTTAATTTTCCTGCAAGATCTTTGATATCAACACTTTTTTCAAGTTTTTGTATTCTGTTTGTTAAAGTTACAATTAAGTTATTAACCTTTATAATTTCTTTTAAAATATTAACTTTAAATTGATCTATATTGTCTTTATCGAAGCTAGAGCAGGATATGGATTCACTCGACGATACCACAATCTTATCCTCTACATTTATGTGTTTAATTTTCTTTTGAGTAGCTTTAAAGTTACTATTAAGTCTGTCAACATTCATGATCTATGTTCTTTTTGTTACTAATCAATATTATGCGGTGCTAAGCTTTTTATTTCTTTATAATGCCTGCTTCTATTAGTTCTTCAATAATTGACAAAATTTCGTTATCATGATTGGTATTACCAGCATTTTTTGACGCAATCAATAGTTTAAGCCTTTCTATCAGTTCATTGGGATCGTCCCAGAAAATATAATCTGTATTACTTTTATATTTTTTAGATTTTGGTATGTGACTACCACCACTCTTTGTTTTATTCGAATTTTTGTTTTCAACCTTATTTTGTTGAGAAAACAATGGTTTAATAATTTTGCGATATTTTAAACCTTTGTCACCCTTCATTTGACCTTTCGGATCAAAGTTTCTTTTATGAGCATTTGTATAATGAAGTATATCTTTATAGGTTATTTTATCTTTTTCATTAACAATTCTGAGATTAGGTTTGTTGCGCATAAGGAGTTCCTTTAAGCCCGGTGTTAATTCATAGTGTCTATTACCAATGCTCACAACATAATTTCTATTTGTCGACGAAGTATTACTAGTAGAAGATAATGATACTTTAGAGTTACCTATCATCAATTTTTTGTTTTCACTACGTACCCCAAAAGGTACATTTATATTATTATCATAAATGTCAATTACTTCATCCTTTTCTAGCGACTTAAGCGTATTGTTTAAATTTTTGTAAGGACTTATGTCATCGTCAGTATAATCGTAGTATTCAGAGCTTTCATTTGAATCTGCCTGAGCGTTTTTACTAAAGTCTTCATAATCTAAAGAAGAGTTTCGATCATCTTCTTCATCACGATAACTCATATCAATATAATCTAAAGAAGAGTTTCGATCATCTTCTTTATCACGATTACTCATATCAATAGAAACATTTAGTGAGGGTTTATCTTTGTCATTAGCTTTTATCATTGTCTCCAAATTATCTGTGATTGGTTTAAATACCTTTTTAAATTTCAAATTAGCAGCATCTTCATCGTTTTGAATTTCCTTTATTTTATTTTTTATATTATCTACTGATTTTATCAGTTGTTTTTTAATTTCCGTGTCCATTATTTGAAATTATACCCAACCGCTGTTTGCTAATATTCAAACACTATTAACTTATTTTCAAGAACATACATTATTATATACGTAGTTATTCTATAAATAAATATATGTATCAAACCCTTGTCTATATCTTCCTTTATTAAGAGCACAATCTTTATTTATGGTTAAAAAGCTAAATCGATCTTGCCAAATCATCATGCAAAGCTTTTTAAATTCCAACCAGCCAATATCTGTAGTTACATGTTCATTATAGATGTGTTTTAAATTAATATCATCTTGTTTAAATATAATCAGGAGATTGACATTATCACGTATTAATTGTTTGGGTATTTTGGTATAGGTTTGTGACAGATAAAAACAATCGATTTGTCTATGCCTGCCCATAGCAAAATAATTACGAATATTTATCTGATTTTCACATGCGACGTCATCAAAAATCATTATTGAATTTTTTAAAGCATCTTTAGGCGAAATCACATCTTTGTTGTCATTAAAAATAAATAGTTTCGCGTGAGGAACATGTTTTATAACTTGTCGTAAGAAACAATATTTCGGTTGAAAAGCTGTTTTTGAGTACAGATAAATGTGTTTAAATTTAAGACCGTTTTTATGTAACAGTAAATTTAACATCACATTAGTTTTCCCGCAATTCGAAGGACCACATATTACACATCGAATCGTGTCAGGCAAGAGTATACTATGTTTAGCTTTGTGTGGAATATTTTCTATCTTTATGTTGTTCACCTCTAAAGTGTCAGATTGTTTAATGAACTTCATTGTAAATGAGACTAAAATATGCTACATGCCTTTTATATAGGTGAGTGGGTAGTTTAGTATTAATTATTTAAAAAAAACAACTTCTGTGACATTATAGATAGTTTATTAAAATTTTAGTACAATATTTTATTAATAACTTATAAACAAGGAATAAGATATTATTTATATATTTAAGTACCTATATATTGTCTCACAAAAAATATACGTAATTATTGATCTTCACAATTTTATAGTACTTACTCATATTACTATTTAATGATATCGTAATACACTTATATTTACTTAAACACTATGAATATGTGTATATTAAGAAATTAAAATTTTAAAACATTGTTTTACAGTGACCCCAAGGTAACGTTTCTGTTTGGTTTGGAAGTATCTGTCTCTTATCATCGCTTTTATTCAATGCTACTTTCTGAATTTCTTGAGAGTATAGTACATGTTTGCTAGATTTAATTATATTCATTTTACATTTAAAACTTGTTATTTCACTTGTTAAAGCTTTGTTGTAATGCGATAGCTTTAAACGACTAGTTACAGCTTTAGATATTCCTTTTGCTTTTGTAATGCGAGCTTTTAAACTGTTTATAGAATAAAGCTTCGCTCTCAGACCTACAAATTCACATATAACATCACCTCCAAGTTCATCTTTAAACAGGCCTGGAATTTTAGCATTTACTCTCGGGATATTATAGCAATTGTTATCCTCGAAATTACTGGTATCGAATTTTGCAACGTCACTTTTTATGTCTTCATAAAAATCCTCAGTGTTTATGAAATATAAAAGGCTATCTGTGTCTGTATAACATAATCTTACCCGATTTTTATATTTATTTTTAATGAAGTTGTAATGAAACTTGTATAAATGTGTTTTTGCATATTCTAGAACTGTAAATCCTATATAGATAGGTCTGTCTAAGACAATTTTTTCCGGACTCAATTGCAGAGCGACAAAGTTTTCGGAAAAAATTGCAATACTTTTTAGATTTGGTTTGGCAATTAACTTTTCTGCGCCGAGATGCTTGTTCGTTGAGTTATTAACATCGTCCCACATGGTCACTAATTTAACATTGGCTTGTTTGCGTCTATTTTCAATAGTTTTTCCAAATATAGCATTATTAAGAAGTTTAAAAAAATCTTTTTCAAATGCAGACGTTGAAGCTTGCCGTAACCTAGTATTCAAGTCAATATATTTTTGTAAAAAATTTTCTTGTCTAAAAGTTAGGACACGGTGAATTTTTTTTAAAATAAGTCCATTTTGTAAACATTCTTTCAAGTGGACGTAGTGTATAACATAGTTGTATTTGTCATATAAATTAGCAATTAACTTAGATGTTTTTCCTCCGGGGGGTATGAACTTTTCCGCAGCAAAGGGTAAATCACTATGCATATTATGTAAATTCTCGGGATAAGCCAAATCTACTTCTAAAATGTATCCATATTCAGAATCATCAGATATCGTAACTATATTTAAAGTATTTATTTCATTGATTGTCAGAAAGCGGAATTCTGAAATTGGCATTTTCATCGTCATCGCAAAACCGTATAAATTATTACAGTCAAGGTAAACTAAATAAGTTGATTTTTGTGAAGCATCATAGTCCGGTAAATATTTATTATTAGCTTTAGCGTGACGTAGAGTACATTGTGCCAGGCCTCCACGAATTCCTTTTTCCAAAAATTCATAAATTTCTAAATCATTTATTAATTCTAATTTAACGTCTGTATACAGTAACATCGCATCCCAGCTTAAGCTAGGTGCTGTAATATAGTAGGCTGGATCGAGTTGATAATGATGCAAACAAGTCTGTCTAAATTTTTCAAATACGTCAGCAAGAAGTAACACATCGGTCTTTAAATATAAATCTGTATATTCTCCAAGCGTTTTAATATTAAAAGATTGCCAAATATTTTGAGCATGGGCATAATCATCATCGCTAATATGTTCACATTTCAAACTATTGTAAAAACAATGTTTAGGTGGAAGTTGAGTCTCATTATATTTTGAGTTTGCATTAATATAATCATAGGGATAAATTCCTTTTTGTCTTAGTAGCTTTAACTGATTATAATTATTATCTTGAAATTCTTTTGATAAGTTAACAAAGTCAATTTCAGTCAAATTCTTGGCTAATTCATTTAAACTTGAATTAAGGAATTGAAAAGAATCTATAAACTTAGCTTGAATAGGCCTTGAAGTATTCCTTGTTAGAAATATTTTCGTGAAAGACATATACTTTTCTTTGGTTTTTGGTATTATTTTGAAAGCTCCGTTATACTTCGCTAATTCTTTAATAAATAGGTGCGAGTCATAACCAGCTAAGTTATGAAAAAAAATGGGCACAAATGGACATACTCGATACATTAAATTACAATGAGAGTGTGCTGCGCCTCGGTACTGAGATGTAACATGATCATGATCCATTACTTTGTCATCAAAGAGCAGATGGTTACAGATGTGACATTTTGTAGCATTTTTGTAATCAATTTCTTGTTTTATTGTTAAAGATGTCATAGGCATTTTATTTAATAATATACTGTAAATGTTTTCTAAATCATCTATCAATTTTTGTATAAATACTTCTACACAATCAGGTCCTCTATATGTAACATACTTATTTAAGTCCGGATCATGTGAACAGCAAATATAGTAACCAAAACATGAAGGTTCGTGAACCTTGTAAGTTCGGGTGTTTTCGGTCTTACTGACGTTGCAATCTAGCAAAATACTTTCGAAGTCTGCATAAATAACGAAATTAATTTGTTGTTTCCTTTCAAAGTTTTTAAACTGAAGAATACTATTTTTTTCAGGCAATACTGTCAATACATTAGGACACGTAGTATGTTCACAAAATTTTTTTTCAGTCGTGAATACTTGTAAGCATGTCTCACACAGATACATTTTACCTTTATGTTTACTTATTTGACGTCTGACTAATCTCAATAGATTTTTTATTAAGCAATAATGACCACAGCCTTTTCGTTCAAAGTATAGTAAATTCACATGGTGTTTTTTTCTGAAACTTGTCACGTATAAAGGACCAGTGACCATGTTTTTATCATCTAACCCATATATGTTAACACTTATATTAGGATTAATCTTTTCGAACATTTTAATATCATAATTGGATGGTGGAAACGATAGACCATCTATATTAAACAGTGTTGTAAAATGTGGGTATGAATCTGTTCTGCAAACATTAGATTTTGCTGGATATAATGCTGCAGCAATACACCATAAAAAGCAATAGTTATCATTGTTTTGGACATTTAAGCAACTCCTCGTTTTTCTTATACCATATGGTAAATCAATGTAAGAACCACCTTTGAAAGGGGAATATTTATTAATATTAACTTCTAGATGGCTTATAGAGAAACAAGACCAGCCAGATTCACGGTGCTGGAATTCGGACAGTTTTCTCTCAAATATATTTATTGTTTTCAAATATAATTCATTTATATCAGTATTATTGTATATGATTTCATATTTTGTGTTGAAAGACTTAAGCTCTTGCTCACCAGATCGTGATAGAATAAAGTAAGCAAAGAGCTCAAAGTTCAACTTAACACAATTATTTTTAATCAGACAATCATTTATTAACTTTAATACTTGATGCTGATTATCCATCAGAAAATCCTCAGGTGTAAGGTATTCCATCGATGGATTCAGTTTGAAAGTTATTATTCTGTTTTTAAAAGCCGTAGCTATAATATCAATATTTTCATATTTAGTTTTTAATATGCAATTAGACTTGTGTAAATTCGTTCTCAAATGATACTGATATTCATTTTTTGGCATTTCAGTGTGACAATTTTCACAAATAATTATATCATTGTAATTTGTTCTTTCTGGTATCGGTGAAACTGTAAGAAAAGAAAAATAAGAAATATATAATTTGTTATGAAACTTCTTTAATAATATAAGTAAAATTATATCAATTATAACATGATTTATTAAATGTCTAGCGTAAGTTTAACCTATGGTGTTTTATCTACCTGTTAGTATTGGCATTGAATACAATAGGTAAGATAGTTTTCAATAAGTAAGGTAAATTATAATAAAGTAGTAAGTTCGAATATATCATTATAATAGTGACTAAATATTCTAGTAATAACGAATATTGAAATAAAATAATTAAGTATACGTAATTAGCTGTATCGGAATATATTCTTGTTATAATAAAGTAATACCTATCTTTTTCAATATTTACCATAAAACACTATTATAGTTACTAGCAAATGTCGGGGGGCAATTCAGGAATTCTTTTCTGGTCGCCGTCATGAAATTGGCTAGGTGTTGCCATGCATCCGTGTTATCATAAGTTTGATTTTTGACGGTCACTATAGCTTGCCGCCACCTATGTATCGGCTGAACCTTATCAATTTCATCGCACCGGTATATTTTCAAATCTATGTAGTGCGATCCGGGCTTACGATCGAATGTTTGACGTGAGTGACCGGCTGCAAGGCGTCTTGTTATATAAGAAGTTAACGGAGCTGGTGCTTTACCTTTACCGGTAATAGGGATATCTCCCTTCCCCTCATCTTCACTGTCAGTTCCGAAGAGATCGTACGCCGTCGTGGGCTTCTTTGAGG
The DNA here is from genome assembly GCA_949710035.1 of Crambus lathoniellus. NCBI lineage: Eukaryota > Metazoa > Arthropoda > Insecta > Lepidoptera > Crambidae > Crambus > Crambus lathoniellus. The sequence continues at coordinate 4,589,444 of OX453313.1, forward strand.
GAATCGGCTTGAAATACGGTTTCTTTGGAGCTGATGACCGTGACGGTGGCAGCGGCGCTGGACTCGCTCTCGACGACGAACAAGATGCCCGCGCCGGCGCTGGCTCTGTGCGTTGAGATGGCGGCGCCTGCTTGTTTTTCTTGTTTTTTTTCGGAGGTGGTGGCGATTGAGCCTCGTCCTCGGATGGAAAGAGAGTCTCTGCGTTTTCTTGAGACCTGAAAATGAACACTAATTTAAGTTCGCCTTATAACTTTGATGATAAAACATTCGTATAATAAGCTTCCATTATTCGTTATTGATAACTTTAACATTGTAAATAATGCATTGTTATATAATGATATATTCTAATAATTACATTTTATAATCTGTCACCTACAATTTTTAAGTAAAATAGAGACCTTGCAATATCATTTAATGAAACATCTAAAGTGTAGGTATCATAAACATCATAATACTTAATGCCGGCATCGAAAGGTATAGTACAAATTAATAACAGGAATCGAACCCCTCGCTGTGCAGTCACACTCGCACTTATAATCATTTAACTACGAAAAGAAACCTTACATATGTATATTAGATCTTATATAATTATAAATTATATGATGTGTACTACTTACATTTTTCCTTAGTGATGAACAGAAGTTAATATTTGTTGTAGATGTTAATTTCGTGCTCCTGGAAGCTGAATTGAAGTCCCTGATTTTCTCTCGAGTTTAAATAGCATAAAATCCACGTGAGTTTTTCCATATAAGTAATGTACGCGTGACCCTAAAATCCTGAGTCAGGAATTATCCATAAAAGAATGCCTAGCAATAGCGAACAAAAACTTCAAATATCAACCTTAAATATTCATAACTAAATCATATATTTATTCAGGCAGTGACCAAATGACACTCCGTTCCGGCATACTAGTGAAATACTACGGCTTCAAACATGTAATTATTGTGCAGTAAACATATCAAAGAAATTTCAACAAACAGAAAATATATGTGAATTATTTTATTAGTAAACTTTAATGTACAATCAACACCACCTCAAATGCAACACCAAACAATACTAACTATTGATAATAATACCAGAAAAAGATAAACCGTGCTATAAAGCAATCTTCATACACAGCGAGACCTGCTTAAATTGGTACTTAAACATTGTGCCGATATTCGTCGCCTTTAAGGTCCTAAGTATAAGTTGCAATTTATCTCACGAAATCCGTCGTCGACACTCTTTACTCTTTGCAATACAGTTGAAACTCGTTTAGTTCATCGGTCTTCGTAAGATAGAACGCCATAACAGCGGCGCGGCGGGGCGGCGGGGCGGCGCGCGGTGGGGCGGGCGGCGCCGCTACCTACCGCATTCAATAATAATGTCATGTAAGCGTCTTTACTTTTTTGGTAGTGATATAAACACATAATAATTGCATCAATTTTGAACTCTATGATCGAATATTTATTTAATATAAAAGGGATTTTCAGAAGAAAATAATATCAGTTATTTTTATAAGCGTGACTGTTAAAAATCTTTCTAAATGTCGGTGAGTATTTTTAATTTATAATAATAATAAAAATTATATATTAGTTTGTTTTTAAATACACATAAGTTTACTTACCATTAAATGAAACTGTAATCTTGATAAAATATCAAAGTATTTCAGTTCCAAACAATCTATCTTACGATAACTACTCGTAGATATTATTATACTTTCTTATTACAGTGTTACTAATATAATATTTTATTTTTCAGGACTCCGATAACGAGCTGTTTAACTTCGTTCCTATGAACACCGTGCACCAGCCGAGAACTGAAAAGCGATTAAATCTCGAGCCTCCTAGCAAGAAGCTGAAAAATAACCCTTCTGTCTTTACCTATGCAAAAAAACGAACGTGTGGTGGTGGAAAAGTAATAAGAATAGAAATATATGATGTTGATCATTTTTCTAATAGCACAGATTCACTGTGCAAATGTGATGCAGAAATTTGTGTCCAACATATAGTGAAAAATGTATACGTGGATGATATTTATAAATCGATTAAGGAACTTATTACTAAAGTTACAGACAATGTAAATATTTCATAATAAATGTTATACGATATGTTACCTATTCTTTTATTTACTTACGCAAACAAAGGTTCCCCGAGGTATTGATTTAAAAAATATTAGGCTCTAATAATTAGGGGTTTATGAAATCGACGTTTTGTATTGAAAATTTTAAAGAAGTTGCTTTATCCATACTAACATTTTCTTAATTTATTTAACAATCTTGAATGCACGAACGACTCCGTAGCTCAGTGGTTAGAGCATTTGCCCGGGGACAGTGAAAGGTCGTGGGTTCGAGTCCCATCAACGCTAGTTGTAAGACGGGGCGTTTTTTTTTTTTTTTCTAATACTTCAGTTTTTGTAATAAAAATTGCAATGCAAAAAAGTAAAATTAATTTAATCATGAATGCATTTAAGAAACAGAACATTGGTTCTGAAACATATGCACAAATGTCTTAACATAATGTGTTAAGTGAATAAAAATATTATCGCCTAAGTTACAACCAATTGAGTGGTTATTTCTACTGACAAAAAAGCAACCTAATAAAAACGTGTTAAAAAGGAATCACTTTCAGGATACTTTTTTAATGTTGAGGAAAGAAAATAAGTTTTTTTTTAATTCTGTTAGTTGGCCGTCATTATATCATAATTCGAATAATGACGAGCAACTGAAGCATCTGTAACATCATTGATAGGGTCTCAGTGTTTGATAAAAAAACTGTAATTTATTGCGAACTGGCTATGAAGTTTCAATGAAAGCATGTAGATTAAATTTTGTCGAAATAAGTATAGAAATAAAAAAATCTAGATTGTCGTATTTTTATTTAAACTGTCTAACAACGTTGTTATTTTTATATGGAAAGATAACTTGGGATAATTACATTGAATTCCAAAACGATGACGTAGTCTCATCTTTCTAAGTATGTACCTATTTATGTGCCATTTGATAACGAGAATGAATCATTCCGCCTTCGGCACTGCAACAACATGCTGAATGGGATAGTATTCGATTGCAAACATTTGCATACGTCGAATCAGTGAATGTAACAATAGTTTAAAAATAAATAAATCGAAAGATCAACAATTCGGTAACATAATATTATAGGTACTTTTTGAAGTTCACTTTCGGTTATTGATTAGATGAATAATGAACCATTATAATCTTTGAATGTTGAAAATTGGAGGTTTCCAGATCTCTGATCTGGAAACCCCAATTTTCATCTACTCGCCGACCAGAGGTTATCTGCAGCCAGACTCAACACAACCCAGAAAAGTGCTCGACCTCTGCGTTGGAAACCGACTGACCGTGACGAATTGGTGGCATTTTTGGCAATAATGATGTTGCAGGGATTATATCCTAAAGTAAGAGAGGAAGCCTATTTCTCATTTGATGGGTTTGGGACGACTCCTTACTTTAGCAATATAATGTCATACAACCGGTATCATTTACTCAAAACGTGCCACCATTTCATCAACAATGACACAACGACGGACATGACAAAACTTAACAAAATCCGACCCGTCATTGACTATTTGAATGACAAATTTTCCAGTTTATACAAACCAGCCCAGGAGATAGCCATTGACGAATCACTCCTGAAGTGGCACGGGCGTTTGAGCTTCGCTCAAAAAATTTGCACCAAGGCCGCTCAAGTCGGAGTGAAGACGTACGAGTTGTGCGAGTCGTCGACGGGCTATCTCTGGCGCTTTTTTGTATACACTGGCAAAGACGGACCTAACAGGACTAACAGACAGGAACAGGGTGCCTACCATCAACTTTAAGACAGCGATTCAAAAATAGCGCGATGCAGAATAGGTTCCTAAAATGAATTGCTTTCTTTCGTACTCTGAGCTTCTAAAAACTGGATCGCAAATGAATTGCTAAATGTTAATGACCGAACGATTTGTGTCCTTTTTCTTCTACCCGTCTCTTTCACTCGATTCTGTCATGCCCGGAGAGTGAGAGGGACGGGTATAACCTGCAGGTGACATGTTAAATCGACCGGGTTATAAGTCAAATAAGAGTTCCTGACAGCTTAGCGGCTGTGAAATGTCATTGATCAATCACTGAATCGCTGTCATTGATATAAAGCTGTCGTGGTACAAATAAGCGAAGCAGATCAGTTTAGGTCCTAAACAAAACCGCAATAAGAATTGATGGTAAGCACCCTGGACAGACCTGACGTCGCAGACGTACCTGACGAACAGGACCGCTCTAACGACATACAGGACATATCTAACGACGCAGACGACAGACCTGACAACAGTCAGAACGAGGCAGACCATGACCGCATTGACGATGGCAGTATAGCGAAGTTCGTCCGAGCAACGCTACTGCCAAAATAGTTTACGACTTAATCGAACCATTGCTTCACAAGGGACACACGCTAATAATGGTAAATTTTTATAATAGTCCATTATTAGCGCGCTGCCTTAAACGTGACGGACAAACAGACGTTTACGGGACTTTACGACTTTCTCGAGAATTAGTTCCCGAGTCAATCAAGACATATCAGGGTGAAGTAGTGGTCACATACTGTTCCGATCTGGCCGTGATGTTGTGGCGAGATGCTAACTTAGTTAGCATGCTTTCCTCATATTATCCCCTCCAGGTTGGAACAAGAGACAAATATAACCGACTGACATACAAACCAGCCATCGTTCTTGACTATAATAAGTCTATGGGGGGGGGGGGGGGTGGATCGCAAGGATCAATTCCTTGCTGGCCAACCACTCGAGAGACAGAGAAACAGGGTGTGGTATAAGAAGCTGTTTCGTCGCTTATTCAATGCGGCTGTTTTTAACTGCTTCATAATCTTTACCAGTGACCACATACATAAACTACAACATCGACAGTTCAGGACAATCTTGACTGAAGACTTACTGAAAATACACCGACGAATTGACCTCAGTTTGGAGCCGCGACTTCTTACCAAAAGAGCGACGACGAGGACAGCGAAGGCGACGACAACGACAGCGACGACGACGACGACGACAGCGACGACGACGACGACGACAGCGACGACAACGACGACGACAGCGACGACGACGACGACGACAGCGACTACGACGGCGACGACGACAATGACTGTAGTACAACGACAGACTCGACCTTACGTCGAAGGGAACCACTTCCCTGCATCCACAGGTTCGCGAGCCACACGCTGCTGGTTATGCCAATTTAAAAAAAAAGCCATCCAGAACATCATACAAGTGCGCTGAATGCAATGTCAATCTCTGCATTCTAAAATGTTTCACGGAATACCACAAGCCCCCTTCGACGTAATTTTTTTTTTGACTGACTTGACCGACAGACAAACAGATCACTTTCTGGCAAGGGTTCATTTCCATCTTCTTCTTCTTCGTGCCGATTACCCGCCGGCCCAATAAGGGGAAACCAACCAACATCCTGATCTTCTGCATGAAGATAGAAGATCGAAATCAGTTTAACTGGAGTCTTACCTACGTACGGCGAGAGATTGTCTGGATCAGCAGTAACTATGGACGTTTTTTACATGGTTCTTTTAGCGCCTTGTATATTTTTTTATATGTAGTGTGTGTTTCACGAACTAATTTCTATTATCAGTGTCAAATTTTGTGTACTTGTATTTTTATTTGTGATTTTAGCATTCACAATTTTAATTTTGCATAAAATTTTATTTTCAATAAAAAAATGTAACAATAAATAAATGAAAATATTGTCAATGCTTGTTTATTATTATAAAAAAATTAAGATGTAAAAATAAAAAACCCGACTAAAAAAATATATGTAGTGTGAGTTTCAGGAACTAATTTCTATTATCAATGTAAAATTTGTGTACTTACTTGTATTTTTAATTGTGATTTAAGCATTCACAATTTTAGTTTTGCATATATTTTTATTTTCAATAAAGAAATGTAAAATAAATAAATGAAAATATTGTCAATGCTTGTTTATTATTTAAAAAAAATTAAGATGTACTTAAAAATAAAAAACCAGACTATAAAAATATATGTAGTGTGTGTTTCAGGAACTAATTTCTATTATCAATTTATCAATGTAAAATTTGTGTACTTACTTGTTTTTTTATTTGTGATTTTAGCATTCACAATTTAAGTTTTGCATTTATTTTTGTTTTCAATAAAAAAATATATATGAAAATATTGTCAATGTTTGTTTGTTATTATAAAAAAAATAAGATGTAAAAATAAAAAACTGAGTGTAAAAAAAATATTTTATTAAAATTAACCATCTTGAATACAATGTCTGATCTGGGCCTTAGGAGTGGCGGCCATCTTGTGAATATTTCGGTCGACCAGCCGCGATTATGCCGCGATGTATTATGAGTCGACAGGATGTTAGATTTTGCTTTTCTGACAAAGATACAGATAGAATGAATAAAAGATTTGGATACCACTAAAAAGGTAGTCAAATTTTCTACATTTTGAGAATAACTACATTTCATATTTTCCAAATTATCATTATGAAAGAAGCGTATAATTTTAAAAGTTAAGTAAAATTTGGCTTTTTGTTCAGTTTAACCCGCTATATTTAATCGATTTTTGATTAACAGAGACCCAAATATTCTGTGGTGGATTCTTTATTTAATCAGCTTGACGGTAACTAGTATTTTTAGTTTGGTCCTAGCTTCATTAGTTAGCGAGAAAATAGCATTTCTATCCAACGCAAGGACGCCGGAGCGGCCGAAAAGTGTCAAATTACATGCTCGGACTGACTAGAGGAGTGTCGCGCGCGTTATCGGACTATCAAGTGGATAAGCAATGCGACAGGATTTACGCTTCCATTATGGTTATCAGATCATGATACTGGTCAAGTACGGACATTTGATGTCGCACAAAAAATGTATACCACAAAAAATGTTTATATTAAAAAGATGCTACTCGAAAGAAAATATAAATCGTTTTAAGTCCTATTTGCGAAGCCTCTCGTTTTCTGAAGTTTATTGACACAAAGAGTTAAACGCAGCTTTTATGACTTTTATTAGCAGTTCTATGACCTCTTTTGCTTACTGTATAAACTTTGTTTTCCTCTAGAAAAAATACAAACAAACCTATCATCTAAGCCGCGTTGGGTAACGAGGGGGCTAAAACGAAGTTGTGAAAGGAAAAAGATACTGCGTTTTAGGTATTACACAAAAAAACGGAAACGGACAAAACCAGGTACTTCAACTACAATAAAATACTTAAGAAGTGTATAAATACGCCAAAAAGTAGCAAATGAAAAATATGTGACAAATAGTAAAAATATATAAGTACGCAAAGCTACGTGGAACATCATAAATAACGAGAGAAACGGATCATATAGAACAGAGTATATACACAAAATAATAGATTCTGACAAGGAAATCACTAATCCTAAAGATATCGCACTGACATTTAACAATTTTTTATTTATAATACAATTCCATTTAACAATAAATTACAGAATACATCAATAAACACTTATCAAACTCAATTTTTTTGATGCCTGTAGATGAAAATTATATTAAAAATGTTTTAGTATCATTGAATAATACGAAATCTGAAGGACATGACTCTATCAGCACCCAAGTCATTAAGCAATGCGAGGAGTTAACATTTCTACTTAATCTCTCCTTAGAAAGCGACACTTTTCCCGATAAACTGAAAGTTTCAATTTGTAAGCCTCTACATAAAAAAGGCGATAGAACAGATATAAAAAACTATCGACCCATAACTTAACTATCTAGGTATATTGCCAAAAAATTTCGAGAAAATCATGCGCGATCATTTGGTGTCGTTCTTTGATAAACATAACATAATTAAACAAAATCAGTTTGGATTTCAAAGGAATAAGTCGACTGGGCAGGTGGCGTTTAGTCTAATTAACGTAAATAATGAAAACTTTACCACTGTTATCTTCCTAGATATGTCCAGGGCTGACCTTGTTTCACATAGTCAACTACTCTTGAAACTTGAACATAACGGAATAAGAGGTCCTGCGATAAACTGGCTAAAATCATATTTAGAAAACCGAGCTCAAACCGTGGAGATAGCTTACATATAAACTAAATAATACGAAACAGGCACAACGATCGGAATTCCAGTATAATAAACTTGGAGTACCACAGGGCAGTGTTCTGGGACCACTGCTCTTTCTGATCTATATAAATGACCTACCGGACACCATAAAACATAATATCTACTGTCTTGTTTGCGGATGACGTCTCGGTTACAGTTAGAACGAGTAGAAAACAAAAACTAGAACAACACATAAATGACATCAAAATAACATTAAAACTAATAGTAGAATGGCTTGAGAAAAATAACCTTAAAATTAACCTAAATAAAACGAATATACTTAATTTTAATAATTTGCAAAATGTTAAGATAGCTGTGGAATATAACGGTGAATTCCTTCTGAATCCTGATAAAGTTACATTTTTAGGTCTGGAAATTAATTCCAAACCTAGCCTACCCTAGCCTACCCATACCCTACCCCTACCCTACCCTACCCTACCCTTCCCCTACCCTACCCTACCCCTACTATACCCCTACCCTACCCCTACCCCTACCCCTACCCTACCCTACCCCTACTCTACCCCTACCCTACCCCTACCCCTACCCTACCCTACCCCTACTCTACCCCTACCCTACTTCTACTCTACCCCTACTTACCCCTCCTTCCCCTATTTTCTCACCGCTAAAACCTTCCTTGGACTTCCACGAACATTTCAAGACCAAAATTAGCCAAATCGGTCCAGCCGTTCACGCGTGATGCCGTGACCAAGGGAAATAGGGATTCATTTTTATATATATAGATAATATGTGTTTTATGAGACATTTTATTTATTTATGTGACATTATTCATGTGACAAAATATTAGTAAATAATCAATAATTATTAAATAATATCTATAAACAATAAATTTAGTTTTTAAGATCAATTTTTTTTTTTTTATGTACTACGGGGTAGCACAAACTTAGCCTTCATCACACCTAATGTTAAGTGGTGATAAGGCTGAAGGTGGAAGCGCACTACTCCCGGAATCCTCACTGAGGAACTGGCTATCTTATCTTTAACTGCCGGAACACAATAATGCTGAAAACATCATTGTTATGGCGTCAGACTTAGATAAGATGGTGGTAGCTAGCCAGGCGGACTAAGAACAAGTCCTACCACCAACCAAACCAAATACAATATGTACCCCCGGGACCTCTGGGTCTGAAGTCGGTGGTGTGAACCACTAGACCACAAAGGCGGTTGAAATTATGCGGAAACGTAGTTACGCGGACTGTAATATGTAATGAAATAAATGGCAATTTGATAATTTAATAATAATATAAGGATAATTTATTAATAATGTAATGATATTGGAATTATAGAGTAATAATAATGGAATTGTAGTGTAAACAATAATAAATCAACGAAATAATAGACATATCAATGATACCTAAATGGTTCTTTTGCATGCTGTTTTAATGGCTAAATAGGCTCAAAGCTGCTAATAGTTTTTATAACACCAACATTCTTATGTACCTACCCTATTTAATAGCAAATAAAGTATTTGTATTTGTATTTGGTAATCCGTGACTTTCAAAATAAAAGCACAACTATCTTAATCACGCGAACGAAGTCGCGGGCAAAAGCTAGTGATACTATAAGTCAAACCGACACTGATACACCTTATTTTTTGCCAAGGGCAAATGCACTAAGGCAGTTGAAAAAAAGAGAGATAAATCCTCTAAATTATTTCAAAATAATGTATTGCTGTCGTTATGGATAATGAGTGCAACGCCTCATTTTGAAGATTTTATAAAGTCTATCATTATCATTGCGCTCTTTTATTTTGTACTACTGGAACAAATTGCAAACACAGCAAACACTTTATTTTATAAAATATTTAGAACTTAACGATAGTACTTAGGTATACGTAAGTAAGTACCAAAAACCGAGTTTCATTGAAATCGGCCAGCAACCCAAAAAATTGGCCAACATCTTGGATTTTTTAGTATTTTTGTCATTGCGTTGCTATTTTCTTGTCGAAATAGTTCCAAAAACTAAGTTTCATCAAAATCGGGCCCACAAACAAAAAAGTTAAACGCCACATTGGATTTTTCAATATTTTTACATTGCGTTGCTATTTTCTTGCCAAAATAGTACCAAAAACCGAGATTTATCAAAATTGGTCCACAAACAAAAAAATTGGCCACCATCTCAGTATTTTTTTAAAATATTTTAACATTGCGTTGCTGTTTTTTTGTCCATATATTACCAAAACCGTGTTTCTTCGAAATCGGCGTACAAACAAAAAAGTTGGCCCCAATCTTGGATTTTTAATTTTTTTAACATTGCGTTGCTCTTTCACTGTCAAAATAATACCTACCAAAAACCGAGTTTCATCGAAATCGGCCCACAAACATAAAAGATGGCCGCCATCTTGGATTTTGTTAATTTTTTAACATTGAGTTGGCTTTTTTTCTGTCAAAATAGTACTTACTAAAAATCGAGTTTCATCGAAATCTGCCCACAAACAAAAAGTTGGGTGACATCTTGGATTTTTAAATATTTCTAACATTGCGTTGCTGATTTCTTGTCAAAATAGTAAGTACCAAAAACCAAGATTCATCGAAATCGGCTAGCAAACCAAAAAGTTGGCCGCCAATCGCCATCTTGATTTTTAAATATTTTTAACATTTTGTGGCATAATTAATTATTATGACGGCATACTCAGGCCTAGCCTAAAAGAGGCTTTAGTTAGCCTAAATATAAACCCGTTATGAGAAAATATGCTTCAGTCGCATAAAGGCCTATAGGCGTTTTTGGTTCTTAAGCCTTTTTAAAATGGCTAGCCCCTTTTTATTAAAAGCTTTAGGTAGGTAGGTACTTATCTATTGCACCCTACCAAATAAAAAAGAAAACTGGACAATAAAATATTTTTTTAAGTAGGGTACTTACATAAATAAGTAATGTAAATAATAATAATGTATAATTTTCCATTAAATAACTTTATTGATATTCAAAATGTACAATTCATTTATCATATTGTGACTTATTCATTTTTAATTTTTACTTTGATATACAATACAGGCGCTACTATATATTCAACAACCATTAAATTTAGTTTAATTTAAGTGTATTACTTATTTAAAAGTTTAAGAATATTTCAAAATTTCTGGCTGTGATTAAAACTTAAAATTAACATAAATCTGTCAATCACAACCAAAATTATTGAATTATTAATTGGGTGCCGTCTTGGCCACTTCCAAATGGTTGTATGTTTAAACATACATAGACATTAATCTAACTATACCTATTATTAGACTTAAGTTTTTTATTTTACAAATTATACATGTTACATTGTGTTTTATTAAATAGGTAAGTAATCAAATGGTTTCAAAATGTAAGTAGGTATCCCACATTAAACTTACCTACACAAAACAACACAAATAGAATCTATGAAGTATGACCATTATTGTGTAGGTATTACACAATATAGGTACACTTCATAATGATTTTTCTTAAACAATTCTGATAACAACAACATCAAATACTGATATGTATTAAAAAGCTTCCTGCTTCAAATAAGGACAATTTAAGCCCTTTTATTAATATTTAAGAATAGCTAAACAACTGTGCATTTTTTTAAATAAAAAAGTTTCACCGTTTGTATCATTTTTACTGTATTATCTGCTGACATCGATATAGAAGCTAGGGCCAGTAAAACCTATAAAAATCAATGCCATGAAGGCTGAAAACCATGGAATCCAGGGCCGATATGAGTCTTACAAAAAATGACGATACGAATATAAGTTCGAAGCTAAAGTGCGCGCCAGATAAGTCTGTGCGCGTTAGAAATCGAAAACAAATTTTTACTATAAAAATTAAAGCAAAAAAAATATTGTAACTAGCGCCGAAAACTACCCAGTCGCGCGCAGACTTATACCTATATCTGTCACCAGTAAAGAAGTGCTTTATAATGTCACAAATATCTGACCCGATTGATGGAGGACCACAGCCTTCTCTATTTAGGAGGCTGTGTGGGTGGAAGACCAAAGCCATCTTCTATCTCACTCGTTGCACTCCAAGCAGCCGAGAAATAATAGCGGGCCATGGGAAGACCCATTTGCAACCATTTTGCAACACAAATATAAGTAGCTGTCAAAGTGGACTGATGGCTGTCAGCAGTACCTATGTCAATCTTTTTAGTTTCAAAAATGACCACCCGGGTCAAATAAGTTTGTGGCACTGTATTAATCACAATTTCAATGAAACATTAATACAAATTGTAGGCATTAAACTTCAAATTTTGTATGACAAAAAACCAACAAGAAATAAAATGAACCTTTGGAATATCATAGCCAAAATAAAGGTCCCTTACCTAATAATATATTTAGGAACCTAAATATACAATAGCTGATCAATGCTTTAAACTCTAATAGAAATAAACATTTGTTTCGATAAAAAACTACAACAAGCCCACTGACTTACTTAAAAATTGAAATAGGATGGAATCGTTACATTCATATTATATTGGAATCTTATTGTTGTATTTAAAAAAAAAACAACATTATTCTACATGACTTTGTTTCAAACAAAAAACAAAATACAAACTTATTTACAAAAACTGCACAACGCCATCTAGCGTAGCTAGGCCGCTTTAATAACAGGAGTGCTCATTGACCAAGAAGTTTATACACATAACTGATCCCTCTACACACACTGGCGCGTCTGGCGGTTGCCGCGACCGGCGGAGGGAATAGTACGTGTTCGCGAGTCCTGCGGATCCGCAGGTCGCCTCCGCGCCCCGCGGTCGCTCCAGTGTGGCCCACGACTTACACTGCACTGCGCCCCGTTGCGGAGCGCGGTTTCGCAGAGTATGCGCATACATTTAGTATACCTAGCATTAGTATAGAAAACACGCCCGGCTCAACACACTGAACACGCGACACGACGCGGCAGCGAAGTATGGAGATCGGCGCCCAGCGGCTCGGGGTGCCTCGCCAGTGTTAGAACCGTCCACAGGTCGTGCAAGTACTAAGCAGTCTATTGCGCGACAAGGTTGCGGTCGACCCTTTCGACACGCGACTAACAAATGTAAAAGCGCTTAAGGATGCAACCGGACCATGACGGGATCGGTTTTTGGCCGGTTTTGGGCCTATAAGTGTTACACTGCCCTATCTGAATATGACGTTGGTCGTGTGCGAGCCGCGGTGGGAGCTGTTGTCCCGCGCGGTGTGGCGCCGGAAGGGGTTCCAGGAGGGCGGGCGGCGCGCGGAGGAGCGCGCGGTGGCGGCGGTGGACCCGCTGGACGCGGTCGACGCGGCCGATACGGAGCCTTGATTCGAGTTCGGCTGCCGCGGCGCTTCGGGAGACGCCTGAAATATAACCATTAATTAAAATAAGTAAGAGAATGTGTGAAATATCTTCACATTAATGAATTAAACGCTGGCTTTAACAGCGCGTAAGAGATATTGGATAAATTCGACGCTTCTCCTAACGACTCCGTAGCTCAGTGCTCAGCATTTGCCCGGACGGTGAAAGGCGACTGAAACACTGACTCGAAGCCGGGATCTCTGAGGCTGATACCGGTACCACTAGAACAATACGCATTACGAATTACCTAGTTAACTGCGAACATTTGTTTGACTTTAATAGCTTACAAGAAACCTTTCTAACAGTATCTGAACTTTATTTCCGTTAGCAATTCCCAAAATGCCTAACCGGTGCAAAACGTAAAAAACCCGGTCCCGCTATGTCCAAATAGGGATTTGGACATAGCGGGACCTTGTAACTAGTGTTTAAAAAAGCACTACAACTGAACTACAATTGAAACACGATTGAGACGCGATTGTGACTTAACGTTAGCAGGCTTGGCCCCCAGGTCTTTGTCACCTAACGAGCGATGAAGTCTATGGTTCTCTCTTTTGCTCACTGGGTGACCTTGAGCTTTGTGGAACTCATAGCTAACGACCACGTTTCACTCCAATAGGTCATTACTAGCAAAGTATATCCCTCTTAACTTGAAAGACAAGACGGTCTACCTTGAGCAAGCTTTTGTCCATGGGCGTCGCCAGCCGCATCGTGAGCGTGTCTCCGGCCAGCTGGATCAGCCGCACCACTTCTTCGTGAGAACTCCACTTGACGTCCTTGTCACCTATCGAGATGATGAAATCTCCCTCGCGCATTCCCCCGATCTGCAGGAAGTAAGAATAATAAATGTTGGATGACGTCACATTTCAAATTATTTGATTTCGTGATTAGTTAGTAGCTGAACTGTTTTCGTTACTGATATCTGAACCAACAAGGGTGTTACAATAGGGGACCGCACTGCTATTGTAATGTAAATATTTAATGATAACAATAAAAAAAAATATTTCACCATTTTTAGTGCATCATGCAGGCAATTTACGTGTATTCTGGTAAATAGGTATGTGCTCAAACCTTATATCCCCTTTCCAACAAAACAAGAATCATCTAAATCGGTTTATAAACAAAGGAGTTATGCCTAAAGGTACGTAATTCACTTAAAGTGGTAACGAAAACGACAGTATTTTCAAGATTTCCTGAAAACTATTGAACCGATTTCAAAATTTCAAAAAATGGGACCAACTTGGGAAATATCGTGATGTTATAACGTTTGAATCATTTTAATCGGTTCAACCGTCTTCGAGTAATCGGTGTACATACATATAACAAAAAAACTCGACGAATAGATAACCTCCTCCTTTTCAATTTTTTAAGTCGGTTAAAAAATATAACCTTGAAGAATAATAAAGGTAAAAAAAAACAATCTGTTTCTACGGATAAAAACAAACAAGAAATGAGTTGCTGAATGGGTTTGGGAAAGGCTATTTATTTAGTTTTGAAATATATATTTTAACTTAAAATATAAGTATGTCATTATTTTTTTTTCTGTAGCCCTCCAAAATATTTCACAATAATTTTTTAAACATTCGTTAAATGACCACGTGCTACTTATTGTTTTCGCGACAGTCACTATGCGCCCGGAAGCCGCGGGTATGACGTCGAACTGCTCGACTCTTTCGCTAGTCTCATACAATATTGTATCATTCGTAAAAATTATCAACATGTTATTTTAATTTTTAGTTTTTTGCATTCACAATGCAATTTTTATAATAGAAAAATGGAAAATGAAGTATTTAGAAAAAATCGACCCGTCTCACAACTAGCTCCGATGCATCCTAGAGCAGTCGCCCGGAAAGCGAAAGGTCGTGGGTTCGAGTCCCATCGGAGCTAGTTGTGAGACGGGTCGATTTTTTCTAAATACTTCATTTTCCATTTTTCTATTATCAACATGTCTTCACAAAGTAGGGTATATACATAAGTATTATGCCTCTGTGTACAAATATTCGTAAAAAATAAAAAAATTAGGTGCAATGCGATGAAAAGGGACTTCAGAAACTCCAGAACTAGTAGTTTTAAAAAACCAACTATAAAACAAGACTTCAATTCAATGTCTGCTCTGAACCAGTGCAGCTGTGCGAGTAGGTAAGTAGGTATGACTTGCCGGTGCGGTATACGGGTGGTCAGTCTGAATGACGTCATACGGTAAAAGCCCATTGCCAGCGAACAACCGAGGCAATAGACTCTTCAACAAGAGGAAAGATTTGATTATTTGTTTGAATTGAATAAATTCAAACAAATAATCAAATCTTTCCTCTTTATAATATAAGTATAGCGGAGTATAGATGTGCTAGGAAGTAGACTATGTTTTTTAAATGTACTTACATCGGCTAGAGAGTTAGTCTCTACTGCAGCGATGACAACAGGTGCATCACCTCGCACTGAGAAGCCGAACCCTCCATCATCAGTCTTACTAGACACATTATATTCACTCGCAGCCCTCCTCAGCTCACTTTTCCTCTTCTCCCTCCCGTTCCCACTCCCACTCTTCACTTTCCCATTCATATAATCCCTATCTAACTTATTCAAACCGTTCTCCGTAGACGTTTTAACGAAACTCTCGTGTTTACTCCTATACTCATACTTCGAATCGTAATCTAAAACTTTTGGATGGTATTCGTAGTTATTATTATTGTAACTGTTTATGTAAACGCCGTTCTGTTTCATGACCCTATTCAGTTTTTTCTTTTCGTAATCGTCTGTGTATTTTTCATCGCTTCTAATTATTTGGTTGTAGTAAGTGCTGTTGTCTTCCGAACGGTCCCTCTTTTCGTTTCTCTTCTTAAGTTCTTCCGTGTAGTCCGCTCGGATTCTTCTGGAAGATTCTCGGCGTTTCTCGCCGTTTCGTTGTAGTTGGACGAGTCTTGGCGCGCTCCAATGTCGTTTTGCTGAGAAGACGGCGATTGGACCTAGAGCTTTGAAGAGATCGTCTACTCGGTGCAACGCGAAGTCTGGAGCTGTGAGGGCCAGTTGGAACTTCGATGATGCTGTGGAAAAATGGGATAAAATAAGAATGAGTTACTTAGTTGAAAAATTTAAGATGAAGTAGGTATTTAGAAAAAATCGACCCGTCTCAAAACCAGCTTCGATAGGACTCTAACCCACGACCTTTCGCTATCCAGGCGACTGCTTTTCGGCGAGCGACGGCGATTATATTTTTCAATAATAAAAATTGCATTGTGAATGCAAAAAAGAAAAAAATATAATAAGCTAGGTAGTTTTGAGGAGTCTGTGGTGCAATTATTCGCGAGTGAAGCGCTCTGCCTAAGATTGTGTCATTTAAGCAAATTTTGCGAGTCGTTCACGGAATGGGTGACCAAAAATACTGTATCTCGAGTTCCTCCGAGGTCGCAAGGTACGTTAAGCCATTCGTTCCGGCTGAGGTTGCAGTCTTTTACCCACCAACCCGTATTGGACTCGCGCGGTGGGTCAAGCCCATTCTGTTTATCCATCCACAAGGAAGGCTTTATGCCCTAGCATTGGGGACATTATAATCTGATCAAGGTCGCGGGCAGCGCAAGACCGATCGTTGTTGAGATCCTTGGGGGAGGCCTATGCCCATCAGTGGGCGTCGTACAGCTGAAATGATGATGATGAAACGTGGTATATTTTTGTATTGTTATTAACGAAGAGATTTGCAGCAGCACAAAGGTTACCGACATAGCTCTCAGAGTACCGAAGTTGAAGTGGCGATGGGCAGGCCACATCGCCCGCAGAACTGACAACCGTTGGGGAAGAAAGGTTTTAGAGTGGCGACCACGAGCTGGACGATGCAGCGTAGGACCCCCCACAAGGTGGATTGATGAACTGGTGAAGGTTGCGGGAAGCCGTTGGCTGCAAATAGCCCACAGCCGCTCTATGTGGCGCTCAAAGGAGGAGGCCTATGTTTAGCAGTGGACTCAGAATGGCTGATGATGACGATGATTATGGATTATGAAGGGCCGATACCAGGCGTCTGTCTCTCGATGTACTTGCGCTCTACTGTCGCTCGCACCGCCGGCGGTGCAAATCCATAGAAATTAGGTCCGCGAAAGAGCTAGAATATATGCGATAGAAAGAGATGTAACGTGTGGCCGTTCGTAATTTCCGCCGTACAAGCTGAATTTCACTTTATTGCGTTGTAATTAGAGTTGCTATTTATTTAAATGGTTTAGCGGAGTGAAGTTTCTGTACCAGTGTACTATTATTGTGTCCTTTCGCCGTTATTCGAAGCCTAGGTAAACATATTTTGAGAAAGCCCTTTCCGTTTCCGTTCGACATCAATTTTCCTATTGGTTAATCATACCAACGTGACGTCACTTCCGTAACGTCATCCTAAGTCACGTGATCCGAGTTCACCTTTTAGCAATGGCGGAAGATTTGTGTCATTGGCGTCCATTTTTCGCAACCGTTCACATCTAATCATAAACGCTGTTAGCGTTCGAAATTTAAAATTTAAAAATTTGTACGAGTGGTTCTTTTATTTTACTTTCTCGGATAAAGTAATATTATTATTTATGAAAATTGTTCGAATTTTAAAAGAGCGTGCCTGTGAGTGAGCGCGCGAAAACATGGCGGGTCGGGCTCGATGTCCACCTGTTAATTTCAAAGTATCGTGGAATCCAAAGCATTTAGGACGACGAGATGGAGTATGAGCTTTATTGGCCACACAGGAATTGAGGTAATTTAACACCTCGCCAGGTCAGTGAAAGTTTTGATTTTTTATTTTCTTACCCACAAGCAAGTAAGAAATTTTATATTTTCTCACCATGAAAAATCTGTTCATGTGATAGTTAGTAGAGAGTTTTTGCGATCTGCGCAGAGAGATTAAATCATAATCTTAATCATTTATTTCAAATAGATTTCCTTTTAATAGTGATACAATGTGATTTAGGGATTTTGAAAGGATCGGGAAGTATACAGTGGGTCTCGGCTCCCGTCGTCGCCCGTGCTTGACCTTGACACACTTTTCTCTTGTTTAGTTTATAAATCCTATTTTACAATTTGTACCGACTTCTTGTGGTGATTTATTGTTTCGAAAGCATTTTGAAGTACCGACATTTTCTTTAATGGTAATCATGGTATCATTGCAGTTCTAAAATAATATGTCAGTAGGTATAGTCGAGTGGTATAGCGCTAATTTTGGTTAGTTGCTTTTGTTTCAACGTTTTGTTTTTGATCATGTATCTACACCGGCACGTAGTGGGTGATTACTTTTATACTTTTATTACTCCCATGTCTGTATGTGAGTGCTACCTGCATTATAAATGGGAACAAGCGTCCCTATATATTTATTAGCCAACTAGCGCAAGGCAAATAATATTTTAAAGTCAATAGTGTATTTGCAAAATTAGTGAATTGTATGCAAAAATTTATTCTTAATACTTTCTACAGTTGACCCTTGCCCCTTTTAGGGAGTGTTAATGTGGGTCGTGTAATGTAACATGGAGCAAATGATTTGATATTGAAAACTTACTGAAATGTTTTTTTTTTTTTTATGTGCGTACTGCGGTACCTATTGAATTTTATATATGTAAACAAGTACTACCGTACCTAACGTAGTGATGACTTGTTTTTGTCACAATTCTAATCTAACGTGACCCACCACATTGGTGGTCACTTTATGAAGTTTTGTTGTGACGGGGTGCTCAGCCCCCCCCGAACCCCCCGCCCATTGATTCGATAATGTTTTAAAGTTCAAAGTTCAAAGTTCTTTATTGCATCAGGATACATAATTGGCTTCATTATCCTTGAGATTTTTAATATGATATTGAACGCAGATTTTAAGTTTTGGTAACAAATATTACTTACTTACATTAAAATGAAAAAAAAAAAAAAAAAAAAAAAAAAAAAAAACATAACCTGCTTACGCAAGTAACGGGGAGCATTTCCTGCTTACGCAAGTATCAGGGTGCAATGTTTTTGACAATAAGCATATGAATCTTTTTATGTTTTGGATTACGTGATATTATTAGCGCCGTCAATGCCATAATTATGATTGAAAGTAAAAACTGTATATTCCAATAAATATGCTATATATTTATATTTTATTCCTTCCGGTCGAGGAAGTAAAAAAGGGGGGGGGGATATAGGTATATCGACTACACACACCATTCATGTTTATATGCGAACAAGCCCCGCTAGTATTAGGCACGCTGGAAGCTGTGCTTCGCACTAATAGTTTATATATTGATTGAAATATCGCGGTGGCTCCCTATGGGCACCAGGCAGTGATAGCAATAATTAAGTATTTTAACGATTAATAATAGGTACCTACTGACTAGAAGCTTTGCAGTCAAAGTAATTATGCTATAAAGCCAGTTGGGATTGCGATTCTCACTTTTCGTGTATCTGACATTCTGCGATTTCTGATAATGCGTGTCTGGCGTTTTGCGTATCTGAAAGAGCCTGACAGTCTGACATAGCTGTAAGCAACAGCACGAGCTGAGCTGGTCTGCCCTTTCGACTGTTTCATACCTAAATTTAGTTCAGATTAAGAAAATGTTAATGGAGAACACCGAATAAATTAGGTATTACTTTACATTATTCCACAGTAGATTTACGTTTTAGAAAATTTATGTTCGTTAATATAGGCAATAGTTATTTTAGCCGTCTAGAAGAGTGAAGTCATCTGATACAGGCATTGTTTATGCTTACTCATCGTCATGTATAAATATGGCAGGCTGCTCCCTGGCACCGTAGATTTATATCGTGAGACGAATTCTGACGATCACGGTCTTTTAAAATGGCAAAACTAGGTATATACCATATTTTGTTGCCTGTAATACAGATCAAACCTGCAACGGGCAATAGTACCTAATTACCGTTACTGATATTATTTTTCCTGTGCTGCTCATGTAACTCATGCACTCATGTAATGTATGTAATGTTGAAAATGTTGAAAATTATGATATAAACTACCTATTCATGTATTCAATCAAAAGTACTTGTTGACTGTCTTAAACAATAGAAAAATTATGCCTTTCCAGGCTAGAATGAATGCAGTTTGGAGATTGACAGGGTCTACAAAGACATCTTTTTATGAACTTTTAATGAATCATTGTCATAAAATGAATAATTGGATAATTTATGAATTTTTTGGGAAGAATAAGTAAAAATGAGTTTCTGAGATTGATTTCGCAAGGACACTGGCCCATACAAATGTAAAATTAGTGGATCTGATTATTGATAATAATTTACGAGTTTTCAGATTGACAGTCGCTCCACAAGAACACTGTCTTGTACAATAGCAAAGTTATGCCCTTGCATGCATGCTAGCATTAGGGCAACTCAAAGAAGTTGCTCGTTTTTCTGATGAGGAAAAGATGTCTCTTATGTTTCTGATAAACAATGTCTTTGGTGAGTTTTAATATATTTTTTTTTTAGTTCATTATGTTAGAATTTATTATATTTATTACCAAGGTATTTTATGTGCCCGGTTAACCCATTTTTACTAAATGGATGGGTATAATGAGCCATAACTCACTCCGTGGGCTCAATGCGCATTTTTTAATTTTGTATATTTATGTTTCTTTGCTAGAGTGGATATAACATTTAAGGTGTTCCGTGTAGCTAAATTGGCAGTAATTAACGGAGTTTTTTAATTGAGTCGATAGTAATTAATAATAAGAGAAACGCGTCTTTAGAATGGCAGTCTATATAAAAAATTGTGTCCTGCAATGCAACTTGGGACCGTGTCGGTAAAATATATGAAGTGAAACTGTCATTATCGGCCATTACCAGTCATTTTCGTTGTTATTATTATATTTATATGTATAGTTACAGTTAAAAGTCTTGAATGGGTGCTAGGAAAATATTGACGATTCAAATTTTTATCCTTAAGGACCTACATGCTTATTATAATAATATGTCTATGTGAATAAATCAATATTTGATTGATTGATAGATATAGTAAAAGTTATGACAAAATTTTGCAAATCTTTTGCAATTTATCTTTTAATAAAAAGAGTTTAATGAGTTACATTAATTCGATTTGTATGCAAATAAGATTTGTTACAAAATAGCAGATGCTTTAAAGAAGTTAATATACGAACTACTTTTGTTTTGATCTTGTAAAATAAGGCATGTGCTTACATTACTTTCAGAAATTTACTTGATTTTTATACATGATCGCGCTATTTGTCAGACCAGTAAGACAAGCCGGCACAAGTAGTTTAGGATGTTATATTATGTATCTGCGATCCTATTAATTCGAATAATGTTAACGTTAATTTTTGCAATCAATCTTTAATACATCTTGCACTGCACAAACGTAGCAATAGTTGACATCTTCTCTAGCACAAAGCTTTAAATAATGTGTTTTCTCTTTGAATTTGGTGTAGTGATTCAACAGTTGAACTGATCGTCGTGGGTTCGATATTTTAAGTATAATATTATGTTTAGTTGATCGAAGTGTTTTGTATGTAACATAACCATGTATTCACAAAATACATGTTTATTTATTTATTTAATTCTTCATGCACAAATTACAGTACATAGGTGGACTTAATGCTACGCACCCTACAGAACCATGGGAATTACGACTTGGGCATCTTGGCCATAGGACAAGCTTTGCTTAGATTGGGGCTACACAGTAGTATATTAAAATTCCCCAAATTATTTATTTTAGTAAATTTCCTATGAATAATAATTTCCCTATAGCGGTAAAGGATATACTGAGAAACAGTCGTCAGCTTCATAACAATGCTAGTGCTCGGGAGTTTAGCGTGTCACTAGTATAAAATAATAATTTAAAGCAACATGATTTTACAGTTAGGGAAGATAAGAGTCTTGTGCTTATGGTTTCTTGTGCCGAAAGTTTTTACAATTATTAAATTGTATTTATATTTTTCTTTATTATGTGTTTTCAGATCATATCGTATCGATGGTATGTCAGAAGAGACTTAGCCAAAAGATTTTCAGATGTTTTTGCTTCAAAAATATATAAGGGATAGCACAAGTTGTGTTATTGTAATGTTTGTTTCTTTTCAGATTTTGAATATTTCAAGAATATGTAAATGATTTATGTAACATAGTTTACATATTTATGAATAAGGTTTGATAGATTGAGCATAAGCACTTATACATTTTATTTCAATCATATTCAGTCATCCGTGCTCATATTTTCATTATATAGGTACTTACGTACTATTGTATGACATACTTGAATGATTGATAGTAATAGCATAACGTTTCTGATATCAGTATTAATTTGTGATGTTGAGTTATAAAGTTAAACAATTAATTCGAGTACCTACCCCAAGTACCTGTCGAATTTGTCAAAAGGTATAAGATTAATGTCATAATTGCTGATACATGTCACATTGGCGTCCTCGTTCACCAGGCGATAACAAACAAGGTCTCAAAATATGTTTACCTAGGCTTCGAATAACGGCGAAAGGACACAATAGGAGCGTTTTACCTACCATTAAAACGCATATTGTGTCCGGAGCCTTATTCGAAGCCTAGCTTTAAGACCTGCCTGGTGTAGATTTTATCCTTAATGGTTGTCAAGTGTTTCAGATTTTGAGACTACAATGACACAAATCTTCCGCCATTGCTAAAAGGTGAACTCGGATCACGTGACTTAGGATGACGTTACGGAAGTGACGTCACGTTGGTATGATTAACCAATAGGAAAATTGATGTCGAACGGAAACGGAAAGGGCTTTCTCAAAATATGTTTACCTAGGCTTCGAATAAGGCTCCGGACACAATATGCGTTTTAATGGTAGGTAAAACGCTCCTATTTATTCTGTGCCGATACCACAGATCACTAAATAGTTACTAGGTAACAGATAGTTCACTCCGCTAAGTCATTTAAATTAATAGCAACTCTAACTATAACGCAATAAAGTAGAATTCAGCTTGTACGGCGCAAATTACGAACGACCTCTCGTTGCATTTCTTTCTGTCGCATATATTCTAGCTCTTTTGCGGACCTAATTTGTATGGATTTACACCGCCGGAGTACCCGCCGCGTTTTCGAGCCGACACGGGGAGTGAAATAGGCATTTTTTTTTTGTTTATTGTGAGGGCAAATACAGTCTTTTCGTATACCGCTAACGGCATGTTGGACTCAGTCAGACAAGGTCTGTCTCTCGCCGCGCGCAGCCCTCCCGCCAAGCCTAATATGTTTCGCGTCAGGGCTGGGCGGTTCTAACCCCTGCCCCGCCCCCTGACAACCTCGAAAGCTCGACAGGAGGCGGGGCAGAAGGAGAGAGCCTCTTCTCAATCTCCTCATAAGGTTACCCACTCCGGGTGGGCTGACCAGATGGGGCGGTGGAGACCAACTAAACCCCTCACTACTTGCTCTCCGCCGTCAGTTTTAAGCACACCGACTGTGGGAATATTATTCTGTGCTGTGGGGGGGCCGTGGTGATATGCACCCCCCCTGTGGCCTGACGGTTGGCCCGTTTCCGGGCCCCTGCGCGGCGGGAGATGGCCGAGCAAGCGGGGCCATCTCCCAAGACAACCGGGGGAGTGAAATAGGCCTGCCGATACTTACGCAACACTCGCGGCGCGTCGAGCAGCTCGCCGAACTCGGGGTCCCGCGCGAGCGCCCGCGCCGCCGCCGCGCGCTCTAGCGCCGCTCGCACCGCGCGAGACAACGCCTCCTTGCCGCGCAGCTCTCTGAGAAAAATAAATAAATAACTAATCATAATCAATATCTCACACATGGATCTAATTCCAAAATAATAGTAGGGTTAGCTTATTACCTTAGCTAACAACGAAAGTATTAGAAATAAATACCTACATTATGCAAATTTACATAAAGGCAGGAATCGAACCTGCGAACCGATCTTACGCTTTTTTTTTGACACCATCACATACATACATTGTTCCAATACCAAGGTATACCATAGTAGCTTAAGCAACTAGTATTATGGAAATTGAAAACAACGACGGTTATTACCACATACACCCAGACCCGAAGAAATATTGAAAAGTTAGTTTTCATAGAGAGATAGCGTAGAGAGGTAGCGTTTTCATATTATAAAATTGAAAATGTCAACATTAAATAACTTATTAAAGTAATGCTAAAACTTAATTACTTACTTAATTTTCATTTTGGAAATTAGATTTAAATGTAAATACGAAATAAATGCGAATATAAATGCGAAATTAATTTTGCATGTTTCAATATTTAGAAAATTGTTATAGGTACACGAGCAATGTTTTTGGCAGTAAGTGAATGACGAATCCGTGTAAACGAGTCGTAAAGTAACTTACGCGGGCAAAGTCGTGAGCAGAATGCTAATTAAAAAAAAATGCAATTCGTGCACTGTCTTCGTTTTGCACATACCTGCACATTCTCTGCAGCCTCAGAGCTTCCTCGTACAGCATCAGGGCTTCAGACAGGTGCGCTCGCCCCAGAGCCATGAGGTCCAACTCCTGATCCTTCAATGAAGGTGTGATTGCAGACCCTAGTGAGAAATGACCATTTATAAATAAACTAAATATTGCACAAGCACAACATAAATAGGGTAAACCGCCATACTGCTGACACTCTTCCAATTATTGTCACTTTTAATTAAACTTAAAAGTGACAATAATTGGAAGAGTAAGTAAGTATCTCAAAAAAAAGAAACAATAGATTTCTCAAGTTCGATAGGTACGCATTAAAATGTGGTATTAAATAGGAAAAAATCTAAGTAATAGAAAAGAACAAGACAGCCTCAATCTGGCCCAATAGTTAAATTTACCAATTAAGCTACCGAAAGGATTCTCAGGGGTGCGGGGTCAAATCCAGTCTTAAA
The DNA here is from genome assembly GCA_949710035.1 of Crambus lathoniellus. Taxonomy (NCBI): domain Eukaryota; kingdom Metazoa; phylum Arthropoda; class Insecta; order Lepidoptera; family Crambidae; genus Crambus; species Crambus lathoniellus. Next base: position 4,614,601 of record OX453313.1, read on the forward strand.
ATCAATGGGGCTGTGTTGTCTTTTTCTATTTCATATTTTTCTATACTTACACAATTGAATTGAGAATGCATAAATTAGTTTAAAATCATAAAGGGGAAATTGTTGTTGCAGTTCTAGCTTAACTCTAAAGTGCCAACAATAGGCTGGTTTACCCTACGTTGATGGCCTGATTGCGAGATAAGTAGTTTAAAGCACTTGTATTACGAAACTGGTCGAAACTAACGAAGGTAGTACACATCATGCTAATATTATATGCGAAAGTTTGTGAGTATGGATGTATGGATGTGTTTTTGTCACTCTTTCACGCAAAAAAATACTGAACTGATTTGGATAAAATTTGCAAAAATTTTGGGATTTAGATGAGCAACAATTTACAACAAATTTTGGCGGCCGCTAGAAATATAATTATATGTTTGTTACTCTTTCAAGCAAAAACTGATCGGAACTGTATGTTTGCAACAGAGATATAAATTATAGGCTGGAAGCATAGGATACTTTTTATCCCGATATTCCCATGTGAACGGGAAGCACGCGGGTGAAACACACCACCACACACAAGAACAATATCACCCAGACACGGAACAAACACTAATGCTTGTTCGGGATGGGGTTCAAACCCACAACCTCCGGCGCAACGCAATAGGCATAAGAAGTAGGTGCCACAAAGCCAACGGGGTTTTTTTTAATACTGTACAAAGACCAAGCCAAATATATCTTTCTAGATGCTTACCTACAAAGAAACTATGTAACCAAGGACTGAATGATCGACGAATACATGAGCAGGCATCTGTGTCCCGTTCTCAAGTGTCAGCAAGGGAAAACAAATTATGTATCAAAAATAGGAGCGTTTTACCTACCATTAAAACGCATATTGTGTCCGGAGCCTTATTCGAAGCCTAGGTAAACATATTTTGAGAAAGCCCTTTCCGTTTCCGTTCGACATCAATTTTCCTATTGGTCAATTATACCCACGTGACGTCACTTCCGTAACGTCATCATAAGTCACGTGATACGAGTTCACCTTTTAGCAACGGCGGAGGATTTGTGTCATTGTAGTCTCAAAATCTGAAACACCTGACAACCATTAAGGATAAAATCTACACCAGGCAGGTCTTAAAGCTAGGCTTCGAATAAGGCTCCGGACACAATATGCGTTTTAATGGTAGGTAAAACGCTCCTATTGTGTCCTTTCGCCGTTATTCGAAGCCTAGGTAAACATATTTTGAGACCTTGTTTGTTATCGCCTGGTGAACGAGGACGCCAATGTGACATGTATCAGCAATTATGACATTAATCTTATACCTTTTGACAAATTCGACAGGTACAAGGGGTACAAGAATTAATTGTTTAACGTTATAACTCAACATCACAAATTAATACTGATATCAGAAACATTATGCTATTACTATCAAACATTCAAGTATGTCATACAATAGTACGTAAGTACCGTAAGTAATAATGAAAATATGAGCACGGACTGAACATGATTGAAAAGAAAATAAAATGTATACTTATGCTCAATCTATCAAACCTTATTCATAAATATGTAAACTATCTTACATAAATCATTTACATATTCTTGAAATATTCAAAACTGAAAAGAAACAAACATTACATTAACACAACTTGTGCTATCCCTTATATATTTTTGAAGCAAAAACATCTGAAAATCTTTTGGCTAAGTCTCTTCTGATATAACATCGATACGATATGATCTGAAAACACATAATAAAGCAAAATATAAGTACAATATAATAATTGTAAAAACTTTCGACACAAGAAACCATAAGCACAAGACTCATCTTCCCTAACTGTAAAATCATGTTGCTTTAAATTATTATGTTACACCTGCTAGTGACACGCTAAACTCCCGAGCACTAGCATTGTTACGAAGCTGACGACTGTTTCTCAGTATATCCTTTACCGCTATAGGGAAATTATTGTTCATACTAAAATAAATAATTTTGGGAATTTTAATATACCACTGTGCTACACAGTGGTATATTCTAATCTAAGCAAAGCTTGTCCTATGGCCAAGATGCCCAAGTCGTAATTCTTATGGTTCTGTAGGGTGCGAAGCATTAAGTCCACCTATGTACTGTAATTAGTGCATGAAGAATTAAATAAATAAATAAACATGTATTTTGTAAATACATGGTTGTGTTACATACAAAACACTTCGATCAATTAAACATAATATTATACTTAAAATATCGAACCCACGACGTTATTTTTGGCAGTTAAACTGTTGACTCACTACCTACACCAAATTCAAGAGAAAAGACATTATTTAAAGCTCTGTGCTAGAGAAGAAGTCAACTATTGCTATGTTTGTGCAGTGCAAGATGCATTAAAGTTTGATTGCAAAAATTAACGTTAACATTATTCGAATAAATAGGATCGCAGATCGCAGGATGTTATATGTATAACATCCTAAACTACTTGTGCCGGCTTGTCTTACTGGTCTGACAAAAAGAGCGATCATGTATAAAGGTCAAGTAAATTTCTGAAAATAATGTAAGCACATGCCTTATTTTACAAGATCAAAACAAAAGTAGTTCGTATATTAACTTCTTTAAAGCATCTGCTATTTTGTAACAAATCTCATTTGCATACAAATCGAATTAATGTAACTCTAAAAGATAAATTGCAAAAGATTTGCAATATTTTGTCATAACTTTATCTACTACTTATATCTATCAATCAATCAAATATTGATTTATTCACATAGACATATAATAAGCATGTAGGTACTTATGAATCGTCAATATTTTCCTACCACCCATTCAAGACTTTTTAACTGTAACTATACATATAAATATAATAATGACAACGAAAATGACTGGTAATGGCCGATAATGACAGTTTCACTTTATATATTTTACCGACACGGTCCCAAGTTGCATTGCAGGACACAATTTTTTATATAGACTGCCATTCTAAAGACGCCTCTCTCTTATTATTAATCACCATCGAACCAATGAAAAACTCCTGTTAATTACTGTCAATTTAGCTACACGGAACATCTTAAATAGTTATATCCAATCTAGCAAAGAAACATGAATATACAAAATTAAAAAATTTCATTGAGTTATGGCTCATTATACCCATCCATTTAGTAAAAATGGGTTAACCGGGCACCTTATATAACTTCGTAATGAATACAAACAATTCTAACATAATGAACTAAATATATATATATATATATATATACTTATATTAAAACTCACCAAAGACATTGTTTATCAGAAACATAAGAGACTTCTTTTCCTCATCGACGAAACAACGAGCAACTTCTTTTAGTTGCCCTAATGCTTGCCCTAAGGGCATAATTTTGCTATTGTACAAGACAGTGTTCTTGTGGAGCGACTGTCAATCTGAAAACTCGTAAATTATTATCAATGATCTGATCTACTAATTTTACATTTGTATGGGTCCGTGTCCTTGCGAAATCAATCTCAGAAACCCATTTTTACTTATTCTTTCCAAAAAATTCATAATTTATCCAATTTTTATGATAATGATTCATTAAAGGTTCATAAAAAGATGTCTTTGTAGACAATATCATTGTTGTAGACCCTGTCAATCTCCAAACTGCATTCATTCTAGCCTGGAAAGGCGTAATTTTTCTATTGTTTAAGACAGTCAAAATCATTTACGTACAAGTACTTTTGACTGAATACATGAATAGTTTATATCATGATAACAAAAGGTTTACATTTTCAACATCATTACATACACAATTACATGAGTTACATGAGCACAGGAAAAAATAATATCGGTAACGTTGACTGCTATTGCCCGTTGTAGGTTGATCTGTATTACAGGCAACAAAATATGGTATATATACCTACCTAGTTTTGCCATTTTAAAAGACCGTGATCGTCAGAATTCGTCTCACAATATAAATCTACGGTGCCATGGAGCAGCCTGCCATGTTTATACATGACGATGAGTAAGCATAAACAATGCCTGTATCAGATGACTTCACTCTTCTATTAGACGGCTAAAATAACTATTGCCTATAAATTTTCTAAAACATTCTACTGATGAAATAAAGTAAAGTAATAATTTATTCGGTGTTTTACATTAACAATAGGTACACATTTACTTAATCTAAACTAAATTTAGGTATGAAACAGTCGAAAGGGCAGACCCGATCGGCTCGTGCTGTTGCTTACAGCTATGTCAGACTGTCAGGCTCTTTCAGATACGCAAAACGCCAGACACGCATTATCAGAAATCGCTGAATGTCAGATTACACTAAAAGTCAGAATCGCAATATCCCAACTGGCTTTATAGCATAATTACTTTGACTGCATAGCTTCTAGTCAGTAGGTACCTATTATTCGTTAAAATACTAATTATTGCTATCACTGGTGCCCATAGGGAGCCACCGCAGTATTTCAATCAATATATGAACTATTAGTGCCAAGCACAGCTTCCAGCGTGCCTAATACTAGCGGGGCTTGTTCGCATATAAACATGAAAGGTATGTGTAGTCGATATACCTATACCCCCCCCCCCCCCTTTTTACTTATATTTATTTGAATATACAGTTTCTACTTTCAATCATAATTATGGCATTGACGGCACTAATAATATCACGTAATCCAAAAAAATAAAAAGATTATAATGCTTATTGTCAAAAACATTGCACCCTGATACTTGCGTAAGCAGGAAATGCCACCCGTTACTTGCGTAAGCAGGCTAATTTAATTAATTTTAAAAATAAAAAGATTCATAATGCTTATTGTCAAAAACATTGCACCCTGATACTTGCGTAAGCAGGAAATGCCACCCGTTACTTGCGTAAGCAGGCTATGTTGTTTTTTTTTTAGTTTTTTTTTATTATATTTTTTTTTTTTTTTTTTTTTCATATCAATATGTAACCACAGCTTAAAATCTGCATTGAATATCATATTAAAAATGGCAGGGATAATGAATCCAATTACGTATCCATTAATAAAACATTATCGAACCAATGGTAGGGGGGTTCGGGGGGGCTGAGCACCCCATTTTTCAATATCAAATCATTTGCTCCATGCTACATTACACGACCCACATAAACACTCCCTAAAAGGGGCAAGGGTCAACTGTAGAAAGTATTTAGAATAAACTTTTGCAACAACAGTATGTACTTTTAAAATCATTAAATTAAATACACTATTCCCTTTAAAATATTATTTGCCTTGCACTTGTTGGTTAGTTAATACATACATAGCGACGCTTGTTCCCATTTTTAATGCAGGTAGCACTCACATACAGACATGGGAGTAATAAAAGTATAACAGTAATCACACACTATTGTAACGGCTGCCATTTTTACTTACTTCTTTCATTGTTTTATCCATAATAATCGCACCAACTATTAATTTTATGAAAAAATCATTACAATTATAAACAAATATGGTCTATTCAGTTCTATTGTATTTATGTGATAGGAGCTGTCAATGTCAGATGCCACTCAGCTGTCTGTTTGTTTGCGATGTTCCGAAGTAACAGCTATAAACAGCCGCGCGGTCCGTGGCAGCCTGTGATCTGCATGCGGAATACTTTGATTGTAGTTTCGTGCATATTTATATTGCATTTCTTAACGTAACAACATAAATAGTCTATTGGAAGCAATTTTGTCTTACGCGCGCCATAGATTTTACTAAATTAATCTTCCAGATAATTCTGAAATCTTCGCGACGTAATTAGTCGGTGCCTTGGCTGTATGATTAAAATCCAATGACAAGTTGAATCTATCTATGCAAAAAAATTATAACCCTACTTACAGCCAGAATGTTCTGGAAGATTTTTAATATATAAAGGAGAATTCGCAAAAGATTTCTCCTTTTTCTGGTTTCTCGCCCCAACATAATTGGGGTCGTATCTCCGGGCAACATCTCCCCGAGTCTCACCGGTACCTACCTGCTGTACCTGCACCAGTACCTGCCTACTTCGTGCCGCTCTCCACCTGCTCCTGCGCGCCTAACCGCCAGGACCCTGCTCTGCTCCGGCCTACCCCGGACCAGACCCCGCTGCCTCTAGGCTACAGCGACTTCTCCCCTCTTTAGGAAGTCCCTAAGTTAAGTCCTCCCAACTTGTTCTTTGCACTGATCCCCGAGCGACAGAACCCACGGTCTAATTGTGGAAAATAAAATACACTTAATTTCATATACCCTCTTTTATTTCTGACTCGTGCTCTCCGGCTCCTCCAGCCAGGAGCGTTTCAGTGGCGCCCAACGTGGGGCCAACAAAGGAAAACTTGTGTTGTTTCCTTTATTCAAAAGGTTGACGAGTTTGTCACAGCTAGGGGCATAGATTATAGTAGGGTTTTGTCGTTTGGTTACGAAATTTTTACCGACGACGCCTTGTATTGGTTTCGTTGTGCCAGGCCAAAAGTAAATACCTGGGGAGAGTTAGTAGCCTTGCTGAAGGCTGATTTTCTTCCGAAAAACTATGACTCTCAATTTAAATCGGATATTAGAGCTCGTACCCAGGGTGTTAACGAACCAATTGCTATATATCTTTCCGTAATGGAGGTTATGTTTTCTCGCCTCACGAAACCAATATCAGAGGAAGATAAATTAGAAATTTTACTTACTAATATTAGGCCTTGCTACGCTAATGCTCTTACTCCGTCTTCGGTGATAAACTCCATCGACGATCTTAAAGCTATTTGTCAACACGTTGAAAAAATACAGTGTCAAGTGGCAAATTTTGTTGAGCCTTCTGCTTCTAATATGTCGAACTTAGCTACGGAGTTCGTTTACCGCGGTGCTACTAGCACTCCGGTTGTTAATAAACCTTTTACTAAAACTAATAAGTCATTTGTTTCAGCTGTGAACAATGATAATATATATTGTCCTAGATGTCGTTCTAACACGCATAATTTGAAAAACTGTACTCAACCACGAACAATAGTTTGTTTTAAGTGTGGCAAAGATGGTGTTCGCACCCCCGAATGTCCGGATTGCAATAAGCCTACCAATCAAAAAAACTAATTGATCGGGATTGTGAAACTAGGCAGCTTCGCTCGAGATTCTCTAGTCGTTGCGATGAAGCTGAATGGAAAGAATGGTTATCTATTATATCTAATCTATCTCATAGTCATTCTGAGTCTCCAATCCCGGAATCTGAAATTAATTTTTCTCGACCGTATATTTCTGTTATTATTGGTGATAATCATGTCGTTGGTCTTTTAGATACCGGTTCCGGCATATCCTTACTTGGGAATAATTATCAGGAATATATATTAAATCCTAATAATAAACTTTATTCTTGTGACCCGTTACAGCTTTCTGCAGCTGGCGGTCAAACTTTTACTGCCTCTAAATATGTTATTCTACCTTTAAATTTTAAAAATAAAACTATTCATATTAAATTATTTGTTGTGCCGGAAATTAAAAACAATTTAATTCTTGGTATGGATTTCTGGAGGAAGTTCGAGTTGTTTCCGAGTGAACTCGATAGCCTTTTGCTGGATGAGTCTAACGAATTTAATATATCTAATATTGCTCTTGACGATCCTAAACAAATTTGTTCGTACGCTCAACTTAACAACGAACAAAAGGAAAACGCTGATAATATTATTTCTCAATTTCGTAGCATTTCCTATGAAAAATGTGGTTTAGGTCGTACTTCGTTGATCACTCACGCTATAGATACAGGTGACTCTGTTCCCATTCGACAACGTTACTATAGAATGTCCCCTCAGAAGCAACAAATTCTCTCCGATCAACTGGACGAGATGTTGAAAGAAGATGTTGTCGAACCATGTGAGAGCCCTTGGTCTAATCCCGTGCTTCTTACTCCCAAAAAGAATGGCGAGTATAGATTCTGTCTCGACAGTAGGAAACTAAACTCTGTCACTCGCAAAGATGCTTACAGCTTACCTTATATAACTGAAATCCTAGATAACCTTAGGGATGCTAAGTATCTATCTAGTATAGACCTATCTAAATCGTTCTGGCAGGTATTAATTAAGCCTGAAGACCGATGTAAGACTGCATTCTATATTCCCTCTAGAGGAACCTTCCAATTTAAGTCTATGCCTTTTGGGTTGACCAATGCACCTGCCACGCAGCAAAGATTGGTAGATTTGCTGTTTTATGGTCCTGAATTCGAAAATAAGGTCTATGTATTTGTTGATGACGTAGTAATTGTGTCTAATTCCTTTCAGGAGCACATTTCTTTACTTTTACGAGTTTTGGAGAAACTAAAGTTCGCAAATTTAACTATAAATTTCGAAAAATGTCAATTTTTCAGAGAAAAATTAAAATATTTGGGTTATATGGTCGATTCGAATGGGCTACACGCCGATCCGGAGAAAATTGAGGTCATTGTGAATTATCCTACTCCTACTAACAGGAAGGAAGTTCGTCGTTTCTTAGGTACTGCTTCTTGGTATCGTCGTTTTATTCCCAATTTTAGTTCATTGGCTGCACCATTGAACAAACTTACCTCTCAGGGTAAGAATGCAATTCCTTTTGCCTGGTCACCAGAAGCAGAAACTGCCTTCAAGAAGCTCAAAGAGTGTTTAACGTCCCCTCCGATTTTATCTTGTCCGGATTATTCTGAATCGTTTCAAGTCCATACCGACGCTAGTGATTACGGGATTGGAGCTATACTAACTCAAATTTTAAATGGCGAAGAGAAAGTTATAGCCTATATGAGCAAGTCCTTGTCGGCACAAGAACGAAACTATAGCGCTACGGAGCGGGAAGCGCTCGCAGTAATTGTGTCTATAGAACATTGGCGCTGTTATTTGGATAATGGCCGGAAATTTACCGTTTTTACTGATCATTCGTCTTTAAAATGGTTTCTAAATATTAATAACCCTACAGGTCGACTTGCCAGATGGGGAGTACGTCTTTCTGCGTTCAACTTCGACATCAAACACAGACGTGGCAAGGATAATGTCGTTCCAGATTCGTTGTCCCGTGCGGTGCCTGTAGCGGCTATAGATAGCGTCAACCGATCTTCTTCACCTCCTGTACTTGATCCCTGGTATTTGGAGCTATTTGCCGGTTGTCAAAATTCCCCTACCTCTTTTACCAATTATAAAATAAATAATAATAAGTTATATCGCTTCATAAAAACTATAAATCCCTTAACTAGAGAATTTGAATGGAAGGAAGTTGTTCCTAAAGAATCTAGAATTGATATACTTAAAGACTATCATGATAATCCTACTTCTGGACATTTAGGGATATTTAAAACTTTTAAAAGAATTTCTTTAAATTACTTCTGGCCTGGCATGCATAAAGATGTCGTAAAATTCGTTAATGAGTGCGATGCTTGTAACTCTCACAAACATGCAAATCATCCTACCTTAGGATTTATGGGACGACCTAAGGAATGTTCTAGACCATTCCAAATGATAAGTGTGGACTTGGTTGGTCCCTTACCTATATCTAGAAAACAGAATACTATGCTACTTGTAGTCACTTGTTGTTTTTCGAAATACTCGCTTTTGTTTCCTATCCGTCGTGCTACTGCCGACATTATAACTAGTTTAATTGAAGAGAAAGTCTTTCTTGTTCATGGCATTCCTAGTACTGTTTTGATGGACAACGGTAAGCAGTTTGTCAGTCAAAAGCTTAATCACATGTTTTCACAATATAAAATACCAAACGTACGCTTTACTCCTAAATATACTCCACAGGTAAACACGGTTGAGCGTTATAATAAAACCATCATGACTGCTGTTTCCACTTTTATTGAAGAGGACCACAGGTCCTGGGATAACAACATTCCCAAAATACAATTCGCACTTAATACAGCCGTCAGTGAAGTCACAGGTTATACTCCGTCATTTCTGGTTTACGGGAGAGAGTTAGTGTCGTGCGGTTCTCACTATCTTGATGTTGATCTGTCCGATGAAATTGTTTTTGCGCCTAGGGATGTGTATGCTGAAAACACTGGTAAACTTAGAAAAATTATGGACCAAGTGCAAAGTTCTCTTATCAAGTCTCATTCCCGAAACTCTGGGCATTACAATCTTCGTCGCAAAAACTATAACTTTAACGTTGGTGATACTGTTTGGAGAAAAACTTATTATCAAAGTGATAAGGATAAGCAGTTTTCTAAAAAACTTGCTCCTAAATATATAAAATGTCTCATTAAATCTAAACTATCTCCTCTAGTTTATGAACTTGAAGATATGAATGGGAAAAATCTAGGTTCCTGGCATATTAAAGATTTTAAAATAAATAACTATTCCTAAACTAAATAAATTTTTTAAATAGAAATTCTACAAAGTATTAGTCTTCGTCGTTATTTTTACCTTTTTATAGCAAAATTTTGTTTTAGATGTATTGAATAAATTGTTGGTCATCGTTTTTTACTTTTTAATCTGATTATTTTTAGCTAGGGCTTTTATTGCATAAAATTATACATAAATATAATTTTAATTAAATACATTTATAGCTAGGGAACCTGTTCGTTTGAATTGTGTCTGCATGAAGTTTATCTCTCGACTATTTTATTTTTAATTTCGCATTGTTTTAACATTAGCATTCTCAACGGGAATGTTGATTCAGTTACACTAAATAACTGGAATTCTTCTCCTGTCTTGCGATTCTTGGTCCTTGTACCGTTCTATTCGATTAGTCTTGAACTGGTTGTCGATACCTCTCGTCAATTTTATGGTGTTACTTTTACTGTCGATAACGTACAGTTAGCTTATCTTATTGTATACTGCTACTCTAAACCTTAGTTTTGTATTCGGTGGTTTTGTGTTTCTTAGTGGATTTTTCCCAGGCAAAATCCTTCTCTAAAAAGGGGGATATGTAACGGCTGCCATTTTTACTTACTTCTTTCATTGTTTTATCCATAATAATCGCACCAACTATTAATTTTATGAAAAAATCATTACAATTATAAACAAATATGGTCTATTCAGTTCTATTGTATTTATGTGATAGGAGCTGTCAATGTCAGATGCCACTCAGCTGTCTGTTTGTTTGCGATGTTCCGAAGTAACAGCTATAAACAGCCGCGCGGTCCGTGGCAGTCTGTGATCTGCATGCGGAATACTTTGATTGTAGTTTCGTGCATATTTATATTGCATTTCTTAACGTAACAACATAAATAGTCTATTGGAAGCAATTTTGTCTTACGCGCGCCATAGATTTTACTAAATTAATCTTCCAGATAATTCTGAAATCTTCGCGACGTAATTAGTCGGTGCCTTGGCTGTATGATTAAAATCCAATGACAAGTTGAATCTATCTATGCAAAAAAATTATAACCCTACTTACAGCCAGAATGTTCTGGAAGATTTTTAATATATAAAGGAGAATTCGCAAAAGATTTCTCCTTTTTCTGGTTTCTCGCCCCAACATAATTGGGGTCGTATCTCCGGGCAACATCTCCCCGAGTCTCACCGGTACCTACCTGCTGTACCTGCACCAGTACCTGCCTACTTCGTGCCGCTCTCCACCTGCTCCTGCGCGCCTAACCGCCAGGACCCTGCTCTGCTCCGGCCTACCCCGGACCAGACCCCGCTGCCTCTAGGCTACAGCGACTTCTCCCCTCTTTAGGAAGTCCCTAAGTTAAGTCCTCCCAACTTGTTCTTTGCACTGATCCCCGAGCGACAGAACCCACGGTCTAATTGTGGAAAATAAAATACACTTAATTTCATATACCCTCTTTTATTTCTGACTCGTGCTCTCCGGCTCCTCCAGCCAGGAGCGTTTCACTATGTCAAAAACAAAACGTTGAAACAAAAGCAACTTAACAAAATTAGTGCTATACCACTGGACTATACTGACATTATTTTCGAACTGCAATGATACTTTTCCAATGGACATGATAACCATTAAAGAAAATGTAGGTACTTCAAAATGCTTTTGTAACAATAAATCGCCACAAGAAGTCGGTACAAATTGTAAAATAGGATTTATAAACTAAACAAGAGAAAAGTGTGTCAAGGTCAAGCACGGGCGACGACGGGAGCCGAGACCCACTGTATACTTCCCGATCCTTTCAAAATCCCTAAATCACATTGTATCACTATTAAAAGGAAATCTATTTGACATAAATGATTATGATTATGATATAATCTCTCAGCGCAGATCGCAAAATCTCTCTACTAACTATCACATGAACTGATTTTTCATGGTGAGAAAATATAAAATTTCTTACTTGCTTGTGGGTAAGAAAATAAAAATCAAAACTTTCACTGACCTGGCGAGGTGTTAAATTACCTCAATTCCTATGTGCCAATAAACCTGATACTCCATCTCGTCGTCCTAAATGCGTTGGATTTCCACGATAGGTACTTTGAAATTAACAGGTGGACCTCGAGCCCGACCCGCCATGTTTTCGCGCGCTCACTCACAGGCACGCTCTTTTAAAATTCGAACAATTTTCATAACTAATAATATTACTTTATCCGTGAAAGTAAAATAAAAGAACCACTCGTACAAATTTTTAAATTTTTAAATTTCGAACGCTAACAGCGTTTATGACTAGATGTGAACGGTTGCGAAAAATGGACGCCAATGACACAAATCCTCCGCCGTTGCTAAAAGGTGAACTCGTATCACGTGACTTATGATGACGTTACGGAAGTGACGTCACGTGGGTATAATTGACCAATAGGAAAATTGATGTCGAACGGAAACGGAAAGGGCTTTCTCAAAATATGTTTACCTAGGCTTCGAATAACGGCGAAAGGACACAATAGGAAAAAATCTAAGTAATAGAAAAGAACAAGACAGCCTCAATCTGGCCCAATAGTTAAATTTACCAATTAAGCTACAGAAAGGATTCTCAGGGGTGCGGGGTCAAATCCAGTCTTAAAATCAATGGGGCTGTGTTGTCTATTTCATATTTTTCTATACTTACACAATTGAATTGAGAATGCATAAATTGTTGTTGCAGTTCTAGCTTAACTCTAAAGTGCGTATCGTATCGTATTTCGACCCATGTTTCTAGGAGAAAGTTGTTCACTTATCGATTCTGAGTCGATCCTAAAAGTTTGTGCACTGATAAAAAAAATATCCTGTATCTTTCTAGATGCTTACCTACAAAGAAACTATGTAACCAAGGACTGAATGATCGACGAATACATGAGCAGGCATCTGTGTCCCGTTCTCAAGTGTCAGCAAGGGAAAACAAATTATGTATCAAAAATAATATTGTTATGGACCTCATATACTTAATTAGTGTACGTTCTTAGGCGCGCGTTCACCAACCACCGAGTTTGTTGGTTGGTTAACGCACGTGATTGATAACTGGCCAACTATTCGGCGGTTAACTAACCGCCTCATAACGGAATCCTCAACCACTGAGAAACTGGACAAGTAGGTACTGAAGATCTTATCTCTAGCTGCCGAACAAGCATGCTGAAACCATCGTAGTTATGGCGTTAGACTAAGATAAGATGGTGGTATTGGTGGTAGCTAGCCAGGCGAACTTAGAACAACTCCTACCACCAACCAAACCGAATACAATATGGAGCCCGCTAGGAATCCAACTCGGGACATCTGGGTCTGTCACCGGTAGAGGTCAAAATACAATTTGAAATATTTTGATTGACGACGGCTGCCAGCGTCGTCGGCGTCGCTGCCATGGCATTCTAATGTTTTAACTGTCTCTGTGGTCAAGTGGTTCACTCCACCGATTTCAGACCAAGAGTGCCCGGCTTCGATTCCCAGTGGGGGTACATATTTTATTCGGTTTGGTTGGTGGTAGGACTTGTTCTTAGTCCGCCTGGCTAGCTACCACGGTCTTATCTAAGTCTGACGCCATAACAATGATTTTTCAGCATTATTGTGTTCCGGCAGTTAGAGATAAGATAGCCAGTTCCTCGGTGATTGAGGATTCCGGGAGTAGAGCGATTCCACTTTCAGCCCACCACTTAACATCAGGTGTGATGAAGGCTAAGTGCTACCCCGTTGTGGACAAAAAATAAACGTTATATGGATGGGATACAGTTCTATCAGTCTTTTTTGATAAGATAAGATAAATTGAAAATAAAGTATTTTAGAAAAAATCGACCCGTCTCACTATCAGCTCCGATGGGACTCGAACCCACGACCTTTCGCTATCCGGGCGACTGCTCTAACCTCTGAGCTACGAAGTCGTTACTCGCTCGGCTGACATGATGATGATGAAGTACCTATGTCTTCTCTTACCATTGTCGACACTCCTGTCCCCCGCGGGCGAGTAGAGCGCGGCGAGGCGATCCCGCGCGCGCGGGCCGGACGGCGCGTTGAGCAGACCCGTCGCACAGTACTGGTGCGCCAGCGCTGGAATACAATACACACCATATTGTAGGTAATCTATACTTTGTGAAAAATAAATATATGTAGCTTTCATCCGCAAAGCAAAAAAAGCAAAGTATGCAATCCAGCACCGAATTATAGATAATTCGATTCGATGATTCGGTGCTGGATTGCATACGGTCAAACATCTCCTGTAGATGCCCTGGGTTGGGGCGAAACACGTGTAGAGTAGTGTGATCGGTGAAGGTGCACGTTCTGAGGAGTGTGATTGGTGAAGGTGCACGTTTTGTGATTACTTGCGGAAGAAAGCTACATATATTGGTTAGGGACTGTATTGTTTGTTCTACAGCAAATATAACATTGCACAAATTTAAGAGATACCTTTATAATATTCAGTCTTAACGTGGACCAGGGAGACCCACGAATATGGCACGTAGTTGAAGACACCTTCAGTTTGCATCTGTCAAAATACATAAAAATAACAAATTAAATTCATTGTAAATTTTTAGGACATTGCATTGGTACTGGACTGCATTTGCATTAGTTTAAACTCGCTTAAGCTCGTGGCGGATAAAGAACTTTTGCAATGGTCAGTCGAAAATGACTTCTATGCTGGTACATTGCGAATCTTGCTTAGACGGTAGAGATGGCCATACCTTGTCGTAGAGCTGGTGGGATGATGGCGAGTTCAGGCGTCTGTCACTTGATGTACTTGCGCGCAAATCTCGCCCTCACCGCCGGCGGTGAAAATCCATAGAAATTAGGTCCGCAAAAGAGCTAGAATATATGCGATAGAAAGAGATGCAAAGAGCGGCCGTTCGTAATTTGCGCCGTACAAGCTGAATTCCACTTTATTGCGTTGTTGTTAGAGTTGCAAATTTTTTTAATGGCTAAGCGGAGTGCAGTATCTGTTACTAGTAACTATTTAGTAATCTGTGGCGAGGTGCGCGCTCTCCTGCGCGAGGTCGAGGCAGATGTCGAGGTCGAGGCAGATGTCGAGGTCGAGGCAGATGTCGAGGTCGACGCATATGTTGAGGTTGAGGCACATGTCGAGGTCGTCGCATAGCTCGCACTCGCGGCACATACCTTGTCGTAGAGCTGGTGGTAGGTGATGGCGAGGTGCGCGCTCTCCTGCGCGAGGTCGAGGCACATGTCGAGGTCGTCGCACAGCTCGCGCTCGCGGCACGCCTCGCGCGCTTGCAGCTGGAGCTTCTCGAAGAGGCATTCTCGCGCTTGCGCCTGTAAAACATTCATTTTGTTTATTACTTTTTTTTGCATGGACAATTCACATTATATATTACAACAAGTCTTTATTTAACTTGACCTGTTTTTTAGTCTAAGACAAATTTTAAAACTGAATTTTGAACCAGTTGACCTCAACCGATTACACTGAAATTTTGCATTAAGGAACTTATTTTATTTGCCGAGCCGTTAAAGACGTTAGTACAAAATTCGACGTGATTTGTAACGTCTCCGTGGCTCAGCGGTCAGAGCATTCACCTGAAGTGAAAAGTCGCAGGTTTTCTATTCATGCCGCGAGCTAGTTGGGAAGCTGGTCGACGGACGGCGCATTGGTGAAGTTCTCGTGGATGTAGCGCAGGGTCCTGGCCGCCCGGATCAGCGCGTCCACCGCCCCGTCAGTAAAATATTAAATATTTCACGATAGTCATACAATTTTTCGCATCCCACAAAATCCCCAGTGAGCGCTACTAATGTCGCTTACATAGCATCTTAACGAGATGTCTTAGCTCTAAATACCCACCGTCATCAAGGCCCCTAGCACAAGTAGCGTGTCGGCCGCCAGGTCTACCGACACGGCGCGTTGCTAAAGTTCTCATGGATGTAGCGCAGCGTCCCTGGCCGCCCGCAGCAGCGCGTCAATCGTCCCGTGAGTAAAATAATAATATTTTACGAGACGCATGCTTTTTCCGCATCAAAATAAAAAATCCCCAGTGTGCGCTGCTGTCGGCGCTGACATGGCATCTTAACGAAATATCTTACAGTCTGTAAAATATTGCATGGCTCAAATGACAGCTTATTCGAGCAAAGCAAAACGTTCTCTATGCTATTGGCCTATTGGAATAAAACCCAAGAAAAACAGCATTAGGTACATTTTTTTTATGCAGCTTATGCTATAAAATTCCTTGTGCAAAAGCAACGTTTTGCTTTGCACAAATGATCTGTCATTAAGCCATGCTAAATTTTATAGACTGTAAAATCAAAATCAAAATCAAAAATCATTTATTCATTTTAGGCTGATACAGCACTTGTGAACGTCAATGAAGCTACGCTATCGGTTCGTAAATCCTACGGCGGGAGGCCTTGTAACGAGAAGAACCGGCAAGAAACTCGCCAAGGGCTATTTTTTTCTCCCTGTCATATTTCATACAGAGTCGTCAAATTGAAAACTGACTTTAACATAATATAATATGTAAAGTCACTTTCCATCACAAATTAATCTTAAGTTTAAAAACAAAATAAAAAACCCGGTAATCATAGCAGTAAATAATTTTCAATAACTAAGAAATAGACATCCAAAAGGTAGTTTCTTTAAAATACACACCAACCAAAAACGTAGCAAATAAAATAATAAATATAAATGCCAAACAAGGGTAATAAAACTTTGAATAGTTTAAGAACATAAGAATTATGATTAAGAAGAAGAATAAACAGTGCCATACAAGCCACGATAATATAAAACTAATAACAATAAAACATTAAAAATCTGCATATTTTGAGACAAGAAGCCAGGAGCAGACCCATCCCACTGGTGGCACCCGTTCACGAGCATGATGCCGTAGAAGCCGCCGCCGAAGATTGCCGCCGTAGAAGGAACCAGCCATCGCTTCGCTCAACCATATTTTAGGGAACGTAACGACCCGCCTCACACGACACCACCGCAGAAATGTTTACAGAGAGCATGACATACTCAAACTTCTCATCTCAAAACGCAGAAACCAATATAAGAATGTACCCAGTATTAATAGTTTTGTAAAACACGACTCACAATTAACTACAGAAAAAATCCTTGTCAGCTTATGACCAAGTTGCTTTGTCATTTAAGTAATCACTTACAGTATAGTAGCCCTTCTTGAGGAGGCAATTTTTTATATGATTCTTAAACTCTTCAAAGGGTAACTCCAAGATATCACTTGGAATCTTGTTAAAGATGTGTATACCCTTGTTAAAGATGTGTATACCCATGAAAGACCCATGTACCTTCTCTAATCGGTACCGAGGCATTGAAAGTTTATTCCTATTTCTTGTATTGTAACCATGCAAATCGCCATGTTTAGTATACAAGTTAATATTACGACGCACAAAAATAATACAATTTAATATAAATTGAGATGCAGCTGTCAGTATACCAATTTCTTTGAACTTCTCCCTTAGAGAAGTTTTAGAGCTTAGTTGATAAATGGCCCTTATTGCTCGTTTTTGCAGAATAAATATAGCATTAATGTCAGCTGCTAATCCCCACAAAAGAATGCCATATGACATGATGCTATGAAAATAACTAAAGTATACAGTCCTAGCAGTTTCTATGTCAGTTAACTGTCTAACTTTTCTAATAGCGTAAGCTGCAGAGCTGAGCTTACCAGCTAATGCAGCAATATACGAATGCCACTGAAGTTTTCTGTCTATAGTTACACCCAGAAAGACTGTTGATTCAACTAAATCTAATTTTTCATTATTCATTACAATTTCTACAGGTGGAGATTGTACATTTGGTAAAGAGAATAGAATGCATTTCGTTTTCTTTGCATTAAGCTGTAGATTATTAAAACTAAACCAAGTGAGTATTTCCGAGAGTGCTTTGTTTACATCGTCAAAATTAGATTTATTTCTGTCAATGTTAAATATTAAGGAAGTATCATCAGCAAACAAGACAATCTCACATAAGCTATTTGCAAAGAAAGGTAAATCGTTAATATAAACCAAAAACAAGAAAGGGCCCAAGATAGACCCTTGAGGTACACCTAGCTTTACATCAGAACCCATTGATTTCACCCCATTTATATCAACTGTCTGAGTTCTGGAACTAAGATACGAGTGTAATAGTTTTTGGGCATTATTTTTTACACCGTAATGATTTAGTTTCAACAGCAGCGTCCGATGATCTACACAGTCAAAAGCTTTGGACAAGTCGCAGAATATGCCAAGAGCATTCTGCGACCCCTCCCAGGCCCCAAAGACATGCTTAAGAAGTGCAACCCCGGCATCAGTAGTAGACCTACCCTTCGTAAAACCGAACTGTTTGTTATGCAAGAGGTTATTTAAAGTAAAATGAGTTAATAATTGCTCCAGTATTATTTTTTCAAAGATCTTGCTCAAGGCGGGTAAAATAGATATAGGTCTGTAATTACCTGGGTCTTCTTTGTTCCCAGATTTAAATAGTGGAATAATTTTGCTAAATTTCATTAACTCAGGAAAAATTCCATCAGCAATGCAATCATTAAATATAACAGCAAGATATGGAGCAATGGTGTAAATAATGCTTTTAAGAATAGTTACCGATATACCCCATAAATCATTGGTACCATTCATTTTAAGAGATTTGAATGCTTTAATTATATCAGTGGAATCAATGCTTTTAAAATTAAACAATGAACTACATTCGGACACATGTCTTTGGAGCATTGAGGCCGCAGACGCGGGTGAAGAATTCAAATTAGTCGTCGTTTCTATTGGTATATTTACAAAAAAGTTATTAAAAATATCAGCAATTTCCTTTTCTGAATTTATTTGGGTGTCATTAGTTTTAAGCGTCAGGCTGTTGTCACGTGGTTTATATTTGCCAGTTTCACGCTTTATAATTTCCCAGGTTGTTTTGATTTTATTGTTAGAATTCTTTATTTTTTCTTTAAAATAGTTTGACTTAGCTATAGAACATGACTGTTTAAAAATTTTTGAATATTGTTTAACCTGTTTAACAAAGCCAGGACTGTGATTAGTTTCTCTTAGTTTATACAGGTCATATAGCCTGTTTCTACTTTTATAAATACCTCTCGTTGCCCATTGACAAAACTGTAATTTTTGGGTACACTTAATAGTCTTTTCACACTTATGCTCTGAAATGTTAATATTATATTTGAGAAAAGAATGCAGTACGTGGCACTTTTCCGAGGTAAACATTCTAAATTTGAAAATCACTGCAGTAATGAATTTCAGTACTTACTTACTGCACTGATTTTAGTGCAGTAAGTAAGTACTGAAATTCATTACAGACATCGTATGTACCTACTCCACCAAATATCAGAGCAGAAGCAAAATTAATTACAGAAAACTTAGGTACTGCCAGCAAAATCAAAAGAAAGATATATGAAAACCTACGATCTGATTTGGAAAAATGAAAAAAAGGCGCATACGTTTTCGGAATCTGTGTTGTTGGCGTATTTTAATGATACATCATTAAAATAATATTATTATGGGTGATTTATACATAAGTGTGCCCGGGAAAACAATAACATTTACATTTAATAATTGTCCGAACATGTGTGATATAAATTTTATTAAATATTATTTAGTTAAACAGTTTTTTTTTATTTCCTCGCATTTCTTGAGAAAAGCACTATACAAGCCTTGCAAATTACCTTGCCTCGAATGATTAAAGCCCTCGCCTGCGGCTCGTGCTTCAAACCATCCTCGACAATGTAATTTCTTACTTACCTGTCCTCGGCTGTAATGTACTATTGCTTTAAAAGAGTTATTAAATTCCTTAATCACTAACCCAAAGAAGTTACTGTAAAGTTCGTTCGGATCGTCATGTACATATGGCATTAAAGAAACTTTATCATAGATACTATTTTTAAAATTATCTAGACGTGGTTTTGTAATTGGCCTACATTGAAAAGTGACAGGTGCATCAACGACGTCCAATTGGTATGCTGCCTGTAAACCGTAATGGTCGGATGTAATTTTTTTAACAACTAATTTGTTTACCGGGTCACATGCTTGCATTGTGCATGCTTCAGCCAGTGTTCTGTTATACAATAGTACATTACAGCCGAGGACAGGTAAGTAAGAAATTACATTGTCGAGGATGGTTTGAAGCACGAGCCGCAGGCGAGGGCTTTAATCATTCGAGGCAAGGTAATTTGCTTACCGTACAAGGCTTGTATAGTGCTTTTCTCAAGAAATGCGAGGAAATAAAAAAAACTGTTTAACTAAATAATATTTATTAAAATTTATATCACACATGTTCGGGCAATTATTAAATGTAAATGTTATTGTTTTCCCGGGCACACTTATGTATAAATCGCCCATAATAATATTATTTTAATGATGTAGGTATCATTAAAATACGCCAACAACACAGATTCTGAAAACGTATGCGCCTTTTTTCAATTTTCCAAATCAGATCGTAGGTTTTCATATATCTTTCTTTAGATTTTGCTGGCAGTAAGTTTTCTGTTATTCATTATGCTTCTGCTCTCAAATTTGGTAGAGTAGGTACATACAATGTCTGTATATGTTTCATTGGCAGAACTCATTTTGATAATTTATTACACAATATAAATAAACTGTATTGATATCAAATCAACCGCTGAAAATCATTCCCGCCGTTTTTTTAATATTGGTTTGTGAGGCCAAGTGGAACGGTCATACAGCCTATTTATACTTAATACTTGCTACTAAAATGCGCAACTTCAATACCCGCTTCTGGGTGTTAGATGGCGCTGTACATATTTCCCATACAAATTTACTCGTAAAGGATATTTTGTCTATGATAAATCTCATTTTGTTTTTTCGATTGATGTTCGTGCTAAGGGTACATAGCGCTTTTGGTACAATACGAAGTAATATACTCTGTGCGCACCGTATTTAAAAAAAAGTTAACCTAATTATGATATAATAATTACTTATAAATAATAATAATAATGTGGCTGTATGGTGCAAATGTCCCTTTGCTTTTTCTGTTTTTATACACAGGAATAACGAAAGAAAAAATAAAGAAAAAAATTTGGTAATAATATCTTTGGGTTGTACCTTTTCCGAGGTAAACATTCTAAATTTGAAAATCACTGCAGTTATGAATTT
Source organism: Crambus lathoniellus (assembly GCA_949710035.1). NCBI lineage: Eukaryota > Metazoa > Arthropoda > Insecta > Lepidoptera > Crambidae > Crambus > Crambus lathoniellus. The sequence goes on from OX453313.1 coordinate 4,635,867, forward strand.
CAGTACTTACTTACTGCACTGATTTTAGTGCAGTAAGTAAGTACTGAAATTCATTACTGCAGTGATTTTCAAATTTAGAATGTTTACCTCGGAAAAGTGCCACGTACTGCATTCTTTTCTCAAATATAATATTAACATTTCAGAGCATAAGTGTGAAAATTATATTAATGTTGTTACATTCAACAAATAACTCTAATTCTAAAACTTTGCCAGACAGGCCCCGAATATTCTGACACAATAAATTAATACATGAGGGCTTGGCTGTTGTCTTACGATTTAGTTTAAATTTGAGCAAGAAACATTTACACTAGGTAATACAGTTTTACTCTTATTGTATTTATTACATTTTTTCTTAGTAGATTTGCTACTAATATCAATGTCAATAGACTTTGCTTTGACACCTTCATAGGTGTCTTGTAAATTAAAAGCTAACAAATTAGCTATTTTTGTCCTAAACCTATTTGCAAGATACATAGTATCTGAGGTCAAAGTAAAATAATTAATAAAATTATTAATGTCCAAAAAAAGTATGTAGCTCTAAATACCCACCGTCATCAAGGCCACGAGCACCGGTAGCGTCCCGGCCGCCCGGAGCAGCGCGTCCACCGCCCCGTCAGTAAAATATTAAATATTTCACGATAGTCATACAATTTTCGCATCCTACAAAATCCCAAGTGAGCGCTGCTAATGTCGCTTACATGGCACCTTAACGAGCTATCTTGGCTCTAAATACCCACCGTCATCAAGGCCCCGAGCACCAGCAGCGTGTCGGCCGCGAGGTCGACCGACGGCGCGTTCGTGAAGTTCTCGTGGATGTAGCGCAGCGTCCCGGCCGCCCGGAGCAGCGCGTCTACCGCCCCGTCAGTAAAATATTAAATATTTCACGATACTCATACTTTTTTCCGCATCCCACACTATCCCCAGTGAGCGATGCTAATGTCCCTGACATGGCATCTTAACGAGATTTATCTTAGCTCTAAAAGCCCACCGTCATCAAGGCCCCGAGCACCAGTAGCGTGTCGGCCGCGAGGTCGACTGATGGCGCGTTCGTGAAGTTCTCGTGGATGTAGCGCAGCGTCCCGGCTGCCCGGAGCAGCGCGTCTACCGCCCCGTCTAAACCCGCACATGTGTTGCGCTCCTGTAGGAAAATAGAGGGAAAACACTTTGATAAACTATTTGATTGAATCAGGCGTCACGAAGTCTCTACCCATTGTGAAAAAATAAATATTATGTAGCTTATTTCCGCAAAAAATACAACATTCAACATGAACCGCCCGCCCGCCCGCAAAAAAGTTACACATGTGTTACATCACAAAACTATCAGTGCACAATACCTGAAGCTGCAGATAGAAAGACAGACATCTTGCACGTTCTCCAACTAGACGCCCCAACCCGGGGCATCTTCAAGAGTTGTTAGATCGTGCGAAATCCACCACAAAAAGGTGTTTCTTCGGTGTTTTTAGCGGAAGTAACCTACATAATCATATTTCTTTTTTCACTTTTGAACTTTTATGGCATTGTTTGTAAAAGGTAATCTCAGGAACTAAACCGATTTGAAAATTCTTCCAAAAATAGAAAGCATTACCACTGGAACGGGTACCACGCGGTTAAAACCGCGCGATTAAATAAATTATTATTATAAAACGGGTATTTTATGCCGCAATAAAGCTATGCTGAAATATCATCAGCGTCTTGGCAATCGATAATCAATTTGAACCTATTATCTCATAGACATAACAACAGACAAAGGCCTGTCAGAAGGCCGCAATCGGCCACAAACTCACAGTTTTACATACATAAACCAAATGTTAGGCGGCCTGTTCGATCGAGGACTGCAGGCGGTCTGACGGCGGACTGATAGTCTGTGGGCCCCTTTATAGTTCGTCACCTTGGTGGGACACGAAAGTCATGATAGCCCAATGTCTTTGTTATCCTATTTTTTCAATGAAATGCGTACAAGGGTTGAGTAAGGCAGTGACAGTGAAAGACAATGTCTAGCACCAACCTGTTTAGCGCCAATCTGTGTGTAGATGCCGGCCATGTTGAAAAGGACGCAAGCTTTCTCGAAAGCCACTGTGCGCTGGCATGACGGGACTCCTGTGAAATTTTAATAGGTATTAAGATAAGAGCAGCTTCTCCTAGCTCGTAGAATCTTCCCTCATCATCATCATCATCAGCCATTTAATGTCCCCACTGCTGGGGAACTGGCCTTCCTAATGGATGGATAAGGAGAACGGGACAGTGCGGATCAGTGGGTATTGCAAATGCAGCTGGGACCAAAAGGGCAACGTGCCTTTAGGAGGAGGAGATGAAAGTTTTTCGTCACCCATCCAACCGTTGCGGAAGTTTGCGGAAGCTCCTCTTCTCAATCTCCCTTCAGTATGTAATATCCTCTGGTGATGATATTTTGCTTTTGATTACTACGTAATTTAAATAATAGCTACGCCTTGCCAATGATCTTGACATACACCCTCTTTATTTTATACATTAAGCTTCTATCTAACACCCAAATATCCAAACGCCCAAAAACAAAACAGTGTCTGATGTTTAAGAAGGGCACTTTAAGCGCTTTTTAAACATCCGAGACTTATGAAGCTTCCCTATTAAGGTCACAGCACATACATCAACTCGGAAAGGGATCGTAAACGTATCAACTCGAGCGGTTCAGTATTCTTTGTATGAAACCCCCTACTGCAAAGCACACTAATCGGAATCGTAACGTAATCGCCTCGCCTCGGGACCAGCTCACGAACCGCTTTGCGGGTCGCTCAACTTGCTATCCCCGCGCTTACCGCTAGTCGTCCACGCGCTCACTTCTCTCCGTACCCGAGCTTACGGCTCTACGCACAGTGGTCTGAAAATGAAAATGTACATAATTTTATTTAATAAATTTTTTTTCTCACTTTTTTTTCATTTTTTTTTCTTTTTTTTTTTTTATATGGAACCACTGTGCGGCGAGCCGTAAGCGCGGCGTCGCCTAGCCGTAAGCGCGGCGTCGCCTAGCCGTAGCCGAGCCGACGTACCGACGCTGATCCGGTTTGGTTACGTGCTTGCGTTAGGTTGACGCCTGGTTGACGGCGAGGCGAAGGCGATACGGTGTCGATCCCTTTCCGAGTTGATGTAATGTGCTGTGTCCTTTACAGTGATTCACACTTAATGACGGTCATAAAGTTAATCACTATGAGCATCCCTTGTGGCGACGCCCTTGAATCGAGCTGTACCTAGGTAACTGTTTTAGACATTTTAACGTGGAGACTTTTCTTGGAACTTGGATTTACCTGTTAGCGAATCGAACCACTCGAAGTAGACGCCGAGCGACCGGTCGGGCGGGAAGAAGCGCCTCTCGATGTAGTACAGTTGGTTGTAGTACTTGAACAGGAGAGCCACGCCGGCCGTGGACCGCACTGGGGTACGCATCGCCTGGGAAAAACAGAGATTTTAGTTAAAAAATAAAAAACCCTGACACAAAAAAACTCCAAAAAGTGAAAAAAAATCGGCCCCGTGCGAGTCGGACTAGCTCATGAACGGTTCCGTACCCACATAACGTACCGATTACGTACACCTAGCAAAAATACCACTATCATTTTTCTCCAGAAAAATATCTTTGTTTTTCATAGTGTTCGAATAAATGACAAAGTAATATTTGCGGTTTTCGAAAATGTATTATATCTCAAAAACTTGTGAAGCCTACCTAGCTGTGATATTTTTCCTTTTAACTTCGTCATTTATATAAAACTATCGTGAATTTTTTCACGCATCCAAAAACAACCATTAGGCTGGCAGGAGGGGCGGTGGGACGCTACACTGATGACACAAACGGATGCCTCAATCAAAAAACTGTCTTCACAAACCCGCAATATTTTTGAAATCTCTATCCAACGACACTCCACACTATGGGTTAGACAAGAAAAAAAATACATCCCCACTTCACGTGTAGGAGAGATAACCTAAAAAAAATATTTTTCAAAATTTTACTTCACCACTTTGTCAGCGTGATTAATACGTATATTCATGCCTGTAATTTGGGTTTGGCTTTCTAAGAGTCTTTGAGCTAAACTGGGGACAGACAGGCAGACGGACATGGCGAACTTAAGGGTTCCTTGTTGACTACAGAACCCTAAAAACATGACTCCCCGTGCGATCGTGCGAAAACCAGCTTACCGAACATTCGGCGCTGGTTTTCGCACGATTTAGCATGACTCATTCCAACCAATCAGCAAGTCGCTTAAGTCACTCGCGCTATCTACGAGCGATCTGATTGGTCGAAAGTAACGCGACAAACTATGACGTTGTCGTCATGCTAGCCCTGCTGATGATCTTGGATGGTGCGCGAAACTGTACCTGTCTCATGTCCATGAAGTCCGATATGGCGTCCTCGTAAGCGGCCGGGTCGTCGCTGTAGTGCTCCATGATGAAGTCTTTGAACGGCTCCCGGAAATCCACCTCTTTGGTCTCCTTCAGCCCCAGTGGGATCATTGGCATCACGCATTCTTTGCTGGAAAAGGAGAAAAAAATATTTTATTTTATTTATTTGGCTCACCAACAATTTGCAACACTTACAACTACTTAATACAAAATAATAACTAAATAAACTTTGTCAGTGCTGCACTTACAGCACAGCTTTAATACTGTGCTTACAGGCAGGCACCACATCCTCCTACTAGTAATATTATAAATGTGAAAGTTTAGATGTTTGGATGTTTGTATGTTTGTTACTCAATCACGCCAAAACGGCTGACCGGATTTGGCTGAAATTTGGGACACAGATACTTTGTAGCCTGGAGAGGAACATAGGCTCGTGTGTGGCGACGGTAAGACGCTCTCAATGTTGAGAAGCGTTCGAGTATTCCGCTGTTGGCTTGGTATTTCCCTGCTCGATCGAATCAGAAATGATGAGATCCGCAGGAGAACTAAAACAACTGACATCGCTCGAAGGATTGCATCGTTGAAGTGGCAGTGGGCGGGATGCGGGATACATAGCGCGGAGAACCGATGGCCGTTTGGGCGGAAAGGTTCTCGAATGGCAACCGCGTACCGGACGACGTTCCGTGGGCAGGATCCCTACAAGGTGGACCGACGATCTAGTCAAGGTCGCGGGAAGCCGCTAGATGCGGGCAGGGCAGCGCAGGACCGATCGTTGTGGAGATCCTTGGGGGAGGCCTATGCCAAACAGTGGGCGTCGTTCGGCTGACATGATGATGATGATTCAGCCGTTAGTGGTGTAGTGGTTAGCACGTTTGGCCTGTTTTTGGATAATGCCCAATTCTCGAAATGGTACCTACCCGAGGCTGGAAAGGATCAATTCGCAAAATGGCTTATTCTCAAAAGGACCTATTCTCGAAATGGCCAATTCTCTAAAAGACCTATTCGCGTAATGGCCGATTCTCAAAAGGACTTATTTGCGAAATGGCCGATTCTCGTTTTGGTGGTAGCTTACTATTATATTTTATTCTGTGGCTAGAGCTAGCAGGCGGGAATCGAACCCGGGCGAGACTTCTATCTGTACTGTACCGGTCGGTGGTGTGATATTGTAAAACACCAAACTTATTTACTTACATTTTTGTTTCTGGTGTTATGTTATTATCGTTATCTTATCGGAATATAAGGAATAGCGAAATTAAAAGTTTGTTAGAGGATTTGTGGCGGCAACTGGTATTTTTTAAACAAAGGATAATAATCATTAATTAAATAATATTGTTTCTTAGCAGTTTCATTCTTGCCAAAGTTGTGGGTGAAAAGGCCATTCTCAGAAACAACCGTGGACGTAGTCTTTAAATCTTTTGCCTTAAAAACGTTGCTTCTAATGAAAAATAAACCTTCAGCTCTATTATAAATTACAGTGTAATTAAATTTAAGAATGAACTCGTGCTAGTTTTTGATGAATTTCAACTATATGACGTAAGAGTTAAAGTTTTAAATGGCTTGCGATTAGCGGTGTACAAAAGCGCCGCGCTTTGCCATTATGTTGCCATTCCAACAAAACACTATGGTGTAGTACAATCGACCAATGTATGTGCGTACATTGTTCTAAAAGGTGTACCTACCAAACGTATGTGCGCACATTGTTCTAAAAGGTGTATCAAACAAAAATATCCAATAAAATTTAAGAGGTAGTTTCTGCTGGTCAAATACCTAAGTACTACATTAACATACATTTTGTTGGATCTGTATTGAAATCTAAATAAAAAATATAAACGCTGTATCTAAATTTCAAAAATCCCTCTTTCATGCTGAATGCCTACCACTTCCTCTTATTCAGTCAGTTCTATTTTATAGAATACTTACTTCACGCAGTTACAACAAAAAACAAGACATAAAGGTAGGTAATATCTTACGTCCATATCAAATCGCCCTCTATCTAGGTACCTACTAAGTTATTTTCTACTAATCACAGTTCTAACTTCTAACTTAACCTTGTGACGGGACGTCCTCGTCGGCCAGCGGTAGACTAGCCGGAACGTCGGAAGTCACCGCCCAGTATTTAATTTGTAGATAATAGATGAATAAAAAGATGATGTTTATAGGGACTTGACTTTTATTGTAAAGGTAGTAATAAAGAAACGTATAGGAAGAATAGGAAGATTAGGAAGCATAGGAACCCTTTCCAAGGGTCAAGGGTTCCACTTATTTAAAACTATAATTAAACTCAAACCGATATAAAAACTAGTAATGCTCCGAGAGCTCTGTACGGCTTGGTGATTTTAGTAGAACTGAATCAAAAATGATGAACAGGACACGTGAAACGAAGATTTTGAATTTGAATTGAAAGAACAGGATAGGATTCGATAAAATTAATGGCCAGTATGTAGAACTAGATGGAGTTTCCAGTCATCATAGAGTTTTTAACCATCCATAATGACTGGTACGAATCGACATCGTTACAACCTAACCGACTGACGTTTAGTTTTATAGTAAGTATTTTGTTTGTTCTATTACTTACTTTACTACAAAAAAGGTTAGTGAATCTACGTTGAAACTACGATTAGATAAAATGAAATAGAAGTTATTCGGAGTTTACTTCGATCATATTGATCGAAGGTTGTTTAACACCTAACCGAATTCTAATAATATTATAAAACAAAGAAATTCGTAAAAGTAGAGCACCTCTTTCGGTTCAGTTACACTAAAAAGGTTGAAATAATCGTAATAAAAACTCAAAAGCATGCACTTCTTTCGCTCGAACGAGGTTCCCGCGCATTCCGAGCTCTATGCTCTATGGGTGCAAAATGGCCGCGTTGCGCGGGAAACTCGACAATCACGGAAACTACTTTTTACACGCTCTTTCTTAATTCTAATTGCCCTGTGAACGGATTAATTAAATCTAGCGCACGGTTGCTTGCACAAAATTATGTCCGTAAGATGTAACGAGAAAAAGTTTTTACTTAACGACAATTTATTTCTTTTGAACGAAAGAGCCAATTATTTTTATTTTACTCTGTAATCAATGTCTTCAGAATTTAAGGGGATACAGAGTTTCGGCATCAAAAAGCTTAGACTAAATACTGAGGTAACTGGAGTTTTCACCCTGAATAAAAAAGTGTGCCCAGCAAATTTGACATTAAGTACGTATAAGTGGCTGTCAGTTGTCTCATATGACCATATACCACCACAGTAGTGCCACAAAAAAGTGTTAGTACTGCACTCTCCAGTTACCTCGTCAGTATTTAGTCTAAGCTTTTTGATCGGCATAGTAAAAACAAATTCTACTATGGTATCGGGTATCGGTTTCGTTGCTGGATTTCGCACGGTCCAACATCTTCTGAAGATGCCCCGGGTTGGGGGGCACGTGTAGTGTCACAGAATAATAGTAGTGTAGAGTAGTCTAATCGGTGAAGGTGTGTTTGTGTTTTTTGCAGAAGAAAGCTACTTTAAATATTTCTTTTTGACAATTGGGTATTTTACTGTTGTTGCAATGAAGATATTTAATGCTGACGTTAAAAAAATATTGCAAGTAAGAATACCAAATGTGAAAAAAAAAATTGAATCTGTTTATAATAAAAGAATTATAGTCTGTTTGATTTTGACTATAGCTGTCTCTTTCTAAAACGAAATCTTCTATGGCGTGACTATGACGCTACTAACGCACTGACGTCACTAAGATAGCGTCCTGTCCTTGTCTAATTATAATGTTTGAAGTCCTATATCTTTGAAAATATTCAAGATAATTCGAAATAAAAACTTGTTTTGTGTAGCTAATATTTCGAAAAACATTTTAAAGAAATAAAAAAAAATCAGTAAAATACCGTATTGTTGGGGACTTCCGCCAGGTGACGCCTTATACAATCAAATAATGGGATAGGACTTTATTCATGATCGAAGGGGACTTCCATTCCACCAGGTGTCACATGATTCAATCAAATAATGGGATACAGAGTTTTTAGCGCATTTCAAATTTTTGGAATAAAAGTGGCCTAAGTAACTACTTATCTTCTTCTCCAAAGTCCTATGTAAAGTTTCATCAAAATCTTTTTAAGTTCGGCGGACAAAAGTCCCTCGTCTGCGCATGGCGTAAACTGGCTGAAGATAGTGAATTTCTTTGAAGAACCAGTTTCACAAAATGTTACTGGATTAAATCAACCTTTAAAGCGTGCGTGCATATAATTATTATTACCGCATTCGGTAATGGCCAGTGATGATACGAAACAACTGAATTAAGCGCCATTACAATTATTAAGTAAGTGCTATTACGAGTTTATGCACTATGTGGTCCTTAGGGGTTTGCGGTAACTCATAGGTATTACGAGTTTTTGCACTATGTGGTCCTTAGGGGTGTGCGGTAACTCATAGGTATTACGAGTTTTTGCACTATGTGGTCCTTAGGGGTGTGCGGTAACTCATAGGTATTACGAGTTTTTGCACTATGTGGTCCTTAGGGGTGTGCGGTAACTCATGACATGAGATAATTTAAAAAAGAACTAAGTTTAAGAATAAAATGAAGGCCTCTTCATATTGCATTAATTGAAAAATTGTCTCACAGTTTCTGCAACGCTTGCTAGGTTTTGAAATATACAATTCCTTTCTATATAGGTATAATACAAATGAGTGGGTTTCATCATAAGATTTGTAACCGCCTCTGTGATCTAGTTGTACCTACAATACATACCACCGGTATCTGAACCAGAGGTCCCGGGTTCGATTCCTAGTGGGGGTACGTACTAATTGTATTCGGTTTGGTTGGTGGTATAACTTGTTCTAGGTCCGCCTGGTTGGCTACCGCGATCTTATCTAAGTCTGACGCCATAACAACGATGTCTTCAGCTCTGTTGTGTTCCCACAGTTATAGATAAGCCAGCCAGTTCTTTAGATATTGGGGATTGCGGAAGTAGTGCGTTTCTACCTTCAGCCTTATCACCATTTAACATCTGGTGTGATGAAGGCTACGTGCTTTGCCGTTGCACTAAAATAACGCTATTTATTGACTTTTATGATTGACTAGCTTTTCCTTTTCCGGGATAAAAAGAAGCCTAAGCTCCTCTCCAGGCTACAAAGTATCTGTGTCCCAAATTTCAGCCAAATCCATTCAGCCATTTTGGCGTGATTGAGTAACAAACATACAAACATCTAAACTTTCACATTTATAATATTATACTAGGTAGCTTTCCGCCCGCGGCTTCGCCCGCGTGGACTAAATGCCGTTATCCCGCGGGAATGGGATACTTTTCCGGGATAAAAAGTAGCCTATGTTCTTCTCCAGGCTACAAAGTATCTATGACCCAAATTTCAGCCAAATCCGTTCAGCCGTTTTGGCGTGATTGAGTAACAAACATACAAACATCTAAAGTTTCACATCACTACATAGTATAAAACAAAGTCGCTTTCTCTTTCCCTATGTCCCTTTGTATGCTTAAATCTTTGAAACTACGCAACGGATTTTGATGCGTTTTTTTTTAATAGATAGAGTGATTCAAGAGGAAGGTTTATATGTACTTTTTATCCCGATATTCCCACGGGAACGGGAACCACGCGGGTGAAACCGCGGGCGGCCGCTAGTTTATAATATTAGTAGGATGTGCTTGCATCAGGGCTGTTTAACCGCCTCTGTGGTCTAGTGGATCACACCACCGATTTCTGACCAAGAGGTCCCGGGTCCCATTCCCAGTGGGGGTGGGTACATATTGTATTAGGTTTGGTTGGTGGTAGGACTTGCGGCCCGATTCTGCTAACGTTAAGTCGTAACCGTGTCTCAATCGTGTTTCAATTGTTGTGCTTTTTTACACACTAGTTACAAGAATTATGACAGTATGATGTGATGTGAATGTAGTGTGTGGTGTGACCATCAGTAGTATTATGAAAAAAGTTCACATTTCTTGTAACTAGTGTGTAAAAAAGCACAACAATACGGTATTTTACTGATTTTTTTTTATTTCTTTAAAATGTTTTTCGAAATATTAGCTACACAAAACAAGTTTTCATTTTGAATTATCTTGAATATTTTCAAAGATATGGGACTTCAAACTTTATAATTAGACAAGGACAGGACGCTATCTTAGTGACGTCAGTGAGTTAGTAGTCATAGTCACGTCATAGTCACGCCATAGAAGATTTCGTTTTAGAAAGAGACAGCTTTAGTCAAAATCAAACAGACTATAATAATTCTTTTATTATAAAACAGATTCAAATTATTTTTTCACATTTGGTATTCTTAATTGCAATATTTTTTAACGTCATCATTAAATATCTACATTTCAACAACAGTAAAATACCCTATTGAAACACGATTGAGACACGATTATGACTTAACGTTAGCAGAATCGGGCCACTGTTCTTGGTCCGTCTGGCTAGCACCATTTTAAAGTGTGACGCCATAACAATGATGTTTTCAGCAATATTGTGTTCCGGCAGTTACAGATAATGAGCCAGTTCCTCAGTGACTGAGGATTCCGAAAGGCTAAGTGCTACCCCGTTGTGGATAAAAAAGCTGTTAGCTGTACTAAAATAATTGCTGTTGGTGCTGTAACATTATAGTCGTAGTCGTAAGCGATCTATTGCGTATTTACTTTGCCAATAATAGCAATAACATCTCAGCTATATCGTTAGCCCCATAACGATATCTGCGGAGTCCATTAAATGCAACCAGGAAGCCATCATATGTGATGAAACAACACGACTTACTGACTTCCTATAAAATAAAATTATTTTATAGAGAACTAGCATCATATACATGTATCCATCATGTATCTATAATCTATAATATCTACATAGATACATAAATATATAAAAGGCAAGATGACTGACTGACTGATCTGTCAACTAGACTGATCGAGGTGAAAGGCACGCTCATCGGTATTATGACAGGCATCCGTTTCAAAAGGATTTTTTAAAATTCTAAGGGGGTTAAAAACGACAGAATTCGTTCCCCAAATCGCACGCGGGCGAAGCCGCGGGCAAATGCTAGTTATTCATATAATCCTTCCTCCTGAATAACTCTTTTTACAGTGAGGAAATGCGTTTACGCTTACCCTGCTCGCGTAAATATGCGGACGGTCGTTATGTAGGACTCGCCCAGTCGCTTGCTGACCCCTAATCCAGTCGCAAGGACACAATGGGGAGTCAGGAGAGGGGAATGCCCTCAATTTTTTGTTAATAGTGAGGGCTAATACAGTCTTTATTTATAACAAACGGCATGTTGGACTCAGTCAGACACAGGCCTGTCTCTCGCCACGCCCAGCCCTCCCACCAAGCCTAAAGGGCTTCGCATCATGGCTGGGTAGTTTTAACCCCCTTTTTTATAGTGAGGGGAATGCGTTTACGCATACCCCGTCCACGTTAGGCCCCGCCCTCTAACGAGCTCGAAAATGTGAGAGGGGGCCGAACAGAGGGAGGGAGCCCCCTCCCAAACTCATAAGGTTACCCACTCATGGTGTACTGACCAGATGGGGCGATCGAGAGCAGGCACCACTAGGGGGGAAACCCATTAAGCCCCTCACTACTTGCTCTCACTGCCGTCTGTCTGTCTGTCAACTGAAAGAGATGAAGAGTGCACGTAGCAACATTTAAGCCTTGCTGTCTGTTTGTATGCATCATCATCATCATCAACAGCTATTTAATGTCCCCACTCAGCAGTGGATGGATAAGGAGAATAGGCCATGACCCACCACGCGGTCTCAGTGCGGATTGCTGAGTATTAACGACTGCATATGTAGCCGGGACCAACGGCTTAACGTGCCTTCCGAAGCACGGAGAAGCTCGAGATGAAAGTTTTTGGTCACCCATCCCGTGACCGACCATTGCGAAAGTTGCTTAACCTCAACGAACGCAGGCCGAGCGCGCTAACCGCTGCATCAAGGGCAAACGGGCTCCTGTTTTTTTATGCAATCCACTGTAATTTTGGCCTCATAACAAATTATACTTTCTCAAAGAGCTTATTTTACAAAATTCCTGCATTTATTAAATTTAAGTATGATTACGGGTCTTTTCAAAGAAAAGTGGTAGGTAAGCTATGGTTTTTACTTATGGTTTTAGAATAGGAACTTAAAATACGTTTAAAATGTGTAGTCGTTAGAGGATACGGTTACATGTAGATAATAAATTTTTGGCCATCCATCCCGTACCAACCATTGCAAAATTTGCTTAACCGCCACGATCACAGCTCTTCCAGTTCACAGTGGTTAAAGGAAATAACTATACAGCCCGAGGGTTTGTCTGTTTATGTAACTGTTACTTTATTATTCTTAAGAGGTGAGGGGGCATCCATTAATGACGTAGGTAAGACATTTAGGGGGGGGAAAGGGTCGTACCGAATCTCATCTATTCCCACGTGGGCGAGAGGGCGTCTCGTCAAATATCACAAGACGTAATTTTTGTGCTGCAAAAAACACTGTAAAATAGCGATAGTACGGTTGAACTAAGTTAAACATCAGTTACTTTCGCATTTATAATTAGAGATTAAACGAACTTACCTGAAGTGAAGTTCTATCTTAATTATACGAAGGCTTCGTCCGAAGAGATTAGCTTGATTTAACACTTGTAGTACGCCCTAGTAATCGCCAATTTCACACTATATTGAGAATATACCTACTTATAAATTAAAAAAGTAATAAAAGAAAATTATTATTTTTTAAATTTCAAAAGTGGGTAGTCAACACCGATCTGGCTCAAGCGCCCATCATAGCTGTCATTTAGTTTAGAGTATTATATTTTTCGAATCATATAGGGGAGTAGTTAATAACTTTTGGGAGGGAGGGAAGCTAATCTCTTCGGACGAAGCCTTCGTATAATTAAGATAGAACTTCACTTCAGGTAAGTTCGTTTAATCTCTAATTATACTTCATGCTTCGTCCTCAAGATTAGCTTGATTTAACACTTGTAGACGTTTAGAGACTAAGTGTTCGAAAAATATGCAAAAATTGTAATATATAGGCTACTGAATAATATAGATTGAAATTATAACTTAACTTATACTATCTTGCTTCTTTATTTTCTCAACATAGAAACCAAAAGCAATAAAAAAGTATTATATGTTACATAAAAACTCAACATCGCTTATGAAATAAACGAAAAATATTTTGATTGAGCACTCAAAACAGCTGTAAACAGCCAAATTTTTTATCACAATTGCTGTTTACTGGCCTGTTATAAAATTTGGCAAACGTATGTGATTCTGAAAACCAACCTGCAGTTTTATAATCTGGTCTATGCTAAAACCTAAATTTTGCGCAGCTGACGTAGCAGCATACCGGGTATTATGCGCAGTGAACGTAGAAATATCAATTCCACTTAAATGTAACGTATTTTTTATCCATTTGAATAAGGTTTGTGACGTTACAGGCTTATATGGCTTTCGGTAACTAATAAATAAATTGTCGGAATCAGGACAGAGAAACATTTTCATTTCAAGGTAAGTAATCAAAACTCTTGCAGGACAAATACTTGGCTTTTCGTTATAGAATGGTATAACGAGCAATGTGTTTTTTTTATATATAAGTATATATATATATATATATTTTCCAGATTCTAACTTTCGTTAGCAAACCACTTTTCAAGACAATTTAAAATCTGTGCTATATTCCAGACTTCATTAAATTTAGGGGATGGAGGTCTGGTACGAAAAACTCCTTTAATAAATCTTTTTATTTCTTGATTTAGTGATATATCAATTTTAGTTATTAAAGCCAAAGCAGAATGATAACAGTTAATTGTGCCATACTGAGCGCCACTGTTTAAAGCAGATGCAAAAAAATTTGTATATCGGGAATTGATACTTTCGTATAAGTTTAGTTTATTTTGTTGACAATAGATAAACCACTTTTAATAGCAAACTTCGTATTGTTTATACGAGTTATCCAAAAAAGGGGTTAAGCATGACGTCCAGAGAAAATTATTTGACGCCTCTTCGTATCATCACCATCACCAGGGCAATGGAGTTGCGCATTTGTTTGCGGCTGGAATTTGTAGACAAAATTAGGTTTGAATCTGCTTTGAAAACGAATTGTTTACTTATTAAAATACTCTTAAATAGTGGATACCACGTTTATGTGGACCAAAATGGAACAACTATTATATCTGTGGCATTGTCAGAGATAATCTTTCTTAAACATTTAGGCATCATTGTGAAAGGAGGAAAAACATTAAAATTTAATTTCGACCACGACACTGAAAAAAAAAAACATTTACGGCGTATGCATCCGGATCCTTATGCCATGGATATATATCTTGGACATTTATTATTTTTAACGACTAGCGTATGAATGAAAATATCTATGAAACTTTTCAACAATTTGTTGAAAGGCATAATCAGCTAGCTGCCATTCTTGGTCTGCCTGCATAGTATTATCTGAAGATCGAATATGAGATGCAAAAACGTGAAGATTTTTACGTTTACGCCATTGCCAGAGGTCTTTTGCGATCTCTGTCAGGTGTGGGGAGTGTATATCACCCATACGGTTTACGTAGGAAATTACCGTGGTATTGTCAGTTCGTAGAAGTACTTGACAGTTAGTATCTTAACCAATAAACGCAGCGAGAATTCCAAAATAATTTATTACGCAGCGAGAATTCCAAAATAATTTATTGTCTGCTACTTTCTTTTACACTCCATAAACCACTAGCTCTGTCGTCTCCACATGCAATTCCCCACCCCGTAGTTGAGGCACCTGAAAAACTTCCAGGTCATACTTGTCTATTTTTATTTTGGTGCGGCTCCACCAATAGAAATCCTGTTCCAAGTAACAAGGTATATCCATGTACTAATTATACATATTTCAAATAATTTAGTATACAACCAGCTGCATTTCACGGCGGGACAGGCGGATATTAACAGTCCAATAAAACTAACAAATTCTCTAATTTTACACCTTTTTAAGTTAGAAAACTTTTGTATTGCAAATTTAATTTTGGCAAAGTGACCTAGAATTTCTTTTAGTTTAAACTATATTCTAAGAACTTACAAGACTGAGAAGGTATAATAGTAGATTGTACAACAAGTGCATAAAACGTACCATTTTACCCGAGACGTATATATCCATCCGAGCCGTAGGCGAGGGTGGATAGTCGATTCGAGGGTAAAATGGGTTTTATGTTCGAGTTATACACTCTGCTTTTCACTTCGAGTGTGAGAAAAATAAATAACAATATTGCAAAAAAGAAAAAATAAAGAATTCGCCATATTGGCGGGAAAACATTCTTTTTCTTTTTTTTATACGTGGCATTGGCAGCACAGTGACTTTAGCATAGATCGTAGTCCATAATGCTCTTGAAATACTTATTTCTTAGAAAACTCATTAATTTTGCCTAGTTTTATTAATTTAGTAATTTAACATGGATTATGTACAAAATTTAAGAAACAGAATGAAATACGTTAGGTATTAATAAAATTTATTTAACGAAGTTAAATTGCGTGTGTGACTGTTTACCTGACGACCTTTGTCTTAGAGTCTGAGACTTAGACGAAGATTTTACTTTATGCACTAGAGCATAAAAAGTGATTTTATGCAGCCTATACCCAACATAAACACGAACTTTACGAGCATGAGAAGTGAAAAATTACTTTTATCGGTATTTATAATGAAACCTAAGCTTGTAAGCAACTTTACGGTATCTTGTAAGTTTTAAGACCCTTATATTAGACAGAGGTCATCCAAATATATTGTTAACAGGTAACCATATAATCATGAGTATTTCATGACCGGTTTCATGATGACTTTAGTGAAAAAAGGAGCTGTGTTTAAACCAAATAATAAGACATTAAATTCATATGCTTTTTGATCAAATTGGTATCTTAGATATTTTCGGTCTTCCTTGTGAATTTTTAACAAAAAGTTTGTCTTTCAGGTCTACTGTGCACGGTTACAATCTCTCGGTATCAATTTTATTACTGTTCTTAAATCCTTGAGTTTAAAATGTCTTGAGTCAATAAATTTATTTAGTGATAAGTTTAAGATGAAGCGCATTTTCCCATTTGGCTTGGGTACTAAAAAATAGTTGATAGATATTGATCAGATTCAGAGATCTCTGAAATTGCAGAGACAGCAAATTTTTTATTTCGTGTATGAAAAGAGCCTTTTCCTTTTCACTACATTTTTGGGTTGACGGTGATACAGGTTGCATCGGCTTTCGATTGAAGGGAATCTTATATCCTTTTTATGAAAAAGAACCAGTGGGTCCTTGGTAATCATTAAAAATTCTTTATAGAATAATGAATTGAATCAATGAATTATAAACGACCTGCATGCGTTAACGTATTTAGCGTCGGCTGTTGTTCTGTCTCTGCCACGGATACTGCGACTGCTTCGATAAGTTGATGAGCCGTCTACGCGTCGAAGTCGTTGCAGGCTCCTTCGTCCTGGGAGGGCCCGTCGGCCTGCGACTAGGACCCGGACCCTTCCAGTTTAAATTTCGCGAAGAACTGTATAACTTACTTATTAGGAAACTTTTGTGTCGTTGATTGCTTTGGGTCTGTGCTAGCCTTGTTAATAGCTTTAGCTGATTTTTTGTTTTCCCTCAAGTTTTCGCCGAATAATTGTTTATCAATTTTGATTTTTTGAAGAGAATACCTTAGATCCATTTTCACGGCATTCAGAAAAAAAAATTGTAAATTGAATTAGAATGTTGACAATCACACATATTTTTTGCCAAATCCATAAGTGTTTTAGCAAGGCTGTATTTTTCTCATTTGCAGACAATATAATAGTATAGATTTTACCAGACAAGTGTTTCCAGCAGTCGATTCCTTCTGTTTCAGTTGAATGGCCTTATTGTGTTTAGCAATAATATCTGAAACAGCTGCTTTAATCTTAGGATCAAGCTCAGGTGGGTCAATCAATTTGCAATTTTCTGGGGTCATGTACTTACGAGTTCTTTACGCAATTCTTTGTTAATACCTGTTGTGACCCAGTGCTGGAAAACTCCAGCACTCCTGACTGAAGTAGGGTCAGTACCTAATGTTTCTAATACTTCACTATCTAAGTGTATGTTTTCTGTTTCAAGAGCAGACGTTTGATCTGAAGGTAGATCACGCTTCGGAGCCTCAGTCGACGAATGACCATCCTGTATATTTGTAATGTTTTCAGACTGGGATGTACTGGGGATTGGTTCCAAGTACTTGTTCTAATTGTCCTTCAGGTTAACCCTTAGAACATGGTGCGTCGAGGTCAACTATGACCTCTTGGTCGTATGTAAGGGACAGAGTAAGCCTCATGTTCATACAATTTTAGCATGTCAGTATAATATTGTAAGAGACAGTCCCCAGTTATAACAACACGTACTGTCCGCAAACTACACTTAGTAGTACCTTATAACAGTCCCGTTGTACTGTTTGTAGGACCCAGTGATTGCAGTGTATATAATGATGATTATGTTATCATTATTTGAGATTATGTATTGCTTAACCTTAGGTATGCAATTAAATTTCGTAAGAGACAGTCCCAGTTCGAAAAAAAAAGTACTGTCCGCAAACTATTGAAAATCGACACATCATAATAAGCATAATACTTTAGAGTACATAGCTGTTTTTAGCTTAGTCACTTATGTAAATTATTTTCAGTAAGAAGCAGTCCCACTTCAAAGAAAGTACTGCCCGCAAACTGTTTAACAGTACCAGTTCAAAAGAAAAGTACTGTCCGCAAACTATTG